>JAFJYI010000003.1:10000000-11248366 GCA_019022655.1 Acacia acuminata | reverse complement strand
TCAATCTCCACAAATTAGTCAACTAGATCTTATATTAAAGATCCGAAGGTACTATAATGTTGTAGAAAATCTTGCCTAGAAAATGGTGTTGGAGATGTGAATCATGTGATAGTTTTTCTTAGTCTTGTTTGGAGTTTATAGGTCATTGCAAGGCAATAAACTCTCTGGACCTATTCCATCAGTGATTGGATTGATGCAAGCACTTGCATCAGTGATTAGCTTGATGCAAGCACTTGCCGTATAGTAAGCACCGTTAATTAATGACTCTCTTGTGTTGAAGCAAACTTAATAGGCTCTAAATTCACATTTTTCTCACATTTTCTGATGCTACTATTCTTTCATTCATTTGAGTTGTAACAAGCTAAGTGGACCAATCCCTCTATCTTGGAAATTTGGCATACACTAAAAAATTGTAAGTATCCACGAATAGTTTCTCAATTTCATACAGTAGTTAGATTCAACCTATAAATATGTATCTAATTTCTGAAATGTTTGCACGTATTTGCATGGGAATAAACTGTCTGGACCTATTCCCCAGAGCTCGGAAATATGACAAATTAAAAGCTTCACTCTTTGTAAGGACACAGTATTTAGTTTAATATCATAAACACCTACTTTTTTTTTTGACTACTTTTGTAATATCCTGAACTTTGGACCTTGAGAATTGAGAATAAACCTAAAATAGGCGCACCTATCAAGCCCGGTTCGAGCGAGTCCTAAGAATGTGGAAGGATAGGAAGTCTCTCGGGGATTAAGTAACTCGGCTATACGAGTTAGTGAACTTAGTATGTATAAGCCGTAGAATTAAAGTACCAATGAAAAAGGGGCGCAGAAGACCTATACAATGTAAATCAGGTTGGAAAAGATGTCACCCAACTGTCTTGAGGTATAGGACAATTAGTTAAGCAAAAATATGCCGGTATAAGTAAGTATATGGCATTTTCAGGGTAGTTGGGTATGCCCTGCGTTTTTGGAAAATGACACCAGTATGTGGTGCCATGTGGAGGCCCACACATACAGAGTCTAACCTGGTGTTAGTTGGTAGGTTTCAGTATACGTGTTGCAATCCTGAGTAGGCACCGATAAAGTGACTTTAATAAAGTAAGGTTATGATGACTAATGATAACATAGCTTTTGAGTCGTCACCATAAGATCATAACATGTGTCCCTCATCATGACAAAGCATAAAGCTACTTTTGTGTTGGCACAATGAGAACGTGATATGTGTTGACTCATCATGACAAGTGAAAAAGCTACTTTTGTGTTGGTGCAATAGAAACATAAGTCTCATTATGACACACTTTTGTGTTTGTCCAATAGAAACATGACACGTGTCCACCATCATGACAAGTCAAAAGCTACTTTGTTGGTCAAATGGAAATGTGACACGTGTCCTCTCATTATGACATAGCTTTTGAGTCACATGACAAGAAGCATGACACGGTCCCATAATCATGATAAGGCATATGTGGTCCAATGGAAAGAGGACACGTGGCGCATTCTAGACCATACACACTAAGTGACTGGACACACGTGGCACGTTCTGGGACCGCACCCATGTTCTATATATACCCCTTCCCTCATTTGTCTTTAGGCCATTCTTGGCCGAAACATGGGAAAAAGAGGAGAGAAAGGAAGGAAACATGAAATAGAGAGTGGGGGAGAAGAAAGGGGTTGATTTCACCTCCGATTTGGTGTTTTTAGCTCCTGTGGCCTCGTCCAATGTTGTTGCTCTTGGCGAAAGCAATGTTTTACGGTTTTGGATTCTTGATATGAGGTGTTTGGTACTATTTACATGGTGGAGGTGTTTATGGGACTTCCAAATCGATCACCGAATCAAGGGAATTCAAAGAGGAAATATTTCAAGGAAAAAGCTAAGATCAAAGACAAGAAGTATCGATATTCGAAGCTTTAAGGAATTTTGGGAGTTGATTATCAATCTAAGAATTTACCGGTAGTAACCTTAATCCTCATATGCCTTGTATGTCTCGTATGTATGTTTTACCATGATTGATTATGCATTCGGTGTTGTTATTTTCCAAGCGCTTTGGAACCGAACTCCGTGTGCAACCCGCTATGTACGACTAAGGCCTTGTTGTGTGCTATGCCAATGCTTATCTTGTGTGTTGTAAAGACTGCTTGTTTCGATTAGGCTTCGTGTCTCGCTGTGTGCAATTTGCGAATGTTGTGGTTTGTATTTATGATTTTCTTACATACTTTGAATATACTTTGTGTATGGGATAAACGAGTTACTACGGGATCCTTTGGGATTCCAAATTGTATTGCTATCCGTATACTACAACCCGTTGAAATAGCTCCCAGGATAAAGTGGTGGATGCTAGCATATGAAGGTGCCTGGGTTTCAAATCATTGGAGGAAGATTCGTAGATATTTTATGTATTCATGTTTGAAATTTGTAACCAAGATTTGTAATATTTTACCAGTACACTACACCCAAATCGAATGTATGCTCTGCTACATAATTTACTTTGATACATGTTGTTAAATAATATAATATAAAAATTAAGAGGTATTACACTACCCGCCACCCCGAAAAGACGAGGCGGGTAGGGTATAACATCTTTAAATAGTTTGGCAATAGTTACTTCATATCTCAGATTGAACTTTAAAGCTTGTACTGGCATTCATCAGTTGCCTTCTTGACATTAATTGAGCTTATTCTTGAATTAAACAAGACTCCTTATTTCATGGCATTTATTTTTACTTCTTGTTCCGTACATCTTGTATTGGTAAATCACTAACATGTCATCCCTCGACTGTTATTCTCTTCTAAATTCTCACAGTTGGCTTCATAAATAATACACCTCTTGTCATTACTGTAGATTTTTCATAAGTTGAGCTGTCCTTCAATTGGATAGACATAGGTGTAGAGGAGGTCACTTGTGATTAACCTTTCACTGCAGGGAATTGAATGAAAACCATTTGAGTGGACATATTCCACCTGAGCTGTTTTTATTCAAGCAGCTTTTTTCCCTATAATATTGCCTATACTTTCTTATCATATCATTGTTTACTTTGCAATTCAATCAAACTCGTACCTACATTTGAGATGACACGTTTAACTTGTTTTAGCAGTCTAATATGTTTATTCCATTTTTAGATAATACCAAAGGTAACCAGAAGTTGAGGCTCACTTTCATTATTAGTTATGTACTAGGTTTATCCATGTTCAATCGTTGGCCATCTGCCTCAATGCTATTGCAATTTGTAATTCCATGGCATGCCTATCATAAATTTGCTTCTTGACGGATATTTAATGTCAAATTTATCCCTTGACTAAATTTGGCGTCTTCAAGGCATTGCTGTCTGCGAATGTCAATTTTTGTTACCATTTTGAAGTTTCTGGTGTTCAGAAGATTTCTTGTACTACCTAAATCCCTGATATAGAGTTTCTTTTCTTTTCTTTTCTTTTTTTGAATGACAACAGCAGGAATAAACACTTTTTCTTGGCCCTTAATGATTCTACTCTGTGATTTATTGCAGCTTGTGTCTTTGCAATGCCAAAGAAAGAAAGATGTGACTGAGACTTGGCAGTCTTGGATCAAATACTTCACTCTTCTGATCACAGGAAAGAGCTCTGTGAAACACAGGATTGAAGAAGGATGAACTGAGGAATCTGTTTCATGAATCTCCTCGAACATAGAAGAGAGAAGCTTCACCCTCCTGATCATGGATGAGACATTCCTGAGTTGAACAAAAGGGTACTTTTCCATGGAAGCAGCTTCATTAGATATGTAAACCAATGAGTCTAGCAATGACCTAGTTGGTAAAAAGCCTGAGAAGATCATCGTTGCTGGCAGAGATGATTCATCCATTGCATTTCTCAGTCACATTTGATCATGTTTTTGTACACTTTATGTATGGTTGACAAGGTTGGCTTGCTGCAAAGAGTTTGATTGCTCAGATTTTTTAATAATTAATTAATGGTATTTTGTCAAGCTTGATTTTCAGCTGTTCTATAGTTGAGATGCTTGTGTCCATATTTGAATATCTTGTTGGATGGCGTTGAGGTTTGGCTGATGAAAATCTCCAAATATTTATTTTTTTTCTTAGGGCAACTTGGTACCTTATATACAACGAAAATAACCCCGGAATTCTGTTTGAAATTCCGTGGAAAATTAGCCATGGAATTACATGCAATTCCGTGGTAAAGTAACCATGGAATTATGTTTGCAATTCTGTGGTTATTTACCCACGGAATTCTATCATAGATTTGGGATGGAATTCCATGGGTCCCGTAGAATTCATTACTAAATTTCGTCCCAAAATTCGACGAATCATTCGTTATAAAATTCCGTGGGTAAATAGCGACGCACTAAAATTCCGTAAGAAAAAGTCTTTGCCACGGACTTTGGTCTCAAAAATTCCTTCGCAATTTCCGTCCCAAATGAAATTATCGACGGAATTGTCGGTAATTTGGCCTTTTTTCGTAGTGTATATTAATGCCAATTCATCCAATATTTTTTTGGGGGAAGATCCCATATTCATCCTGTTGAAAAATAGTCTAGTCCACCCTTGAGGGATTAAGCCCAAGCCTCATAAGATTGGGGTCCAAGTATAAATAATAGAAAAGTTTGTGTTGATGTATGTGATATTTCCTAATTATCATAATATTATTTAACTCATATAATATGACTCTACGAGTGATATTTATTTCATTGATACATTATATTATGTCTCTTTATGGAAAGTATATGTTGTCTCTATGAGGAAATGATATGTTCGTAGAAAGGAAGAGGTATGTAGAATACTATAAATAAGTGTAAGGGGTTCAATTGTGAACCACTTGAATAGAGATATTTAGAAACTCATTCATCTTCTCTCTACTATAACTCTCTTCTTCTTCCTTTATGTGTGATATATTTGTTGTGCATCATAATCGCTTCGGTAATTGTGATTCGATTACAGTGGGTATTAGAGATTAGCAGTGTAATTGTGATTCGATTACAGTGGGTATTAGAGATTAGCAGTCACACTCCTGGTACGCCCAATTTCTTACACATCCAAATCATAAATTATGCAAAATGAATTATATAAATTATTGATGGAAAAATTACATATAGGGTAAAGAAAATAAAATCTCATGGTTACACCACCATATATTTGGGTAAAATAATAATTTCAATTTTTTTGTTATATATTTTATGCTTAATTATACTCTCAAAAATATTGAATTTTTATGTAATCATAAAATCACATCAGCAGACGAGAGAGAATAATGAAAAAAAAATTGAAACACACACAATATATATATATATATATATATATATCAAATTTTTCCTTAAAATTTTTATATTATATCCATATTAAATCATTTTAATAAACTTGAGTGGGTTAAAAATCCAAAAGAAACGAAATAAGCACATAAACTTCCCAGCAACAATCTATTTTAAAGAAAAACTTAATATGTGTTTGTGAGTGTGTGAAACAACATTATCTGGAGTTATATAATTAAAAACTTATGGTTTTTCAATATTGAAATATAACACTGATACTTTTGAAAGGAAAAAAATAACTACTCCCTCCGGTCTTAATTATATAAACAATTTATCAGAATTTGGAAATAAGTTAAATTAGTTAATTATATTTATTTTCCTAAAATACCCTTACTTAAAATTAAAAATGACATCAAGGAAAAGTTTGTTCCATCACCAGCCCCGTGCATGATACTCTCCGCGACTTCTCTGACTTTTTAGCGAAGTAGCAATAAAGCATCAGGTGTGGGTTTGTCCCTTCCTATTGTATATGATAAAATAAAAATTCCTTGTAAGTTGATTTTGTAATTCATTCTTCCCAAGTCTTCATGCTTGTTTGTCTTCTTCTCTAACATTGGATCACATTTTTTTGTAATATTTTATAGCCACGTCTAATATTTTTGTGATATTAAAAACGAAAGTAATCATAAGATGAATTTTAAATGTATATAAATATTTTTTTTATTTTCCATATATTTTTTCGAAGAAAGTTTTTCTATCAAGAGAGCATAATTAATTGAGCAAAAATGCAAGGTTATTTTTATTAGCTATGGAAAAAAGATTATGAAATTAATATTTTATTAGGTTATTTTAGGGAAAAAATCAATCACTTTGGATGGATAGTTACAAGAAAATATTTTTAAGGAAATGTTAAAATTATTTTATTTAAAAATTTTAAAAAAATGTAGAACCTCTCAAAAGCGTGTTGTTAAATTAACTATAGTGGAAAGAAGTATTAGTAGTGGTGATATAGGAAAAATATGACAAAAATTGCTTAACATTATTTTATTATAAAAACAGTAAAATTAAGGTGTATGTGACATTAATGATTTATAAGTATTACTCACTTTATAGAATATATAGATGCATTATTAAATTATTATTGTGTTTAATTATTATTAAAAAGTATCAATAGGGGTATTTTAGGAAGAAATTGACAAAAATTAAAATTTGATCCTATAATTATGACCAAGACCAACTCTAAAATGTGTTTTTATAATAAGAACCAATGGGAATATTTTTTAAGGAAAAGTATGTCTATTGTGTTCATCGAACTGAATAATATCAATGGAGTCATGGCTGACTCATCAATTTATGGATGATTATGATCATGACGTTTTGAATAAGTTGATTGCTTTTCTATAATAACCAGATTCACTTTGAACTTATAATAGAAGAAAAAGCAAATATATCCTTTTCTTAAAGGGAAGAAAAGTAACAAGAATCTATATAAATAAAGTATATAGTACATATTTCAAGGAATATAACGTACACAAGCAAAAAGAATCATAGCTTGTCTGATCACATTTTCATTGGTATGGAACCCAATAAACTAAGTCAAAATCTTATTGATTAAGTTCTATGAATTTGTACATAAGAACAAATTCTCATTCATGGACAAACGTCAGAACCAATTCAATTAATAATTCACATCACAAATATTCTATTCCCCACAATGAGTCAACTATTTACTTGTTCTCGATTATTAAAGCGACAGGGATAGCTACATGAATAAACATTAATGGGTTCCAAACATAGAAAAATGGTTTTAGATAAGAATAATTCATATTCCAATATAAGTTGTTGTGATAATGGGCTTATAAATAGGGTTAAATATTGAGGGTTTTAAGAGCGTTGTAAGTGTGTTGTGTTTGCTCAAAATGGATTGCATGAAGAGGAAGAGAATGTATTTGAGCCAAGGATGACTTGCCGGCTTCTTCTGAATTTTGTGGATATTGCTGGTAAGTCATCCTTGGCCAAGTTTGTTCTCTTCATCTCTCATATGATCCATTTTAAGTGTTTATGATTTTGTACTAGAAAACTTGCAACTCTTCATTGCTATTTACTTATATTTAGTAATAATATTGTTGCATTAATGATCATTACCATTTGCTTATTTAGTCAGGTTCATAACGTGATTTATTTGGATAAGAATTATCGGATAGCACAAAGAAGTTCATTGCTATGTGGAGCCATGCTTAATTAGCTCTGAAAGAAAGAATTCCCAAGGGAATAAACTTTAATTTAATTTTCAAAATTTATATAAGCTACCTGTAGTTATGCTTGGCTCGGGTTTATTATCTTTGGCTAATAATCTTGTAGTGGCATAAAAACTTTCTTATAATACACTTCCTCTACTCCTTAATGAAGGACCTAATTAATTAGGGAGTTGTTGTTTGTTCTAAATGTAAGACCTATTTCACAATTTTATCCTTTTTTTTTTTTCAAATTAACTCTATTGATATTCCCTTAACAATAATTAAACAGAAGAGGAAGAAAGAATTAAGAATTCAATTAGGAGGTTTTAGAAGAAAATAATCATATTAAATAACTTAATTAACGCCTTTAATCTACTTAAATTAGTTAATTAAGCCATACATTAAAGACTACAGTAGTACTAAGGCGAGAAACTCTTGGTTTCGATCCCACACTTATAACTTCATGTGGTTAGTTAGTATCTGCTCTTTAAATAAAAGAAAGAAAAAAAGTTTGCGCTATTTCCTCCCGTATGAGACTATGAACGAGATTTTGATTATTTTGCCTATATATATATATATATATATAATTGCAATGTCTAAACTTATAAGTATATTGTTATAGAAAATCTGGCCAATAAAATGGTGTTAGAGATGTGATAGAAGAATATATTTCAAAACATTATATGTATGATTTCGCTATAAAAAAAAAGGAGGAGAAGATATGCTTGAAAAGAATTGACAACTATCACAAACAATTCCTAAAACCAAACAACAAAACGAGTTTAAAGGGGGAATTTAAAGAGGTTTTAGATAAGAAATTTAAACAATTCCTAATCAACTATTATCAGGACTGAAAAATCATGACTTACGTGTCAATACATTATTTAAAAAAAAAAAGGAGAATTTAAAGAGGTTTTAGATAAGAAAGATTTTTTTTTTTTTGGTTAAGGTGCAATTTTATCAATAAATTTCTTTTTCAAGGGGTGTCTAACACAAATAAGTTGTTTTTAAGGAGGAAATTAAAGTTATCAATAACTAAATTTACCAAAACCGTTAAATTTAATCAAATGGCCATTAAATTATACGAAGAAAAAACCCCAACGGCGTAGTGTAAATAAATGGTTTTGGTGAATTTATACAATTTTAAATTGTTTATTGGTATTTTTAGCCCTTCCAAAACTTATTTGTGCTAGACATCTTTTAGAAAAAACTTTGTTGGTAAAATTGCACCTTAACCATTTTGTTTTATAAAATGACAATTATATTAAACTAAGATAGAGTTACATAAAAAGACCTCCTAACAAGAGCCTGACACTAGATAGGAAGCTCACAACTAGTACAAACAGCAGACAAAATAAACTTAGTATAAACCATATTGATGGACAGTCCATTTTCACGCCAACTTGGAATTGAGCCACAGCCCACCCCACAGACCAAAGTCTTTAAAGCTCCAGCCGTCATAACAAAGCGCAAAAACAAGCAGAGCAGCTAACAATAAGTTGCTTTTATGGAGATCCAATACAAGGAAGCATCAAACAAGTCCAATGATATTCAGGACGTCTACACCAAGATGAGTGTTTGAAGAAGCTCTGATGACCACCACCAAGTACTTGAAGCTAGAACTAGTCACAGTTGATTCATGGAATTTGCCAAAAAAGTTGATAACAGATGGAGAAGATCTACAACCTGCATAACATAAAGAAAACAAAAATAAAACAAAACTAAAAACACAAACAATGGGTTGCCTTACCTTGGACCTATTTACCACAGCACTACCCATTTTGTGATGAATTGGAGATGAAAGGAAAGGGAAAAGAGGCAGTGGAGAGGAAGAAAGGGGGCAAGCTTGGCGGTGGAGATGGAAAGAGGGTGGAGAGAAAGGAAAGAGAAAAGCGGCAGTTGGGCTGGAGAAAGGCGGTTTGTGATGGCGGTGGAGATGGAGAAAGGAGAAGGGAGCAAAAGGCGGTGAAAAAGGAAGTAGGACAGTGGACAAAGAAAATTTAAAAAATTATTTAATTATGTCTTATATTACATGATCTCTTTGAAAACTTACATGCAAAGTTATTAAAATCGGAGTAGTCACTGAACTGATCGGAGTACTGAGTTAAGAGTCAGACCATAGTCAAACCAAAACTAAACTGAGGTTAAACCAGTGTGAAAGTAAAGATTTCAAACTACAAAACCCCACGGCCAAAAAGTTTCTTTGCCTCAATTATTATGTATTGTTGTTTTACAGTTTTTCTGCCTCTTCTTCTGATCAACTTGGTTTCCCAATGCACAATGATTTACGTATGAGTATATATCCTCCCTATGTGGGAAATTTTCAAAATTTTTTACTATTGCATGTAAAAAAAGAGCACCTCTTTTATCCGTTGGAAAGAAAACACCTCTTTTATCAACTATATAACAGAATGATTTCACTATTGGGCAATTGAGCTATCCCACTAAAAGACAAAACTTACACTTTTACATAGGAAAAAGTAAAATTCAGACAAGTGGGAGATGACTACACACTTTGTGTTTCTCTCTCTTTCTCCATCGAAATTTGAGTTTTTGTTTCATTTCACCTTCGTACTTCTCTCTCTTTCTTCATCGAGATCCACCTTTGTGCTTCTTCTCTTGCTCCATCCAAATATGAGTTCTTATTTCAGTTCCAGCGAGCCCATGTTCAAACAAAAACAAGATATGTGATAAGGCAAAACTTTACGGTCTAAAAACTCCGTAAATATATAGGCCATATCAAATAATAAAGAGTAAGTAAGATATCATTCCTACAAGGATTTAGTATATCATTCACAACTTCACAACTTAAGCATTAATTTTATACTTTTGTTTAAGTTGAGTAAACCAAATTAAATTTAATTAAGAGAAAACTAAAATCAAAATAAACTAATTACCAGAAATATTAAATGAGAAACCCAAAGTCACTAATCCTTTATTAGCTTCATAAACCTTGATTACACTAATTTAATTAGCCTTAATATCAATTTTGTTAATCTTGAGTATAAATAACTATAAGTGTCTGTCGGTTCACTTACAACCCTCTCTTGAATATAATTTGTTATGTCTAACATAGTTACTCAAGAGACAACAAAGATTAAACACACTCTTCAATAATTATATAGGGTCATTAGGTATATGTCTATCTTAATCGCAAATTAAATCGTAATCTAATCCTATATTACTTAATCTCAAAGCCTAATTAAAATCCCCTCCATCAAGGTAAATCCTAATGCTCAAAATTATATTCAATGATGGCCAATCACTAAACAGATAAAATTAAACAAGATTAAGTAACCAAAATAAATAGTAACTATAATTAAACAATGAAAATAAAATCTAATCCACAAATAAATTCATAGTTCCTCTAGGTTACAAAGAAATTAGCCACACATGGCTAGATTAAAATCCATAACAAAAGGATAGGAACTTAGATTCAAAGAATAAAGAGAGAGAGGAAGAAAAGCTTTCCGTCGCCTCCACAGACCTCTCATCCTTCAGTGGAAATGAAACCCTCTCTTGCTCAGTGTGTTTCACGCTCTCTGTTGTGCTACGTCTTTTCTGTGATTTTTTTCCTTTTTTTCTCCCTGTGTGTCCATTAATAGATATAAGTTAGATTGATTTTCTGTGGGTCCCACGGTTATTCCAAATCTCTTCAAGATATGCTATATTCCATGATCTGTTTCTTTCCTTCGAATAGGTACATCAATTTAATATAATAATATATTATATTAAATCCTTTTTCAATTTAATTTGTTGTGATGGTATATTTTCTTTTTTCTTAGATCACATAATATCTCCCGCACAATAAAATAGGATATCAATAGATTTTATGTTATAATATTCTTTTATCCTATATTTAATTAAAAGATAGATAAATATATAAAAGATAATTAAATAGGTATAAAATAATAATAAATCTAACTCATTATCCCATAAAATATATACCTATTTAATTATAAAATATATACTTATCAATTTACATTTTAGCTTCTTAATAGTTCATATTACTATAAATGACACGAAAAGCATTCGGCTAAGCAAATCAGTAAGTAGGACAATCTTCTTATTAGTTTGATTATCTTTTTTTTTTTTTAATTTCGATCTTCTTCATCTCCTTTGCTTGTTGGCTTGCCCTCTTTCACCATTAGATGCCGTGAAAGTTTCAGAGCTTAGAATCAAGAGATAGGATTGGAGGCATGATGGCAAGCTTGAACCAGAGACCAACACTGGCGTTTAGCAACCTCACGGGGTGACCCCAATTTCTATGCTTTACCGAACTAGTTTTGTGGCTAGTTCATCGGTTTTCAATCCGAACCAAACGGTCTAGTCCGGGTTTCATAACCAATCTTACATATATCATTAGATTATATATCCGTTTATAAATTAAGCAAATTAATTTGGAGAAAAAAATATAAATGTAAAAATTTAAAGTAATTTATTTAGCTAGCTTCCTTAATTTTATTACACTCCTACTAGCCTCACCCTTTTAGGTGGTGGGTAGTGTGATACCTCTTAATTCTTATATTATATTACTTAACAAGATGTATTAGAGTAAATTACGCAGCAAAATGTAACACCCCAATTTCCTAAAGTTTTTTCAAAATATTTTAATCATAGTAGAGCATCGGAACAATTTAAAAGAGCGAGTATCTGATGGATATTCATTTATCCGAATTTATACATTATAAAAATACGATAATACATTTCCAAAAAGAAATTCTCCGGGGTCCTCACTGGTGCTTAACCCTTGTCCTCGGTCCCCGATTCCTCCGGATCCCGAGGCTATAGTAGGAGCTGAGATCCAATGCGCATTGGACCTCAGGTAACGGTTAACCTCATGCTTAAATATGACAGTATATGTATGACAGATATTCATGGCATTTCGCAACAATCAATATATAAGCACAAAGCAGATGTATCCCAACTGTACATAAGCACACAACAGATGTATCCCAACAGTAAATAAGCACACAACAGATGTATCCCATAAGCACACAACAGATTATCCCATAAGCACACAGCAGATGTAAAGTTATCTATCACATATAAGCATATAATAAAGCATCGAGTTAGTATTACGACGCGAACGTACCTTAGTCGGTGATCGCGGTACGTGCGTCGGTCGGTATGCGTTCATGGATCATCTATAATAGTAATATCGCATTATTTTCATACAAATCACATCCTAAGAGATATTTTGGCCACTAATGACTATTTTACCCCTGGTGGACTTATTTCTCTATTTATTTCTTAATTTTCGTAGAAAAACGCTGATTTCAGCATTTTGGGTAGATTTTCCACTTAACTTTGAAAAACCATAATTAATTCTACAAAATTTGAAACGGGATCCGTAAAATTCCTCGGAATCTTTAGGATGTATATTTTTAAGTAAAAATACTTTTTTCCCAGATTCATTGAGTCATTCCCAGTTTTAAAGTTTTGAGTGTTTGCCCAGAAATTTTCCAAAATTCGTAGCCCAACTTTGAGAATTTCTATCTCATTGTACAAAGCTCAAATTAATACATTCTAGGAATTTTTGAAAATTCCTATATGTCTAAGTTAACCATGAATTTTACCAAAATTTTATAACATCATATTCTTCATAAAATACTTGGCGTTTTTAACACCGACTTGAAAATCACTAACCGACAAAATTTCGCCGGAAACTTCGCTACTTTAATCTTCAACTCTCAAAAATTTTGCTCCAACACTTGCTTCATCATTTTTTCGAAATAAAGAAAATTTTGATTATAAAAACATGAAAATAAAATTAATCTAGCATATTTAAGATTAAAACAACCTCTCTCTATGAATTTAAGAACTAGAACTTGAAGAACTTACTTACCAATGCTTCAACTCCTCCAAGAAGCTCCTCACTCTCACTTTCCACTCTCTATATCAGATTTTCTATGCTTGTTTGGTGTGAAGATTGATGAAACCCAAAGTCTCTATTTATAGAAAAATGCTATGACAACTTGGTAAATATTTCAAACCTAATTTATCTTGCTTATGAACCCTTGGATGCAACTTACCTTACAAGAATTAATCTCACCCCTTCATCGTCTTCCACTTCATTAATCAACCCATGTGCATCTTATCCTAAGTACATGATCATCTCTCCAATTTGTCTCCCTCAATTAACGCTTGCATGTGCTAAAATTATCATGTGTTTGTATGTTTATATTAGACAATTCATCCTTCTCTTTTTTGATCAAGCCAACCGTGGCTTTTACCTTCATTGTGACCAAGGAGTTGTGTTTTCTAATGTCTTTGATTTATAGTATTCAAAGCTTCCTATTGGCTTACCAAGTTTCACATGGATTTAGCTTAATTGCTTAATTATTTTAGAACCATTAGATTCCACTTTATTAAACTTAATATTGGCTCTTCATTTATGTAGAAAAATCCTATTTATTAGTGAGGATTTTTATCCTATATCACACGTGCTTTTATCTTCTTTTTTTTTGTTTAATCTTTTCTTTCTTTTTGTTTTGCCAATTCGCCCTTATAATAAACTTTAGGAGATAATTATTCAATCCTAATTAGCCTTATTAGTGTAGTGTTTTTTTTTTTTTTTTTGGGTGTTAACTGATGACTCAAGTAAGGATTAAACATCCCCTTAATTACATGGTTGGTTGTTTAACTAATCAAATTGTTTTTGTTCATTAATCCAAGCTTAAATGTGCTTTTTAATTGTATTTATTATTGATCATTTGATTTCCCATAATCAAATCCATATTTATCCCAAGCTTGCCATTAACCCCTATTTAGTACTCTTAACATAGCATTTCATATATTGTTAGGTATTATTAAGTGCAATTGTTATTACATAATTTGGCTCTTTTATGAGACATATTTTATGAACAAAGAAATTCTCATTGGTTAATATTTAATTATGTTGAATTTAGGCCATTTCTCTTAATTTTCCTATTGGTTGATTTAATTAATTGAGTATTTAATAAAACATCCCCCTTAGACACACACACTCACACGTCCTCCCCTCTCTCCTCATCATTCAAAATTTCCACAATTAATGTTCCCATGTGCCTTTGTACCAGTTTGCTATCCTCTTCCATAATATTAATGCTCCATGTGCCTTTGTTCCCATGTGCTAAATCTTTTAACATTAAACAATTATGCTTCCCCTTCTACGAGCAACCAAAACCGTCCCCTTCCTCTATTATTGACCCAAGAATTTTGTGTTTCTTATTTGCCTCTTACACAAGGATTCAAGCTTCTCATTGGTTCCTTACTCTTACATGGATTTAAGATCAATTAGGTGATTTATTGGGCCTTTGGATTTAATTGTGTTTGCTTAAATTCAATCTTCACCCTTGATTGAATTTGCTTTTTAACTAATTGATTTATTAACTAATTTTAAAAATTAATGTATTTATTTTAACTATTGCAAATTTAATTGTCCATTAGTTGTTGCTAATTTTCTCTAATTGATTTAGGTATTTCCATGTCATTTAATTGCCTCCTATGAATAAATTAAGATTATACTTAATTATGATGTCTGTTGGGATTTTGGGTCTTTATTTATTTTAATTCTAAGAGAAATTGCCCTAGAAAATAAAGTAAATACACTACAAACTTTGAGACCACATATTCACCTTATTTAAAATAGGTATCATTTACCAAAATATTGTATTTAAAACAAATAGGGATTTTTCAGGTATTACACAAAACATACATTCCGTTTGGGCATAGTGTACTGGTAAGGTATTAAAAATCTTAGTTACAAATTTCAAACATAAATACATAAAAAATCTACAAATCTTCACCTTCATGTGGTAGCATCCACTACTTTATCTTAGGAGCTACTTCCAACGAGCTGTAATACATAGGTAGCAATACGGACTGGAATCCTGAAGAATCCCAAAGTAACTGTTAATCTCATACACAAAGTATATTCAAAGTATGTAAGAAAACCATTAATACAAACCACAGCATTCAATAAATCGTACACAGTGAGGCTGAAGCCTAATCTGAAACAAGCAGTTTCTATAGGACACAACACATACTACAGGGCACAGCAAGGCCCTAGTCGCACACAGCGGGTCGAACACAACGGTTCCGGTACCAAAGTGTTTGGTAAATAACACCACCGAATGCATACACAATCATGGTAAAGCATACATACTGAGAGATACAAAGCATATGAGGATTAAGGTTACTACCTGATAAATTCTTAGACTGATAATCAACTCCCAAAATTCCTTAAAGCTTCAAATAACGATACTTCTTGTCTTTGATCTTAGCCTTCCCTTGAAATCTTTCCTCTTTGAACTCCCTTGTATTTTCATTCAAGACTTCAAAACACCACACAAGAATCATTCATCAAGGTCTTAGGAATGTTTATGAAGATTAAAGGGAGCAGAGCAAGAATCCAAGTTCTACTTACCTTGATTCTGTGATCGATTTGGAGATCTGATAGCATCTCCACCATGTAAATGGCACCAAACACCTTATATAAAGAATCCAAAACCATAGAAACATTGCTTTCTCCAAGAGGAACAACATTGGAGAAGGCCCCGGGAGCTAAAAACACCAAATCAGAGGTGAAATCTATTGGCCCCTTTCTCTCCCTCTCTCTATATTTCGTTTTTCCTTCCTTCTCTCCTCTTTTTTCCATGTTTTGGCTAAGAATGGCCTAAAGACAAATGAGGGGGAAAGGGGTATATATAGAATACGGGTGCAGTCCAGAACACGCCACGTGTCTGGTCTAGAATGTGCCATGTGTATGGTCCAGAATGCGTCACATGTCGCGCCATGTGTCCTCTTTTTATTGGACCAACATAAAAGTAGCTTTATGCCTTGTCATGATGACGAGACATGTGTCATGCTCTTGTGGCACTGACTCAAAAGCTTTATCATAATGAGGGGACACGTGTCACATTTCCATTTGACCAACAAAAGTAGCTTTTGACTTGTCATAATGGTGGACATGTGTCACGTTTCTATTGGGCCAACACAAAAGTATGTCATAATGAGACGACATGTGCCATATTTCTATTACGCCAACACAAAAGTAGCTTTTTCACTTGTCATGATGAGTCAACACGTGTCACGTTCTCATTGCGCTAACAAAAAAAGTAACTTTATACTTTGTCATGATGAGGGGCACATGTCATGATCTTGTGGTGAAGACTCAAAAGCTATGTCATTATTAGTCATCATGACCTTACTTTGTCATTATTAGTCATCATGACCTTACTTTATTAAAGTCACTTTATTGATGCCTACTCAGGATTGTGACACGTATTTTGAGACCCACCAACTAACACCAGGTTAGACTCTGTATGTGTGGGCCTCCACATGGCGCCATATACCGGTGTCATTTTCCAAAAATGCAAGGCATACCCGACTGCCCTGAAAATGTCATATACTTACTTATACTGTCATATTTTTGCTCAACTAATTGTCCTATACCTCAGGACATAGTTGGGGGGCATCTTTTCCAAGTGGATTTACACCGTATGGGTCTTCTGTGCCCCTTTTCATTGGTACTTTAATTCCACAGCTTATACATACTAAGTCCACTAACCTATACTTCCTATCCCTCAACATTCTTGGGACTCTGCTCGAACTGAGCTTAGTCACCTGCCATTTATAGGCTTGTTCTCCAGTCTCTAGGTCAAAATTCAGGATATTACAAATTTCTTTAAATTAATTAATTGAGTTTTATATTAAGGACTGGAGCTAATATATTGTTATAGATATCTTCCCAAGAAAATGGTGTTGGAGATGTGGTGGAAGAATATATTTCAAAATATTATATGATGACAATCTATATCATGTATGATTCCCACCCCCCGGGGCGCCCCAACAAAAAAAAAAAAAAAAAAAAAAAAATCTGCTTGAAAAGTATTGACAGCTATCATAAACACTTCGAAAACCCAAACAACGGTAATTATAGAATCATTCTATTCCCACGCCACAACCGTTATATAGGAAAGCGAAAACCCAAACAACGGTAATTATAGAATCATTCTATTCCTACGCCACAACCGTTATATAGGAAAGGAAATACGAGCTGAGTCATCAACTATCTGCAGGAATCAGGACTGAAAATTTCTGACGCGTTAATACATTATAATGATAAGAATTTAAAAAGGTTTTAAATAAGAAAGACATATCCTTTAATTTATAGCTAGCTGTAACGTTATTGTACGTTATATAATTGTAAGTGTATAAATATAGGCTTCAATATGATAGCAAAGATTGCAATGTTTGCTAAAAGGGCTTGCATGAAGAGGTGGTAAGTATATTTGAGCCAAATTTGCTTTCTGCTTTCTTTCCTCTTTCATATTATGAGACTCTTTTAGATAGAGCTTCAACCATTCAATACTTTCTGATATCATTGACTAATCTAAATTTGGGTTGGGTAAATCATATTCCATAAGCGAAAGTTTTTCAAGTTGTTGGAAACATACTGCTACATAAATATAATGAGGCTCGAGTCATGCTGAAGACACTATTCTCAAGGGTTATTCTGCAACGTACACAGTAAAAGCTACGATAATCTCAGGATTAAACGGATCCTCCGTACAAGAACAGAATAGCGTAAACCTAATGGTTCGAATGCCATCTAAATAAGGCTGCTTGTGATTGAAAAATTAGGTTAAGAAAACTATCTCTAATTGATCAACTTGACTATTCCCTCGTATGACTCGATATATAGGAGCACATACTTATGCAACTTGTGAATCATATATCAACTAAGCTGTAGAACAGAAAACAAGGAAAGAGTAACAATTTTTGGAATTTTTTATAATAAAAAAATTTAAAATTTAAAAATAAAAGAGAAATACAGACAAGATAATAAATCTTCCCGAGAACATATTGGTGGTTGTCATATTTTGACAATAAATATATATGGAGTTATAATAAACCTTGACAACTCGTTAAATCCAACTTTCTTGATTAATGATTATTCCTATAAACTACAACAAACAAACCCTATAATATATTTAAGCACCACTTAGCTCGTGAATTAAATTTCTAATTATAATTTATTCTTCAAAAATAGAATAATCAAACGATGTATTCTAAGGTGTACAGACTATAATGTCATAATCAATAAAATATAATTAATCATGCAACTCAATTAATAACATAAAATAATAATTATAATTATAAAAGAAAACTGATAATATATGAATTAAATTAAATACTTCAAAATATAATTCTTCGTAAAGTTCTATAGTCATGACTGACTCGTCAATTTATGGTTGATTATGGTATGACGTTTTGTACAAGTTGATTACTTTCCCTTTAACGGATGCCCTTTGAACTTGTTAATAATAGAAGAAAAGGAAAATATATTCTTTTATTTCTAAAGGTAACTGAATACAGAAATAAATTGTATATAGTACATATTTCAAGGAATGTCACGTATCACAAACAAAAGGAAACATAGCCTGTGTGGTCACATTTTCATTGGAATGGAACCCAATAATCTAAGTCAAAATCTTTGATTGATTAATGAGAACAAATTCTCATTGATTCACAAAAGTCATAACACAAATCTATTCCCCACAATGAGTCAACTATTTACTTTTTCTCAATTCTTGAAACGACGACACGTATAGCTACATGAACAAACATCAATGGGTTCCAAACATTAAAAAAGGGGTTTTAGATAAGAATTATTCACATTCCAATATAAGTTGTTTGATGATGGGCTTATAAATAGGGTTAGATATTGAGGTTTTTAAGAGCATTGTTGAAGTGTGTGTTGTGTTGTGTGTTTGCTCAAAATGAATTGCATGAAGAAGAAGAGAGTAGATTTGAGCCAAGGATGACTTGCCGGCTTCTGAATTTGTGGCTTTTGCTGGCAAGTCATCCTTGAGCCAAATTTGTTTTGTTCATCTTTCATATGATCCATTTTCAGAGTTTCTGATTTTGTTCTAGAAAACTTGCAAACTCTTCATCACGAGGTGCTTATGATGTATATATAGTTCTAATAATATTACGTTAATGATCATTACTGTTTGCTTATAGTCAGGTTAATAATGTGCGTTTGATAAGAAGCAGCTAGCACAAAGAAGATCTTTGCTATGAGGAGCCATGCACATGCTTTAATTAGCTTAGAAAGAATTCCTAAGGGAATAAACTTTTCAAACGTGTATTTGAGAGCCTATATATGAAGGGTAAAGAGTGGATATGAGTCGAGCATGACTTGATGGGGTGTTGGGATGTTTCGCTCTCTTCGTCAACGCTCTTGTAGTCTAGTGATATAAAAGCACCATAAAACGTGAGCGGAAAGTTTTGGCGATGATCACATCACTTATAACCTAATGTTGTTAGTATCTATATCCTCCAAGTTAAATAAACAAAAGAAGTTTGCTCTCTAATTTCCTCCCATATGAGACTATATGAAGGAGCTCTTAATTATTGTTCCTGAATAGATAATTGCAACTTCTACATTTATAAGTACTACCTCCGACTTGTTTGAGAAGATTAAAGAAACTAAATAAATTACCGAATCATATAATATGTTATATGATTCCTCTAAAATACTTATATGCATAATTAGATTATATATCAATTTATAAATCAAGCAAATTAGTTTGGAGAAAAATAATAAATATGAATATTTTAAAGTAATTTATTTTGCTTCCTTAATCTTCACAAATTAGTCAACTAGATCTTATATTAAAGGTCAGAAGTAATATATTGTTATAGAAAATCTTGCTAAGAAAATGGTGTTGGAGATGTGATAGAAGAATATATTTCAAAATATTATATGATGACAATCTATCATGTATGATTTCTTCGCTGGAAAAAACAAAGATATGCTTGAAAAGTACTATTGACCAACTATCACAAACACTTAGTTAAACCAAAAGCAACACTAATTATAGAGTCATTCCATTTGGAACCGGTTTCAGTGTTCATCACAATAATGATTATTAAGAGTTTGTCACTACTATAGACTGCACAGATCTTTCTGAAGTGATGAGCACCAATAACTCATTACTGTGTTGAGCACTGAAGCTGATTCTTCCCATACCACAACTGCTATTTACACAAAGGGAATTACAAGCTCAGTGAATTATCAGGACTGAAAAATCCTGACGTGTTAATACATTATAATGATAAGAAAAAAGAAAATTAAAATATTTTAGATACGAAAGAAAGATATCTCCTTTTATAGCTAGCTAATAGTAATAAGCTTATTATTCTACTTCCATCAACGTTATCGTCCGTTATATAATTGTATGTGTATAAATAGGCTTCAATATGAGTCTCAAAGATCAGCAAAGGTTGCAATGTTTGCTCAAAGAGGCTTGGATGAAGAGGTGGTTAGTAGATTTGAGCCAAGTTTGGTTTCTTTCCTCTCTCTCATATTATGAGAATTTTTCAGAGCTTCAACTATTCGATACTAATTGATATCATTTACTATTCTAAATTTGGGTTGGGTTATATTCCATAAGGGAAAGTTTTTCTTGTTGGAAACATGCATTTAGCCGCAAAAATGTTGTTCGAGTCATGTTCAAATATTATATTCTTATGGGTTATTCTACCACATACACGGTAAAAACTATGGTAACTTCTCAAGAAGCCTTCCCATAAGAAGTATGAAACAATAGTTCAAATACAGGGATTTCTTTCCTTCTAAATAAGGCAGCTAGTGATTTAAAAATTAGGTTTAGAAAGCTATCTCTAATAACTTAATTAACTATTCTCGAATATCACTCCATATATATAGGAGCACATACTAATGCGCCTCATCGTCATCGGATTAGTACCGAATTAAACTGTAGCATAATAGGGCAACTCGAGTTGTATTCTCTACGCAGAGTCAATATCAAATTCGATTCCTAAATTAACTAAGTGTGCAAAACACAAGACAATGAGAGAGTAATTTTCGGATTTTTATAATAATAAAAAATAAAATTAAAGAAGAAAAATAAACAAGATATGATAAATCTTCCTAAGAACATATCAGTAACTATCATAGTTCAACAATAAATATGAATTTATATAATCACTAAAAAAATATTATAAACCTTAACAACTTGTTGATTCCAGCCTTCTTGATTAATGATTATTCCTAAACTATAACAAACAGACATTATTCAAGAATCTATTTAAGAACATCTTAGTATGTGAATTAAATTTTCGAATTAAAAGTTCTTCCTTAAAAATAACATAATCAAATTAAACGCTATGTCCTATGGAGAATAGACTAACGCCATATTCAATAAAATATAATTAATGGTGCTACTCAATTAACAACATAAAAGAATAATAAGGATAATCATATGAAAAAACTGAAAATATATGAATAAAAAACTTTAAAATATAGTGGTTAATGAAATTTAAAAAATTTAATCATAGAAATTATTCAAACGAAAATTTATATAGTCATGACTGACCCATCAATTTATGGTTGATTATGACATGACGTTTTGAACAAGTTGATATTCATTTCCCTTTAACTAGATGCGCTTTAAACCTGTTATTAATAATTGAATAAAAAGAAAATATATTCTTTTACGGTTAACAGACACATAAATACTACTTCCACCACCTTATGTTTATAAATAGGCTTCAATATGAGTCAGCATGAGATTGAAGTGTATGTTTTGCTCAAAGAGGCTTGCATGAAGAGGAAGTGAGTAGATTTGAACCCCGGATGACTTGCCGGCGTCTTCTTCCTCTCTCTCTCTCTTTCTCTCTGAGGATTGCTTGCTTGTCATCCTTGAGCCAAGTATGCTTTATTTCCTCTTTCATACTCTTTCAGAGCTTGAACTATTCGGTACTATGTCATTGATAGGCATCATTAACTAATCTAAATTTGGGTCCGGTTATATTCTATTTAAGGGAAAGCTTTTCTAGTTGTTGGAAACAGCCGTAAAAATGTGGTCCGAGACATGCTCGAAGAGTTTATCATTAAGAGTTGTTTTGTCACGTACATGGTAAAAAATGCGACAAATTTGGATTAAATGAATCATTCTTGCTAGAAGCAGGAAAGCAAGACAGCAGAAACCTAATGGTTTGAATGAACTATTGAATTGAAGGGGCTTGATTCCTTCTAAATAAGGCTTTTTTCTGCATGGGGATAAAAAATTAGGTTAAGAAAGCCATCTATAATTGAACCTGACTATTCTCAAATATGACTCAATAGGGGCACATGCCAAATGAGTGTATTAAAAAAAATCAAAGATAACCAACTTAAAGAAGTTAAAATTACCTAATACTACCCCTCCTTCATGGATTCATTGGTCAAAGGGTTGGACACGCTCCCTAAGGGTTTTGAGTTCGATTCTTAAGGTCATTGCAGTGCTGGGGAGACGTCTTTTTCCTTTTTCCTTTTTTTTTTCTTTGTTGTTGACGTTGGGGAGACGTCTTCATAGTCAAGTGAAGCACTTTGTAATTGGACACCGTCTGGACCCCTACTTCATTCACACACACAAAATACCCAATACTAATTAATTATGATTGACATTGGCAAAAAAAAAAAACTATGATTGACTATTATTTAGTGTCGAGTATATCGAGTCACACACGGGAATAGTCAGGTTGATCATTTAGAGATAATTTTCTAGATTATATTTACGCTATTCTTTTCTTGTAAGGAGGATCAGTTTAATCCTGAGATTGTCGTAGCTTTTACCGTGTACGTTGCAGAATAACCCTTGAGAATAGTGTCTTTAGCATGACTCGAGCCTCATTATATTTATGTAGCTGTATGCTTCCAACAACTTGAAAAACTTTAGCTTATGGAATATGATTAACCCAACCCAAATTTAGATTAGTCAGTGATTGTAAAACCCTAAAATTTATATTCATTATAAACATTATATGTTGGTAAGTAATACCTATTAGAAATAGGTGAATATGTGGTCTCAAAATTGAGTAACATATTTATGTTAATTTAGGGAATTTTCTCTAAGAATTAAAGTAATCAAAAACCAAATTCTCTAATTTTAGTAATTTATTTGTTTATTTTCCTTGGAATTTAAAGAGGCAAAAAAATCCAATTTTATTTTAGGGATCATAAATTACCCTATAATTATTTAATTAATACATGGTGCATAAATGGCCATGAAAAGCTAAAAAGTTGTGAGGAAATAATTAAACCAATTAGAGAAAATTACCAACAAGTAGTGGATAATTCAATCTATGTTAATTGAATTATTTTCATAAACATTCACAATTAATTTAGTGGCATATGTTAAAGGCATAATTAAGGATGTATTACCTTAATTAAGAAACAAGGGCTAGTGAAGGGCTAGGATTAGCATAGAAGTGGTTTCTAATTAATCTTAGAACCAATCATATTTTGACAATTACACTTAACTACTTTATTAAGGATGCTAATTAAGATTAGATATGGAGGGCTAAGATTAAATTTAATAAAGCCAAATCTAAAGGCCTTAATTAAGCCTCATAAAGCTTAATCCATGAGAAAAGGTTTTGACCAATGAGAGAGAGAGAGAAAAAAAAGAATTAAAGCAAATTTGATAATGGTTTGAAATCCAAGAAATATCGATGTACATAGTAAAAACTCTAAACAACAAATAAAGTGAGAATTTATACAAATTTAAATAGTTGTGAAGAAGTAGGAACCTTGGAGAAAATATAAGGACTTATCTTGAACCCACATAATTTAACCTCGAAAGTAAGTCTAGTAAATGCTATTTTTGCAAACGTTGAAGAATAAGCTTAGTACAACCAGGAAATCTAATTAGACCATAAATATTGATATCCAACTACTAATCAACATACATACACAGAATTCAAAAGTATTGGTAATTGATCAAGCAACCAAAAATAGATTTCATCAAAGTAAATTAATCAACAATAACACCTAAGCTTTGATGATGTCATCAAGATGACATCACAAGGATGACATCACAAGAGCACATGCTTTATAATGAAGGGTGAGGATTAAAACTTCTTGATTAAGTTTAGATCTAATGGTTGAGATTAAGGAAAAGGCAAATGGTGGGGCCCACATTGGGCTTGAGATTACCATTTTAACCTTGAGATTTTCCCTATAAATAGAGGCCTTGCCTCTCCTCATTCTTCACACCAAATCAACCACCAAGTGGTGATTTCTAAGAAGGAGGAAGGAGTTCAAGAGCTTCAAGAGGTAAGCTTGTCTTTAGTTTTAGTTTCTAGTCTTTAGTTTTTAGAATTCTAAGATAGAAGTAGTGTAGATCTTAAATATTCTAGAATAAATTTTATTTACATGTTTTTATGGTCAAAATTGGCTTAGTTTTGAAAAAATTATGAGAGAGGTTATATAGCAAAATTTTTGGAAGGAAATCATCAAAGTAACGAAGTTCTGGCAAAATTTCATCGGTTTTGAAAATTCTGGAATCAGTGATGAATATGCCAAAATTTCATATTGAAAATATAGTCTCAAAATTCTGGGAAAATTCATGGTTAAAGTAGACTCATAGGGATTTTTAAATATTCCAAGAACATGTTAAAATGATTTCTGTAGAGGGAGATAAAAATTCTCAAAGTTGGGCTACGAATTTCTGGAAAAATTCTGGGCGGAGGCTCAAAACTTTAAACCTGGGAGTAGTCCGTGTAATCTGGGAAAACATTATTATTTTTACTGGAAAATAGACATCTTAAGGATTCCAAGGAATTTTACGGATCCTCTTTGCGATTTTTCTAGAATTAATTATGATTTTTCAAAGTTAGATAAAAATCTGTCCAGAATTCTGGACCAGCGTTTTTGAAGAATTAAATGTGATAAGTTGAGAGATAATCCTACCAAGGGTAAAAAGGTCATTAGTGACTAGGATATCTCTTAGGAAGTTATTGGGAATTAATAGATATGACATTACCGTTATAGGTTGAACACGATCACAGTCAAACGTCCAACGTACCGACATCATGACTAAGGTACGTCCGCGTCATCAGTAACTTTAACTCGATGTGTCTTGTATGCATATATGTGATAGAATGATTTATGAAGTGATGGACAAGACTAGGTCTTGGGCCGGCACTGTGACTAAGTTTATGGGGCTTAGATCACCTATTTATACATTCAGCTTTATACGGGTTATAGTCTTGATAATTCCGTTGAGTTTTCCTAGAGGACACGAAGGGCCATCGTGGCACTGGCTAGTGGAAACAGGGATGACTTTACATGTGTTGTGTACTATGTACTGTTGATATGTTAATCTTGCATCTGCTGTGTGCTTATGTATTGATTCTCGCTGTAATGTCATGAATATCTCATCCATATACTTGTATTACATGAGCATGAGGTTAACTTAGTTACGAGGTTCAATGGGCATTGAACCTCGGCTCTTAACATAGCGTCGGGGTCGGGAGGACCGAGGATCGAGGAGAAAGGCAAGTGGCACGCATAGGGACTCAAATTAAGACTTTCTTCTTTTGTTATTCACTTTTGAAAACACTCGGTATAACGTCACTCACCGTAATCAGCCCGGACTTACGGTATTTTAAATATAAATATCGGTTACTCAATCGCTCCGATGCTCTACTCGATTGAAAAAAAAAAAAATTATTCCGCTTTTGAAAATGGGATGTTACGGTGATATCGAGAAAGTATTGAATATCTGAAACTCTATCTAAAAGAGTCTCATAATATGAAAGAGGAAAGAACGCAGAAAGCAAATTTGGCGTAAATCTACTAACCACCTCTTCATGCAAGCCTTTTAAGCAATCTTTGCTATCATACTGAAGCAATATTTATAAACTTACAATTATATAACGTACAATAACGTTATAGCTAGCTATAAATCAAAGGATATGTCTTTCTTATTTAAAACCTTCTTAATTTCTTATCATTACACTGTATTAACACGTCAGAATTTTTCAGTCTTGATAGTTGACTCAGCTCGTATTTCCTTTCTTTTAGAACAGTTGTGGCGTGGGAATAGAATGATTCTATAATTACCGTTGTTTGGTTTTACGAAGTGTTTGTGATAGCTGTCAATACTTTTCAAGCACATCTTTTTTTCTTTTTTTTTTTTTTTGGCGAGATCATAGTCATCATATGATATTTTGAAATATATTCTTCTACCACATCTCCAACACCATTTTCTTGGGAAGATATCTATAACAATGTGCTAGCTCCAATCCGTAATAAAAACTCAATTCATTAATTTGAAGAAATTACAGAAGCTAGCTAAATAAATTACTTTAAAGTTTTATATCTATAATTTTTCTCCAAGTTAATTTATTTAATTTATAAACAGATATATAATCTATGATACATGTAAGTATTAACGAGATAATGTAATATATAATATAATTAAATAATTTTTTAAATTTTTTTAATCTCCCCAAATTAGTAAAGTTTGTCTTGCATTGAGTATCAGAGGTAGTGTTTAGAAGTGTAGATGTTGCAATTATGCATGCACAATAACCAAGCTCCTTCACAGTCTAATATGAGATGAAAGAGCAAACTTTTTTCTTTCTTTTTATTTAGAATGATGTGGAATATATCTAATCCACCCTTGTTGAATTAGGGCCCAATCCCAAAAGTATTGGGGGGTAAAAATATAAATAATAGAAAATCTAGGGTGGAAGATTGTGATATTCCCCAATTATTCTAATATATATTATTAAACCCATTCAATATGTCCTCTGATGAGGAAATGGTAAGTCGATTGAGGTAGAGGCATATGGAACCTTATTAAATGTGATTAGATATAGGTTCTGGGTTACAAGACATAATACACTAAACTATATATCAATTCTCTTCCTCTTAAACTTTCTCTTATTCTTCCTATATGTGGTGTATTTGTTGTGCTTCCATAATCGAGCCCATAACTGTGATCCGGTTAGCATGGGTACGTACTTACAGATAAGTTGTCGCACTCGATCCGCCAGACACAACCAATATTCTTACAAGAGAACATACTAACAAGCACATGAAGTTATAAGTGAAGGGACTGAAACCAAGACTTTGCATTTGTAAGAAAATTTGTATGCCACTACAAGATTATTGGCGAAAGAGAACAAACTCGAGACAAGAATAACAACATGCAACTTATATACACGATTGAAAAGTTTATTCACTTGTGAATTCTTTCAAAGCTAAGCATGGCTCCACATAGCATTAATGAACTTCTTTGTGCTAGCTGCTAATTCTTATCCAAATCACATTATTAGTCTGACCCTATTTAAATTATTAATCCTCCATTCTTGTTGTTACCTTTAGAAATAAAAGAATATATTTGCTTTTTCTTCCATTAATAAGTTCAAAGTGCATCTTCTTAAAGGGAAAGCAATCAACTTATTCAAAAACGTCATATAACCATAAATTGACGACCCAGTCATGAATATATATATATATATATATATATAGAGACACACACACACACATACATACATACATGTGTATATATATATATATATGTATACATACATATATGTATATATATACACATATATATACACACATACATACATATATACATATATGTATATATATACACATACATGTGTATATACATGTATGTATGTATGTATGTATGTATGTATTGTTTGAATAATCTCTATGATTAAATATTTATAAATTTTATGAACAATTACATTTTAAAAGGAACAAATTATAATTGAAAATTTAATTTACATGCTAAGTGGCTTTTAAATATATTCTTGAATAATGTTTTTTTTTTTTTTTTTTTTTTACCTTTAACGACTTGTTAATATTTATGATATTTATTTAGTAATTATATAACTCCATATTTATTGTTGAATTATGATAGCCACCAATCTGTACTCAAGAAAATTTATAGTATCTTGTTTGTATTTGTACTTTTTCTTTGTCTTATCATAAAAATCCAAAAATTATCACTCTTTTAATGTTTGGTGTTCTGCACGCTTAGTTAATATAGGAATCAAATTTAATATCCACTTCGTGCAGATAATATGGCACAAGCTAAGTTGCGCTACTGTGCTGCGGTTTAATTCAATGTTAATTTGAGTGCTCAAGACAAGGCATTTATCAGTACATATGTGCTCCTATCTATTTGAGTCATATTCAAGAATAGTCATGTCCAATTAGAGATAGCTTCTGTAACCTAATTTTTGAATCACAAGCAGCCTAATTTAGGAGAAATCGAGTCCCTTCATTTAAACAATTATGTTTATACGATTCTGTTCTCCTGCTTTTCTCAAGAAGGATTTGCTTAATTCTGAGAAGCTGCCATAGTTTTAAGGTGTGCGTGGCTGAATAACCATTAAAGATGGTGTGTCTTTGAGCATGAATGGAAGCACATTTTTGCAGCTGCATGTTTCCAACAACTTGAAAAACTTTTCCTTATGGAATATAATTAACGCGATCCAAATTTAGATTAGTTAATGATATAGATTGTATCAAATAGTTGAAGCTCTAAAAGAGTATCATATGAAAGAGGAAAGAAAGCAAATTTGGATCAAGGATGACAGGCCAGCAATACTCAGAGAGAAGATGCCGGCAAATCATCGTTGGCTCAAATATATTAATATAAGACATATTTATTTAATTTGATTAAATTAAGGATGTTGGTTGAGTAAATTAAGGTGACGTGTATTTTATAAAACACTTTATTTATCTTTCTTAATTCACTCATTCTCTCTCCTCTTCATTATTATTGAGGGAACATCAATAAGGGTAAATTAGAAAAAGATTAAGAAATATAAAAATCATGTCTTATATTTAGGATCAAGATTAACTTTTTAAATATGTATTATTTTAAGGACCAGAGGGAGTACAAACTTCCTCTTCATTCAACCCTCTTTGAGCAAACATTGCAATCTTCACTGATCTTTGAGACTCATTGAAGCCTATTTACACGAATAAATTTGTATAGGGAAAATTATTTTGAAAGTCAGTTGAACTACCCAAGTTTTAAATTGGTTCATCAAATTTAATAAATTCTAAATGGGATCAAAAGTCCTAAGATAGGATTTCAAATGAGTGTGCCCTTTTACAAAATTCATAACGCAATTTACAAATCGCATAACGCAATTTAAAACTCTTTTTTTTAGGTTTACACTTTTCAACCCCTAAATGAAAAAAAAAAAAAAAAAAAAGCACTTTTACAAAATTCATAACGCAATTTACAAAAGTCATAACGCAATTTACAAATCTCATAATGCAATTTATAACTTTTTTTTTTTTTTTTTTTTTTTGAGGTTTACACTTTTCAACCCCTGAATGAAAAACCAAAAAAAGGCACTTTTACAAAATTCATAACGCAATTTACAAAAGTCATAACACAATTTACAACTTTTTTTTTTTAGGTTTACACTTTTCAACCCCTGACTGAAAAACCAAAAAAAGCCACTTTTACAAAATTCATAACGCAATTTACAAATTACACTCATTTGAGTGTGCACTGAAAGTGCACTCGAATGAACTCTTTTTTTTTTTTTTTTGGCATCCTTCTCTTATTCCTTCTTCTTCCTTCCTTCCTTCCTTCCTGCCTCTCCTTCCTTCCTTCCTTCACGGCTCATTTTCTTCTTCCAATTTCTTCCGATCTCTTAACGCAAACGCCTCAGTTTTTTTTTCTTTTTCACTGTCGTCATCCGGTGTGACGTCCAGCTGGTGCAGCATCGATGGCGGAGGCGGGTGTGGCTTCAATGGTGGAGGGTCAAGATAGCGGAACGTGAAAATAAATCAAGAAGGAAATTAGTTAAATTATAAACTAATTTTTAATCAATTAAAACTTTGTATCAGCTTTTAAATCTAAAGAGAAAAATTAAATGAAACATATTTACATAGTCATGTCGAAAAGGTTAATAATTCAAATATCGCCTTTTTTCTTGGCCAAAAGTATATTCTTTTAATAATGGCTCTTGTTGAAAGGAAACAAATAATCAGCATATACTTAAATACATACATCAATTTTGGAAATGGTGTACCTTATCATCAGTAATTAGTGAATCAATCAATATCGAAGGACTATAATTTCTCTTTTTCAAGTTATATAAACAATAAAAGCATTGTACCAAGTTGAGGTGCTCTAAAAGAAAAACACAAGTTTGAATCTCGAAATCACACTTATTGAAAGAGACAAAAACCATTTATGCTCTCTAACCTCAAAAGGGTTTATACCCTTAACCAAATAAAAAAAAAAACAATACAAGCATTGCTATGAAAATAAAAGAAATAAGGGGAAATCACCCCACGATCTCAATTAAATAAAATAATATTTAAAAAATTTCATAACTTGTAAATGACAAGTTAAAGTAGCAGTGACATCATTAACAACCTTACTAATGAAAAAAGAGTTTACAATACTGATGGAAGCTGCCTTGTTAAAAAACGGATCTAGCTTGTATCCTTTGTGTCTTAATATCCGATGCTATCCTTTTGCGATATACAGCGCTGTTTTAAAGCAAATACAAGCTGATACCTTTTTTGCTGAAAAAATATTTCAAAATACTAAGAGGTACTAAAATGATACTTCATGTTACTTGAAAATACTGAACAATACTTCATGATCTTGAAAAATTATTTTAGGATCTTGAAAAAAATATCTTGTAATATATTTTTAGTGCTAGTCAGTACCCTAAAATATTTTTTTCAAGATCATGAAGTATTACCCTGAAAAATCCTTTTAGTACCCGTCGGTACTCTAAAATATTTTTTGAAGATCCTAAAATAATTTTTCAAGATCATGAGGTATTTTTTAGTATCGATAAGTACCTTGAAATATTTTTTCAAGATTTCAAAATAATTTTCAAGATCATAAAGTATTTTTTTTAGCACTAACATCCTGAAATATCTTTTTAGTACTTGTATGTATTTTGAAATATTTTTTCAAAAAAATAAATAGCTCCATCTTGTATTTGCTTTAAATGGCCGTATACCGCAAAGGATAGCAGTGGACATTAAGGTGCAAAGGATACAAGCCAGATCCTTAAAAAAAAACCCGGACCAAAAGGAATCCATAGAGACAACATCATCATGGCCTCGTAAGAGAGAGTGCAACAAGACATTTACAGCTCCTACTGAAATAATATCACCATTACTCCTCCCTCTGATGACAATATATCACTTCAATTGTTTTATATATATATATATATATATATATATATATATGTATGTGTGTGTGTATGTGAATGTATATATATGTATGTATGTACATATATGTGTATACATGTGTGTGTCTTAAAAAGATCATGCTGAATTCTCAAATGTGAACGTGCATATGTATATGTATGATTTCGCTAAAGAAAAAATAGATATATATCTTTTTTTCTTTACCGAAATCATTCATGATAGATTGTCATCATATAATATTCTAAAATTTATTCTTCTACCACACCTCCAACCATTTTCATGCCAAGATTTCCCATAACAACATACTTGTAAGTGTAGATGTTACAATTACATGCAGGTACAATAATCAAGCTCCTTCATAGTCTTACATGAGAGGAAGGAGAGCAAACTCAATTGAACCCAAGACTTTCCTCTTATATTATTAAAGAAGCTTTGATACACGATATCGATATAACTAGATTACAAGATCATTGGTGAAAGAGGACAAACTCAAGCCAAGGATAAGTATCGGCAACCTTGACGATCAAATCCACTCTCTGCCCTTCATAACCTCTCATATTACAATACCCTTTTGAGGTATATATATAATAATTCAAAGCTTATCAAGCATGGCTTCACATATATAGCAATGATGAACTACTTTGTGCTTAGCAAAATAGCAATGATCATTACCGTATTGTTAGGATTAACTATAATAAGCAAATTAAATAGTGAATAGTTTGCAAGTTTGCAAGTATTGTATAGTGAAGAGAACAAACTTGGCTCAAGAAGCTCTTAAAAAGGATCATATGAAAGATGAAGAGAACAAACTTGGCTCAAGGATGACTTGCCAGCAAAAAAGTTTTAAATGTCTACAAAATTCAGAAAAAGCAAAAAATATTCGGCAAGAGAGGTAATTATTTTACAAACCCATCATCCTTGGTTCTCATCAAATCATCTTTTTCAATATAAGGCACTAAATAGTCTTCCTCTTCATTATGCAATCTCTTTGACAAAAAGGATGAGCAATCATTCAATTATTCAAACATATCTTTAAAATCCTTAAAATAATTTAACCCTATTTATAAGCCCACCACAAAAATGCACCACTTATATTGGAATATGAACACTTCGTATTCAAAACCCTTTTTTACTGTTTGGAACCCATTAATGTTTATTCATGTAGCTATACGTGTCGCTACAAGAATTGAGAAACAAGCAAAAGAGTTTACTGATTTTGGGGAATAGAATATATTGGTGTTGTGAATATTGTTGAATTGGTTATGAAATTTGTCAATCAATGAGAATTTGTTCTCATGTACAAATGATAGAACTTCATCAAATCAAATTTTGACTTACTTTATATATAGGTTCCATATGAAAATGTGACCAGACATGCTTTGTTTACTTTTTGCTTGTGTCCGTGACATTCCTTGAAATATGTACTATATGCTTTATTTGTGCAGATTCTTAATCCTCCAGTCTTGTTGTTACCTTTAGACGAAAAAGAAAGAAAAAAAATGGCTAAATATCATTTGAATTTCCAAAATCCTAAAAGGTTTGATAAGAAACGGAAATAACTTGGAGGTGATTGAGTAGGAATTTGGGTTTTTGATGTTTGAGAGAAAAGACCAAAATGCCCTAGTTGTTAATTGCTATTCTAAACTTGCATTGCTTACATAGTTGACAACTTAAATATAGGAGATGACAACTTGAGTATAACAATTAATAATTATCCTTATTAGGCATCGTTAACAACTTGAGTATATTCAATTAACAATTTGGGTATAGAGATTGACAACTTAAGCTCTCTAGATCGTTAATCTTTATACCGAAGTTGATAATTGTTATACTCAAGTTGTCATTGTTTGTACTTAATTTGTCAATAACGTCAAATGTGATAGTTGATAATTGTTATACTCAAGTTGTCATTACTGATACTCAAGTTGTCATTACCGATACTCAAGTTGTCAACAATGCCCATAAGGCATCACTAACAAGTTAAGTATAGGCATTAACAACTTCAAAATAGAGATTGACAACTTAAGCCCTTCTCCGACCTAATCAATCCTCCCTCACCGACGTCCACCTCCGCCACCCACCTCCATTGCTCATTGCCTCTCCCTCTAGCATTGCCTTCTATCTCATCTTCTCCCTTCCTGGAGGGCTAGCATCAGTGTAACAAAAACCTAGCCACAACCATAAATAACAACCATCATTTTTTTCATATCTAAAAACAAGAAATCGAACCAAAAATTAAACCCCCACTAAAACCAAACCACTGCAAGCCAAGATCAACCTCTACAGGCCAAATTGATCCCCCCAAAAAAATAAAAATAAAGAAAGAAAGAAGTCGAAACCACACTAGAAAGAAAGCAACCAAATTTTCGTTTTCAAAAGGAAAATCAAAGAACTTGTTGTGGTGGACTAGAACAGACATTGAACTCACGATGGAAGCTAGACAGCGATGGATGTCCCTGTCAACGACGATGACAAGCATGGAAGGGGATTCTGAACTCCAACTTATACCTTTGCTACGAAAAGCTCCTTATTTGGGCTCATAAATCCAGCCATTAAATGCCAGAGGGCGACGCGGTGAAAGGCGGAGGTGGGTGGTGGAGGTGGATGTTGGAGGGGAGGAAATAGAGAGAAAGAGGAGAGAAAGGAAATATTGAGAAATAGAGAGAGGGCATGTATTTTTCCTCAAACTTGGGTATTCTAAATTCCTGCCAAAATAAATATTTTTTTTTTTAAAACTAATTTAATACATATTTTAGGGTTTTTTAAATTCAAAGGGTATTTATATATGTTTTTCCAATTCCTTTTTATTCAATTATGAACAGGTTTAAAGCGCATCTAGTTAAAGGGAAAGCAATATCAACTTATTCTAAACGTCATGTCATAATCAACCATAAATTGACGGGTCAGTCATGACTATATATATCTTCATTTGAATAATTTCTTTGATTAAATTTTTAAAATTTCATGAACCATTATATTTTAAATAAAGATGAGTAAGAAGCATTTCTCAAATCATGAGTGAAGCAGAAATCTCGAACCCTAGTAATAGTGTCTTAGTTTCCTCTTTGTTCCTAGAAAGCTTTCTCCTTCAATGAAGAAAACCTTAGCCAATAAAATAGAAAACCTTATTAACACGTCAGGATTTTTCAGTCCTAATAGTTTATTGAACTTGTATTTCCCTTTTTCATATAACGGTTGTGGTTTAGAAAAAATCAGCGTTCATCACAATGATGAGTTTTGATGCTCATCACTTCAGTAAGATTTGTACCATCTATAATAGTGATAAGCTCTTAATACTCATCATTGTGATGAACAATAAAATTGGTTCCCAAATGGAATGATTATATAATTAGCGTTGCTTTTGGTTTAGCGAAGTGTTTGTGATAGAATAGTTGATCAATAATGCTTTTCAAGCACGTCGTTGTTTTTTTCCAGCGAACAAATCATACATGATAGATTGTCATCATATAATATTTTGAAATATATTCTTCTATTACATCTCCAACACCATTTTCTTGGCAAAATTTTCTATAACAATATATTACTTTTGACTTCTGATATAAGACCTAGTTGACTAATTTTAGAAATTAAAGAAGTTAAATAAATTACTTTAAAGTATTTATATTTATCATTTTTCTCCAAACTAATTTACTTGACTTATAAATTGATATATAATCTAATGATGTATATACAATAAGTATTTTAGAGGAATCATATAACATATTATATAATTCAGTATTTTATTTATTTCTTTAATCTTCTCAAATCAGTAAGAAGGTAGTACTTATAAGTGTAAATGTTGCAATTATATATGCAGGCACAATATTTAAGAGCTCCTTCATATAGTCTCATATGGGAGGAAATTAAAGAGAGGAGATTTTTTTTGTTTATTTAATTTTGAGGATATAGATACTACCAACATGAGGTTATAAGTGATGGGATCAACCCCAACACTTTCCGCTTCTGTTGTATAGCGCTTTTAAATCACTAGACTGCAAGATCATTAACGAAAGAGAGCGAAACATCCCGATACGATCAAGTCATGCTTCACTCATATCCATTCTCTACCCTTCATATATAGGCTCTCAAATACACGTTTGAACAGTTTATTCCCTTGGGAATTCTTTCTAAGCTAATTAAGCATGAGCATGGCTCCGTATAGCAGAGACCTTCTTTGTGCTAGCTGCTTCTTATCCAAAGCACATTATTAACCTGACTATAAGCAAATAGTAATGATCATTAACGTAATATTATTAGAACTATATATACATCATAAGCAAATCGTGATGAAGAGTTTGCAAGTTTTCTACAACAAAATCAGAAACTCTTAAAATGGAACATATGAAAGATGAAGAAAACAAACTTGGATCAAGGATGACTTGCCAGCAAAAACCAAAAATTCAGAAGCCGGCAAGTCATCCTTGGCTCAAATCTACTCTCTTCCTCTTCATGCAATCTATTTTGAGCAAAACACATCACACCTCAATATGCCCTTAATTAATTGATTGGAATATGAATAACTCTTATCTAAACCTTTTTTTTATAATGTTGGGAACCCCATTAATGTTTATTCATCAGCTCTACGTGTCGCTTCAAGAATTGAGAACAAGCAAATAGTTGACTTGTTGTTGGGAATAGAATATATTTGTGTTGTGAATATTATACTGTTGAATTGGTTATGACATATATCAATCAATGAGAATATGTTCTCACGTACAAATTTTAATCAATAATCATATTTTGACTTTGTTTATTGCGTTCCACACCAATGAAAATGTGACCACACAGGCTTTCTATTCTTTTTGCTTGTGTACGTGACATTCCTTGAAATATGTACTACACACACACTTACACTTTATTCATATAAATTCTTAATCCTCCATTCTTGTTGTTACCTTTAGAAATAAAACTATATATTTGATTTTTCTTCCATTAACAAGTTCAATGCATTTGGTTAAAGGGAAAGCAGTCAACTTATTCAAAACGTCATATAACCATAAATTGACGATCCAGTCATGAATATATATATATATATATATATATATATATATATTTGTTTGAATAATCTGTATGACTAAATATTTATAAATGTTATGAACAATTATATTTTAAAAGGAACAAATTATTACACAAATTTAATTCACATAGTGGTTTTTAAATAGCTTCTTGAATAACGTTTTTTTAATACCTTTAACGACTTGTTAATGTTTAATATATTTATTTAGTAGTTATATAACTCCATATTTATTGTTGAATTATGATAGCCACCAATCTGTCCTCGACAAATTTATCGTATCTTGTTTGTATTTGTCTTCTTCTTTTAATTTTTTTTTTGTTTTATCATAAAAATCCAAAAACTATTACTCTTTTGATGTTTGCTGTTCTGCACGCTTAGTTAATAGAGGAATCAAATTTAATACTCACTTCGTGCAGATAATATGGCACACGTTGCGCTACTGTGCTGCGTCAATATTAATTTGAGTGCTTACGACAAGGCATATATCGGTATGAGCTCCCTATCTATTGAGTCATATTCAAGAATAGTCGTTCAATTAGAGATAGCTTCTGTAACCTAATTTTTGAATCACAAGCAGCCCAATTTAAGACAAATCAAGTCCCTTCATTTAAACAATTATGTTTATACTATTCTGTTCTCCTGCTTTTCGCAAGAAGGATTTGTTTAATTCTGAGAAGCTGCCTTAGTTTTAAGGTGTGCGTGGCTAAATAACCATTAAAAATGGCGTGTCTTTGAGCATGACTTGAAGCACATTTTTGCGGCTGCATGTTTCCAACAACTAGAAAAACTTTTCCTTATGGAATATAATTAACGCGATCCAAATTTAGATTAGCTGATGACATAGGTAGTATCAAATAGTTGAAGCTCTAAAAGAGTATCATATGAAAGAGGAGCGAAAGCAAATTTGGTTCAAGGATGACAGGCCAGCAATATTCAGAGAGAAGATGCCGGCAAATCATCATTGGCTCAAATATACTCCTTCTCATCCTTAATATAAGACATATTTACCTAATTTGATTAAATTAAAAAAGTTAGTTGAGTTAGTTAAAATGACATATATTCTCTAAAACACCATATTTATTTTCCTTAATTCACTCATTCTCTCTCTTCCTTGATTATTGTTGAGGAAGCATCAATAAAGATAAATTAGGAAAAGATTAAGTGTGTGTTTGGATAAAAATATAAAGCACTTTTTGGGGGTAAAACCATTGTTTTGAAAAAGCTCATTTTTATCACATTTTCAAGTGTGGTTAAAGCCGGGAAAATGGGCCGAGCCCGTTAGTCAACTCATTTAGACCCTGAATTTACAAAGACCAAGCTTAAAATGTTTGTCTCAAAAGTGAAGCGGGCGAGCCGGCCCTTTTAGACATGTATATTTTTTTATTTTTTAAATTATTTATAATAATAATAATATTATTATTATTTATACTTTGTTAATGATATAACAAATATTTAGTTGTTATTATCTTTTAAGAATTAAGTTCATAAGAACATCTTGTATTAAGAATCCTAAAAATTAAAAACTTATAAAAGTTATTTGCTTATTTCATTAGTATTCTTTCTATAAAAAATTTTAACTTATTTTCTAGTTATTGTTTTGTTCATATCTTCTCGTTTTATTTTGTTGATTACTTACACTTTTCAAGATATATTTATAAGAAGTATTTTTGATTTTGTTAAGTCTTCTCATTAATTAATTATTTGTAATTGTAATATGTGAATAATAATTTACCTTTGATTATGACTTAGTGACTATATTTGTTTGTTGCATGATATATATTTTTTAAACCTTAATGTATGTTGACAATATTTATTTATTAAATTAGAACTTTAATTGTTATAATTTACTAATTATATTTCTTTAGAAAAAATAAAAAAAATAATTAAAATTTAAAAATAATGGCTTCCAACCCCTGGAGGATTGGCCCCGCCCATACGCTCACAAAGCGAGCCTTAAAAATCAAATGTTTTTTTTTTTTTACCTTGAGTCTAAAAGGGCCGGCCCTTTTAAGCCCCGGCCTTTCAAAAGCTAGTCCCGATTCCCAACTAAGTGTGGCACCATAATTTCTCCCACTTGTCCTTTCTTTGTCCTCGTTTTTTCTCTCTTCTCTTTCTTCTTCCTCAAGATGTGTCCTATTTGTTCCTTTTTTCATCAAAACCCCTTTTCCACGTGCTAGCATCATATGGATGCAAATTTTTATTTGAAAAAAAAAAATGTCAAAATTTATTACATATTTCAATATAAAAGATAGTATTTTTTTTAAAAATTATTATTTATAAATGATTTTATTCTATACAATTTATTAATACATTTATGTTTGAGCTATTTTTTATTATGTTATATAATTAACTAATGTTATAGTTTAAATTTTGTAGACAAATTTATTAATTTTTGGTATTTATTATGAAATTTAATGTTAAACAATTTAAAATAAAATCTTATCTTTGTATGCAACTATTACAAAAACTAATATCCTTTTTGATAATTTGAACATGAAAAAGATGATTTTGATAACTATATGAATACTATCATTTTATCAAAATCACTTTTTTTCACATAATCTATTTTACTCATGATCTATTTTCTAAAATCATATGCATCACTTTTTGTCCCGAAGTTATTTTCTAAAAGTTAATCCAAATACTCTAATAAATATAAAAATTATATCTTATATTTAGAACCAATATTAAATTTCAAATATTATTATTATAAGGACTCGAGGGAGTACTAACTTCCTCTTCATGCAAGCCTCTTTGAGCAAACATTGCAATATTCAGGCATTTTTCCCTATTTGCTACTTTTTAAATAATTATTTACCATTTTGCCCCCGTTTTCAAAATATTTCCCAATGTGCCACTATTTAGTCGACTAAACCAAGATTTAGTCGACTAAAAAGTGGGGCGCTGATTTTTTTGACTACCCCCGCGATTTAGTCGACTAAACCAAGTGGCTTAGTCGACTAAATAGCGATAGTGGAGTTTTTCTAAAACCCCAATCGCGGCATTTGGAACCCTAATCCACCACAAAACCTCCCAAACCTCTCCCCCTCTGTTTTTTTCACCAAATCCTTATTGAATCCGTTCGTGGGTAGCGAAGGAAACTTCATTCTAGCATCATTTGCATCGATTTTGATATGTTCTCATCTCCATTTCGAATTTCCGCTGTTGTTCTTTCGTTTATGCGAACCCCCATTTCCCTAGAAGGTAGACAAATTAATTAAAAGTAAAAATGAGTTTTATATTTAAAATCAAAGTTCACCCAAGATCAGTGAGGATCGAGGACATGACTAAGAATCCTAACGAGAAAAATCCCCAATATAAAATCTTAATAAAAAAATTAATTTTATGGTTTCTTAAACCTGAATATGAAGAAATATTTTTCAAAATTTATAATTTATATTGATTACATTCAAAATATCAAATTGATTAGTTAAGATACTGATTTAAAATAGATATGAAAATCCCTAATGATGTCTTCATTTTCAAACTCATCAACAACAACTTCTTGAGGTACTCAACCTACCTCCGGCAAGCATTCATACGTTACTCATAATATATCAAAATATAAGAAAATGATATCCTATATGAGATTATAGAGGATAAAAAAAGTTACTATATCAAAATATAGGAAAATGATATCCTCATTACCCTCTTTTATATCATCATATCATCTCCATCCTTAGATAATCAAATGTATATTTTAGATTTAATATTTTATAAAATTATATTATAATATTTTATAATTTAAAATTTCTTTATTTATTACAATTTGCAATTATGAAGAGTATAGATCAAATTTTAAGCGTTTAAATTTACTTATTTATGTTTATAGAAATAATTTTATAAAAGATTGAATTTGAATAATATATTGTTTTAATCTAACGGTCTATATGAGATTATGAGAATAAAATGAAAAAAGAAGACAAAAAAAATAACCCCAAAATATAAGGTAGACAAATAATTAAAAATAAAAATGAGTTTACAAGGTTCCAAAGTTCAAATGAGGATTGTGGACACAACTAAAAATCGTAATAGAAAAATCCTCAATATAAAAACTTAATTAAAAAAATTAATTTTATAGTTGTTTTATAGCTCCACGCGCCAATAGGATCCGAACTGCATGACAAAGAAGTTGATTATCTAATGGGTCCCACAATATTATCGAGCATGTTATACACGCATGAACATAATAAAGAGTTTCACGTTTAACCCTATAATTTATACTAAAATATTAATAAATAAATAAATAAATAATCAAAGAAAAGGTAAAAGCCCCGCATAAACGAAAAAACAACAGCGGAAATTCGAAATGGAGATGAGAACATATCGAAATCGACGCAAATGATGCTAGAATGAAGTTTCCTTCGCTACCCACAAACGGATTCAGTAAGGATTTGGTGAAAAAAACAGAGGGGGAGAGGTTTGGGGAGGTTTTGTGGTGGATTAGGGTTCCAAATGCCGCGATTGAGATTTTAAAAAAACTCCCATGTCGCTATTTAGTCGACTAAGCCACTTGGTTTAGTCGACTAAATCGGGAGGGGATCAAAAAATCGCGCCCGCGTTTTAGTCGACTAAATCTTGGTTTAGTCGACTAAATAGTGGCACATTGGGAAATATTTTAAAAATAGTGGCAAAATAGTAATTAATTATTTAAAAAATGACAAATAGGGAAAAATGCCCAATATTCACTGATATTTGAGACTCATTATAGTGAAGCCTATGTACACACATAAAATTGTATAGGGAAAATTTCTTTGAAAGTCAGTCTAATTACCCAAATTTAAATTGGGTAATTAAATCTAACAAATTCTGAATCGGGTCAAACGTCCTAAAATAAGATTTCAAAATTTGATAATTTTACTTTAATACCCTCATTTAATTTACTCCCCTAGTCACTTTACGTCTCACATGCTTCCTCCTCTTTCTTGGGCCTCCGCAATGACGGCTCATCTATTCTCTTTACCATCTCTGCTTCTCCTTCTACTATGCTTTTATAGTTCCCTCGTCCAAATTATCATCAATTTGTTTATTAATCACATTCAAATCGTATGTTTATCCAGTCACATAAACACTTAAATGAAATCATTGTTAATATCAGACCATTCATATTCACCGGTTACACAACAAACAAAAGGATATTAATCAGAAAGCTGAGATCTTTTTTTGCAAGGAACAGCTCAACTTAGCGACAAAATTTAGATTTTGAATGCTTAACTGGAACTAAGGACCCAAAATGAGATTATCCGAATCAGCACAGGAAAGTACGAAGCTAGAGTGGTTGAGAGAGAGAGAGGCTGGATACTGAATTCCTTTTCTATATGACGGCTGTGGTGTGGGAAGTGTTTGGTTTTAGGAAATGTTTGTGATAATTGTCAATACTTTTCAAGCATTTTTTTTTAGCGAAATTATATATGATAGATTCTCATCATACATATAATATTTTGAAATATATTCTCCTATCACATCTCTAACACCATTTTATTGGCAAGATTTTCTATAACAATATACTTATAAGCGTAGACATTGCAATAATATATGCAGGCACAATAATCAAAAGCTCGTTCATAGTCTCATATGGGAGGAAAGAGATTTTCTTTTATTTAAAGAGCAGATACTAACTAACCACATGAAGTTATAAGTGATGAGATCGAAACCAAGAGTTTCTCGCTTTAGAACTATTCTAGTTCTTGATGTAAGATATAATTAACTAACTTGAGTAGATTAAATTTGTTAATTAAGTTATTTGAATGAGTTTTTTCCTCTAAGAATTCATAATCATCTTCCCTAATTCTCTATCCCTTTCCCTATTTAATTATTGTTAAGGGAATATCAATAAAGTTAATTTGAAAAAAAAAAAGATAAAATTATGAAATAGGTCTTACATTTAGGACCAACAACAACTTCCTAATTAATTAGGTCCTACGTTAAGGAAATTATAAGAAAATTTTCATGCCACTACAAGATTATTAGCCAAAGAGAACAAACTCAAGCCAAGAATAACTACAGGTAGCTTATATACATTTGAAAATTAAAGTTTATTCCCTTGGTAATTCTTTCTTTTCAAGCTAACTAAGCATGGCTCTACATAGTAATGAACTTCATTGTGCTATCTGCTAATTATTATCCAAATAAATCACGTTATTAACATGACTATATAAGCAAATGGTAATGTTCATTAACGCAACAAGATTATTACTACATATAAGCAAATAGCAATGAAGAGTTGCAAGTTTTCTTGTACAAAATCAGAAACACTTAAAATGGATCATATGAGAGATGAAGAGAACAAACTTGGAACCAAGGACGACTTCCCAGCGATATCCACAAAATTCAGAAGAAGCCGGCAAGTCATCCTTGGCTCAAATACACTTTCTTCCTCTTCATGCAATCCATTTTGAGCAAACACACAACACACTTACAATGCTCTTAAAACCCTCAATATTTAACCCTATTTATAAGCCCATCATCACAACAACTTATATTGGAATATGAATAATTCTTATCTAAAACCCCTTTTTCTATGTTTGGAACCCATTAATGTTTATTCATGTAGCTATACGTGTCGCTTCAAAAATTGAGAATAAGTAAATAGTTGACTCACTGTGGGGAATAGAATACTTGTGATGTGAATTATTAATTAAATTGGTTGTGACATTTGTCAATCAATGAGAATTTGTTCTAATGTACAAATTCATAGAACTTAATCAATCAGATTTTGACTTAGTTTATTGGGTTCCATACCAATGAATATGTGGCCAGACAAGCTATGTTACTTTTTGCTTGTGTACGTTACAATCCTTGAAATATGTACTATATACTTTATATATATAGATTCTTGTTCCTCCAATATTTTTCTTCCCTTTAAGAAAAGAATATATTTGCTTTTTCTTCATTATTCACTACACAAAAAAAACATCGAATTACACAAAAAAATTACTGATGAAAAAATTCCATCAAAAATTACTTACAGAATTCTATCAGTAATTGGAATTATCCATGGAATTTCCGTGGGTAATTTCAATTCCGTGAGTAATTTCCGACGGAATTTTTCTCATCGATAATCCGATTTTTTTTTTTTTTTTTTTTTTGAAGTGATTAGTTCAAAGTGCATCTGGCTATTATAGAAAAGCAATCAACTTATTGAAAACGTCATGACTTCATTGATATTATTCAGTTCGATGAAGACAATAGACATACTTTTTCTTAAAAAATAGTTATTATTTCCTTTCAAAAGTCTGAGTGTTATATTTCTATATTGAAAAACATAAGTTTTTAATTATATAACTCCTGATGATGTTGTGTCACACACACACATATAGATAAGTTTGACCTTTAAAATAGATTGTTGCTAGGAATTTTTCTTTTAAAGTTTATGTGCTTATTTCGTTTCTTTTGGATTTTTAACCCACTCAAGTTCAATTTTTAACCCATTCAAGTTTATTAAATTGATTTAATATGGATATAATATAAAAAGTTTAAGGAAAAAATTGATATGTGTGTGCATCAAATTTTTTTTTCTTTTTCATTACTCTTTCTCGTCTGATTATGTGATTTTATATGATTACATAAAAAATCAATATTTTGAGAGTATGATTAAGCATAATATATATTAAAAAAAAAATTCAAGTTATTATTTTACCCAAATATATGGTGATGTGACCATGAGATTTTATTTGCTTACCCTATATGTGATGTTTCCTTCAATAATTTATATAATTCATTTAGCATAATTTATGATTTGGATGTGTAAGATTATTGGGAGTACCAGGAGTGTGACTGCTAATCTCTAATACACACTCTAATCAAATCAAAATTGCGGAAGTGATTATGATGCACGAAGAATAAGAGAGTTATAGTAGAGAGAAGAGGAATTAGTATTTGAATATCTCTATTTAAGTGATTCACAACTGATTTCCTTACATATATTTATAGTGTTCTACATACCCCTTGCTCTCTATGTACATAATGCTTCCTCATAGAGACAACATATCCTTGACATAAAGAGAAATAATGTATCGGTGAAATAATATCACTCGTAGAGTCATATTATATTGGGTATGATAATTGGGAAATATCACATATATCAACACAAAATTTTCTATTATTTATACTTTGACCCCAATCTAATTAAACTTGGGCCTAATCCACTAGGCTATTTTTCAACAGGATGAATATGGGATCTGCCCAAAATATAAAAATATTGGATGAATTGGCATTAATATATGTGGAACTTTCTAATGGTGGAATAAAAAATTTAGGGTTAGGGTGCGGATTTACCAACGAACTATTACCCGAGGAGCGTCTGATACAAAAAACAATTGAAAAGACCAAATTGGCCAACAAACTATTAAAAAGTGAAAAAAAAAAAATTTTGGATAGATTCGTCAATGAACTATTACCTAGTCACCGTCTTGGTGTCTCTGTCTTCCATTAATTGTCACAGTATCGGCGACGTCGACATCTCCAAAGCTTCCATTGTTGCTGTGTGTTCCACTTACCCTCTTGAACTCATCTAGCAGTCCACAACTTTCGACTGGCACGCACCTTGCACCCTGGTTGCATCCCTCCGATGCCACAAGCAGCAACCGCCACTGCTACAACGCCTGCTCACATGGGTCCCATATTTGATCTGTTGGTGTTTGCCTTATCCAACAAGAAGGCTTAACCGCTCCAATGTCTCCACCACCGTCCTACACTAGTGCCTCATATTTTAACGTAGTAGTGATAGTTGTTTTTATTAATAGTTATTTGATATTTTTTTTTCACTTTTTGATAGTTTGTTGGCCAATTTGGTCCCTTCAATTGTTTTTTTGTGCCGGATGCTCCTCGGATAATAGTTCGTTGGCAAATCTCAACCTTAACCCAAAAATTTATGTACTGATGTATTTAGTTCATATCAAACTTATAAAAGTACAAGTTCTATTCTTAATGCAATATTAAAAGCTATTGAAGACCAACATAGGAGATATCAAGCAGAGTCATTGCAATCTTTTAGATGGAGAACATCAAAGGCTTCCTTTGATGTGCTATTTTTAGAGCACTATTGAATCGGATAACTACTGAATTGGATCACTATGCATCTCTTGATCAAGGAGAAGCTGCAATTTTTTCCTAAAAAGATAGTTCCTTCCTCCTAAAAGACCGAAATCTAGGTCTACACTGCATCTCTTGATCAAGGAGAAGCTGCAATTTTTTGCTAAAAAGATAGTTCCTTCCTCCTAAAAGACCGAAATCTAGGTCTACAGATATGTTTATTAGAATGTTAGCATTCTTCTTAATCATTTTACATTTAATGGTATTTTAGCATTCAGTAGTTTAAAAGGTAGGTTTTTACATTTACTAAACTTTATTACTATATGATATTCGACATCCGATGTAATTATGTAAAAACTTTTCAGTTATTAATGCACTTTACTTTTATAAGAAGGACAAGAAGAAGACATACGTGGCAAGGTGGAAAACCTAAGCAACATGCAATTAATTAAATGCAACAAAACTCCAACAACAACAACAACAACAAAAAAGATGAAGCAAGGGGGGGCACGGTTTTACATCTTGGGAGAGAGAAAGAGAGTTGTTAAAAAAATAAAATGCCCACTTGCATATGAGTCATGAGCAAAACATTAATTCCATGAAGACTTTGAAGGCTTTGTCATAAATTATGGAAGAGGATAAAAAGGAGAAATGGAAGAGGATAAATTGGTCAGAGGGAAATAAGTCAATTCATTAGCCAATGAGAGAATTAAGTATTAGAACAATTGGATTAAATCATAGAATTAATTCTAGACATAAGCAAATGAAAACCTATACAAACTAAATTGTATCTTGAAATCCATTAACCATGAATCAAATATAGGAAGAGATTATGAACAAGCATAATTCAAGCTTGAGATTGACTATAACCAAAGTCATTTCCTCAACTTTTGAGGATTGTGTCCAATTGAGAAAAAGAGAGATTTTAGTCCTAATTAAAGCTAAAAATCTCAAGAGTTCAAAAGCAATGAGAGAATTTTAATAAGACTTCATCAAGATCCTCAAATGAATTTTGTCTAGTGAAAAACAAAGAAAATAGTTGGCTTGGGAAAAAGCTAGAACACATGGGATATTTTGCAAAAAGTTTTTGGAAGAGGATATGGTACTTTAGGATAGAAAATGGAAGAGGATCAAGGAGAGAGAGAGGGGGGTCATATTTGAGGGTTCTAAGGGCTAGGATTTGTGCTTTTAATTTACCTAGATCCAATGGCCATAATGCAAGATGAGGGGTTGTGAATAGTGCCATGGACTTTTACTATAAATAGGGGGTTGGGGTCTTCATAATTCCTCACCAATTCACAAAGAAACATCTGAAATATAGAGAGAAAGTGAGAGTGAGAGCCTTGAAGAAAGGAGGAGCAAAGTTCTTGGTAAGTTCTCTAGCTCTAGCTTTAAGTTCTTTGAGTTTTAGTTCTTAAATTCTTAGATAGAAGTAGCTTAGATCCTAAATATGCTAGGATAACTTTATTTACATGTTTTTATAGTCAAAATTGTATTTATTTCGAAAAATTGATGGAGAAGAAGTTATGGCAAAATTTCTGGAAGAAAATCATCAAAGTAACAAAGTTCGTGAAAATTTCATCGGTTTCGGAATTTCTGGAGTCGTGATGATGAAAACGCCAGAATTTCATATTGAAACTATGGTCACAAAATTCTGAGAAAATTCATGGTTAAAATAGACATATAGGTATTTTTAAATATGTCAATAACATGTAAAAATGATTTTTGTACAGGGAGATAAAAATCCTTAAAGTTAGGCTACGAATTTCTGGAAAAATTCTGGGCAGAGGCTCAAAACTTTAAACCTGGGAGTGATCCGTGTAATCTGGGAAAATTTTATTATTTTTACGTGAAAATAGACATCCTAAGGATTCCAAGAAATTTTACGGATCCTCGTTTTGATTTTTCTAGAATTAATTATGATTTTTCAAAGTTAGAAGAATGTGAAATGTAATGGGTGAATTTCGACCTACCAGGATCCTATTTATAGTGACTAGTGACAATATATAACGAGATAATCTCACTATTAATTACAAAATCAACTCACTGCAAATCTCCTAATTAATTTTTAATCAATCACACTCGACACTAAATAATAGTCAATCATAGCTTCTTCTTTTTTTTCTTTTTTTTTTTTTTTTTTTTTTTTTTTTTGGCTAAAAGTCAGTCTCAATTAATAAGTATCAGGTTTTTTTTTCTCCTTTTTTGTGAATGAAGTATGGGTCCAGGCGGTGTCCACTAACAAAGTGCTTCACTTGACTACAAAGACGTCTCCCCAACGTCAACCAACAAATATTGTTCAAAAAAAAAAATTAAAGTCAACCAAAAAATAAAAAATAAAAAATGACGTCTCCCCACTGTCCCCAGCACTGCAATGACCTTAAGAATCAAACTCACTCCCTTCGGGAGCTTGTCCAACCGTTTGACTAATGAATCCAAAAACGAGGAGTACTATTAGGTAATTTTAAATTCTTTAAGTTTATTATTTATTTTTATTTTTTAATACACTCATTTGGCATGTGCCCCCATTGAATCATATTTGAGAATAGTCAAGTTCAATTAGAGATAGCTTTCTTAACCTATTTTTTGATCCCCATGCAGCCTTGTTTAGAATGATCAAGTCCCTTCATTAGTTCATTCAAAACATTAGGTTTCTGTTGTCTTGCTTTCCTTCTCTTAATAACTGACAAATGCGAATTTGATGAATTATATCCTCCAAAGTTAAGAGTCTTTAAAATTAATGAAGTTGATCATATGTAAAATTTTCAGTACTTTCTGTCATATATAAATTATAAGAAAATATTCAACTTCAGAAGCTTAATTTTGGATGGTCCAGATGCCATTTTGATCATACATGAACAGTGTGTGTGTGTGTGTTGTGTTCCTTTAAAGACAACGCAATGCTAGTGGAAATTGGAATGTTATTCTTTTGGAATGATCATTTATATATGGTGGAAGACGGAGTAAAAAAAAGTACAGAGCACATATTATAATTAGAATAAAATTAAACACCAAATTATGATGTGAGGTCATCATGATTTTGAATTGGGATTCGCATTAACTTTTTAATGAAGCGTCTCTCCCCCTTCTTTTTGTTTGACCAGCAATGAATTGTCTCTCTCATGCCACTATATGGGAATTGGAGAACGAATTTTGTTTTCCTTTTTGGAAAAAAGTGAATAATTTCCATTAAAAAAGTGAATAACGAAATATTTTAGGAGCCACTAGAGACCAACTTGTCAAACTCTCCGTATTATATACTACAAAAAAAACATCTCCGTATTATATACTATAAAAAAAACATTGAATTAGCCACGGAATTTTTTCCGTGGGTAATTCCATGGATAAAAAAATTTCCGTCGGAAAAAATGCCATGGGTAACAATTACCCATGGCGTTTTTTCCGAAAAAATTAGCGACGTAATTTCAGTTACCCACGGAATTCCATGGGTAATTCCGTGGCTAATTCAATGTTTTTTTGTAGTATTAACTATACTTGAAGTTTGTTTAAATTATTGAAATACCTTAAGTCACTGAGTTAGGTACATCCCAAATTTTATGTATTCATAATCTACATTCTTATTATTACATGTGGGATTTTTTCCTCTAATTACAGGGCACCAAAATTGTTGAATTCGGGCGTGTTTGGATATTAGATGCCGAAAGCATTTTTTAATCCAAACCATAATTTCTTGGTAAATTAGCCAAACACTCGTTAAAGTTTAAAATTTTTTGAGGAAATCACTATAAAATTCTAAGGAACGAATGTATAAAAAAATTTCACACAAGTAATAAGTAATGACAAATTTTAATGCAGAAAATAATAATATGTTTCATACTGCTTTTTTTTTTTTTTTTTTTTTAATATTATTGTCCTGTTCAAGGTTTATAGCTACCCCTCTTATCATAAGTGTCTCCTTTAGGAATCATATTCTAGACCTAGAAGAATCTGATAAAGTGGATCAGGCCCAAAGGAAATTGAAACACCAGTCTATCATTGATCCACGGAAAAGTCAAATTACAATATGTCTTTGTACACTTATATATATAGGGAGAGGATTTTCTCCTCTTCCCCCTCTCTCCCCATCTCTCACAGGCAGATCTGGACCGTCCAAATCCGCATCCAACGGTCCAGATTAAAACAAAAAACAAAATTTTTGTTTTTTGTCTTTTTTGAAAAAAGACAAAAAACCAAAATTTTGTTTTTTTTTTTAATACGGACCGTTAGATGCGGATTTGACGGTCCATCCGATGGGGAGGGATGGGGAGGGATCCTACTGAGGAGAGAAACCGGATCCATATATATAGGCTGCAAAATCCCTAAACAAATAATAAAATAATCACTCTATTCCTACACTCCCCCTCAAGTTGGGAACTCTATATTCACAAGTACCCAACTTGCCAAGAATGTAAGTATGTTGTGGCCCTCCTAAGGCTTTTGTTAAAACATCTCGCTATTTGTTCTTCGAACGTACATGCTCAAAAGCAATCATGCCAATGCTAACAATTTTTCCCTAACAAAATGGCAATCTATATCAATGTGTTTTGTACGTTCATGGAAAACTGGGTTTGTTGCTATATGAATGGCTGATCTACTATCACAATAGACCTTTATTGGCTCAACATCTAGCACATGCAACTCTTTAAGCAACCCGGTAATCCAAGTCAGCTCTGCTGTCGCCATTCGCAATGCTCTATACTCGGCTTTAGGCAAGATACGTAAACAGTGGTTTGCTTCTTTGATTTCCAAGATATTAAGCTCCCCCCATCTTCACGAAAAGCTCGTTATTCGAGCGCCTTGTATCGGCACAAGCACCATGATCGAATCACGAAGCACTCAACCTTCAAGGTGCTTTCGATGAAATGTAGACTCCTCGACACGGAGAGTCTTTTAAGTACTTGACCAACCTTAATGCGCTTTCAAATGGGACTCTTTCGGCTCTTGCATGAACCGACTCAACGTACGCACGAAAAAAGAAATATCGAGGTCTAGTCAATGTCAAGTACAAGAACTTACCAACAAGCCTTCTATACATCCCAAAGATCATCCACAATGGGATCCTTCTCAATCGATGCAGCGGTCAGCTTGAGGTTAGGCTCCATAGGTGTCATCACAACCTTTGATTCATCTAGACCTGTTTGATCAATCAATTCTGTAGCATATTTTCGTTGATTAAGAAGTATACCATGCTTGGATCTCAAAACTTCCAAACCAAGAAAGTATTTCAAGGTACCCAAATTTTTGATTTTAAATTGGCTATGAAGAAAAGCTGTCACCTTATTGATAGCTTTCAAACTACTCCCTGTAATCATTAAATCATCCACATAAGCAAGTACAAGTACCAATCCAAAAGATCATTTTGTTTTTGAAAAAGTGCATAATCATGCTTACTTTGTTGAAAACCTCCTTTAATCAAAGATTGAGTCAACTTTTCATTCCATTGTCTTGAAGCTTGCTTCAAGCCATATAATGATTTTCTAAGTTTACAAACCTGATTTCGGTCATTACCTTTAGCAAAACCTTGAGGTATAGTCATATAGACATCCTCATGTAAATCGCCTTGCAAAAAAGCATTGTCTACATCCATGTGATGAATAGGCCATTTATTTATAACAGCAAGTTTCAAAACAGTCCTAATAGTCACTATTTTTACCACAGGAGAGAATGTTTCATAAAAATCTATTCCTTCCTTTTGATTATACCCTTTAGCAACCAATCTAGCCTTGAATTTATCTAAAGAGCCATCTGCCTTATACTTAGCCTTAAAGACCCATTTGCATCCTATAGGTTTATTTCCTTTTGGTAAGTTAACTATGGTCCAGGTCTTGTTGGCTTCTAAAGCGTTAATCTCATTATTCATTGCTTCTACCCACCTAGGATCATTTGATGCTTGTTCATAAGTTTCTGGTTCAATTTCTTTATCAATACCAAGCAGAAAACATCTATATAAATCAGACAAATCATCAAGAGCAACAGAATTAAACAAGGCATCATCATTTTGTAGGTCATTTTCAATAACAGAGTGAGGTTGATTGCTATTAGAAGGCAAATATTCACATTTATAGTCTTTAGTCCATGTAGGAGGCTGTCTATTTCAAATAGGCCTATCATTCAAAGGGGTACATGGATTGAATCATTCGGATAGGTGTTGAATTATTATTTGGGACATGTCTTTGTATTATTTTGAATGATTCTTTATCTTTGGGCCATTCAAAAGAATCCATATTATGACTAATAATGAAGGGATCTGCAATGTTATTAGGCACTCCCCCTTGATTCATACTATGTACATCACAAAAGGGAAACTTATGTTCTAGAAAAATAGCATGTCTAGTAATAATCAAAGACTTGGTTTTAATGCTATATAAGATATAACCCTTTTGAGTTGTTGGGTATCCAAGGAAAACACAAGGTTCAGCCCTTGGCTTAAACTTGTCACCGCAATTCAAATTAGTAGCAAATGCTAGACACCCAAACACCTATAACGATTCACAAATTGGAGATTGATTATACAATAAGTCATAAGGTGTAAGATATTCAAGAACTTTAGAGGGAGTTCTATTAATCAAATATACAAGAAACTCTAATCCCTTCTCCCCAAAACTTAATAGGCAAATTAGATTGAAACATGATGCTTCTAGCAACATTTAAGAGATGCCTATGTTTTCTTTCAACAATTCCATTTTGTTGGGGAGTAAAAGGACAAGAAGTTTGATGAATAATACCATTTTGATCAAGATATTGTCTTACCTCATGATTTACTGAACTCCTTACCATTATCGGTTCTCAAGGTCTTGATTGTGACAAAAAAATGATTAGCAACGTAGGAAATAAATGTTTTCAGCAATTTAGGAACCTCTGATTTATAAAGCATTAAGAAAACCCATGTAGAACGAGAAAAATCATCTACTAGTGTAAGGAAATATCTGTATCCTTGGTGTGTGGGGGTTCTGTAGGGTCCCCACACATCTGCATGCAGCAATTGAAAACAATAATGAGACTTGGAGGAGCTAGAGTTAAAAGGTAATTGAGATTGTTTTCCTTGAATACAAATCTCACATTTATTATCATTGAAGGTACAATCACTAATTCTCAAGAGATTCAAATGTTTCAAAACATTCATAGGGGCATGACCAAGTCTATAGTGCCATAAAGAATCCTTCTTAGTGTCTACAAAACTTTGTCTATCAGTAGTATTGACATATTCCATTTTACTTTCCCTTTTCAGAAAATATAGTCCTCTAGTAAGTTTACCAATCCCTTTGATCATCCCATTGGACATGTCCTGCATCACACATATATTAGGGAAAAAGGAAACCACGTACATACTGTCTAGAACAAGTTTAGCAATTGAGATCAAATTATAAAAAAATTCCTTGGCATACAAAACATTGCTCAAGTGTATAGAATTAGTGATTTTAACCTCTCCTATATGAGTTATACGAATTCACTCCCCACTAGGAACTTTTACCCACTTTGGTGCCCCTGTATATGGTTTATATTTGTCCAGATATGCTAAATTGCTAACAATATGACAGCTTGCTCCAGAGTCTTTCATTCAGACTTAGAATTAAGATACAAACCTGGAGTGGCCGCTTGGACGCTGACAGCATGTTCATTTGGGTCAGAATCCCGTTTAAGCAACTCTAGAATCTGCTTGTATTGGGCTGGAGTGAAGAAATGTCCCTGAGAATCACGAGCATCTTGCTCTCCTCCCACCTTAGCAGCTGATTCATGACCAAAGGGATTAGCTTGATCTTCTTTCTCTTTATTGAATTGAGAAGACCGAAATCCTGGTGGAAATCCAACAAGTCTGTAGCATGTCTCCTTTTGGCGGCCCGGTTTTCCACAATGGATACATGGTGGTTGGGAACGACCTCTACCTCGTCCCTTACCACTACCACGACCACGACCTCCTCGTGTCGTATTAGAGATCATAATTGCTCCATCGGAAAGGTTGCCTTGGACGCCATAAGAAAGGGTTTGCTGAGTTTCTTCTTGAACAATCATTGAGTAAGCTTGGTTGGAAGAAGGCAGTGGATTCATTAGTAAAATTTGACTCCGAACCTGATGGAATTCCTCATTCAAACCCATAAGGAATTGGAACAACCATTGCTCATGAACAATTTTGGCATAATCTTTTGAAGAGCTACATTGACAATTAGGGATAGGCACTAGGGAAGCATGCTCATCCCAAAGTTCCTTGAGCTTAGTATAATAGCCAGAGACATTAAGGGTCCCTTGTGTGAGTGAGCTAATAGACCGATAGAGAGAAAAAGTCTTAGCACCATCAACCACATTAAATCGTTACCTCGTCCTTCGATTGAGGGGCGATATGCAGATCTTCGTCAAATCCCTAACTAGAAAGAAAACGAGAGGGGCGACTGGTCAACTCGGTGGACTGCCGGAATCGCAAGAAGGAGGTGAGGACGGGACGTTGCAACTCGTCGGGAATTGTTTTCTTCATCAACACCTGGAATCCCGAGGACACACACACACGGCTTCAACGCTACTCCCCTAGCACAGCGGAAAAACAAGAACAGGGGGCACGTACGGATGAGTGTGTAATCGGGAGGAGGAGAGTTGCTGCTACTCTCTACTCTATTCAACAATGGGCTAATGGGCAATTCAATTCTTGAATTGTGGCCCGATGGAAAACGCAAGTCTTGGATTTCCGAATCAATATTGGTGGTGGCTCTGGTACCATGATAAAGTGGATCAGGCCCAAAGGAAATTGAAACACCAGCCTATCATTGATCCACGGAAAAGTCAAATTACAATATGTCTTTGTACACTTATATATATAGGCTGCAAAATCCCTAAACAAATAATAAAATAATCACTCTATTCCTACAGAATCTAATGGAGCCTTACACCGTTAGACACTCTATGTTACTTTCCTACTGCTTTAATTGTGTGGAAAGTGTGTGTGAGATTTAACTTTTTAGTGAAAATTAGAGCGTTTAAAGAATAAAGTAAAGATGAGTTTAATTACTTCTCGAGATCAGAAGTTTAACTTCTATTCCCTACTTATCTTCAGTCAAGCAACCCCTAAATTCTCTATATGTGACTTTTAAATTCCTTTTAAATTTTCCTTGTTTGACTATTCAACTTGATAAATTAATGGGCATTTCACTCTTTACACTTTTTTATTATTTTTAAGAGTAAAATACTCTAATCATCTTTCTATTGTATCATAATTATACAGACATCTTTTCTGTTTTAAAAACATACACTTAGGTCCAAATCGTTAACTTGCTTCTTAAAAAATATGTTTAATTAAAATAAGTTTTTTCAATAATTTAATCTTCATCGTATTCCCTATTTTATTTTTGGACACTTGAAAAGTTCCGGGGGGGGGGGGGGGGGAATCAAAGGCCACAACGATGAATTATTTATATAATATCTTGAACTTATATTATTTATACTATATGATAACAAAAATAAATATATATGATGATAAACATGTTTCAATAAATATGATGATAAATTAAAATTATAAAATTTTATAAGAATAAAAATTAATAAATTTTGAATATATATATATATATATATATTAGAATTATTTTTTGGTTGTATGCTTTTGTTGACATATATATGTTAAATATGGGTATTTTGGTGCAAAGAAAAGTTTGATAGTCAAACTTAACAGTCCACGGCGTGTAACGGCAGTTGGATGGATGGAAAATGAGTCTTAAAAATATGAGGAAGGTTTGCATAACATATATTTTGATTTCAATGGAGCTTTATATGAGTTTTCAAAATAAATGGAAAATCTATGTAATTAAGATAAAATTGAGGAGTGTTCAGAGTATTTTACTTTTTTTTTTTTTTTTTTTTTTTTTTTTTTTGGTTAAAGCAAAGTATTTTACTTTATTATCAAAGAAAGGCCTTTGGTTCTACAAAATAATTTTAGAAATTCAAGGTCATTTATCTAGGAGGAAAAAAAAAAACTCATTTTAGTCATGAGCGTATATAATATATATGTACCCATGTTTTTAAGTCAAAGTAATTTATAAGGGGAAAAAACCTTACCCTCTTTTTCTTACATCTATCTATTTATAAGGGGAAAAAACATCATTTTCCTTTTTCTTGCCTCCTTTCCTGGCAAGAATAAATTGCCATTATTGATTGACAAATTCAAATGCCAGACCTGTCGTAACGAAATAACAGTAAATATAGAATCATTCTATTCCCGCAATAAGGGCATATATATTAGTCAACTACTCAGTACGAAAAATCCTGACGTATCAACAAATCACTATAGCCAGTGAGAATAAGATTTTAATTATTCTATTTCTACCACCTTATAAATAGGCTTCAATATGAGGCTCAAAGACGAGCAAATTAAGATTAAATCAGTATTATTATTATAACATGCTCAAAAAGGCTTGCATGAAGAGGAGGTTAGTATATTTGAGCCAAGGATGACTTGCCGACATCTCTCTCTCTCTCTCTCTCTCTCTCTCCCTCTCTCTCTCTGTGTGTCTGAGAGAATTGTTGGCTTGTCATCCTTGTGCCAAGTTTGCTCACTTTCCTCTTTCATATAAGCCTCTTTTAGAGCTCCTTCAACCGTTCACTTCTATTTCATATCATTGAGTAATTAATCTAATTTTGAGTCGGGTTATATTTTATAAGGGAAATACACTTCTCATGTTGTAGGAGAAGTGTATCCTCATGTCATAGTTACTTTGATTTCCATGCTTGAGTTTTTTATTTTTTTTAAAAAGATGTGGGTCTTACTATTTCATGTGTGCGTTGGAATCTTCTTCTTATAAACCCCATTTTATAATTGAAAGCTCTCTCTTAGTTGGTTTTTTGGAATATACATGTTAAACTAAGTTCAAATTCGAGACACTACGATCTTATTCATAAAATTAAGTTCTTGCATGTAATCTTAAATAAAAAGCATTTTGTTTTTTTTTTTTTTTTTTTTTTTTATAAATATATATGGCTGTCTGACTAAGCTGGATTTGAGCATTATCAGGATTAATTGAGGATCGCTCATTTCACTAAGACATGGTGTGAACCTGATTTTATTTTAACATCTTTCAGTTATGTGTGCGCAGTTTTGTGTGAGAGAGAGAGAGGTTCGTATCATATATGTTGTAGACGTTTTTGGGCCTTGGAGATTACTACATGAACATTAGGGAGTGACTAATTTGTAATGTTGTAGTCGTTTGTTTCTCATGATTTTCAGTAGTATTAATATTTTTGTATTAAAAAAAAAAAAAAAGGAATTCTCAACGTTGTTTCTAGATCGTTGGGTCGGCGAAAGAATTCTCAACTATGGGTATGTTTGGTTGGGGGGGGGAGATCGAGAAGGGGAGAGAAAATGGAGAGAGAGAAAAGTTATTTGTGGTGGGCTTTTCTCCCCTTTTAATATTTTCCTCCATTTTCACCCTCCCCTCCCCAACCAAACATACCCTAAGGGAAGAAGCTCTGACGAGGGAGAAGAAAGACTCCAAAAGGGGATCAAACCCTACCCACTCACTTTTTTAAAGATGACCTGAAACTAAAACTTATCTAGTTTAGACTTTGGAGCTTAGTTTACAACTCCACTTCAGACTTTCCTTTGAGACCATTTAGAGATTTTATATATGTATTATCATACAGAGAAACCAAAAATATGGCTATGCAGACTTTCAGATCCAACTCTGAGCCAAGTCAAGGAGAGTTGGACTTGAGAAAATGATAAAATTTATGAGTTTAAGCTCATTCAGCTTATTTTAGCTTGTTTTGTCTACTCCAAAAGAGAAGTGTCATTTCCTTAATTAATTTAGCTTTTAGGCTAAGTTACCCTTGACCATTCCATATTTTGACCACTCATTAATATCTTTGAACAAAATTGCTTAAGTATTGGTAATTAGTAATTAAGGACTGATTGCCTTACTTCACAAAGGCATAGTTCAGTTTTGTTGTCAGCAAGGACGCTAGTGGTCGGTATATAAAAATCTTTCTAAATAACTTTAGAGCCATTACCCCTGAGATCCATTTTTCTAATGCATACACATCACGTCATCTTCAAATTACATACAAGAGTGATATCTTACATGTATTGCCAAGCCAAAATTTCCTCAATTCATGTGGTGCAGGGAAATCTTCTAAATATCTATTTGGCATTTGCAAGCTACGAAGCAGGAATATATATATATATATATATATATATATATAAATTTTGAAGTGTTGCATTGTGTCTCACAAGCAATTATGGGACAGGACACAATACAACATGGTTCTCTACGTACCGATGACTTGTATAATTAGTCAGACATGCCCCGGCATCTATGTTGCTTATGCCGACATCAGCAAAAACCTATTCAATGATAATATCTGATAGGCCTCCTACAAAACCAGCATGTAAATGTTCAGACTTGCCACAGCATTCCTTCATGTTGTGGCTCTTGCAACACGAACCACTCTCTCTCTCTTGTCTAGACTCACACAAGCATATGCACAACTGTGAAATCTGTGGATTTCTTTGAAGAGTTAATCTCGCCTAGGCAACATGCACCAACTTGTCTGTCTTTTGAACTCTCACAAGAGCACACAACTGTGGATGTTTCACATTCTTCCGTAGACCCCCTTGACAGCACCCCGTTTCTTTCTCTTTCGATAACTCATCGCCAATGTCAACACATACGTGATCTTCCTGGTGCTTTTCGGCAGGTTCAGAACGAGACTCTGGGTTTTGATACCCAGTAGAATGCAATTTTGTATTTTCACAACCAGAGGTCAAGTGGCAATGCTTACTACCAAATTTCTGGCAATCTTTTGAAGCAGAAGAATTGAGATGGCAAGGAGAAATGGGCGATGGTCTACCATAAGTTCCCATGTCACTGTTTCATGGGGCATGCTGTATTCCAAACAGTTACCAATGCTGTTTAATGCAGTTGTGTGCATCGCCTCTTTTATTCTGCAACCTGTCCTTAATTAATTGTAGAATCACACTGTTTCCTTCGCCTAAAACAACCTTCTTCTTCTTCTTCTCATTTTTCTTCTCCGGTTTTGTGTTATCTCCATTTGCCCCAACAGCTTGAATCTTTTCAGTAAGTTCAACAGCCTCAAGAGCCGCAAAAGCTGTTACAACTTCCCATGCCACAATGTTCCAAACTGTTTCCAAAAGCATTTTCACTTCATGTACAAAATTACCAAAGTCCTTTGAGAGATACAAACCAAAAGCTCTCCTACTTCCACTGTCTAAACTAGAATCAGTGGGGCATTTCTTTGCAAATATTCCTTTGAGACTTGACCTCAGCTCATTGCTAGCCATGGAAGCTAGATTAGTTTTCACATGGGCCAAGCTACACTCACCAAGCTAGATTAGTTTTCCATCTTAACCTTGCCCGCCAACTTGGACCCATTAAGCAGAACTTTCGTGTCACTGCAGACACCAACTTTCTCTTTGGAAGCATGCCCGTCCCCAGAATCCATCAAATTGAATGTGGTTACATCAGCCTTCGATGCCTCACACGATAAAGCAGCAGCAAAATCCGAAAGTGCGGACAACGCCACAGATTGGTGATCCAAAATGGCGGAAAACCCCTCGAAGAGAAGAGTAAGAACTCTCCAGGACAGACATCTCGTCCTCAGTCACATCGATTTCCTCGAATTTCAAATTTTGAGACTTCGAATTCAAATTAAATTAACATAATCATTATAATCTGGAAATTAAATCCAGGAAAATTATTATACGGGAAAATTATAATAAAGGACATAAAAAAATAATATTTATTACTAAGGACCATAAAAATAGTAATTATTTTAAAGGACCAAAAATTAAAACATTAAAATATAAAGACTAAATTACTCTTAACTAGATTTCTTATATTATCTATAATTGAATCAATCAGAATCTTGAGTGATTAATGGATAATAATAAATAGAGATCAATTCAGATTTCCAATATATTGATGACAAGTTATCAACAATCCAAACATTGCCTAGGTTTAGTCATCTCCATAAACCCTTTAGAAAGCTTACTACTGCATTTGCAGCATCTTTCTCAACACAGAACACTTACTTCACAAGTGATTATATGATTATATTTGCATCTTTGCACAGATGAATTACATGATTATATTTACATCTCCACACGAATGAAGCACGCGCATGCTGTTGGACGTGGTGGCATGTTATCCCAAGCAAGATTGGCCAACAAATGCCGTTTAATGTTTTCTTGTTTTCTGTGTGTTAAGGAATCAGGAAGCCTTTTGATGATTCATACATAGTACACCCATAATCAAATAAAGATTGAACAATTATATATGATATATATAATATACATAATTAAATAAACAAATAAAGGAGAACGAAAGAAGCAAAAAATCTGTGATAAGTTGTGGGCTCTTATGGACCGCCGTTTCTAATTACGACTCCAATCCACAGAACATAGTGCCTCTCCTTGAGTTGATTGCTTAACACAATGATCTCCGTTCTTTTCTCCTCTATTTCTCATTTCCCCCTTCATGTTTTCCCTATATTTTCTTCCACAATTCTATCCCTCCGATCTTAATTATAAGACAACATTTGAGAGTTGGTTTTGGTCCTAATTATAAGACAACATTCTAATATTTGTTAATTTCTTCCTAAAATACCCATATTTTATTCTCTCAAGTGTTTTTTATTTTTGATAAATATATATATGTATGCGTGTGTATGTATATATGTGTGTGTGTCTATGTACAAATATAAGTACAGATATACAGAGGCACATAGACACACACACACATATCTAAGAGTGTGTGTGTATGTATATTTGTGTATATATGTGTGAGTATACATATATGTATATCTATGTGTGTGTGCGCCTATCAATATATATGTGTGTAGATATACACACACACACATATGTGTGTATATAGCAAAACCATTATTTCAATTACAAAGCATGTGGAAAAAAAATTATAAGTTGGAGAGGTATGTGATAGGAGTTGTTAATTTACTTTTATTTATGTCATTTTAAATTTATATAAGGGCATTTTAGACAAATGAGTAAAATTAACCAATTAACTTCTCTCCTTAATCTCCCCAAAATCGGTTAAATATGTCCTATAATTAGGACCGGAGGGAGTATTTTTTACAATCTCTCGCCGCTTGTCATTTCTTTGAACGGTTTCGCAATCAAATTGAAAGTTGGTTAAGAAGAGTGAGTGGTACTACAAGGAGGAGAAGAAGAAGAGATGGAGACAAGTGTCAAAATAATTTCAAAATGTTTTAATTTCTGGTCCTTTAAAATAATTATATTTTTATGGTCCTTAATAAATATTATTTTTCTTATTTTTAATAATTTTCCCTAATTATAATCATTAAAAAAAGTCGATGCGTATTCCTAATTTCCAAATAATATTCATGAAAAAACATCATTTTCATTTTCCTGGCAAGAATAAATTGCCATTATTGATTGACAAATTCAAATGCCAGACATGTCGTAATAAAAATATTCATTCTATAATAAATATTATTTTTCTTAGGTTCTTTATTATAATTTTCCCAAATTATAATCATTAAAAAAGTCGATGCGTATTCCTAATTTCCAATGTATAATATTCATGAAAAAACATCATTTTCCTTTTTCTTGCCTCCTTTCCTGGCAAGAATAAATTGCCATTATTGATTGACAAATTCAAATGCCAGACATGTCGTAACGAAATAACAGTAAATATAGAATCATTCTATTCCCGCAATAATAGCCTATATATTAGTCAACTACTCAGTAGGAAAAATCCTGACGTATCAACACATCACTATAGCCAGTGAGAGTAAGATTTTAAGGTTTTTTAACCAAAATAATAATTTAAAAAAAAATTGTACCAATTTAGAACACTTTTGAAACTATTTACCAAAGTAATGTTAACACCACTAATAGCGTCATACCTTCGACGCCACTACTCGATAGCGTCAAAAGGTATGACACTACTAGTGGCATCTGTCTCTTTGATGCTGCGTCAAAGAGACAATTAATTGACGCTTGTGGCGTCAAATTTATCTTTTTTTTTAAATATAATTTTTTAAATATATTTAAAATTATAAATAATAATTCTACTTAATTATAAATAATAATAATTAATTATTTTAATAATTATTTGTTATTCTCTATTAAGCTTATCCTATCTATCTTAGGGTTATAAATAATAATATACAACATATTTTACAAAATATTTCTATTAATTCACTAATCATTATTCTCACAAATTTCTTTAATTAAATTTAGCTAATAATATTTTACAATTTATATATCAAATTATTAATGTACAAAGTATTAAATAATTAGTCATATATCTTATGATTTATAATAAATTCACTAATTAGTCTTATATCCTAAGATTTATATTTTAATTTTCTTAATTATTAATTAAAATAATTTTTATTTATTTTTATTATTTATAATTTAAAATATATTTATAAAATTATATTTTAAAAAATAAATAAATAAATTTGGCCTTTGTGGTGTCAATGATGCGGTGGCGTCAAAGAGACCGACGCCATCAAAGAGACCGACGCCACTAGTGGGGTCTGTCAGTCTGATGCCATTAGTGGCGTCGTAACTTCTGACACCACTTACTTACTTTGGTAAAAAGTTTCAAAAGTACTCCAAAATGATACAATTTTTAAAAAAAAATTATTATTTTGTTAAAAAAAAACCAAGATTTTAATTATTCTATTTCTACCACCTTATAAATAGGCTTCAATATGAGGCTCAAAGATAAGCAAATTAAGATTAAATCAGTATTATTATTATTATAACATGCTCAAAACGGCTTGCATGAAGAGGAGGTTAGTATATTTGAGCCAAGGATGATTTGTCAGCATCTGTGTGTGTGTGTGTGTCTGTCTGTTTGTGTGCGTGTGTGAGAGAGAGGGAGAGAATATTGTTGGCTTGTCATCCTTGAGCCAAGTTTGCTCTCTTTGCTCTTTCATACAATAGGGTTCTATTTGCCTCTCCCTCAATCAGTATAACCCTCCTCATTAGAGCTTCAACCGTTCCCTTCTATTTCATATCATTAATTAATCTAATTTTGAGTCAGGTTATATTTTATAATTGAAAGCTCTCTCTTAGTGTGGTCTTTTGGAATATATATGCTAAACTAAGTTCAAATTCGAGACACTGCTCTTATTCATAATTTCTTAAATAAAAAGCATTTTGTATTTTTTTTTTTATATGATTATTTGACTGAGTTGGCCTTGAGCATTATCACGATTTTGAGCATTATCACGATTAATTGAGGATGGCTCATTTCACTAAGACATGGTGTAAACCTGATTTTATTTTAACATCTTTATGTTATGTATGCGCACTTGGGAACCAGTTTCCCTACCTATCTTGGGATAGGTAGGAGAGCTCCTCCAGATCTGGGCCGTTTATATTTGATCTGGAATGTCCATTTATTTATTTTTTAACTGTCAATTTTTAAATGAAAAAATCATTTTCTAAAAATATGTTAATTGAAAAATTTTCTTTATTTTAGATTCTCTACTCATTAAAATAATTATTTTAAAAAAATAAAAAGTAAAAAAAAAAATTCCAAACCCTCGGATCCGGATCTGACGGTCCAAATGGGAGGAGCTCTCCCTATCTATCCCAAATAGATAGGAAAACTGGTTCCGCAACTTGTGTGTGTGAGAGAGAGACGTTCGCATCATATATGTGTTGGCCATGTGTACTTATATTAACGACACTACAATACTTCTAAGAACAATAATGCTTATCAAAACTCAAACTGGGTGATTGTTTATGCTTGAGTTGTTGTCCAATAATATTGATCATATTCATATTTATAAAACATTATGTGTTTTTCCTTATTAAAATGTCAAGAATAATTTCAAGTTCATATATATTAATACTCAATGAACACAAAAATTAAATTAATGACCGTTAAATGATTTTTATTATATATATATATAATATAAAATATATTTAAATAATGAAAAGTTTAGGTGATTGAGGTGGATCTAAGAGCTCACTAAGAACAAGGCATATTTTTAGGCTCAAAAAACAGTTATCACGCCCCGATTCAAATAGTTATTAAGTGGAATCTTTTAGACTTGATAATTAATTATTAATTAAGTTTTGATGTTTCCTAACAAGGTGCAATTTAAAATTATAAAAAGAAGGAAAATAAAATAGGAAAAATTATAATAAAGGACCTAAGAAAAATAATATATATAAAGAAAGACCATAAAAATGGTAATTATTTTGAATGACCAAAAATTAAAACATTAAAATAAAAAGACTAAATTATACTTAGCCAGATTTCTTATATGGGCATATCTTCTCTTTCTCGCATCAAATTCCTTCCAATCTGATTCAATTCACGAAGCACAAATTCCAGAAGTATGTTGTCAAATCTATCCCAGGTCCACCCACCCAATGGAGAAATATAATTTGCAACCCAACACTCAGACTCTCCTTCCGAGATTTTGCCATTAGAGTATCACTCCAAGGGTTCATGGTTTGTAACCCAATTATCTTTCTAGAACTTCACATTTGTCCCACTGTTTTCTTTTCATGACAACCCATTTTTTTGTATTTTCCCATGGGTTTTTAATTCCCTATCAAGCTTTAGACCCAGCTCTTCTACAATCAATCTTTGATACAAAATCATGACCACACTTGTATTTTTCCAAAAGATGATCTTCTCTTCATCCTTTTTTTCTTTTTCTCTCATCAGCCCATCTAGACTATTGATTGAGAAGATAAGAAAGAGGTTAAAGTAGTATTGTTATTGATTGGACAGCTATGATTTAGAGATGATAAGGGATAATGAGAAAATGATTAGGAGAGAAACCCAACCCGTATTTTTCCCAAATCAACTTAGCAAATTCTGATTTAATCTTTATTTCTCATTATTCATCAATCACTTTAGATTCTAATTTAATTAAAAAGAATATAGGAAATCTAGCTAAGGACAACTTAGTCTTTCTATTTTAATGTTTTAATTTCTGGTCCTTTAAAATAATTATCATTTTTATTTTATTTTTTAATAAATATTATTTTTCTTAAGTCCTTTATTATAATTTTCTGAACAAAATATTCTAAAAAAAGAGTATGTGGAGGATTAAAGAATCTATAAAAAGAAAACATACAGTACATCTTTCAAGGTATGGCATCGTACATACAACGCAAGCAAATTAAATATTACCTCCGGTCCTAATTATAAGATATAGTTGACTTTATTTAGAGAGATTAAAAAAGTTAAATAAGTTACTTAATCATTTTATATGTTATGTATTTTTAGATTAGTTTATTAGTCAAAGTAATTACTTTGAAGAAAAATAAAAATAAAAATTTTAAAGTAATTTAATTAGCCTCCTTAATTTCTGTAAAAAATTCAATTATGTCTTATAATTAAAAGACGGAGGTAGTAAAAAAAAGAAGCCTGTCTCCCTCTGGTCATATATATTTTCATTGGCATGGAACCTAATAAACTAAATGTCAAAATCTGTTTGATTAAATTCTCTATCTTTTTTTTAGAACAGATTCTCATTGATTGATAATATCACATTTGAAACTTGAAATAACCAATCAACAATTACATAAATATTCTATTTCCCAATTCTCACCAAGTTTATATATATATATATATATATATATAGGATATTGTTACTACCATTTTTTGTTACTACCAATGTTACTACCACTTTTTTCAGTTAGATCAGAATCTCATCTACCTTTATAATTTCTCTCTCCTATTAAGTGTTTGGATTAATTTTTGAGGAATAAATTTGGGGAAAATTTTTGATAAATTTGGGGAAAACTTGTTTAAGAGAATAAATTTTGCCAAAAGTTGGATTTGTGTGCTTCTCTCAAACCATGGTTTGAGCTTTAGAATTTGGTAAAATCACTTTGAGATTTCAATGAAAAAATTAATGTGATAATAAAAATGCTACAATAAGTAAAAGTAACTTTTCTAACTAAAATCCAGGTCATTTTACTTTCCTAGTATTTTTTAATAAAAGATCAAATTATGTTAATAATAAAGTGATTACAACAAAAATGCAAGACTAACAGAAGGCTTGGACCAAACGTAATGAAAAAACAGAGAAGAAAAACAAACACAAAGCCTAACATGAAAACGTTTTTGGGCCTTGGAGATTACTACATGAACATTAGGGAGTGACTTTGTAATGTTGTAGACGTTTGTTTCTCATGGTTTTCTGTGGTATTAATAATTTTTTTAAAAAATGTCAACGTTGATATTCTGGATTGTTGGGTCTAGTAGAAGAAGCGCTGGCACCGCCAACACCAAGGGAAGAAGCTCTCACGAAGGAGAAGGAAAGACTCCAAAAAGGGGAGCAAACCCTACCCACTCACTTTTTTTAGTATGACCTGAAACTAAAACTCATCTAGTTTAGACTTTTGAGCTTAGTTCACTACTCCACTTTAGACTTTCATTTGAGATCCTTTCGAGATATTTTTAGTTATTATCATATGGAGAAACTGAAAAATGGCTATGCGGACTTTCAAATCCAACTATGAGCCAAGTCAAGTGAAGTTGGACTTCAAAAAATGATAAAATTTGAGACATTCAAGCTCATAAATTTAAGCTCATTCGGCTTATTTTAACCTGTTTTGACTACTCTAAAAAAAAGTATCATTTCCTTAATTTAGCTTATAGGCTGAGTCACCCTTGACCCTTCCATATTTTGACCACTCATTAATATCTTTGAACAAAATTGCTTGAGTAGTAGTATTAGTAATTAAGGACTAATTTCACAAAGGCATAGTTTAGTTTTGTTGTCAGCAAGGATACTCGTGGTTGGTATATAAATGTCTTTCTAAAGAACTTTAGAGCCATTACCCCTAAAGATCCATTTTTCTAATGCATACACATCACATCATCTTTAAATTACTTACAAGAGTGATATCATACATGTATTTCCAAGGCAAAAATTCCTCAATTCATGTGGTGCAGGGAAATCTTCTAAATATCTATTTGGCATTTGCAAGCTACGAAGCAGGAATATATATATATAAATTTTGAAGTGTTGCATTGTGTCTCACAAGCAATTATGGGACAGGACACAATACAACATGGTTCTCTACGTACCGATGACTTGTATAATTAGTAAGACATGCCGACATCTATGTTTGCTTATGCCGACATCAGCAAAAACCTATTCAATGATAATATCTGATAAGCCTCCTACAAAACCAGCATGTAAATGTTCAGTCTTGCCACAGCATTCCTTCATGTTGTGGCTCTTGCAACATGAACCACTCTCTCTCTTGTCTAGACTCACACAAGCATGCACAACTGTGAAATCTGTGGATTTCTTTGAAGGGTTATTCTCGCCTACGCAACATGCACCAACTTGTCTGTTTTTTGAACTCTCACAAGTGCGCACAACTGTGGATCTTTCACATTCTTCCGTAGAGCCCCTGTGACAGCACACTGTTTCTTTCTCTTTCAAAAACTCATCGCCAATGTCAACACATACGTGATCTTCCTGGTGCTTTTTGGCAGGTTCAGAATGAGACTCTGGGTTTTGATGCCCAGTAGATTGACATTTTGTATTTTCACAACCAGAGATCAAGTGGCAATGCTTACTACCAAATTTCTGGAAATCTTTTGAAGCAGAAGAATTGAGATGGCAAGGAGAAATGGGCGTTGGTCTACCATGAGTTCCCATGTCACAGTTTCCATTATGGCTGTGTACTGTTTCATGGGACATGCTGTATTCCGAACAATTACCAATGCTGTTTAATGCAGTTGTGTGCTTCTCTTCTGCAGGCAGATCCAAATTGTGCGAACCCAGAGAACTTAGATTTTTCGAATCGTGCAAATGGACTCCATCTTGATTCTTGTCACAGCTTCCTCGATGGCAATGTTTGGGTTCATGGAACTCATCGTTGACTTTACATTGAGCATGACTATCCATAATATTACCATGCATAGCATGCCCAGACAAGCCTGAAATTGCAGGGCTAGACTGGCACTTGGAGACAGAAATCAGGGAGGCACATTTATGAGGTTGAGAGATCACTTTCTTCTTGTCTGAGCAACAATGGTGATCGTTCTGATGCTGATGTTTATGTTCATGATGATGATGATGATGAGGGAACTTGTCATTAGGTGCCTTGCATCCATGTTTATGGATGTGAAGTCCAGAGGAAGGTCTCCAACATTTTCTTTTATGCTTGGATGAGCCATTCAAAAGTAGCATGCTGTTTAAGATCACCAACACGCATGTTCCTACATCGGCAAGAACTGCGGCCCAGACAAGTGGATGACCCCATATGGCCAACCCAATAATTGCGGCTTTAGTAATTACTGACAAGATGATGTTTTCTATTACTTTCCTGTGAGATTTTCTAGCAAGCTTGATGGCTTGAGGTATCTTCCTCAAATCATTTGACATAAGGATTATATTGCCTGTCTCACTTGCTAGTGCAGAACCTGAAATCCCCATTGAGATGCCAATATCCGCTAAAGCCAGTGCAGGTGCGTCATTTATGCCATCTCCAACCATGGCTGTTGGTCCTTCCTTCTTGAATTCTTTGATGATTTTTGCTTTGTCTTCAGGTAAAAGTTCTGCATGGACTATCTCCAGAACATGCTCTAGCTGTAGATAAAGTACTGTTGTTAAGATTAGAACATATTCAGACATTTATGAACTTAAAATATGTTTGGTTCATCTGTTAGAGCATATAACTACATTAATTTTGATATCGATCTATGTGGAGGCAACAAGTAGATAGATAAAATATAGCCATATACTATCTCCAGTCATAAATGGAGGACCTAGTAATTTCACTACAAACTAGGTCCTATATTTCGGACCGAAAGAAAGATTCCACTGCACATTCATTATGGACCATCAATCTGTGCTTCAAAGTTCTGAATTTGCAGCTATGATTGCAGACTAACAGGCTATCCAAGCTTAACATGGGGTAACAAAGAGTTTGAGGACATGAAAAGTATTCAACCCAAAGACACTAAATGAATACATTTAGACCAATTCATATACATTTTAATCACATGACAAACACGTGCAAACACCATAGTTTTGAGAACACCCAAAACTTATATCCCAATAATGCATAGGAATTAAAGAATATTTCAGCTCAAGACACTCATTTAATAGATTGTTATTAAATGCACACACCTGGTCATGTGCTTGCATGGCAGCTGCTTGACTATCTCCTGTGAGCATTGAGGTTTTGATGCTCAATGACTTCAGCTTCCCTATTGCCTCCTGGGCACCAGATCGGCAAGCATCGGTCACAGAGAAAAATCCAATAGGCGTTGCTCCACAGTAGATGTAGGCAGTAGTTTTGCCAACCAGAATGTCACCTTGTAAGGCAGGAACTTCAAATTCAAGCAATTCAAATTATCAATTTACTTAGTCCCAAGAATTAAAAATTAAAAATATAATAGATCATTGGTGTATTGGCTAAAAAATATAAAGATACGAAAATCTTGTTTTATTTTCAAAATAACCATCATACACTTCATTTGTCTCAAAATAGTAATTTCACACTAAACATGAGAAAGGCATTTACCTGTTTCAGACCCAACTCTAGTGACAATTTTTCTATTTCCAATGTAAATATCTCTCCCATCAATTTTTCCATGAACACCCTCTCCAGGAAAATTTCCAAATTCAGTCACCTTTTCGGCTTTGGTTCAATGGAGAGTGACCTTCCATAGTCCACAATTGCTGCTGCAATCGGATGGCTTGACTTGCTTTCAATGCTTGTGACCCTGGAAGTTGAACAAAATGATCCCATAACCATCTATATAGCCTTACACAAAGGGCAAAACTAGTCATGTGAACCTACCCTACTTTTATGGGTTGGTCCACAACCAAGAGTAGGTTGAGATTTTATCACTTCAACCCACTAAATGAGTTGGCGGGTTGAACGGGTCAAACCACCATAAATTTTCAATAACTTAATACAAATTTAAAGAATGCAATTAACTATATCCAAATCCACAAAATAAAATAAATAACATAGCATAGATGACAAAATATTAATATGTTATTATTAAAAGAATAATAAAACAAAGGTAAAAATCATTAAAGTAATTACTATAAATTAAAATTTTAAATATAGAAATAACAAAAGATTTTTGTATCATGAACTCCAAATTTTATTAAGAAATGAAAATTAAAAAAGGCCAACCCACTTAATCCATGAGTTAAGTGGATTGGGCCAAAATTAGTTTTTCAAATGGGTTGCAATTTTTACAACCCAACCCACCCTTTTCTGGTGGGTTAAGTAGGCCAACTTAACAAGTTAGGTCCATATTCCCAGCTCTTGGTCTTTTCTGATGAAATATAAAAAATTCATCAAATGTTTACCTTTGAGCTTTGTAGAGTAAGTCCACGTTGAGTTGCTCAAATTGGTGTTGACAGATAAAATAGGGTTGAAAATCTTGTGCCAAGATCATTTCTGATAAGTAATGCAAAAGACATAACATCTTTTTTTTTTTTTTTTTTTTTTTTTTTTTTTTTTTTTTGAGAATATATGTTGTTTTCTTGATAGTTAGGGATCAAATAACAGGCAGAGGAGCAAATTCCTACCATTGTAGTAATGTGTTCATATCGATGTCATCACAAAGAGACTGGAAATTTGACACCAAAAATTCCCCCTTTGTGATAGTACCCGTTTTGTCAAAAGCCATCACCTTAATTTTTGCAAGGGTTTCAAGACAATCACCCCCTTTGATGAGAAGACCAGATTTAGCTGCTTTGGTATAAGCACAGAAAGTTGCAACTGGCGTAGAAAGGATAAGTGCACAAGGACATGCACTTACTAAAACAACCAAGGCAAAGTGAAACCAATGTCTCTCATTATTTACTCTCAACACAAGTGGAATCACCGCTATAAGAGCTGATATGGCCACAACAGCTGAAAAATATTACCAGCCAGAAATAAGCTGCCTATGATATTGTATGAAGGAAAAGAAGAAATGACATAAAATTAAAATATTAGTAAACTGAACAGAATGCATTTAGGATGCTAATGAATTATACACTCAGGGTTTATGTTGTGAAGCATGAACACTGTAAAAAGTAGTATTCAAAATTGATGTGACAGATGCTTGACACAATCTAACTATGCCATGGATTCTTGAACTCAAAAGGACAACAGTATTAGAATTTTCTGTTAGAAATTTGTTTGATACTCACTAGACATGTTCTAACAGATTCTGGCCATGCTCAAATATACCAGATGTTTATATTCTTTATAAGTGCGCAACTACTCATATGATTCTCTTTTAACACATACCACTCAACCAATGTCCTCCTTCTGTTTCACTAGATCTAGGTCAGTGCTGGTCCATGCTTAGGCATCAATTTATGTTTATGGATAAACAAATTTACCATCACCAAACTTTGTGAAGTGTTTCAAAATAATATAAGTCCACTTATCTTTGATCTAAGTCCTGGACTTGCCAAGGCTTTGGGTAACAGACTTAATGTTTAAGAGAAAGCATGTGAAAAAATGTAAATGGAAGGTATGGAATGGAAGTAAAAATGAACTGTTAGCCACTAAAGTCAACTTTTAAAAAGCATGGAGTAATACTCTGCATTATCTGCTTTTAACTTTCAGGAGCCGCTGAAACAAATACAGGAAATTTTAACTGACCTGGGGTGTAAAATTTGGCAAATTTATCAATCAATCTCTGGGTGCTGGTTTTGCTGTTTTGAGCTTCTTCTACAAGCTTCGCCATTTTGGCCACCACACTATCCTCCGAAAGTGCAGTAGTCTTCACATCAATGTAACCTTTAACAAACCAACCAAACACAATAATACTCAGTCCATAACAAAATTCCACTTCGCAATTATTTTCTCTGAACAATCTGCCCATACCAGCACCAACATTACACCTAATAAGACTTCTAAATAAATGAAAAATGGGTTAAACTTAAAAAAGTAAAGTAATTTTTAAAGTTGTGCTGTTGGCTTCATCAATAAACACAATATACTAAGAAAACTAGTTTATGGGTCTATGCATTTCGAAAATGAACAAGCGAATACGATTGATTTTTCAAAAGATTATTAAATGTTCAAAACTGTGCCTAAAATGGAATGATCTATCTAATAATCATCAGCGGGGAACAAAATGGAGTGAGAAAGAGGTTACCATTTAAGTTGATTGTACCAGTCCACACATAAGAGTCCTTCTGTTTGAGTACAGGGTATGACTCCCCAGTCAATGTCTTCTCATCAACTTCGCAGCTGCCTTCTACAACAATCCCATCAATGGGTATCACTTCGCCTGCTTTAACAGCTATAATGGTGTTCACTTTCACCTCATCGGTGTCGACCGCTTCTCCGGTTTCTGCTATCACTGCTTTTTGAGGGGCTATGTTCGTCAGCGACGACATGGCTGCGCTCGACTGCAACACACGGACACATTTGCAAATTTTAAATTTTTAGGGTGCTTTCTGAGGGATTTAATTATTTTACAATTACAGACAACGAATAATTTTTTTTTGTCTGTTTCTTTTAACCATGATTTTATGTCAGTTGTATATTAATTATTATTATTATTACTTTTTGGTCTTTTGTATATTAATTAATGGTTGAAGCGTCAACGGTCAAACCCGCCACCACCTTATTACAAGAAAATGATTGAGCTAATCCTTTATTGATTAAAGCCTTAATCCAACAACCAACTAGATATATATTTTTCTTTCTAATTATAAACTTTTTTTTTTAAGTTTAGGGTATATGAAAAACAATGAGTGAAAATTTGTTACAGATTAAAAATAACATGTGAAAATTTTTTTACAGATTAATAATGAGTTACATATATTTAATAAAAGAAAAAAATAGAAAATTCAATTTAAAATTTAGGTAGACGGTAGTTTTTCTTATATTAAGAATCACGTTTACGAGAGCAAATGCTCCTCATAAGATAAATTTTAAAAAAAAAATAAATTTTCTAACTTAAGAGAGATAGCAGTTATTTAACATTTTGTAACATTATTATAATTTAAATGTCTGAAATAATCACAACGTATATTTGTTAATAAAAAGATTTGAGTTAGAATTTGAAATATATGTGGGAAAAAATAGGTTTACCCTGTGGCTTGCGCTTGATTGTAGCCACTCTGCGATTGAAGATAAAAACACTATGGTGCCAGCTTCCAAATAATCGTTCATAGCAATTGTCCCAATAACTGTCATCCATACCAACAACAACCAAAAAAAAAAAAAAAATCGATTCAACCTCAGTTCTAATTTGAACATATAGTAAAAGGGAAGAAGATTAGACATTGTTGATTCTATTTTCTATTTTTTTTTTCACTCAAAACATTTTAAAAAAGCTGTTTTTGGAAATAAGTTTTGAAAATATTTATAAAAAAAATAAAAAATCTATTTAGATAGTTGTTTTAAGAAATCCATTTTTTAAGGTGACAATGCAAGACAGGGTCACCACTAATAGATGGGGTTTTCAAAGGCAAGAGGGGCCATCCCCCCCCCCCAAAAGTCCTAAATATTTAATATAAAATGGATTTTTTTTAATATTTGGCCTAAAAATTTATACATTTATCCCAAAAATTTATACATTTGACCCCCAAATATGTTTTTTTCTTAATTAGTTAATGAATATACATTTGGCCTCAAACATTTATCTCAAAATCCACCACTAAGTATAATGTCGATAGTTAATAAATGGTGACCTCAAAAGAAAAAACTATTTTTATTTCTTTAAAACAACTCATCGGAAACAGTTTTTCAAACAAGTTGTTTTGTTTTTAAAAATAAAATTAAACAAGCCCAATTCCCCCCCTTTTTTTTTTCCCCCAACCCCCCGCCCAAAAAAAAAAAAAAATCGTCACCACGATCAAAGAAGGAAATATTCAATTGAAAACAAAATAAAATCATTTTTATTTTTATTTTTATTTCATTTTAAGAACTTTCTTAAGCATATTTTATGCGGAGAAATATCAACTAATTCACCCCCACATGCCATGCACTACTATAGTCCATAATTGGAAATTGTAGCTTACTTCCCACTTCAAAGGGAAAATGGTACAATTTTTTTTATTAAAAATATAGGGATTAACTTTTAGATATGGAAAGAAACATAAGGGACGTCTAAAACATATATGATTTGAAACTATAAGAACCAAAATTAAAAAAAGAAAAAAAAAAAATAAATTTGAAACGAGCAAACATTATTTTCACACTTAGTTATGATGCATTTAAATTGCAAAATACCAAGTTAGAATAAACTTAACTATAATGAAAAAATAATACAACAAATATATATTTAAAATACCTGCAGTGAGCATGAGAATGTTGATGTCAATCCGAAGGTTGCGAATGGAGGCTATGGCTTTCAAAACAATGGGGTATATACCAGCAGCTACTGCAACGAGGGCCAGATATTGCAAAGGACGATACACATACTTGAGAAAGGAAAGCAAAAGCAATACTCCACATGCAATTGCAAATGGGCTTGGCATTCTCCTTTCCACCTTCTCTGTCACTGATCTGATATTTGCTTCAAATCTTGCCTGATTCAGTGCCTTCACTGTCACCCCCCAACAAGTTTTCCCATTAGCCACCAATTTAAGCAAATACAGATTAATACGACATCATCTTCATTTTTAATTCCTTTGTTCCATTTATTTCTTAATTATTGTTAAGAGAGCATCAACAAGAATAAATTAGGAAAAGATTGACATTTATAACTAAATTCAACTCCTCAAATATACTCCCCCCGGTCCAAAATATAACATAGAGTTCACTTTTTTTTGAAGATTTTAAAGAAGCTAATTAAATTACTTTAAAACATTTACATTTATCGTTTTTTTCTCTAAACTATATTGCCTAACTTATAAACTGATATACTCCCTCCTAATTATAGTCCTAATTATGTAAACACTTACAAAAATGTTCCTATAATTAGGACCGGAGGTAGTATACTTTAATTTTACACAATATATGATATGATTAAGTTACTTATTTAGCTTCCTTCAACTCTCCAAAAAAAAAGCAATTATGTCTTATATTTAGAACCGGAGGGAGTATCTTATATTAGGGACTGGAGAAAGTATATATATGCATGTATGTGTGTATCTATGTAGGTATACGAAGCAAAGTTAATGAAGCAATCTAAAGTAGTAAATGGATGATAAAGCAAACAGAAAGTTAATACTGAACGTCCACCTGTATTAGAGAGTAACCAAATAAAACAGGGCACTTTGGGTTTGCTTTAGAAATTGTCTTTTGCATAAAATATAACATAAAGTTTTGAAAATGGCGTGGAAAGCCTCAAACGATAACACGCCAAAGCTGTTGCCTCAAACTTTGTTCGTCCTTTTTGCACTTTATATGGTTTGTGTGTTCTTCTTTCCTTTTCTCTGTTTTTTTTTTTTTTTTTAAAAACAAAGTATAATGCCACAAACATGAAATTGTCTTACAGTTAATCAAACTCTCAAACAGAAAAATTACAGTTAATCACGCTACAAAGCATTTTTATTGGCTTTGAACTTCAATTTCTAAACCAATGAATCTAGAAAAATTACTATGAGCTTCTAAGAAAGAGATTTACTTACCCGCAAATCTTTTAGTAACTAAAAACTACTCCTTCTTGTCCTAATTATAAGAGCTAGTTGACTTTTTTAGAGAGATTAAGGAAGCTAATTAAATTACTTTAGAGTATTTTTATTTTTTCTTCAAACTAATTAGTTTAACTAATAAACTAATATATAATTTAAGGATACACAACATATGAAATGATTAAGTAACTTATTTAGCTTCCTTAATCTCTCCAAAAAAAGTCAACTAGTTCTTATAATTAAAACCAGGAGATAGTATATATTAACAAATTCTTATATACGAAATGACTAATATTAGTGATTAAGTCACTTTCTTTAGCTTCTTCGTTCAAGTCTTTTAAGGTGGTATTCTGCATTTTTTGGACGGAAAGAAGGAGTGGGCTAATTATGGCTTATAAACCATACCAACGAAATTTAGTTTTAAATAATAAAATTAAGTAATAATAAGAACAACGACAGTAACAATAACCAATCACCTATTATGTAAATTAAATCTTAGAAAATATTAAACTTTATCAACTTCAATTTTTTTAAAAAAATAAAAATAATAGCAATCCCGTTATTTATAAAGGTAAAAAATTAATAAATATGGACCTGAATTGTTCTTTTAATAACTCTAGTGTAGAAAGGTGTGCTCCATGTCAGTTAAAAACTACCATTTCTCGATTACTTCATGGTTTTGTGCATTCTATCACGTGGGACGCACCGGCACCAGATCATGAAGCTCAGAAATGGAGAATTCAATTGCGATTCTCACACAATTTGTTTGGTTTGAAAGATAAACTAATGGATCAAACAATCAACAGAGTCCAGAGAGAATTTTGGGGGAAAAATCTTACCGATTTGAGCTTGTGAGAGTACGAGACTATCATGGACGACGATGACGGTTCTGGACGGCACGATGATGGAGAACTCCTTGATTCCGTCGAGAGATTTCAGAATGTTCTCTATGAGAGGTACCTCTGAAGAACAGCATAGTCCAAGAACATCGAAGTAGCTTTTCTGCAACTTCTTCACTACATTCTCCTTTCCGTCGGTAGCCATTGATTGAACCTCCTTCGCAAGAATCTCTAAATGGGAAAAGCGGGAATGAGAGAAGAAAAGCAGGAGAAACTAGCCAAGTTATTGATGCAGCAGCTTCAGGAGAGCGCTGGTGCCTTTATAAGTAAAGAATGAGGGGGCCGCTGAGCCTTTCTTAATAAAAAACAAAACAAAAGAAAAAGAAAAAAAGATATATCAAAGAGGATGAGTCTCAATGCATGTAAGATTGCGGCCTGACATAAGTTCAATGTCTTCAGACCCTACTTGGTGGTAGCCTTGTATACTAAGCCGTCTTTTTATGAAAATATCAATTATATGAGATACTAATTAAAGTTGATATTCTCTCCCTTTTTATAAAAGAGTTAGTATGTAAATTTGTTCTAAAAGTTTTCGATGAGGAATAAGATTGCCTAGTGATTCAAGTTTAATGTTACTCGTGTAAATTTTAAAACGTAGTAATGTTGCCCTATAGGGTTAAAAAACTAACGTTCACTATTAAAAAATTGACGTTGATCAATAACTTTTTAAAGATAAAGACAATATTGCTCTATTTTAACACTTTTAGGGCAAGCAACTTTGAACCTAAAAGAACTTTCCAGGTAATATTACTTCTTACCAAAAAGATTTGAGGAAAATTTGCACTTTAACTCTTTATAAAAAGATCAATTATGTAAGATACTAACTAAAGTTGATAGAGATTTGTAACTAATTTGTAAGGATTAAGAAAATGAGCTAAATTTGTTATTTTGGAAAAAAAAAAATGTCAATTTTCTATAAAGTAATCCGTTTTAGTCATTTTTTGCATTCAAACCCACTTTAATTGAAACCTCCTTCCTATGTCTATGTGCACTTAATAAGTATCTATAGCTTCTAGAAAAAATAATTTGATTTAGTTTTATAATTTGTAAAGGATACTCACTTAAACGGAATAATTAATACTAATATGTTATATATTATAAAACAACTACAAACACCTTATAACAAGATCAGGTACAAAAAAACTCCTTATAACAAGATAAATAAGACAAAGAGGGAGGATATGTTAAAATATAATTGAATTTTTATGGCCAAAAAAAAAAAAGTTATTGTAAATTTATTATTACCATCTATTCACATGCGATTTTTTAAAAAAAAATTTATATATTGGTGAAATTTTTTGTGGTTAAAGACTTTAACATTAAAAAAAAAAAAAAAAAAAGATTAAATTTGTTCTTTTTTTTTCCTACTTGATCTAATTACAGTTGACAAAAGTTTCTCCTTTAAGTGGAGAATACTTTTGATTCCACAATGCCAAAAAAAAAAAAAAAAAAGAAGAAGAACAAAGCACCGACTGCCACTGGGATCATGGTCTTCCTTTTTTAAAAAATTGTCAAATAATAGTAGTGTTGTACAACATACAAGGTAGATCGAATCTTTGCCAAGCTCTTTGTATTTTTTTGGGGAGAAAGTTCTTTGTATTGTTGTATGCACTAAATGTATAAAGGCTGCTGGGTCTGCTTTTTCCCCCTTTATCTTTGTTACATGAATATTAAAAAAATGTTACGATACAAATTTGTCACAGAGGAGTAATATTACTCGAGATTTTTTAAGTCCAATGTTATCTTTTAAGTGTTAAAATTGAGCAATATTATCCCTTACCGTTAAAAATTTAAGCGTCAACGTCAATTTTTTTTACAAATCAACTTAGTTGTTTAATAGTATAAAGAACCATTGCTACATTTTAAAATTTTTAAGACCACACTAAACTTGAAAAAACTTCAGGATAATATTGATTATCAGTGAAAACCTTCAAGGACAAATTTACACATTAACCATAATAAAAATGCATTTCTATATGTGTAAAGCAAATCTAGTTAGTTAGAAATAGTTGGTATTTTTGGCCCTATGTGCTTTAAATAATGTACATTTTTTATTTAAAGATAAATTAGTTTTGTTGCAAAAGTAATCAAAGGATACCCTAGTTTTTTTAATTTAAAAAAAAAAAATCTCAAAATTTTGGTGAGTTGGATCCCAAGAATCCCCCGGGCATGCCTCAAATTCAGAATTTATTATGAATTTTAAAACCTTCAAATGCATGTATACAAATATGTATAATTTATTTTAGGGTTAATACTATCTTTAGTATCTCAAACTTACCTCATTTTAGCCCATCAAGTTTCAAACCATTTCTTTTGGTTACTGTAAGGACAAAATAGTCAAGATTTTTATTAGATTATAAGAACCAATATTTTAAATAAAATGAAAGTTAGGGGAACAAAACCTATAATTTGAAATATATCAACCCTTTATTTTAGGGAAAATATCACTCAGGTAAGGAAGAGAAAAAAATATAAAAAAAAAAAGTCTCAATACCAAATCCCCTATCAAAAAGTTCCTAGGGACTTTTTTTATATTAATTACAAAGAAAAAATATTTAAAAAAAAAAAATAAAGTCTCGTTGTTAAAATAGCTTTTTCCTTTTGTTAAAATTTCCATATGAATTTTTTTTTTTTTTTGTCAAAATGGATTTTTATGTTGTCAAAATAGATTTTCCTGTTGTTAAAATTTTTTCATCAACCTGGAAATTTTTTTACCACAAAACAAGCTATTTTAACATGAAAAGCCATTTTGATAACAATTTTTTCATAGGAAAATTTTAACAATAGGAAAAACTATTTTAACAAAAACGGGACTTTTTTTATATTGGAATTCGTAATTAATATCAAAAAAGTTCTTAAGGACTTTATTGATAGAGGATTTGAAATTGAGACTTTTTTTATCTTGTTTCTCTTCCTTAAGACTGAGTGATATTTTCTCTTTATTTTAGCCCTCAAGCCGGTTGAGATTATTATTATTTCTGTATTATTTTTTCCCCCGGACAGATGATATTAATATAATTTTTTTTTTTTAAAAAAAAAAGCATAATTTAGAATTCGCGAATAAGAATTGAGGGGGACGAATGGATAAACTTGATTTTTTCACATTATTATTTATTAATCGGAATAATAAGGAAGAGATACGCATAATGTCTTGTCACGTATACTCACGTTATTCTTTAGTTTTTAGGTTCATGTCCTATTGAATATTACTATGAGAATGTATCCCCAGGATAAAAATTAGAAATATATATATTATTCTTCGAATATATTCACTCATCAAATCTTGCTTTGTATTTCAATATTCTCCCAAACATTAATTGTATCTCTGCCTAACATAACTTTAATTGCTTATTTCAAAAAGAAGTTTATAATGCGTCTAAACAGATACAGAGATTAAAGAATTAATTAAGGTAATGATCGATATGGTGTAAGTTTTGTTGGTAAAATCACAAGTAATCTAGAATAAGAATGGTATGGATGATCTAGGTCGGGCACGTAAATGTTGTCCTATAGAGTTATTCAGCAATCACCGACAAAGAGGAAACGGTACTCCCCAAGATTAAACAGACCCTTCTTGCTTTATAGCAAGGCGGCAGAACTGGCAAAAGGTAATGGTAATTGACAGCAAGAAGATAGGCAAAGGAGAAAAGACTGTATATTTCGTACCGAGCACTTCGTCCGATTCCCTTTTATAAACATTGTCCTCGGAGAGCCAACGGACGTGAAACTATTTGGACGACACGTCCCTCACGACCCAACAGACACCATCGGAAAAGGCGAGTCTATTCATTGACAACGGTAAATTCGTCCGGATAAGCGCTCGCCCGTTGACAACTCTTGGTCACGAAGGTTTCTCAACTTTTAAACCCAAAAAATGGAGCCTTTTCGGTAAGCCTCCAAAAAATAAATTATTATTTTAGTAAACTAAAATAATATTTCTGGAGAGCAAAATATTTTCACAAAAGTGCCGGTATCATGATTACTCGCACGCACGGGAAACCACCGGATTTCCACTGCATTTGCCTTTTGGTGGCTCATTGTTGTGTGCGCGAGCCCACTACTCCTCTAAGCCTCTTTATAAGCTCAATATCATATCATTCTATATATAGGCTTGTACTCTCCTTTTCCCAAGTAATGTGGGACTAGTTTCTTTGACACACCCAAACATTTACTCAGTGAAGCAAGCTTCTATGAACTAACAAATCTTGGTGTGTACTAGAGGCATTAATTGTCAGATTATATCCTAACATTTCCATTGTTAATCAACGGTTTTGCGCGTTATAACGGCCATGCGCATGCCTGGTGCATAACGAATGCTCTAGAGATTTCGAAATGATCTCATAGGAGCGGCCACACTCCACATTCGTAGAAGTGATTTCATGTAAATGTGCCTGCACTAAGCACACCATCTTTTATGACTATGAAATCATTAAAAGCTTTGCTCACCCCCAAAACATGCATTCTAGCACTTTCTCATTGTTATAGGAAGGGACAAATAATTTTTCATGCTAGTCGAAATCGACGAACGGCTTGTTCTTACCCATTGAACCTTCTTCATGGGATCACCAATCACAAAGTTTGGATTGTCATTGCTGTCAATTATGTGTAGGCTTTAGTCCCATTCCTCTTGACGTTTCAACAATCATTTTCTTCCCAAGAGGTTTTGTTAACGGATCCGCCAAGTTCATTTATGACTTTACATAATCGATTGAGATAACACCATCCTTTAGCAAATTTGCCTTATAATATTATGTCTCAATCGTATGTGTCTACTTTTACCATTGAAGATTTTGTTCTTTGTTGTGGCTATTGCTGCTTTATTATCGCAGTGCAATGACATTAATGGTGCTAGTTTGTCACCAAGTGGAATATTTCTAAGAAGTTTTTCAACCACTCAACCTCAATACCAGCCAACTCCATAGCAATAAACTTAGAGTCCCTTGAGGACGATGCTATTAAGTTTTGCTTAGCTAATTTCCATGTGACTGCACCACCACCAAGAATAAAGACATAGCCACTAGTGGATTTTGTTTCGTCTGAATTCAAAATCCAGTTAGCATCGTTGTACCCTTCTAATATAGCGAGAAACCCACTATACTGTATTCCATAATTTATGGTACCTCTCAAGTATCGTAATAATCTTATGAGAGCCTCCCAATGTTTACTGCTTGGGCAGTGAGTATACCTGCTCAATCTACACACAGCATATGCTATGTCTGGTCTTGTATAATTCATCAAATGCAACAAACTCCCAATAATTTGTGCATATTTAGATTGAGCTATTGGATCTCCTTCATGTTTTGTGAGATGTACACTACTATCATAAGGAGTACTTAAAGGATCTTCATTAAACTGTTCAAACTTTCTTAGAATGTTCTCAACATAGTGTTCTTGAGAAAGTTGAATACCATGTTCATTCCTTATGATTTTTACACCCAATATTACCTTTGCTTCTCCAAGATCTTTCATATCAAAATTTGAAGCAAGAAAACTTTGTCTCAAGCACAATATTTAAACTAGTACCAAAGATAAGCATATCATCCACATATAAGCAAATAATCACACAATCATTATTCGCAACTTTTATATAAACGCATCTTTCTACTTCAAAAGTAGAGAAACTACCACTTATCAAAACTTGATCTAATTTCTCATGCCACCGTTTAGGTGCTTGCTTCAAACCATACAATGACTTAACTAACTTGCAAACTTTGTTTTCTTGCCCATGAATGATATATCCTTCAAGTTGAACCATATAAATTTCCTCTTCTAAGTCACCATTTAGAAATGTTGTTTTGACATCCATTTGATGTATAACAAGATTATGAATAAAGGCTAATGCAATTAGGACTCTAATAGAGGAAATTCTGGTTACAGGTAAAAATGTATCGAAGTAATCAATATTTTCCTTTTGGGTAAAACCTTTGGCTACTAATCTAGCTTTATATGTGTCTATCGATCCATCAAGAAAATATTTTTTCCTAAACACCCATTTACATCCAATAGATTTTGCTCGGGTAATCAATAATTTTTATCCTCTTAGCTGGGCATACATTCTCGTAGTAATTAATTTGTGATTATTTTATTAAAAAAATCCTGGCTTTTTTGTTTTTGGGTAATAAGCTACTTTGCCAAATTCAACAATGACCGATTTCAAGCATGACCTCATTTTTAATAATGTGATAAGTAGGTTTAGACATAATATATAGTTGCTATATATATATGAATATCCACACAAATATATATTATGTACATGTGTGTGTATGCATATATATGATTTTACGACAAAAAATTGAATTTATATGCCAACCCAAAGTAACATTTCATAATTGAAGAGAAAACAGTACTTCCTTCGGTCTTAAATATATGACATAATTTGCACTATAGACTATGTCTTATATTCAGGACCGAAAGAGTAGTTCCTAGGTTAATTTCAAGTCCTGTTATCTAAAATTAATGATAATAAGTAAGGATAACATAATCCACATCAAGTTTTCTTTCTAATTTGTATGAAACATTTAGTTTCCTTGTCATTAAATTAACACACACACACTCACAACTTTCATAATTAATATGTTTTTAATTTAATGATATTTTGAATATGTTTGCAATATTTTATTGCTATTTTGAAGTTCAGTTATAAATCTATCAACTTAACAACATAGTTGAATTGGGGGTGGGGGCAAGGGATGTTCCATAATTTTTGTGTATAAAATAAATCTGACGGGTTAAAGTTGTTCTAGCATCCAGAATTATTTGTTTAGATGCGTTTAACATCATAAAGGAAAGCATTTTGTGGTTCATGAACTTCAAAATATTTTTTTTATGTGTGTCCAACACTCTGAAGCATTTTTTTTTTTATGTAATTTTGTCCTTAAACTACTAATTCTTTTAGAAGAAATTTTGTCATTTTTTTCCTGAGCAATTTTGACCTTGCTGTTAGCTCTTAAAAAATCCTTCAATTGAATATGCATTCAATAACCTAAATTATTTTTTCAATGCGATTTTTTCTAGGATGTACATTGAACATACGGTGATAGATGAATCATATAATACTTTAAAGTGCTAGACGCATCTAGAAAAATATTTCAGATGATATAGGTGAATCCTAATCTTAAATTTAAATGAGAAGAAACTACTCATCAGATCCTTAATATAAGATATATTTACCTAATTTAATTAAATTTAGTAAGTTTCTTATATTAGTTAATATAACATTATATTTTTTAAAACACCACGGTCATCTTCCTTAATTCTTTCACTCTCCCTCCTCCTTAATTATTATAAAGAGAGCGTCAATAGGGGTAAATTAGGAAAATGTTGACAAATATAAAAACTTTGTTTTATATTTAGAACGAACTCCTCAAATATGTATTATTTTAAGGATTAGAAGAGTATTATTTATTTTTAGTACTGGGAAAAAAATTTCTTCGCTTTGCATGGAATATATTCGTGGCTTCTTATCAAACAAATCTCAATAATTATTATACCACATGCAATAAACAAGCAGTGTGACTCATTCTCCATATACACTTTGAACCAAGGAAGAAATATTTACATACTTCAACAATGTCACCTCATTTATATTCTGACCAAATAAAATACAATAAATCATCTCATTTTAATCCACATGGCTAAGGAGTCATCTGCAAAAATTCAAATTTTATGATTTTAAAAAACACAAGTTTGATAATTTAGAAAAACAAAAAACGCAATCCCTTCCTTTAAGTTGTTATTTTTTAAAATCATAAAATTTGAATTTCTCCATATGACCCATCAGTCATGTGGGATTAAAATAAGATGAATTGTTATATTGTAATTAGTCATGTACAATGAGGTGGCACTCCTGGAATATATAAGTATTCCTCTAAATCTAATTATACTTTTATTTAATATCTTTTAATAAAACAAAAGTTGAGAATTAATGGAACGGAACACCTTTTGGCATCGCATTGGACAGATATAGAATGCATTAATTAACATTTTGTCCTATTATTTTTCATATTATGTTTATATAGTGGGCTTTCATAAGCAATCCACTATCATTTGTTTGGGAATATCTATATCTGATTGGGGGGAGTGGGGGATCGATAATATAGGGCAGACTCTAATAAAATAATTGTTTAAGAATTATGATCCCATTAATTTTTCCATTACTCATAGCCAAAAAAATAATAATAATTAAAAATAGATAGGTCCTATGTAGTAGTGACCTTCATCATGTTGGAGCGAGTTATCTTTCAATTATTTGTGAGAATGCGTGTGCAAACGTTCCTGATTGATCTTTGTCATATATATGCGTTATGACTCACACCACATTATTGATCGATTGGTCACGTTAATTTAGCCAACTAAAAGCAGTTATATATATTTTGATAAAATAACTATATTATATTATATATACATATAGGAAAGTGCATATAAACAATAATAAGATTAAGGCTGTGTTTGTGTTAACTAATATGATTAGAGAGGATAATTAGGAGAAAAAAAGTGAGGAATTATATATTATTGAGAATAGAGAGCAAAATGCTCTTACAAAGGAGTAATTGTGATACTCATTGATTATTATTAGCTAGGCCCTTTATATAGACTAGGACCCTTAACTAACTCATTAACCCTAACCAATTACACCTTATATTCTAACACGCCCCCTCAAGTTGAACACTACTTAACAAGGTGTTCAACTTGAACAACACAAAATTAAGGGAATAAGGTGAATCAAATTGAATTAGTTTTACAATCGACAAAAAAATATCATTGGTGAAGGTTGGTCCTACTGTATTGGTAGTGTTAATGACTGCATCTCCAGGGCAAGTTGGTTCACTGGATACCTGATTAACCAATTGATCAGCCCCTTGCTTTGGTCGATTGCCTCTGTAACTTTGTGGGTAACCCACAATCTGGAAACACTGTTCTTTAGTATGCCCTCTTTTTCCACAATGAAAACATTCTATGTTAGGATTGCCACGTCCACGACCTCTGCCACCACTGCCACCACGGCCACGTCCTCGAATAGCCATAGCTATCCCTGTGACAGAGGGCTGCTCAAGATTCGTAAGGGAGCGTTGAGCTTCATCCTCTAAAATCATCCCAAAAGCTTGTCCAACGGAAGGTAAAGGGTATCATAAGCAAAATGTGACTCGGGCTTGACTGTAGGATTCATTTAATCCCATCGAAATTGCAACAACCTCTGTTCTTTGAATCAACCTCGCATAGTCCGTGGAGGTGGAACACTGACAAGAGGGGATCTTGACTAGAATGGACTGCTCTTCCCAGAGTTCCTTGAGTTTTGAAAAATAACCAGACACAATAGATGGACCTTGCCCGAGAAGACTGATTTCCCGATGAAGAGCAAATATCCGGGAACCCGTCTGCTTGTCAAAGAGCTCCTTGAGATCAGTCCAGACACGATGAGCGGTGTCATGAAACATGAAACCATTGGCTAACTCCTTTGATACAGAATTCAAAAGCCAAGAAAGAATTACAGCATTACAGCGTTCCCACTGGTCTTTGAGATGGTCAGGTTGATCGGATTTCTTGCAGGAGCCATCAACAAAACCAACCTTGTGCTTCCCTTTCAGTGCAATGGTCATTGAACGACTCCAGATAGTGTAATTTTCAGTGCCAGTCAAAGTTTGAGAAATAATGGTGAAACCTTGTGTTTCAGATGGATGAAGGAACAAGGGATGAGAGAATGGTAAATTTGTTGGATCAATGGTTTTCCCGTCAGCCATGATGAGGGGGCTCTGTCTCGTGCTAGTTCGAAGAAAAAAATTACCACCGAATCATACGATTTCTAGGTAATCAAGAATCTCGCTCAAGTGTGAGAAATAAAAGTCGAACGAACGAGAAATCCGAGAAAATATTTTCTCCTGCAGAACTTAATTACGAAATTGCCAAATAAGTACAAATGGCGGCACTAACCGGTCGTGGAAAATGAGATCGGTTGGTGGCCGAATCTTGGACAGGAGAAGGACTATGTCGTCTTTCGTCTCGCGTTCTGGGAATTCTGGCCGGAAATCTTGACGGAGCGTGATGCGTTGCCGGAGATGGTGCCTAGCCAGATCTATGGTGGATCGTGGAAAATGAGATCAGTTGGTGGCCGAATCTTGGACAGGAGAAGGACTACGTCGTCTTTCGTCTCGCGTTCTAGGAATTCTGGCCGGAAATCTTGACGGAGCGTGATGCGTTGCCGGAGATCGCAGGGACGTCTATCGTCTTTCGTGCGTCTTCCAGGGCTCGACGGTGCCGGAGAGTGCAGAGGAAAATCAGTGCAGGGACGACGTCGTCTTGCGTGCATCTACCAGGCGCGATGCTCGCCGGAGACTGCAGGGACGACGGCGGCGGGGGCTCTCGGTCACGCGTTCTGGTTTAGTTACGCGTTCGTACGCGTTCTTGCTTTGGTCGAGACTTTGTCGTGCTTGGCAGAGGAAGAATCGGTCAAAGTTTCTTCTGCAGAAAGCGTGGGGTCCACAACCAAGCAAGTGGATCTTGTTTATTGGGCTTGGATCTTGACTATTGGCTCTGATGCCATGTTAACTAATATGATTAGAGAGGATAATTAGGAGAAAGAAAATGAGGAATTATATATTATTGAGAATAGAGAGCAAAATGCTCTTACAAAGGAGTAATTGTGATACTCATTGATTATTATTAGCTAGGCCCTTTATATAGACTAGGACCCTTAACTAACTCATTAACCCTAACCAATTACACCCTTATATTCTAACAGTTTGGTATCTCCAATTTAAACTCTTACTTAAAGGCTCGTTTAGAATACATAATAGATATTATCTCCAGTTCTAATTATAAAATCACGTTTGTAGTACAAATTACACTACAAACTTGATCCTATAATTAGGACCGGATAGAGTATTTATTTATTTTTAATTATGATTATTATGTTTTAAAGATGTTTTATGCATACAGAGAGATTCACATATGAGACCTTATACTTAAAAGATCATATATAACTGTTTTCGGCTAGAACCAAAGCTTCTCATTGATAATATTCGGACTTGATACCCCATTTATTATAGGGTATTGGTTCTCTTCGATCAGTACCCAACCATATTTATAACACTATATTATTATTATTTTCCAAATTACATCATTTTGGAAATCCTAGAAATAATTATTAGATTCAATAATCTTCTTAAAATACTTTTTAATAAAAATTACTCAACTACATATTTATGACAAAAATTGTTTTTCATACTAAAATACTTATCAAGGAAAGGAAACCAGACCTTCAACTACTTACTTCCTTATTGAGGTTAAAAAGAGCTTAGGTCTTATATTTAGGAGAGTTAATAGCACAGGCGATTTGAATATAAATAATTTAAGAGGATATTTTAGAGAAACTAACACACATATTTTTTACTGAATATTAGTCAAATAGATCTTATATTAAAGACCGGATCTCGTATAGTTTAAAGGTGATCTCATATAAAAACTTAGATAAGCTATCACAAAATCAAAAAGATATTGTAGATAAGTAAAGTCCCTTATATATATTATGTCTCTTAAGATGCAACATAAAAGAGCTTTATGTAATACAAATGCTAACCTTATATGAATTCTTATTTGCTTTCCTGCCTGCACGATTGAAACAAATCAACATTATGTGTGAACTTTTGCCAAACACATAATCATGTATTAATAAATATATTTCTATTTTATATGATATCTTTCTCTACTTTTCTTTTTTTTTAAATAAGATCGCACTTTGAAACTTAGTGGTGCCACCAAATGGCACTTTATTTATTTAATGGAATAAAGGCACATGTGTTTGTGCTTGCGAACAAAGCAAGAAAAAGAAAGAGATAAGAGCATATTAATCTTATTATATAATACATCATGATGACTTAAAGAAATATTCATATGTATCTATAATAGTTGCAATGAACTTTAAACGATAACTAGGGTTAACGGACATTTTTTTTAAGAAAAGTATTTGTGTAAGAGTATCTAGTGTGAATATACTTGAAGGTTTCATATTCGATGTAATGTCAGTCTGAGGGTTGGGTTTCTCTCATAATCACTTTCTCATTATCCCTCATCATCTCTAAATCATATCCATCCAATCAATCACAATATCACTTTAACCTTTCTCTCATCTTCCCAATCAATGGCTCAAGTGGGCTAATGAGAAAAATGATAAGGAGAGAATCCTCTTCCGTTAGTCTGAGAGTGTGAAAAACTGACCCGGCTTTGGTCATTTGCAGCAACTGTCCGCTAGAATCCTTTGCGCCAAAACGGTGCCATTTTAAAGTAAAGGAGGGTAGTTGTGTTTTTTTTTTTTTTTTTTTTTTTTTGAAAAAATATTTCAAAATATTTATTGATACTAAAAAAAATACTTCATGATCTTAAAAAAAATATTTTAGGATCCTGAAAAATTATTTTAAGGTACTTATTTGGTACTAAAAATATATTTGAGGATACTAACTGGTATAAAAAAATACTTCATAATCTTGAAAAAATATTTTAGGGTACTAACTGGTATAAAAAATATACTTCAGGTATTTTTTTCAAGATATGAAGTATTTTTTAATACCGTTTAATATTTTAAACTATCTTTTTAGTATTAGTCAATATTCTGAAATATTTTTTTAAAAAAGAAAAAGTGCATTGCTGCCCTCTTTTACGCCGAAACAGCATCGTTTTGGCGCAAAGGATTGTAGCAAACAGTTGCAGCAAAGGACTAAAGCCTGATCCATGAAAAAGGGTCTAATGTCACTCTGTTCTAACAGCTGGTTAAAGTTGACTGCTAGTTCAAAATTTTTGACTTGGAAAATGTAACGTTGGCAAGTGATGTTCGATGTGGCAAGGAGCAGAAAAACGTAAAGTCTATTTATGAAATAATTAGTGTTTGAAACACGACATCTCCAATGGAAAGCCCTATTAATCAACCACTAACAAAGAAATATTCATTATCAGAGCTTTCAGGATAAAATTACCATTTCACCCAATTAACTAACTATTTAATGCGGTATTTATTCTTGACCTAACTTCATATATATGATTAATTTAACTGAGATCATGGAGGTAACTTTCATCCTGCTTTTGCTTATGTTACGTGGCTCAATAAATGGCTTTGTTTAAATGGAACATATAAAAGTGAGCTTAATTAATAATTAGTGGTGGGATTGATTATATTACACGTTTATCTTTTATGAGTAGTGTTAGAATTCTAAGAGAGTTAAAAAGTTTTGGATGCCCTAGTAGCATATTAATTGAATGTTTTTTGGCCTAATTTTTTTTTAATTGAAAATTGTCAACATAAAATATATAGAAAGATTTGACACTACCTTTTCAGTTAAGATTAACTTTGAAATGAAATATATTCATCTCCTTTTAATTTTATTATAATTAAGAAACATCCTACTTGTTAAAAATCTACACTACTTTTCGTTCTATTAAAAATCTACATTTTAGACCAATCTTTCATATGAATAAAATCAAGGTTAAGGTGTAAAAATACACATGTGTTTTATCCGAAGGAACGCCAACACCAAATACTTTTCTTAGGTGCAAAAGTAACTATGTGGTTAAAATTCTGGAGCAAAAGTCATAGAAAATGTTAATGGAGAGGATGTTAACCGTTAAGTTACAATGTTTGACCGAAAATGTTGATGTGTATGATGAATTGGAGTAAGAAGAAGGCAAGTGGAACCAAAATTGCTGCTCAACATTTCCACTCTTTGCTTTTCTGTATAACTTGTCCTTTCGTCATCTTCTATGGTTGAAGGGTCGAGCACAGGACCCAGGTCACGACATAGGAATGAAATCGCCGAAATCCTTCCTGGTAATCTCTTTTTCTCTTCCCAAATCCATTCCTTTAATTGCCTTTTTCAATTGCTTCACCTCTCTGTGAGCAAGAAGCTAATTAGGATGAAGAGGATGGCGATCAACATGAAGGAGTCGACGATCGTGTGGCCGACAGTGGAGAGGCCACGGACGGCGATGTGGAATTCCAATGTTGACTTGGTGGTGCCAAATTTACTTTTAAACATAATTTACTAATTATATTCATTTGAAAAAAAATGGAGAAAAAATAGTTAAAATTTGGAATAATAACTTTCGGGCCCTGGAGGACCGGCCCTCGCCCTGGTGCTCTCGGGCCGGGCTTTGAAAAACAAAAGTTTTTCTTACCTTGGGCCCTGTAAGGCCCTGGCCCTTTACGGGCCGACCCTAATTCCCAGCTCTACTAGGCAACTCCGCCAAGACAATGATGGCCGCGTCGAGATTGACTGCAATGGCAAAGGCGTCATCTTTGTCGAGGATGAAACAGATAGAGTCATTGACTATTTCAACCACTTTGCTCCAACGCTTGAACTCCGGCAACTCATTACCACTGTCAATTATTCCCGTGGAATCAAAACTTATCCCCTGTTAGTGTTGCAGGTACGATTCTGTTACCTCGCTCAATTTTGTTTGTGCAACCTAATAATTCCTAGTGAGCAATTTTGGTTCCACTTGCCTTCTCACTCCAATTCATCATACACATCAGTATTTTTGGTCAAGCATTGTAACTTAAAGGTTAACATCCTCTCCATTAATGTCTTCTATGACTTTTGCTTCAAAATTTTAACCATATAGTTAATTTTACACCCCAAAAAAGCACTTATTGTTGGGCATTCCTTCGGATAAAGCACATGTGTATTTTTACACCTTAACGCATAAAACTATTTTGTCAAAGATTCTAAAATACTTTTTATTATTTTAAAAATTTGAAATTATTAAATTAAAAATAAGTAAAATGTACAAGAAGATAACGAATATGTCAAATGAAAAGTTTTTTTTTTAAAAAAAAAACGTGTTAAAAATATTACTAAACAGTTATTCGTGCGAAGGAAGGATTTTTTTGTTAAGAAAAAAAAAAAATCAAATTTTGTGAGTTAACAGCGAATTAATGGCTAGGATCCGAGGGTGCAAATATAATCTAAAAATGGGTTTAGTTTCTCTCATCATCCCTCAAATCTAAATCATGTTGTCCAATCAATCAAAAAAGTCACAATACTACTTTGATTTTTCTCTATCTTCCAATCAACGGTCTCAATGGACTTATAAGAGATGATGAGAAAAAGAACTAATGAAAGGAGCTTCTTCCTCTAAAAATATAGGAAAAGTTTTCATAATACTTTTGAGTTAAAAGAAAATCATGCTTATGGTTATAAAATGAAAGGGAGATCTCTATAATTAAGATAAAAAGGGAAAAGAAAAAAGAAAATTAGAATTAAGGGCTTAAGAGAAAAGATATTTATGGAGAATGACTATAAAAATTGTAATTATTTAGGAGGATCAAATACAAAATTATAAAATGAAAAATACTAAAATACCCATAACAAAATCTTTTTCATTCCCTCCTATATTCTCTCCCACATTCTATTTTTAAAATTCATAAAAAATTCTAAAGTTTCACTAAATTAAAATAACAATCTTCACAATTTTTAATTTTCACAACTTGCACATATATCTCCGAACAAAATTACACATTCTTCAATTTTTTAAAAATTATAATTTTCTTAAAATCAACAAAAAATTTAATTAAAAACAGAATTATATAATTTTAATAAAACTCAATGTTTGTTATATCTAACATTTATGCAAGAAAGTTTATATGATTTATTTTTTTTTTTTTGAAGAAATTTATGTTGGTTAAAAAGTTCATTTAATGTTGATAAAAAATTTTAAAAAATATAATATGAAATGAGTTTAGCTTTTATTTTTTTTAAAAAGATCTTAATTGATAATAATGTTGATAATATAAATCGAGTAACTTAATGATATAAGTAATCTATTATATCATGATGGGCGATTTTAGTTTTAATTTTATTTATTTTTTAATTAGGAATACAATAAATAGTATAGGAGGTTTGGCTATGAACAATTTAGTGATTTTGAATTTATATTAGAATGTTTAGTCCTTCTAAATAATTACAATTTTTTATGGTCCTTTACTATAAATATTATTTTCTCTAAGTCCTTTATTTTAATTTGCCCAAGAAAAAAAAATTCAAAGTATTTCACTCAACAAATTTAATATATTATTAGTATTATCTTTATGAATTAATATTTTTAGACATATGTCTTTTTTTTCAATTATAATTTTGATGAATTAATGGGCTTGATTTAGAGAAAGAAAATGAAGGAAGCAAGAGCCTATTTTATTCCATTTTGAACAAAAGGTGGGAATAAGACACTAGAGAAAGGAATGATACCCAGAATATGCCTTTGAAATAAGCTAAGTGGGCATGAAATTGTGGAATCACATAGATAAAGCATTAGAAATATAAGTAATGATTATTAAAGATAATAGCTTTTCTGAATATATATATATATATATATATGCACACACGCGCACACACTATATAGCAATTTCTATAAGCATGTTGAGTCTTTTGTTTTTCTTTTGGGAAATGAAAATGGAGTAAGGAAGGGGGAATTCATTAAAAAAACGTTTTTTGGGTGATAAATATAAATACGTTTAGTACTTAGTGGGTAGAAAAATTCGGTATGAATCAACAAAGAAAGAGAAAATGAGTTAGATCGAGGCAATGAAATTAATATTCTTCATTATTTCAAAAATAAATTAGAAGGAGAATATTTTTAAGAGAAATAGAATTTAATGATTTATTATGTGAAATAATACTTATTTTTAATAATTGAAAATTAAAATATTTTAAATTAAGAAGGACATGATAGTCAAAATGATTTTATAATTTAGGGCTATATTGGCATTTTTTATTTTTTTGGTAAGAAGCACTTTCCCTTAACTTATGAGAAGAAGGGCTACTTTTTAAAGCATAAATGTTTTTCTAACTTCAAAAAATATATACTCACTTTGGCCTTAATTATAAGTAAAAGAAACATTTTCACAATGTATAAATTAATTATTCATCTTAATTATAAATGAAGTTGAATTCTTTTTCCCCAAATGCTTCTATTCTCGTCTCTTCTAACTTTTAATGAAGAGAACAAACTGGAAACATATATTAATTGTGTTTAAATTTCAATAATGTTTACTTATAATTAAGACTAAAAAATTAATAATTTTTCTTATGATTAAGACCCGAAGGAATACTAAATATTGCATGTAAGGAATTTCTTTGCATATTCCTTCCTTAAAATCTCTTTAATTTATACTAAATATGACCTTAGTAGGTATAAAATTGCGAATGTCCAAAGATAAAGCATTAGAAAAAAAAATATATACCATTGAGTAAAGAATATTGGTGAATAATTGCAATATATATATATATATATATATATAATTGTGGAATTTAATTTCTTTGATTATGATGTGAAATAATAATTAGATATGCATGCCGAGGATTGCAAGATTTGAGCAGTCAGTGGTGAGACATAATTTCAAAAAGCACTAAATATTAAATGGGGAATCTGATAATTGCCAAACAATGGGTAGTGCTCATTTGTCATCAATCCACGTACAAAGATTCCCCTTTTAAGACCTTTTGACTTAAAAATCCATGCCTCATGACCCTAATTATAAGGACCAGGCTTCTCTCATTTGTTATTATGGTCCTCTCGCATCCTTTCCTTTAAAGCAGATTTTTTTTAAAAAAAAAAAATGAATAATTGACTGTTGAGCTTAAGTTGTGGGAATCAGATTCCCTGCTCGTCTTAAGGATGAGCAGGGGGAGCTCGTCCGTACGGACGAGGCCCAAGCATCTGATCTCGGACGGCCGAGATCTGATTTTTTTTTCTTTTTTATTTTTTATAAAAAATAATTTTAATAGGTAGAGAATCTAAAATAAATACAAGGTTAAGGTGCATTTTTTGCCCTTAAAGTATGCGCCCGGAGCAATTTTGCCCCCTAAAGTTTTTCAAAGCAATGTTGCCCCGAAGTTTCAAACGAGCAATGTTGCCCTCCGTTAAAAACCCTAACGGTCCAACTAACATTGACCGCACTGACCGCTAGGGTTTTTAACGAGAGGGGCAACATTGCTCCATTTTGAAATTTCAGTGGGCAAAATTGCTACCTTTTTGTGGGAGCAATGTTGCCCTAAGTTTAAAAACGAGCAATGTTGCCCCTCCGTTAAAAAAACCCTAATGTTGGCCGTTAGTTGACCATTAGGGTTTTTAACGGAGGTAACATTGCTCCGTTTTGAAACTTCAGGCAACATCGCTACGCTTTAAACTTCGGGGGCAAAATTGCTCCCGGCCAGCATACTTTAAGGGCAAAAATGCACCTTAACCCTAAAGACAATCTTTCAACTAACATTTTTTCAAAAAATGATTTTTTCATATAGAAAAAAATAATTAAAAATTTAAAAAAAAGATCTCGGGTCATAAGAGATCGACTACCAGGAGCTCGTCCAAAAACCGGTACCTTAAGTTGTGAAAGAAAGAGACAAATGACTTGTTAAGACGCAACGTGAAAAAGCCTTCATCCATGGCACCACGTCACTTTTCTTTTAAGGTACTAATTGGTATTTAAAAATATTTTAGGGTATTAAGTAATGCTGAAAAAATATTTCATAATTTAAAAAATTATTTTAAGATATTGAAAAAATATTTTAGTGTATTGAATGATACTAAAAAGATACTTCAGGATATTGACTGTATTGGAAAAAATGCTTCATGATCTTAAAAAATTATTTTAGAATCTTAAAAAATATTTCGGATATTGATACTAATATTTCCTCCTTTTCTCTAACGGTCCGCTATCGTCCTTTTCTATGAAACTGCGCCGTTTTGGTACAAAATACACATGCTGATCACTTTTTTTTTTTAAAAAAAAAATAGCATTTACCATTCTAAAATATTTTTTTAGTATCGGGTCCAAGATCCTAAAATATTTTTTTCACAATCTTAAAATAATTTTTCAAAATCATGATGTATTTTTTCAAGATCATTCAATATCCTGAGCGTCTTTTTAGTACCATTCAATACCCTGAAATATTTTTTTTAACATCCTAAAATAATTTTTTAAGATCATAAAGTATTTTTTTAGTATCAGTCAGCATCCTGAAATTTCTTTTTATTACTAGTCAGTACCCTGAAATATTTCTTCAGTATCCTAAAATAATTTTTCAAGATCTTAAGGTTATTTTTTCAGTACTAATTAATACCTTAAAATATTTTTTTTGTGCCAATTAGTACCTTAAAGAGAAAAGTCATGTGATGCAAAAGGTGAAGGCTTTTGTAGGACGTGGCTTAACAAGTCATTTTTCTCTCTCTTTCACAACTTAAGCCCAACAGTCAATTGTTCATTTTACATTTTAAAAAAAGTGTGCTAAAGGAAAAGATGGGAGCGGACCATAATAGTGAAGGAGATAAGCCTGTTCCTAATTATAAATATATAGTGAAAAAATATATTAGGTAACAATATTATAAATTTTAACTTATTTTCATTTCTCAACCTCTACCTAATTCAAAGAATGCACTTAACAATATAAAGTTGGTCTAACAATGTAAGACTCTGTTAGATCCCTTTAGGTTTCGATTTCGAGTCCCATAAGATATTTGTGTTGGAAGGAAAATTATGAACTTTAAAACTATAATAATCATTGATTACTCAAATAACTGGTAATAAGAGTTAGAAAAAACGCTGAATATCAATTGAAAGTTTTTTTTTTTTTTTTTTAAAAAAAGGAATGCAATTAATAAAGTTATTTAATGTCAATGTGGCACAAAGCCACCGGAATTATGAATTTTAACTTATAAACTATGTCCATATTAAATTTTATGATATTGTTTGGGTTAATATAATGTATGGCCTCATAGTTTACGCTTATTTTAGTTTTAGTTTCTATAGTGTTAAACCATAGATTTTTTTTTTTTTAATGATAAATAAACATAAATTTTGGTCCCTTAATGGGCAAAATAGTTCTAGTTCTTATTAAATTATAGGACTAACATTTTAAATGGAAAAGAAACTTGAAAGATCAAAGGGAAAATCCCTTTAATGACCCAAGGGACAAAAGCATGTAAAAAAAGTCACGAGAAAATTCCGATGTAAAAAAGTTTCATTAACAGCTCCTTCAAGAGGTGATTATCAACTCCATCTGGGCTTTAACAACTCTTTAGGACTTTTTTTATATTAGAATTTTCTGTGGGACTTTTTAATATTTTCTTGGTCCTTTAGAAACTTAATTTGAAACTATATAGACCAAAATCAAAAAAGGACCAAATATTGTATTAACCTGTATTTTCTTCTTCTTTCATTTTAAGTTATTTCTTTGTATTTTACTCTTAAATTTATTTATATATTTTTATGTATAAAATAATAAAATAATTTTATAAAATATTAAATTAGAATTGTCAAAATTTTAATATAATGGTGATGAAAGGAAAATGAGGAAAGAGGAAATGAGAAACAAGACAAATTTTGATATAAAACCCCCCAATTCTTTTTATGAGCAACAACTACAAAATTATGTGGTTTAAAATGTTAGTTGAAATTCATAAATTTTTAAGATATGTAGTATTTTTTTCAATTTTACCTTTATTTATAAAGAGAGTATTTGAAAACTAATGAGTGAAAATTTATTGTAAAGTGATAATAAGTAACATACCACTCGATGCTTTTTATAAGTTTAGTTTGGGGCAAAAAATTATCCACCTATAAAGTAATCAATGACAAGATTACAATTTTGTCCATATTAAATTTAATGAAAAAAGAGTTAATTTATGTTGAAAAGAGACAAAAATAAGAGTGAAGATTGAGAATATCATTAATAAATGAGGGTAAAATTGATCAAATGTATCAATTTAAGATGTATTTAATGAGTTAACTAAATTTTCTTGATATAGAAGAATTAGGTAAATTGAACTTATAAAAAAGACCCAAATAGTATATTTAATGTAAATAAAAATGTAAAGATCAATTTAAAATTTCAAATAAAAATGATTTGTTCCTTATATTTAGGACCGCTACATAAAATATATTATTCCAATAAAAAGCAAGGGAGTATTGAGGTGGTAAATAGGAGGGATGTCTAAGGATCGGGCTAGACCGGGTTGGAGGTCAACCCGAGGTCTAACCTGATAGGACCTCAGGTTGGAAAAGTCAGCCCGAGGTCTGGTCCGGTTTGATACTAGTCCGAGGTCAGGCTAGACTAAACCAGGCATCGATAAACTGCCGGACTAGTCCGAGTAATCCAGCTTCTTTCCCCCTTTTTTTTTTTTGCCTTCTTGGGAGGTAATATTTTAGCTCTAGTTTCACTTGACTTCCGTAATAAAAAGTGATTGATAAAAAGTGATTCCTATAAATTAAAAAGTACATGAAGATTTCCAAACTCCAGTGAGTGGCTTAGTATAGTGGTGATTTACCCAAAGAAAAAAAAAAACCTCAAGTTAGATCGGACCAGTCTAAAGGGTCTAAGCCCTTGGACCGAAATCCAATCCAACCCGAGCAATTTGATCTGATCTGATCCAGTCAAATTGTCTTGGACCAATTTTTTTGTTACCTAGACCGGGCCAGGCCGTCGGTTTTTTGGACAACCAATAAATAGAAGGACCTTCTATTTCTCCGTTGGCTGCTGCATACCCTTGAGCTTTGGCTCAAGATTCGAAAGCTGCTGTTGAATGGGGCTCGCAGACAGATTCACTTAGTTGTTTTGTTTGCATCTATCATTTGACTTATGTTTTCTTCTCGTATATGTACTAGCTTTGGTCCCCCTAACAATATGCTCACTTAAATGTAATAGTAACATTTTATCTCGTTTTAATTAAATAAAAAAGGGAGGGGGGGGGGGGGACCAACTACAATGTTAAGTCAAGGGAATGGAAATTGATGTATGGGGAGATCTGAACCACAGACGTGAAATGGAAATGGATGAGTTTGCTGAATCAGAGATTTGAGGTTGGAGACAGTATCTTGTAGTTTTCGTTACTCAGTCAACACAAACAGTGAAATAACTAATACTAATTTATTTGAAGACGCCATTCACTGTGATCCCACAGAGAATCTGAGTGTGCCAATTAGTAACCTAACATGTGGTGGAGACTGAAGTATGCCAATTAGTAACCTAACGGATATTGCGGATGAGGTTAGAGTATTATTCCTCTTTGTTCTTCATTCCTCGCCTTATCCTTTTCAAACTCAAAAAGTGCTTGCAATAATTGCATCCTTTGAAATTTGAGAATGGGACATCATAAAAAAGGATCACAAAGCCTCTCCTTCAAACCTCTAATAGGATCACACATCAATAATACTTTCATATTAGCAACAAAATTTGAAATCATAATCTTATAAATTATCATCAGTCAAGTTCTTTCAAATTGGAGCAACTTTTGTTGACCAATTTCTAGATTACTAAAAGAATTTTTTTCAATTAAGAATTTATCAAATTCTTTTATTACTCCATAAAGTTCTATATTTCAAGCTACCCCTTCAGCATATTATGAAACTAATCATTATATAGTAGTGCCTACTCCCAAATATATGTGTGGGTGGTTGGGGTGGGTGGGGCGAGCATTAACAATTTGCCAATCCTGTTTCTAAGAACTGGCAAAAAATATTTAATTAATTCTTTATAAGATATATTTAATTAATTGTTGTATTTGTGAATCTTTCCTTAATTTATTTATATTGATATAATCAAGTAGGAAGATAAATGACAAAATTGAGGAAGATGACTAGGACATTTTAAAAAAATACATGTTATATTAGCTAACTCAACTAACTTTCTTAATCTAATCAAATTTGGTAAATATGTCTTATATTAAAGGATCAAAGTCTTATTATAAAATCATTCTTGTTATTTTAAGTACTCCTTCCAGTTCTTAATATAACACATATTTATGAAGTTGATTTAATCTCAAATATAAGACATAATTATCATATATGTCAATTTTTTCTAATTTATCCCTATTAATTTTCCCTCAACAATAATCAAAGAGTAGCGAAAAAGAGAGAATTCAAAAAGATGACTAGGGGTGTTTTAAAAACTAAATATCATATTAACTACATTAATCAACTTCCTTAATATAATCAAATTAGATAAATATATCTTATATTAAAGACTGGATGTAGTATAAGATGTGATTTGGTTAAGGATACATAGATCTTATGTAATATATATTTTCATTTTTTCCAACTGTAATTTTTTTAATTGTAATCATCTAACTACTTCCATCATATAAATTATTGTCATTTTGAGGTTAAACATATTTTTTTCCCCGTATCTTTCTTTTGGAACAATCTTATTTGAGGCACAATTGCCCACTAAATGTGGGCATCTTTCTTAATGAGGAATCAAACATTAGTTCACTATGTTGTAATGAACTAACTCTTTCAGCTAGACCCAACTCTTTGGGTATTTTGAGGTTTAACATTTTCCCCCTTGTATCTTTATCTTTGAACAATCTTATTTGAGGCACTATTGCCTACTAAATGTGGGCATCTTTCTTGGTGAGGAATCAAACATTAGTTCACCACATTGTGATGAACTAACTCCTTTAGCTAGACCCAACTCTTTGGGTATTTTGAGGTTTAACATTTTTTTCCCCGTAACTTTATCTTTAAACAATCTTATTTGACGCACTCTTGCCCACTAAATGTGGGTATCTTTCTTAGTGAGGAATCACACATTGGTTCACCCTATTGTGATAGACTAACTCCTTCGGCTAAACCCAACTCTTTGGGTATTTTGAGGTTTAACATTTTTTCCCCATATCTATCTATTGGAACAATCTTATTTGAGGCACTATTGCCCACTAAATGCGAGCATCTTTCTTAGTGAGGAATCAAACATTGGTTCACCACGTTGCGATAGACTAACTCCTTCGACTAGACGCAACTCTTTGGGTATTTTGAGGTTTAACTTTGTTTCAAAATAATTGTGGCTTATTATAGTGGTCAATGGCGATAGTTCTTGGAAAGAAGAGTTCTGCACTGGTTCCGGTTTCGACTGAGGAAGATGATCTCATTAGTAGGAGTTCTAAGAAACTTAAGAATGGTAATAATGATAGTATGGAGGAGGAGTGGCCAAGGCTGGGAACAACTAAGAAGAAGCAAAACGATTGGAGTAGATCCTTTGCTGATGTCTTGCAAGGCGTTAATCAGGAGGAGGACTTAGCTGGTGATGTCAAAGGTCGGAATGCATTGACTAAAGACCTCTTGTCTGATGATACTATCTCTAAGTCAGAGGAGGAGGATTCAGAACCGCTGTGTGTGATTACTGAGGCAGTAAATAGAAACTTCCCAACATTTACTTTTTCTGAAAAAATGAAAAAACGCATCTATAAAGCATGTAACAATCAGTGATTGTGAAGCTTCTTGGCAAGAACATAGGGTATAAGATCCTACTCTTTATTCTCCAATCACTGTGGGCTAAACATGGTGTGATTTGTTTAATAAATATTGGGAATGGATACTTTGTGGTTAAATTTACCAATAAGGAGGACTATTTTCATGCTCTGATTGGAGGTCCCTTGTTGTTATTTGACCATTATCTGACTGTGAGGCCATGGGAGCCCCATTTTAACCCTTGGAGAGCACTATTGATAAGGTGGCTGTATGGGTTAGAATGCCAAAGATTTCAATGGAATTTTTTGATCGTGAAGCTCTTACGTGGATCGGTAATAGAATTGGGGAGATCATAAAGGTAGACATTAACACCTCAGATCAGCTTAGAGGACACTATGCACGGATGTGTGTGCTGGTTGATCTAAGTAAACAACTGATGGCTGGTTTCACTTTAGAGGGGCAGGAGTATTTTGTTGAATATGAGGGTTTGCATTGGTTGTGCACTTCTTGTGGGATGTATGGTCATCATGCGGAAAAACTGCAAGACTGAGAATAGTGGGGTGAAAAATACTACTGAACAGGGCAACAAAGAGGAAGGAAACTTGAAGGAGTCGAATGTTGCTCTGGATAAGACGAACAATGACTTTGATGTTTGGCGTATTGTTCATAAAACCAGGCGCAGGAAGAAAGAGAGCAAGGTGAAGGGAGCTGATGATTCTCAACAAACCTCCGGCTCAAGATTTGATGTGTTAGTCGCCGAGGAAGAGAGAGGAGACGTTGATGTGGGAGGGGAAAAGTTGGTGGTTGTGGTGCGGACAGGTGAGACAGACGCTGGGGATAAACCGAGGAAAGATTCAATCGTTCGCCATAAGGGGAAATCTGGGGGGAAGATCAGCCGAAAGGCAAAGGGTAAGCAAGTGAGGAAAGAAGTAGTGGGTCAAATAGTTAGTCAGGGAACACGGCGGTTGGAGAAAGAAGGTAGGGAATCCGTACAGGGTGAGTCGAGTGTGAAAGCTTCGATGGGTGAGGATATTGGGAGAGTCAACTTTGATGGAGACACGTTGAGGCATTTGTCAGAGCAGGACAAGGGCGGTGATGGACAGCTTGATTCCTCGGTCCCTATTCTCAGTGATTCCTCAGGTTTTATCCAGGAGGAGAGTCCCAAGGATATTATACCGTTGGACCCAGGGGACAGTGGGCCTAATCCGGATTTTGAGCCTGTCAACACATTAATGGGCAAATTTTGGATGGAGATCGATTCTTTGGATCCAGAGTGTAGCTATGTGGCCAATACTACTGCGATTTGATGGGCCTTATTTGTGGGCCGCAGAATAACAAAGCTTGAGTCGTGGATTTTCGAATCTGTGCAGTAGCTAGTAGTTCTTCTTTTATATTTTTAATGTCATTTAAAAATATTCTTTTTTGGAATGTGAGGGGGGCCTGTGGGCACCACTTTATTCACAATATTCAATTAAGTTGTGCTAAAAATGCTCCTTGCTTAATCCTTCTTGCAGAGACAAAATGTGAGTCCATTGAGCGGCTCTGAGGTGTGTCAAAGCTCGGATTTGACGGGCTTTTATGTGTACCGAGCGTCGGCATATCTGGGGGCATCCTTGCAGCCTGGAAGTCTTCATTGATTGAGGTGATGTGATTAATCTATATCGTCAGTTCATCCATCTCCGATGCCGCTTCCCTGGTGACCGTTGGTTCTGTGTTAGGGCGGTTTATGCAATTTCGGATAGCATTCATAAGCATGTCCTCTGGAGCACCCTTCACTGCCTTACTTCTTCGATGGCTTATCCATGGACTGTTATTGGAGATTTTAATGATGTGGCTACTTCGGCGGAGATGGTTGGGGGTCTCCACGGGAATGAAGCTCGTTTCTCTCTTTTCTCTGATCATATGAAGGAATGTAATCTTCTGGATTTAGGGGCGGTTGGCCCTAAATTCACCTGGAAGGGCCCTAAATTGCATAATGGCAGACGACTTTATGAAAGGCTGGACCGTGCTATTGGTAATGTTAGCTTTCTCTCAGCATTCTCTGAGTGCATTGTTCAGGTATTGCCTTGTACTCGATTCTCTGACCACAATCCTATTTGCTTGAATTGTGTGGATTATAATTCGGCTAATGGGGGTGTTAGACCTTTTAGATTTGAGGCTATGTGGACTGATCATGAGAATTATTCGGAATTCCTAGGCAATGTTTGGGAGTGTGGTGTTGACATTAATTATTCTCTTGTTAATCTTCAGCCCTTGCTTAGCCAATGGAATAAGGATGTCTTTGGCATGATTGAACAAAAGAAACAGAATCTTTTGAATAGGTTATGTGGCATTCAGAAAGCTGCTGGGTACCCTTATTCGGATTTCCTCTATAATTTAGAATTGGAATTACAGGAAGATTTGGAGAGACTCTTAAGACTTGAGGATATTAAATGGTTCCAAAAGTCTAAAAGTGTATGGATCACAAAGGGCGACAGAAACACTAAGTATTACCACCTGAAAGCTAAAATGCGTAGTAGGCGGAATAAGATATTGATGTTAAAAAATGATATGGGAGCTTGGGTTGATGATGCTGTTGTGCTTAAGGATATGGTTGTTAATCATTTTAAAGCAATTTATTGCACGAGTACTGGTGATTGTACTGAGTTGATTACGAGGACTTCTTTTCCTGTGATTGAGTCTCGGGTTATGGCTAATCTTGCTGTTGTACCCAATGATGGCGAAATAAGAGCAACGCTATATGCTATGGGTAGCTATAAAGCTCCAAGTATTGATGGTTTTCCCCCTTTGTTCTATAAATCAAATTGGGGAATTGTGGGCCCTTCTCTTTGTGATTTTGTCTCAAAAGCCTTTAAGAGAGAGGTGGACTTGTCTAAGGCTAATAGAACAATTATTTCTTTGATTCCAAAAAGGGATAATGTTGAATTTGTGTCTCATTTTAGACCCATAGCCCTTTGTACGGTGCATTTCAAATGTATCACTAAACTTATTGCTTTGCGGCTAAGGGGTGTTATGAATGATCTTGTGTCTCCCTTTCAATCAAGTTTTATTAAAGGAAGATGCATTTAGGATAATATTGTTGTGGGGCAAGAAATACTCCACATTATGGCTAAGAATAGGAGTAAGAAGGGCCTAATGGCAATAAAGATCGATTTGGAGAAAGCCTATGAGAGGATAAGTTGGGTGTTCCTGAGACGGTATTATTGGAGTTAGGATTTGATAATGCATTTATTGACTTAATTATTGATTGTGTTTCCTCTGTCTCCTATAATGTCCTTTGGAATGGGTCTAAAACTGAATTCTTTACGCCTCTTAGAGGTCTTAGACAAGGGGATCCTATTTCTCCGCTTCTCAGTGTTATGTATGGATAAACTTTCACATTTGATTTGTGATTATCTTGAGGATGGTCGATGGAGGCTTGTTTATGTGACTAAAGATGGCCCTTGTGTTTCCCACTTAATGTTTGCGGATGATTTGCTATTGTTTGGTGTTGCAAATGAAACCCAAGCTCATGCTATGATGGATTGTGTTCAGCAGTTTATAAGGGCTTCAGGTGGTAAGGTGAATTTTGGTAAATCTTCTATCTTTTTTTCCCCTAAAGTGCCTTTGCATACTAAGCTTCTGATCAAGGACATAACTCAGATGCATATTTCTTGTGAGATTGGAAGATATCTTGGGTTTCCTCTTTCTCGGAATAGAAGACCAAGAGATAAATTTCAATATGCGATTGATAGTGTTAAGACTAAGTTGAGTGTCTGGAAAGCGAATCGTCTCTCTATGGCAGGAAGGATTACTCTTGCTAAGTCTGTTATTAGTACAATTCCTATATATACTATGTTGGTTGCCAAATTGCCGCAAAGTGTTTGTAGTGAAATTGAACGTCTTCAAAGGAATTTTATTTGGGGACATGATGGTGTTGGCAGACATTTCCATCCTATTGGTTGGGATCAAATCACGAAACCAAAGGAGTTTGGGGGTTTGGGGTTGAGAAAACTTGCCTCCGTTAACCAAGCTTGTCGTGCTAAGTTAGCTTGGAACCTTGTGAAGGGTGCTAAAGGCTTGTGGGCGGACATTCTCTTCCATAAGTATATGATAAGGGACGATGATTTCCTCATTCATTATCGGCCTGGTGATTCTAAGCTATGGAAGTTCGTTTGTGAACAGAGAGCCATTGTTGATAAAGGTTCTAAGTGGCTTGTTAGGAATGACTTGATTGCTAATTTCTTTACTAATCTTTGGCTTGGGCCTGAGGTGACTCTCAAAGACTTTTGTCTTTGGTCTTTGTCTATAGAAGAGGAAAACTCTATGGTGGTTGATTGGAGTGATGTTGGGTTCTGGAATGTTGAAAAATATCTTCTTTTATTAATCCAGGAAGGATGAGGAAGATTGCTGCTATGCTACCCCCTAGAGCATATGCGGATCTAGATTGTTTGGTATGAGGACTGACTGGGGATGGGGTTTTCTCGGTTAAGAGTGCCTACTTGTTGCTGGAGTCTTACTCCTCTAACTTGAGGGATAAAATCTTCAAGGATATATGGAAATGGGGTGGAGTGGAACGAATCCGAGTCTTTATGTGGAAAGTGGCCTTGGACAAATTGCCTACTAATTTATGGAGGAGCTCCTAGTCGCATGATACCGCCTTGTGTGGAATGTGTAAGGCTGATTTGGAGGATATTTTACATATTTTACGTGATTGTACTTATGCAAGAAATATGTGGTCCTCTATGATTAAACCGAGGTATGTGGCTTCCTTTTTCTCACTGAATCTTAGGGATTGGCTGAGTCTTAACTTAAATCATCAGGTAGGATTCAACTGGGAAAGATCTTGGAGCTTATTTTTTGGAGTGGCCATATGGAAGCTTTGGGATTGGAGAAACAAATGTATTTTTTATTGTAATTTCTCCAAGCCTCCTAACCCGGGTGCTACTATTTTTATGTTGTGGTCTAGTTTTATTGTTGTTTCTAGTCTTGCAGGTGATTTGACTCAGTCTAGTGATCATCGGACACCAAGTTGGGAGAAACCTCCAAATGGTTGGCTCAAGCTAAATGTGGATGGGGCTAGTGTCTTAGCCTCATCTCATGCAGGGTGTGGTGGGGTGGTCAGAGATTGTTTAGGGAACTGGATAGTTGGCTATGCTAAGAGGATTGGTGACTACCAATCTAATTCGGCAGAGGAGTGGGCTATTGTCAAAGGTCTTCAAACTGTTTGGGACTTGGGCTTCAGGAAGATTATTTTGGAGTCTAATGCGGACTCTGTTATTAATCTTTTGTTGGATCATGATTGTATGACTTGTAGTAATTTAATTATGAAAGCTAGAGAATTATTGTCTCTTAGTTGGCAGGTAGATATTAGATGTATTCCTAGGGACTCTAATAGAATAGCGGATGCTTTAGCCAAAAGGGGTATTTCGACTTCTATCATTTTAAACGAGTGCCCTCTCAATTTGAGAAGCTGGATTGTCCAGGAGAGTTTGGGATTTATTTCCCCATGGGTGTAATTTATTTTCTTGTAATGTAGGCTCTTATGCCATCTTTTATAGCAAAAATAAATAAATAAATAAAAATAATTGTGGCTTTAAGTATTCAAGAACTTTTTATTTTTTGTACCTTTCAGTAGATAAAATTTTCTTATTTTGAGACATATAAAGGTAAATAAAATATCACTGTGTTTTGTCAAAATTTAGGCTATTTATTAGTTTGTTTTAACAAGCATACACAAGTCCAAAATAGCGATTATTTTGAACTTAAGGGAGTAGGATATTCTTTTTCTCCCGTTATTTCTACAAGGAATGCCTCAACTTTATGTCAAACATTTTTAACACTCTTCAAGCTGCTTTGGACATTATTTGCTTAACTTTCTAAACTGTGCCCTCTCCTGTCCAACATGTAAATTAACTTGAAGAAATTCTTGATTCATAATACAAATCATTTATTGATGGCATAAATTGTATATCGAGAAAGATGAGAAATGTAAAATATATTTGAAAAGGTACAAAGTTGATGGTTTTTTTTTTTTTTTTTTTTTTTTTTCCTTCTCAATTTAAGACTGATTTGATGAGCTAACTGCTCTTTCTTAGTTTCAGTGAGGTGATTGAAAATAACCTGTATTTTAAAACAAAGATAGCATATCAACTCCCTATTCTTGACATTTTTGCATATATTAAGTTAATAATAGATGCAACTTATAAATAAATAATGTTAAGTTGGTCCAGCCCACAACCCCCCCCCCCCCCCGCCCCAAAAAAAAAAAAATAATAATAATAATAGTCTTGCAAGTTCAGCTGCCTAACTGGAATTTGTGATAGAATTATCTCATTTTGAGATATTTTTCTTAAAAAAAATTCCCAGATGCAAAGCTAAATGCTTTCTTCACACACATTCAGATACTAGAAAATATAGAGAAGAACTTCAAGAATCTCCATTACTTGCTCACAATGTTTCAAGTCTGAAATTAAAATTTCCCTCCTTCTAACTTCAAAACAAAGAAAAGCATCCTGCCTATCAATATTCACAAGTTTCTTTAGTTCAAACTTCAAATACAATACTAAATCTCTTTATCTATTCATGTTTGATGTTATTTCGTAATATATTCACCTTCTATATACTTATATCAGCCAATACTCAAAAAATACATGAATTCTATATGATCTAACGTTTTATTAAAATAAGCTTGAGACACTCATTATTCATAGAATCAAAGGGAAATAAATCTCCAAAAAGATATGGGATGTTCTCAATCAAGGCTAGATGATGAAGAAGCAGTTCAGCTTTGCAAACACAGAAAGGAATTCATGAAACAAGCTGTACAGCAACAAACCCGCTTTGCTTCTGGACATAGAGCCTACATCCACTCTCTGCGAAAAGTTTCAGCAGCTCTTCATGATTACATTGAAGAAGATCATGAACCTCATGGGTTCTCAGGTTCAGTGGCAATGAAGCTGAACTATCTTAGGCCAAGTGGCAACCCAGTAGTTTCAGTAGAAGAGAGGATTCAATCTCCTGAGATGGTTCAAGTTGAGGCATATTCTCCGAAGAATAAGTTTGGTATTGATGGTTTATCTGTTATGGATTCTTCATTCTGTTCTTATTATTCTCCCAATAACAGACCTCAAGCTTCGCAATGGGATTTCTACTGGAACCCATTTTCATCATTGGAATACTATGGCTACCCCACTAGAAGGAACCTTGACCAAGCACTTATGGATGATGAAACCAGAGGAGGGGAGGGAATACCTGACTTGGAAGAGGATGAGACTGAACCAGATGATTTTACTGGGAAGAGATATTTTGCAGAAGAAAGAACAGATTTTGGTATCAATTCCTCCATGGAAGCCGCGGTCGAAGAAGATTATTATGATGATGAAGATGAAGTGGAATACTCAGAAGAAGGCCATGTCAGAGCAAATTTAGATGTGTCAAATAATCTCGCTACAGGTCATGTTGAATCTAGAGATAATATAATGGAAATTGACGATCAAGATGGTAATGAAGAAACTTCAGGTTTTCCTGTCTGTGTAGACCGAAGGCCCTCAAGCATGGCAGAAGTGATATGGGATCTTGAGTCCCAATTCAAAGTAGTCTGCAATGCAGCAAATGATGTATCACATTTGTTACAGGGTGAGAAAGCTCAGTATGTATTGAATTCTTCAAGCACTGTAGATAGGGACAAAGCTTACGATAGCATTAATGATATCCCAGAAGACCCCTCCATGTTTTCTGATGGTAGTCATCAATCAACATTGGAGAGATTATATCAATGGGAGAAGAAACTATACAAGGAAGTCAGGGTATGTTACTGAACTTTCACCTCTACTGGAGCAGAGAACACTTCAAATGTTGTCATAGAAGTAGTTTTATAAGCAACAACTTATGCATTGCTTGTCTGAAAATTTTATTTCAAAAGTTAAAAACTGGTTATCTATTCCATTTTAGGGTACATTTTCTCATGTTACCAAATATTTGTTGCTACTAAAGTGGAAATCGGTCGCAACACAAAAAACTGTTGCTTATTCACACATTAGTCAACACTTTCAGGATTAGTGCAAAGGGAAATGTTAGCAAAATATGCATGTCACCAAAAAAAAAAAAATGCTATAGTGTGTTACTGAATTATTAATGATTATTTCCAGAGGTTATTACTTTAGAACATTCTAGATCAAGCAAGAGCTCCAGCTTAAAGAACATATGAAGAATCAAATGTATCTCTAACTGATGAGCATGTACTTTTTCTTAACAGTGTGGAGAACGGGTTCGAATCGCATATGAGAAGAATTGTATGCTATTCAGGGATCATGATGTAAAAGGGGATGATCCCTCTTCTGTGGATAAAACAAGGATGACTATTAGAGATCTACATACCAAGATGACGGTTTCGATGCACTCAATTGATGTAATTTCCAATAGAATCGAAACTCTAAGGGATAAGGAGTTGCATCTTCAACTGCTTCGGTTGGTGAAAGGGTACGAGTGATAATCTTTATTCCCATACAATTTTGTTTTACAGATAAACTTTAAACATGCTTTTACAAACATTGAATCCTTTCAATCACACAGCTTCTATTCTCTTATCATTCTCTATATAAATTGATTTTCCTTATTGGAAACACCATAGCAATAATGATACTAACATATAACAAAAAGTGTTTAGAAAAACTCAATTTACAGAAGATATTTGTGAGTAATCAACATGATGAAGAGACATGAAGTTACTATTTATCTATAAAATACCCTGTTTATTATGCATATCTCGCCTACACAAGCTCCGCATATAATGCTTCAACTTGTATTGAATTAAAAAGAAAAAAGAAAAAAAAAAAAACACACACACACACACACACACACTTACACTGAGTGAAAATCTTTGAGTGCTTGAGATTAGATAATCTAACCAAAACCGAATGTACAAAATTCTCATTTGAAAAATTCAATAATGTAACACTGATACACAGAGTAAAGAGCTATTTATAGTTTTTACCTAAATTTTGTCCCTTAGGTATATGCTATGCAATGCCATAAATGTTCATACCTGCATAATACATCTTGGTGATTCTGCAATTGAACATCTCCGGCAGCCTTGCAAGGATGTGGAAAGTGATGGCAGAGTGTCATCGGGCACAGAGGAGAATTCTAGAAGAAGCCATGACCCTCCTACCCAGAAAACAGCCATCAATTTCATCACCCTTTCCGCAGAGGCCAGCCCGCTTAGCCTCATGCTTCGAAACCGAACTGAAGAACTGGCAAGCCAGATTCCAGTCATGGATCGCATCTCTGAGATCCTACGTTCAGGCGCTAACCGGATGGTTACTCAGTTGCGTCAGATCCGACGCTACCGACAGTGCTTCGCCTGGTCGATCCTGTGACGAAACCCATCCAGTAATTGGATTGTGCGTGGAATGGTCAAGGCAGTTAGATGCGATCCAAGAAGCTTCAGTTGTTGAAGGAATAGAGTATTTTACAGATAGCGTGAAGGCCTTGTGTGCGAAAGAAGAAGGAGGAGGAGGAGGAGGAGGAGAATCTGTGGTTGCAGAGACAATGGTTGGAGATGAGATTATGATTATTTGTAATGGAATGGCAGTTGCTATGAGCTCACTTGCAGAGTTGGCTAGTGATTCTTCAAAGGGATACGATGAACTTGTGAAGCATTGGGGAGAAGTGAAGTGAGACTGTCAGAGCTGAGAGGATGCTTCTGTTGGAGATTTGGCTTCGACGTTGAGTTTTTCTTTTCCATTTGCTTTCTAATTTAGGGGTTCACGTAGCTACTTTTTTGTTTTCTTTTTATGTGATTGTTTTTTTTTTCATATATATATTTTATTTTTTTAGATTAAATTATATTAAATTATATTATCTTTTCACCTAATATTTTAAATTAATTATTTTACAATCCTACATTTAGAAATATTTTTTTTACGTAACGTCAATATTCGGAAATTAATTAATTTGAGATCCGGATGCAAAAAAAAAAAAAAAAAATTTAAGATCGATGCGTATATAATTTAATCTAAATATATTTAAAAAAATGCCTTCATCGGGTTCACATTAAGTGTTTGTCCTAATGTGCTTCTTATGTGCTTGTCTCTCTAATTAAAGGACAAGCACTTTTTATTTTTATTTTTTTATAAATTTTATTTATTTAGATTAAATTATATGTTAGTTTCGAAAAAAAAAAAAAAATTACACGCGATATCTCAAATTAATTAATTTTCCGGATATTGGTGTTACAAGACGAGATATTTACGTATACGTAACTAAAACTAATTAATTTGAGATATTGGATACAAAAAAAATTTTCGAAAGCAACATATAATTTAATCAAAATATATAATAAATAAAAAATTTGCATGTCCCTCCAATTAGAGGGACAAGCATGTAAGAAATACATAAAAGACAAGCACCTTATATGCTTCCGATAGCAAGTATGAAGAGATCTTCATCACTACCGATTTAAAAGGTTTAAATTGAATATTTTTTTTGTTTTTTTTTTCAAAAAATAATTTTAATATATACAAAATTTAAAATAAAAATAATATTCCAACCATCTTTTTTTTAAAAAAATGATTTTAAAATATAAAAATTATTAATTAAGAATCTTAAATTTAGACCTTAAAATTTCATTTAAACTATGCAGATTTCATTATAGGGAAAAACTCTTAGGTCCCGTTTGGTTCACGGAATTCATGCCAGTTCCAGGTAACATAATACAGTTCCCACCCTCAAAACCGTTTGGTGTCACGGGTTCGATGAGACTCACTTCCGGCCTCGCCCAATCTTCCCACAAACGTGGGAAATTGAGAACCCTTCAAAAATGGCGGGATCTTGAAAACGTTCCCAGGAAATTGAATTTTGAGACAAAAAAGCCCCTCTAAAATTATAAACCACATGCTTCTCGCCTTCTTTCCCATATTCAGCGTCACCATTCTTCTTTTCTTCCTTCGGCCACCACAATCGACGCTGCCTTGTGGGCATGAGGGATCGAGTAGTTCTTTGTGTTTCCTCTTCCTTCTAGTCGCATTTGTGTGCGTGATTGTGGCATGGGTTTTGGCTAGTTTTGTCTTTCTTCTTCATCATTTCTGCTAGATGTTGTGGATATGTAGAGCTGCGTTTTCCTTCCCCTATTTCGCTACTGTGTGTGATTAAGGAGCATTTTTCATTTACTTTTGCTCCTCGGCTCAATATATGTTGGTGGGTGTGGTGGTAGATGGCTTTTCAATGTAACTTATTGTCGGCGCTTTGAGACTCTACAACGGGGGAGACTCATGGAGCAAGGTTCTTGCAGAAATTTGAGAATATTTGCTCAATACATAATTTGAGAAAGTGATTTGAACTCTTAAATGATTTTGGTCTTGCCTGCAATTATTTTCATATTTGCTCTGCTGATATGTCCTTCTGTCAAATAATGCGTTCGAACATGTGTGCTCGTAAAGTTTATAAGTTCAAACTTTACGCTTACGTTCGAACTTCTTCATGTTGCTCTGTAACATCAATAGCATTGGTTTTTGTGGCTAAGTGATGTAAAGATTATTTGAAGAGAAAAGGCTTACATCATTATGATGTTACCGAATTCGAACCTTCTCCATTGGATTTTTTTAGGATTGGATGCTGTTTGAGATGTTGTTTGCTAACTCATTGCTTGTCTGTATTATTATTCTCCCCATATGTGTTTAACCTCGTGCATTAACATTGTTTACTGATGATTGAAAATTCGCTAATCTGAAAAATCAAGGGGCCCCAATTGTTTGTATTCATTGTGCTTCAGGAGTCTTATCTTTATAATGATGATAAAGCCTAAATTATTTATGCTTCATTTTTTTTTCAAGGTACACAAGAGGAAGAAGGATAAGGCTCTCACAAAAGAAGAATCAATAAAAATGAAAATGTTACACTATGCCATACTATTCTATGGAAGAATTTCATGAAATGAAGGTTAGGTTTTTGTGGTGGCTGATCACTCATCCTCATAACATACATTGAGAAAAAGTTTTGTTTTTGCTTGAGGAGTCCCACCAGAGGTAGAGGAACAAATAGTCAACCAACTTTTTTGGTAGTTAGGATGTCTTGTGATGACAAATAACTTATTGATTGTATTTAGCAAACACATTTTGGCCGCTGCAATTTTGTAAAGGGGCAATTGTATTGATGACAATGTTGTTGACAATTTGTATTTCTGTAAAGCTACATTTGTATTGACTTGATTTTTGTCAATGATATGTATACAAAATAGTGTGATGTCGATGTCCAGGTTTTTAAATCACAACAATTTAACAACTACCTCACAACGTTTTAACAACTCCATCACAACATTTTAACGACCCCATCACAATGGTCTAACAACTCCATCTTCACATTTTGACAACTCTGTCTCTTGGTTTTGACAATTCCTTCTATTAGGTTTTGACAACTATATCTCCACATTTTAACAACTTCACCATAGGTTTTGACAACTCCTTCTTTGGGTTTTACAACTCCATCTCTAGATTTTAACAACTCCATCTCCACATGTTAACAACTCCATATCCAAATTTTGGCAACTCTGTCTTTGGTATTGACAACTCTATCTCCACGTTTTGACAACTTCTTATGTTGAGTTTTGACCATTCATTCATGGTAATCTATTATCATTATTCTCATTTTCTTCAATATAAACATGATCATATTCTTCATTAAACTGTATTAAATGATCCACCCTTCATTGTCTACAAGATTCACAAATGTAGATGTATTTAGGCTAATTTTGAATTTTAAGCAAATTTCAGTACTTTCTTTTCCAATTATAGATTATATGATTCTTTGAAACTTTTCATAGGTTGTGTTTTCTTTTATGCATCTTGTTCTTACCAAATCATCAACATATTGACTTTCATCTCCTCCACCATTTACAAACCCCCCCCCCCCCCCCCCCCCAAAAAAATAAAAAGATAGAATAGATTCTTCCTCAAAGTACTAGTCATCTTTCATGAAGATCTTGCAACACACACTTAATATTAACAACTTATACGAGTCATAATAACAACTACTACTGTACGTATTAACCGCCGGTGCCCCCTCTTCTATAAATTCCTGGATCCGCCCCTGCGCGGGGGTGGATGATCAAGGTTGAAGGTCCAATGTTGAAGGCAAGTAAGATGCCAAACTGACTTGGAGCTTGCAGCTTTTATCAATTATACTAGAGTTGAACTGACTTGGTTGTTCTTTTTTTCTTTTTGTGTGCTATGTATGCTCAGTTTGTTTAGATTAAAGTGTGGTTGGGTAAAAGGTTAGAGGTTGAGCTTATGAGGAGACCATCGGCTGGGAAGTAAGTAAGTAATGCTAAGATTTTGATAAAGATATCATCTTCACCATTGTACTTGGTAAGTAATGCTATGTTTTTTGACATAATAACATAGGGATTGCTCTGTTTTGAGTGGGCATAGTTGAATGTGATGAAATTTTTTTTACAGTAAAGCTTTAAATGCATTAAAAAATAAAACAATATAAAGAGAAAAGTAAGATTAAGTACTGTTAAAAATAGCAAGGCTAGACCCCATATATTTTACTAACAAAAGTATATTACAATAAAAATAATTATAATGTCATCCTTCTAGACCTTATTTTTTGGAATTCCACCATAATTGCCTCATAAATAATTATGATGGAAAAGGTGTAATATGAAATATACTCTTGATTATATTCTTCAAAACAATTTGTACTCTTGAAATAGCAAGGCTGTATGTGATCCTTGAAGGATAAAGCAAGATCCTAAAACTGTTTTTATTGGCCCTGAATCCTCCAGAATATTTTCCAGGATCGATCTTAATATCTTAAAGTAAAACATTTCTCTGGAAAATTCTGGATGTTCTTTTTATCCAGGCTAAATATTTTTTTATGTTGTGGAGAAATGACCCTCGTGCTATTGCTGCCAATAAACCCGGTGTTCCAGCTTAATCTGTATTGACCAAGAATTTTTCCATTCCCCCAATCTACCGCTCACCTTAAACTTTCTTACCATTTCTCTGTTGTGATAGAAAAATTCTTATCATCGTGGTTAATTTTTGTCTAACTATTGTAATCTGTCATTGAAAGATGAACCTGCAAGAACAAATTTTTAAGGACTAGATGAAAGTCATTCATGAATCAAGGAATGCTAAGGAAGAAGATTTTGAGATGATGCAGCAAGAAGAACGTGAGAAGGCAAAGGAGTCCAGTGCAAGTTCTTTTTTTTTAAAAAAAGTACGCCTAATTTTTTTTTTTTTTTTTTTTAAAAAAACTAAGGGGGAGCAAGTGCCCCCCAAGTCATATACTTGGATCCGCCTCTGCCCCCACGTTCTCCCTTTTTTGCTTCTCATTAATCAGAAGCAGAGCGCGCCAAGTCTTCCCACCATTCCTTTCCTTTCCTTTTTTATTGCTTGGGGGCAACAACGTCATTTTCATCTTCTTAATTAATCACAATTCAATCCATTGGGACCTTTTTTTAGAGGATAATTTTCTATAGGACTTTTTTGTAATTTTCTTCTACTTTAAGACCTTAAAGAAATTTTCCCTAATAAGTAAGATGCGCATGCGTCTAGCCAAAAAATATATATATATATATATATATGACACATGTCCCAGTAATAGAAATAATTGCAATAAAGTCTAATGAAATGCGGGTGATATTAATTCTAACGTGAAAAATACCATTTTGCCCTCATTTAATTTAAAATCAAAAGTAACAGATTTGGGACTCGTCATCTACATCGAGCTCTATCACCCTCCGATCAGTCTCCCTCATAGTGCTCCGATTTCAACTTTTCCATCTTCATCGCATATCCTCGCCAGTCTTCGTCCTTCTTTTGTCGTCGCCGGTTGTGGTTCTGGTGGTATCGTATTTGTGGCTCCGTGAGTTCTGAGTTGTGAACATGGGCAAGGCATTCGAACAAAATCCCAAACTTCTTTGACTCATCGGAACTTTGTCATCTTCGTGGGTCGCCGTCGTCTATTCTACCCTCATTCACCGTGGTCTCTCACATGTGTCTTGTGAGTCAACCCCACGTACTACCTTTATTTAGAATAATCAAATATTTAATGCATTTACCGGGATCTCTTGTCTTTTGCTCTCATTCACCGAGGAGGAAATGCATTCACATTACAATTTAGAATAATCAAATATTTCCTGCCATTTGATAAATTATTTTTCCCTCCTTTGTTTATTAGGTAATTTTATGTTATTTAATCAAATATTATGTATGGCGCGAAAATGTTTATTTTTAGTTTGATTTAAAAAAACTGAAGAGGACAAGAGGTAAAGTTAAAAACTTGTAATTAATTTTTTAATCGTTTAACTTACATATTTTCTTTATTAAAATTGCTCAAATCTCAATTCAATTACATCATATTTTGGCTTAACATTAAATTTTTTATTAAATTTAAGAGTCTTTTTAATTGAGAAAACTTTGAATACAGTTAATTATAAAGAATATATTAATTCTTAAATAAATTAAAATGCATATTATTAAAATAAAAAAATGCATCAAGTGCAGATGATATTGAAGAGAAGCTTGTTTCTTTTGGATCTTGCTTCAGCCTTCTCTTTTTTATCCTCTTCCTCATCTAAATTCGCCGATCGGATGAAAATTTAGATGGTGTAGATTTTTTTTTTCCATAATTACCTCATGCAGTACAAGATACCGCATGTAGTAACAATTTAATTATTAAAAAAAATCTAAACCGTCCAGATTTTCATCTAACAGTTTACATGAAAAAGAGGATGGAAGAGGATAGAAGATTGAACCGGATCCGTTTCTTTTGGATTGATGAAATGGATATATTTTGTGGTGTATAAAGGTTTTTCCTCAAGAATGTAATACATTGAAGTCAATGATGAAAAAACATAAAGGCAACGATCAAGAAACCTGAAGTCACCGAATATATTGTCATAAGATAACTCTCAATTAATGAAATGATACAAGATTTTTTTTCTAACTAATTTCGAATAACATTCAGGATCGTATTAAATGCAAAATTACTATTAAAACGATACACTCCGAAAATGAGACTTAACTCAGACCAAAAAAAAATGGCTGACTATTATGAATTTTCAAATTTGCAAGATAACAAGAGGTGGTAACAACAAAATTCAATCATCATAGCCAGAACCTTCATAGTCATCATCTAGCTCTGCTTCAGCTTCATATCTTCCAGAAATGTGCGTGAGGAAAAGAAGAACCGCAACCGCCTGTGCTACTAAAAAGAATTTGGCCCTTCTTCTGAAGGTTTTCTCCTCCTTTGTTTTCTCCCTCTTCGGTTTCCTCGTCTTAGGCTTTGAACCTGGTAAATAAACATGAACATGACAGTTATGAAGATGGACAGTCGCAACAAGAAGAGCAAGCCTTATCTCTGACATCGGCAACATAGACAACCACATGATAAATCAAAAAGCCTAATGCAAGACAAAAGGGGTCAATTGTAATACTATCTCTAGTCCTCAATATAAGATCAAATTTGCTTTTTTGATAAATTAAAGAATATTTATATTTATAATTTTTATACCAAACTAATTTGTCTGATCTATAAACTAATATATAATATAATAATATACAATATATTACTTATTTAGCTTACTTAATCTCAAAAAAAAAAAGGTCAACTGGGTCTTAAATTAAAGACTAGAGGGAGTACTAAATTGTTTTTGCGAGTAAATTTTTTTTTTTTCGTGGTTATATTTATAGATTTGCAATTTTTCTTTCATAATTATAGATCATTACAGCAGAATCGGTAGGGTTAAATTTTTGTCCCCCTCTAAACTAATTCACCTCCTAGCCTAACTAGAAATGTGAGAATTTTTAAGTAACCTTCCATTTTCCCACATCAAAAGAAGTTTGGGCATTAACTACGTGAGCTAACCTAGGGTCACTCCTTTTTAGAGTACTTCATCAGAAGGCTTTTGTATAATTCGGTGTGTGTGTGTGATACAAAGAGCGAAATATGTGAGCAAGTCATCAAATGTCTTCTTATATTCAGCAACAAAACCATCTTGACGCTCAAAGAATTGACGGAATCAATACACCCATCCTTGAAAGTCAGAGCCATCAAACTTCAGAAACTCCACAAGGGAAGGGGTAGAGGAGAGAAGCCAAGTCCACCTCAACAAGGCTCTGTTGAGTAGGTATAGAGTAAGAAGCAGCATCATGTTTAAGGTCAGTAAAAACTTGAGTGTTATAGTCCATGTGAGCATTTACAATTTCAAGCATAGTATCTTGAAGCGCTACGGGTGGAGCTCCAAGTCCCCAAGACGCTCACATGATCGAGTCTTAGGCAGCACCATTGACCGTAGAAAGTCTCAAACGTTAATGATATAAGCAGAGGGAATAATGAATGATTCATTTGACAAAATCCAAAAGAGGAATAGGAACAACAAATATACCCACTACCTGGACAGTTCACCTTAATATTCTCTCTCCTCTGACTAACTTAAAGGCAATACCTATCCGTTTTGCTCATTGCTAATTATAGTAAGGTCCCTGTCACCATTCAGGCTACTGGCCCTAATTTAAAGTTTTATGATGCTTAGTACAGATCTAGTGACAAACCATTTTACTCCGATCAGATCTCATAAATCAAGCATATGATTCAATCGTTCCTCAAATAAATCAAAATGAAAGCATGAATTACGGATTACCAAGGTCCTGAAAAAATCTTACTCTAATTTGAGTGCAGATCTAGTGACAAGACCATTTTACTCTAGAGATCATAAATCAAGCATATGATTCAATCATTCCTCAAATTAATCAAAATGAAAGTATGAATTACCAAGGTCCTGAAAAAATCTTACTCCAATTTGAATGGGCTCTTGAAGCTGATGATGATGCATCGCTGTGGAAAGGCGGGTCAGAGGACGGAGATGGATCAGCATCTATGAGTTCTGTCTTACATTTTTGCAAATATCTCACTAAATCGGCATGTTCCAGAAGCTTGGTCCGTAGCACTGATGTTTCCTGATGGTACATATAAGCCAAAAAAACAAAAGGAAAAGAAAGTTATAAAACTTTTATAAAGCTAAATGTCATCCAGATTATAGCCCCCCACACAAGCATAATGCTCAAAAACGTTATTTTTAACCATGGAACGCTCAAAAACTGGAGCTATGACAAAATTATTTAAAATATAATTTTTAAACTAAAAAAGGCAATATAAGATTTTCATATAAGACAAGTTGAGAAATGTGCTGATGTCGATGATAACAATGTTTTTAAGCCAAAAATAACTTCATGAGTTTCCCAGTTCAAAATTATTTTCCTATATCAGATATTTTCCTATATCAGATTATGCCTCTAGTATAACAAAATTGATAATTCTCCATAAGAAAAGCAGGAGCCAAAAATCAAAAATCATTGATCCCCAATTTGTAAGTCATCCCAGTGGTAGAAGCAAATGTCACAAGTTTCCTATCAAGCACCCTTCCATTTGATATTTACTTTCAAATTACTAGTGGCGTGTACTCAAATCAAACGTATAAGCATGATGGCAAAAAAAAAAAAAAAAAAAGGTATAAGCATATGATAGTGTCTAAATGGAACAGATCAAGGACAAGTGTATCATATCTCTATTCCCCAGTTTCACATCATGTAACCCAAAAAAAATAAGGATGAATTTAAAGTTTGAAGAAAGCCTAATGACTAGAGGCTCCAGTACTTTTCTAAAACTACAGGGAAAGGAATCAGATTTAGCGGAAGCATTACAGCTTCTAAGCTTTAGACAATGAAGCTGCATTGTCCATTGGAAGTTTTATTGTCCATTGACCATATCTATTTAGTTCAAAATTTCTGTTCAACAGAAGCTCCTGCAAATAGTATCAGACATGAAAGCTAGAGAATGCTAATTGTATAGAAGTGAAAAGCTATCGAATCATAGTTAGTAGCAAAAGATTGGCTCCTTCCTTTCACTCACTAATCCCATCTATGATGCTGTCAGAACCACTCGTCTTCATCTGGTGTATCAAAGGGAACCATCAACCTTTTACAATGTTGTGCACACAATATTGAGTATACTTCATTATTTGGCATACTCATGGAACCCAAAGTGATTGATTCAAGTCATACTTTTTACACAATTATATATAATTAAATTATGCTATTTTCCTCTCTGCAATTTTATGAGTGCTATAGCCATGGATAGCAAAGGGCTCCAATCCTCTGCATCAAGATGAAGATCTCACTTATTAAAATGGCTGAAGAGGTATTTTCCTAATGCAGAAGATTGGAAAACTTTTGGATGGTAGAGAAGGGTTTAACAAATGTGACTGTTTACATCATAGAGGTGTCATGAATGCAGGGCTAGTTCACGGGGTTTATGATCCAATCCTTCAAAAGAGTGCTCAAGTTACTTAGGCAACAACATTCATCTTCATCTCGTGGAAGAAGTGGTATTTACTTTCTTAAAAGAAGCAAGATGAAAGTGAGAAATTATCATATATTCATTCCAGTCTGTCACCTTCCAAGAAAAACTCCACAACACAAGGGAACTAAGATGCAGGATATACAGGTTATGAGTTAAAACCAATTTATTATGATGAAGGAATCCTTGAAGTTGGCAACCTTACTCATGATTAACCAGAGTTGGAGACTATCGTCTATGAAAAAAGGCAGTAACAACAATGAGGAGAGGAGGGGCTTACAAAATAGCAAATCCTAGCACATGACATATTTTATGATACTATAAATTTTAAAGCAATATGGTTTACTCTTTGCTCAGCATATATAGGACAAACACATGTCAAGTCCTACGATTTTTAGGCTTTGGTGTTGTGTCTCCATGTCCGTGTAAAATGATAGTCTTTAAAATATCCAGTATTTCTTTTAAAGAGTAACGTATCAAAATAATGGTACATTTGACAATATAACTTACAGGCAAAGCTTGTAAAACGACGAGAGCATGTGCAAGAAAAATAGCATCCAAGCTTGATGGCCTGCATAAATAGAATATGGCATGTGAATACATGATCAGGGACTTACTCACAAGTAAGAAAAAGCTCCTCCCTCTGGTCCACACTACAAGTCACTTTAACGAATTCACCATAAACATGAAATGGTAGTTACGTTATTATATTTGTCCTAAATGGAAGAAAATTTACAATTTTACCTATATTAAATGAGGTTTTGAATGAGAGAAAGAGAAATTTAAACATTGATTACAGGTGTAAAATTGACCAAAAAAAAAATTAATTGCTCTCTAAGTGACTTATATTGTGGACCAAGTCATTCTTCTAAAAGCGACTTATAAAATGGACTGGAGGGAGGAGTATGATATTCCAAGATAATGGCGTAACTAAGTAGAGATTGCATTAAGGCAAAAAGCTAGAAAAGTTACCTATTCTCAAAGAAATAGTTTTGCCCCCCTAAAAATGTCGACAGTGCATCATAAGCAGAATTAGCTCTGGAGTAAATCTGTCATTCAGTAAAAGCTACATATATAAAACCAAATTCAAGAGAAAACAATATTTATCATGGGGGAAAAAACTAAACTCAAAAAAATAGAAAGTAATGGACATAAGAGGGGAAAGAAAGACCCAAAAAATGTACAATTTAACAAGCAGAGCACTAATAAGATCTTTGAAAACTCTCCATCCCCTCAGGTATTCTCAAATATAGCATCAAAGACACGAGAAACTGACCTCTTCCTCCTTTATTTCAGCATTGTCCTTAGTTAGCCCATATTGCAGCTTTAGCAAGTGAGCTTGTTTCCAAAATAGAAACTTTCCTATAGGCCATGGAAGACCAGAATAATAAATGTTATAAGCAGAAGAACTGTCACCTCCTACCCATAGTTCATATGCAAGTGCATCAGCAAGCCATGTGGTGAGCATCACTTTCATTGGTGTCCAATCCGCGAGGGAGGAAAGCCCGGGATCTATATCAACCACATCTTTTTTCAAAGACTCAATGAGCCCACCCTTCTCATTATTATACGCCACATAATCTCCAGCCTCAAAGTAAGGGATTTTATCTAAAAAAACACAATACCAGGAAAGCACCGTAAGCATTGAACATTTATATTCACAGAAACATAATTCAAAATTCAGTAAGCAAACATCTATACACACAATAACAAATGCGCATGTCCACAATCCCCAGGCCCTACCTAATTGAGCAAGTGGAATAGCAATATAATCTACAGTAAAGATATTTCATGAGTAGAAACAAGCTACAAATAACAAATGGGGGTTATCAAATAGACACTCCACCAGAGTGATACAGATGGTGAGAGCAGAAAACTAATAGAATCGAGCGTGAAAGAGATGAAGAATAAGCAATACCAGAATCAGGGTAGTTCAAATGGTAGTCAACGGCAAAGGGAACTTGAGCCAACTTGAGATAGATGTAAGCAGACAAGCAGTGAGGACATCCAGTTGGGAGGCCGTAGCAGGGCTTCCTCACAACCAGGGTGTTTCTTACTCTCTCACTCGATTCCGCCATGCACAAAAATATGCAGAAGAATAGAATTCAACTTATCAAGATGGAAAAAATACAGGAATGGTTGAAAGAAGAGCTTTGGGCAATAGGGTTTATAGGTTTTAGGGGCCTCGCGACCGCAGTAAAGAACAGTCAACGGTGTTTCTTTCTTCGACTTCTTGTTTCCTGTGTCCAGGCTCCGCTGTTTCCTCTCGTCCGTGGCATTTTGGTAGTTTCACCAAATATGGGCCTGATGAAGCCCATTGAGCTTTTTTTTTTTTTTTTTTTTTTTTGTTCTTGACAAAGTTTAATTCTTTCTTTTCGTTCTTCTTATAAAATAGAAATATGAATTTGTAGCAAAAAATAAAAAAGAAAAATAAAAAAGAAATATGAATGGTATAGCCAAAAACAAAGAACTTATTGAAAGAAATATGAATGATTAATTTTGTCTTTGCTTGTCAAAATCTGGGCTCCTAAGTGATTGTCCTCTGACACGAGACATTATTGGCTAAGGCGTTACGGTTTTATTCCAAAAGGAAAGATAAGTTCGATATATATATTCTATTTATTTATATTTAAATTATGTCGATATGAGAAATTAATTAGTTTCCATGATACTCGGTGATGGGTGATCTTGGGTGCAAAAAAAATGTAAAATATAAATAAATACAATATAAAAATAAATAAAAAATTACATGCTTATACCTCAAATTGATGTATAAGCATGTAATAAAGACATGCTATAACCACCATAGACCTAGTGGGGACCAAGAATCTGTGCTTTCCCCTATTTGTTAATTTTTTCTTTTAATGGATCTTGGCTTTTAGCCATCTCCTTTATATTTTTTTTAATCAAAAAAATTCTTTGCATTAGAAATATGAACGAAATGTATCCAAAAAAAAAAAAAAAAGGACCTTTTTTCCCCTTAAATGGTTCCGCACTTGGGAGGAGGATAAAATTTTGAATGGCCCTCAACATGTTTACATGTTTATTGAGGGAGACAAAAACCTTTTATTTTCGAAGCATTAAAAGAGAAAACCCTCAATCAAGTAAAAAAAAAAAAAAAAAAGAATAAGAAATGTTTGATTGGTAGAAAAGAAATAAGATAAAAGTTTTAAAATTATATGAATTTGATTATTATATTGTTGTTTTGGCAAAGGTGTTTCAATTCTTAGCCCAAACATAATGTTATAGCATAAATTACAATTCCCTCACAAAAATTTTAAAAGGAAGTAAGAAAATTATATTCCTTGTGCCTATTTCTTATAACTTTTTTGCCAATCTATTTATTATAATTGATGGATAGAAAGTTATAGTTTTTTCCTTTTATATTTCATAGATCTCATGCAACATTTTATTTTGCTAGTTAATAACAAATAAAAAATTATTATCCTATTTTGAAATCTTAGAAACAACGAAATTCACAAAAAAAAAGAAAGAAAGGAAAAGGAATAATCACGGAAGAAAATGGATTTATAAGTATTAAGTATCAAACTAGTACTATTTTGCTCTCCAAAGTTACTAGTGATCCATCCGAGGCCTGCTCTCAAGCATTTAGAGATGAAGAAAGTGCTTCCATTGCTGATTTTGGAAGCAATCACTACAAAAAAAAAAAATTAATCTGATTATCCACAAAAAATTCCGTTGCAAATTACACACGGAATTAGAAAGTAACTAAAATTACCCATGGAAAATTTTCATCGTAAAAAAAGTCGTGGCTTATTGTTATATCTTTTTTTGTGAAGGAAATTTTTTGCTCTCCAAAGTTATTAGTTTATCCATCTGGAATTTCATGTGTAATTTGAGATGAAGAAAGTGCTTCCATGGTTCAATTTGATATTTTTGTTTGGTAAATCAAGAGTAATTAGACCTATTCATTTTGATCATCTTTATAAATTTGACCATCCTTCTTTATATGTATTGATCTGCCTTGTTGGTGTTAAAGTGTTTCTTCACAATGACAACCAAAGAAGCATAATCCATTGGCGTTTAAATGGTGTTTCTTAAGAATAGCACAGGCTAGGAATTGCTTGATGCAGAAATTTCCAAAATCATCAACAAATATTTGAATGGCAAGGCAGTAGACAAAATAAATTCCCAAAAAGCATCATGTTGATATGTCATATGATTTCCTAATGAGGAAGGCATGGCTTGATTTAACATAGTAAACTACTGAGACTAGAAAAGGAAAGTGGAATATTCAGAATGTGAATTGGTAATGTTGGGTGCTTACAGAGGTTCCAAGAATAGGAATTGTGCAATAGCCAATAAGAGATCTGCAAATTATTGATATAAACCTAATATATAATTTGTGATTCTGATTGCACATTCCACCAAAAGTGTTTATTGGGAGGAATTGAAGGGTCTTTACCTACTTTCCATTCCAATGGATTCACTATCACATCAACACTTTGAATGATGCCTTTCTGGAGCTCAGATGAATTATATAGGGCTTTTTAATTAGGTTTTCAGGAGACAAATCAAGATACTTGATTTTGATAGTAGAACCCATAAGAGATGTTGGATGAGAAGACAAAATGCACTAGATTTACTTAGCTAATATTGAGAGGTTGACCAAATTAGTATTTTTCAAGCCAAGACGACCTTCAGTAATCAAGACTGAGATGTCCTTCTTAAGAAGAAACATCTTTTTCCTGTCCTCTATTGTGCCCCAAAAGAAATCAACACAACGGAAATCAATACAATTGCTCAGAAAACCAACTTAATATATGTGCAAGGTGTGAGGCTTGGGACATAAGTTTTGTCAAGCAACCATTCTCCATTCTACTACCACCGGTGCTTAATTTCTGATTTACTTATGCTTGAGTCAATCCATGTATCAACATACTTCCCCCAATCTTGGTGAGAAGCTAACTTGAAAGATTTGAGAAAGTTCTATCTTAGATGAGTAAGGAACGGTTTGACCAAAACAATAATGGATTTGCCTTTTTTCCCCTGCCAAACTTAGAACATTTTATAAATCTAAAGCATTATTAACCATCCTAAAACAATCCTTTGATCTCTTGAAGAAAAATAGGGAATCACCATCATAATAAAGTTATTTGAATTATTAATATTTTCATTACAATCTACGTCGATGAGTCAACTTCAATAAATAACATAACTCATTTTATAAACTTCATACATTTTCTAATAATAAATGTAAAGGCTGGGGAAGTTTATTTTGACTTTAAATTTAAGATCCTCATTCACATTGTTTTACAATTTTACATTTTTTTTAAATTATCCTCATTGATTATAACTATTAAACTAGTGTTTTCATCATCATAATATTTTATAATACAAATAACTATTAATTAAATTAGTAAACAGTCTCATCTTTTAAAAAAAAGAAATAGTTTTGAATATCAATTTTTTGGGGGCTTTAACCTTAACACTCCGATCCGACATATATTAGTTTTAAGTCCAAAGTAACTTGAAGATTTCTAATTTTTTTTTTTATAAAAAAGATATCTTAAAAAAAAACATATTTTTAAAAAAACCACTAATCTAAGTAATGTTTGTAATCTCTATAATAAATGAGTGCATAACATCAACAAAGCTAGATACTCTAAACAAAACTTATAGTGCTGTGCATTAGCGTCCATTATAGTTTTTTTTTTTTTTTTACTTATTTTCTTATAATATAATAATAAGATAATAAAACCTAAGGAAGTCACTTCCATCGATTTCGATGGAAGTGAGTTTCATGTGGAATTGACTTCCATGATACTAAACAAACAAATACATGAGTTCCACTTCCAACTTCCCAACCTCCATTTCCTTAGTACCAAACGAGGGCATTATAGTGCACTACATGATTGTTTATTACAGGTTTTTTTGTTACTTTGTTTTCTTATAATATAATAATAAGACGATAAAACCTATAAAGTTAACATTCTTAATTTTATCAGTTTACTCTCTAATACAAAAGTTAGAAACGTACAAGATTAAACAAAACCCCAATTATACATAAGAGGATATATTCGAATCTCGGACCGGGTGTACTGTGTAGTGTCGCCGTAGTGCACACGCGTGTCAAACAAAGGAGTGCGTTGAACAAATTCCACATTTTTATCAGAAGCGCATATTTATTTTGGCTATTTTCCACATTTGTCCCATTGTGCCTCTAAAAGCCGAGACTTTGCAAAACCCTGTCTGGAATTAGCTCCTTTTTCTTCTCTTCTCAATTCCTTTCATAGTCGGGGTCGTCGTCGTCATCATCATCTGCTTCTCTTTCTCTCTAAAGGTTTATCCTTTTGGAAAGAATCTAGGGCTTTGGACTACTTGCTCTATTATTGCGTGCTGCTGTGATAGCTCACCTTAGCTCTATGTGAGTTTCTGTCATTTTTTTCCCCATTGCTTCAACTTCTTTCTTGTTTTGATTAGCATGTTTACATGTATGAATTCTTCTTTGGTGTTTTCTTTGACCCTTTTGTGAGTTTGGGTTGGTTGTTTCACTGTTCAGTGTTTGCATACTGTGAATTCTGATGCTTTGTCTTGTTTACATGAGTTGGTCAATGATATGGGGTTGCTGGGTTGGTTGGCTTGTCTTTGGTGATGAGCTGGTTACATTTTGTTCTGATCGTGTTCAACTAAGGATCAATTGGTCAAAATTCACCCGAATTACTTCCTCCCTTTCTGTTTTCTGCGAAGGACGAAAGAGGGAAAATTGGTTTGACCGGTTAGGGTTTGTGGAATCTCCGCACACTGTTTGTGTTTTTACTTGATTATATTACAGGGTTTGACCGCTTTGGTTCTTTCCCGTGCACATGAAGCTATTATATTTTGTGCTTAGTATGAATTGAGTTATTTTCTTAAAAATTGATTTCCTTATCTATATGGTTATCTATGATGCTTCATCTTCATAGATTCACTTTATCATGTCTATCTATTTTATTTGAATTTGGGTGAAATTGCCTTGATATCGTTGAGCATATTTGAAATGTTATCTTATAACTGCGGTGACCTGACATAACTGTCGTGCATGAAAGATGAGTATGAATGTATAATATCATGATCAAATCTCTGATTCAGTTGTATAGACAGGAATTGAAGAAGCATAATAATGACTTATTCTATGTAAATTGGTTTGCGGCTACATCAAAATTGAAGTGATGCAGCAGGTTCATGCGAAGTCATTGCTGTTATTGTCAGTCTTTTAGTGCAAGTTTTATTAATTTCCGTACTGATGTAAGAAGTTCATTTCTCATTAGACATTAATGCCAACTGAAAATTTTATGGCCCTACTTTAGGAAACGACGTGGCATTTCTCAATTTAATTGCAAAAGAAGGCACAAACCAGTGTGACTCATATGGCAACTGAGAGTCCAATTAGAATCTCAGGAGCTGGGAGCAAATGGCCCTCCATTAAGGAAGCTGCAACTTTTGCTCCACCATCTCACAATATGGCAGCAGAGGATTTGGGCATGCTTTTGAAGGCCCATAGGTTCCACAATGACGGGAAGGACGTGATACCCAACCGAAGTGGCAGTGCACCTCCCAACATGGAAGGTTCATTTTTAGCCATAGAAAACCTATTATCTCGGCAGAACTTCACCCAGAGTGCAAGTTTGGAAACTCTGAACAGGCCCATGCAAATATGTGAGTCCAAAAATCATTTATATTCATCTATGGCATATTACGACTGATCCATGTCAAGCTGAACCTTACTTACTCCCCAATTGTCTTGTGGAAAATTTCCATCTGTACATCTTATTTGCAGTATTAGCATTAATTCGTGATTTTCTTTTGCAGATGCTAGCGGTAAAGGTTCTTTACATTTGCCACGAGGCACTCTTGCAACGCACAAGGAAGAGTCTGAGGATGATCAATCACCCCAACAGCCTTATGATAATGAATTTGACAAGATGAGTAGAGTCTGGCAAAGACTGGATGCAGCATCAATAGGATCTCAGCACAAAAATATGGTTGATTTGATACAGGTGATTGTTTCAGATGTTAACCTATATTCATCTACATTTTTTAATCATATTTTGATATTTCCAATTTTAGTCCTTTTAGTTCTCCTTATCTTTTGCCTGCTGCAGTGGGCGGCAACCATGCCATTTTGAGATTGCTTTTGCATTTTTGCTTGTGATTGAGTTCAAAAGTTGACTTTTACCAATAATTTCACCTTTTCTTGCCTCCATCAGCGTAATTATGAGATATGGCTTGTGTAAATTTTGGTTCAAAATTTAATCTTTCAGGAAGATTTTCCCCGTACTGCATCACCTGTATATAGCAAGTCGATTTCAGCTAATCATGGAATGGTGGAGGAAGCAATTGACTTGGATGCTGGTTCAAGTTCCTCTCATGATCCCCTTGTCACCACAGTAGATGGTGCTAAATTTACTGCAAATGCAGAGGACATGAGGCTGTCATCAACTGTTGATACCTCTGCACCTGTTGCAAGCTCATCATCTCTTGTTTCCACTGGTAGCATGGGTTCTAATGATCTGGATGTTTCTGTTGTTGACTCTCAACTTAAGGTTCTTAACCTATCTAATCTACCAAATTCAGAAAACCAAAGTTATGAAGAAAAATTGAAGCACATCTACCATAATAATTTGATTCATCCCCAGACACACCAGCAGCGAAACAACCCTTATGAAGTTCCCAGTGCCAATCCTCAAGGAGTAAATGGTGCATATGTTGGCATAGATCAGTCTCCCCTTAATCCCAGCAAGTTTTCCTCTGATGTCCAACCGCTACTGCAGTCATCTGGGTTTACACCCCCGCTATATGCCACAGCAGCGGGATATATGACATCAGCGAATCCTTATTATTCAAATTTGCAGGCTTCAGGCATGTATTCTCCTCAATATGTAGGCGGATATACTTTTAATCCCTCTCCTATTCCTCCTTATGCTGCTGCATACTCTCCCCATGGTGCTGTACCAGTTGTTGTTGATGGAGCTACTGGTTCAAGTTTTACTCCACATTCACCAGGAGCTTCATCTGGGGGAAGCATTTCACATGGAGCTGAAATGATCCATGCAAACAAATTTATGGGACAATTTGGATTTCCGCTGCAATCCTCTTTTGGTGATCCTATGTACATGCAGTATCATCAACAGCCCTTTGTGGAGGGATATGGTTTTTCTAGTAATTATGATCAACTGGCTTCTAGGGCAAGTGCTGGTGCCCCAATTGGTCATTTTGATTCACAGAAGAGGGCTAGTAGTGTTGCTTATTTGGATGATAAAAAGTTACACCATCAGCGAAGTGGTGTTAATGTGGACTCAAGAAGAGGTGGGCTCATGATACCTAGTTATTTTGGACATCCACCAAACATGGGTTTTGTGATGCAATATCCAAGTTCTCCACTTCCTAGTCCGGTATTATCAGGTTTCCAAGAAGGTGGGACTGGCCATCCAGGAAGAAGAAATGAAATGAAATTTTCTCCAGCATCTGGTAGAAATGGAGGTATATTTTCTGGATGGCAAGGTCAGAGATCATTTGACAGCAGCCATGACCCCAAAATTGATAATTTTCTTGAGGAGTTAAAGTCTGGCAAAGGTCGTAGATTTGAGCTGTCTGATATTATTGGACATATTGTTGAATTTAGGCAAGTGATCTTCTCAATTCCCTTTCAACCTATCTTAAATTGTTAATTTCTTGTCTTTGAAAATTAAGATGACTTTGGTTTCTTACTCCAGTTCTGATCAACATGGGAGTCGATTTATTCAGCAGAAGTTGGAAAATTGTGGTGTTGAAGAGAAGGCATTGGTGTTCAAAGAAATTCTTCCACACGCTGCCAAATTGATGACTGATGTATTTGGCAATTATGTTATTCAAAAGGTATGTACACAAGTTGATGTCAATTGCTGCTAAACATTTGTGAGCAACATTTTGGCTCTCCAAATCATGTTCTGCTCTAAATTGTCCCATTTCCCTGTGTTAAGTTCTTTGAGCATGGAAGCCATGAGCAGAGGAAAGAACTTGCAAATCAACTGACTGGTCAGATATTGCCTTTAAGTCTGCAGATGTATGGCTGCCGAGTAATACAGAAGGTATATAGTTGATATCCATTTAAGTTTATGAAATCAATAAACCGATAATCATCAATAATTCAATAAATATGATAATATCTATAGTTACTCTATTTACTAGTTATGAATAGTGCAGCTCATTTTTTAAATTTTGCACAATTCACAGTGAAACATGTCTGGTTAATATACGTTTATCTTTCATTGCATATCTTGACCATTGTTGCAATTTGTGCTGCTTTTTTGCTTTCTTTTCCTTGTGATCATAGAGAATGCATAGCAAGCAATACAAAAGATATTGGTAGAATATTAGGAAATAAATTAGGAGATTTGTTAGAATATTTAGGATCCCTTGATTATAGGATTTGATTTCATATTTCCTAATCTTAACTGTAATCCCTAATTTCTCTCCCTAAGCCTATATATTGTATCTTCTCTTCATTTAAATAATATTATCAATGTGTTTATGCCTTTGAACTTCAATATGGTATCAGAGCTAGGCCTACTTCTAGACCCAAAGTAAACTGAAGCAGAGGTCTGTCACCTAGACCTTTGACGTTGTCAGAAATCTCCACAGCTGAGGCGAAATCACAGAGGCAAGAGAGAGGCGAGATCACTGCAGCGAGAGAGAGAGAGAGAGAGAGAGAGAGAGAGAGCAATGATTGACATGATATTCGGTACTTGGTAGAGGAGAGTGCATGTCACACCACCGCCACCACAGGTGGAGTCAGAGCTCGCCAATCAACCGATTCCGAAGGAATGATGGCCAACTAAGCAGCACGCGCCACCACAGTCTTAGGTGTGTGAAGCCCACACACCGCCAAAGTACCAAAGCATGAGGCCCATGCATCGTCGTTCCTAGAGGCCTCTGGCGACCTTTTCTGACTAGAATCATGGATCCGTTTTTCCTCCTTTATTTGGTTTAATACCTCAAAATTCCAATACACTTGGAGTCTATCCCATGGCTTTTATGTTAGGTACAAATTCTCAAACTCAAGACTCTTCATCTTCAGAACCATAAACCCAAACAATACCACCCAGAACCACAAAGATGGCACTAGATTTCTCAAAAAATCACCGTATGGTTATTAACCATAGGTTTAACGGTAGAAACTATCTCTAGTGGTCACAAAGTGTGCTGAGGTATATTCCTGGCAGCCCCTAAACCAGCCCTTAATGACCCCACTTCTGACACATGGTTTGTTGAAAATAACAAAGTTATGATTTGATTGTGTAACTCGATGACTTTGGAGATCAGTGAGGGTTATCTCCCTGCCCACACAGCAAAGGAAATCTGAGATGCAGCTTGAAGAACCTGCTCCTCAATTATAAGCACTTCCCTATCACCAATTTAGGGCTCCTCTTTTCAAAGGTAGACCTTTTTTTTTTAGATATTTCCAACCACTTCTTGATAAACAGTACAAGATCGGGAAAAGGCCTGGGGAGCAAACGGGAAAGATTGTAGGGGTTCGAACAAGCTAGAATAAGATAGAACTCATTATATCGATCTAGCCTGTGTTCCAGTTAAGTCAAAAAGATATAGAAGACTTGTGGGAAGATTGATATATTTAACCCAAACACGTCCTAATATTGGCTATGCAGTTAAAATAGTAAGTCAGTTTATGCATCAGTCACAAGAAGAACACATGGAGGCTGTATACAAAATTATGAGCCATCTGAAGCTTAATCCTGGAAAAGGAATATTCTTTAAGAAAGGTACTATCAGAAACATCAAAATCTACATTGATGTGAATCATGCAAGGGATAGAGATTAGGAGGTTAACCTCAGGTACTGTACATATATGTGGGGAAATCTAGTTACATGGAGATGTAAGAAACAGACAATGGTGTCAACAAGTAGTGCAGAAGCAGAACTGAGAGCTGTTAACAAAGGAGTATGTGAAGGAATTTGGGTTATAAGATTACTGAAGGAGTTGGGGATTTAACATGAGGGACCAATGCAACTCTGGTGTGACAACAAGGCCAGCATTGAAATGGTCTAAAACCTAGTATGTCATGATAGAACAAAGCATGTTGAGATAGACAGACACTTGATTAAAGAAAAGATTGAAGCAGGCATTATGTCTTGATCTTACATAAGATCTGCAGGTAACCACTAGGAAGAATGAAGTTTGAAGGATTTCAAGGCAAACTGGGAATGATTGACATATACTCTCCAGCTTGAGGGGGAGTGTTAGAATATTAGGAAATAAATTAGGAGATTTGTTAAGACTTTGATTATAGGATCTGATTTCATATTGCCTGTAATCCCTAATTTCTCTCATCTAGTCTCTCTCCCTAAGCTTATATATTGTACCTTCTTTTCATCTAAATAATATTATCAGAGTGCTTATGCCTCTGAACTTCAATAGATATAAAGCTTCAGATGTGTACAAATCTGACATAAGCACCGGCTAAAGCTTATTGCAAATGTATATTGCTTATTGTCAGTTATTATAAGAATCTTAGTGGCTGTTATCTGGATCTCTCTGCTTTCTATTGTGTCAAATATACCAGTGTCACGTCACCCTACCCCCAAACAGTTTGCTCTCTCCTTTTGTGTTGTGTTAATTAGGCTTATTTATTTTATTTTTTTTTTTTTTTTTTTTTTTTTTTTTGGGGGGGGGGGGGGGGGGGGGCAAGGCTTATTTGTTTTTGTAGTTATTTTTGTTCATAACGGTTCTATGCATTTCGGATTAGCTAAAGTTTGTTCTATTTTAATCAGGATAGAGTTATCCTATTTTGATGAGGATAAAGTTGCGTTACTTTCTAGATTTACATGTTTAAGTCGGAGTATGACCTCCATTTAATTCCCCATAAATGTAACGTTCTTCCTTATGATAAATTAAGAGAACACTGAATTTCTACAGTTACTGTATTTAAAGACATTACTATTATTATTTGTTTTAATTTTATGCTTGTGTAGGCACTTGAGGTTATTGATCTTGGACAAATGGCCCAGCTTGTCCGTGAGCTGGATGGAAATGTTATGAAATGTGTTCGTGACCAAAATGGGAATCATGTAATACAGAAGTGCATTGAACGTATCCCAACCAAAAAGATTAGCTTTATAATATCTGCTTTTCGGGGACAAGTTGCCACTCTTTCTATGCATCCTTATGGTTGTCGTGTTATACAGGTAAGTTTATTTTATTCCCTCCTCCCTCCTCTCCTAGCATGTAAATTGAATTTTGTTTGGTAGCGCATTTATTTCTATAATAATGTTTCTTGTAGAGAGTTCTAGAGCATTGTACAGACGAGGCTCAGTGTCAGTTTATTGTGGATGAAATCTTGGAGTCTGTTTGCACTCTTGCTCAAGATCAATATGGCAATTACGTCACCCAGGTTGGTCTTACTTTCTGTCTTAGTAATGTGTGTCTCTTCTTCCATGTATGCTATCACCACACGAATAATTGCATTGAACTGCAAAGAAGACGTTAGAATGTAGCATTAGTATGTCTCCACTATGTGTGTGTGTGTGTGTAACGCATGCCTCCTTTATACCAAGGAGTTCCAAATTTGTCTCTGTTTTTTCCCGTTAACAGGATCAAAGCTTAGGGGGGAAGTAAGAGTAAGACTTGAGAGTTTTCTAGGCTTGAGCTTTTCCCATATGTCTATCTGTTGGACCTATGGCTAGTGAGCTCGTATTTAATGGGTGAAGAGTAAGTCACATGAAGTGTATGGCTAAGAGAAAGATAAGGGTTATTAGTTGTATGTCTTGTGTAGTGTTTTTTTTTTTTTTTTATTTGTTTTTTGTTTTTTTGGGGGGGGGGGGGGGGGGGGGGGGGTGGTTGTTAAGCAAGCAGGATGTGAGTGGTTACGTGATATAGTCTCGAGCCTCTCGAATGGTGGAGGTGGTTTTAGGTTCTTGTGTTACTTTGGTTATTTCTATTTTCACTGTATGTAGCTTAATCCATTAGACCTACACTCTGTGGATTATTATCTGTGCTTTAATGTCAATTCTTGAAGTGGTTTCCATCACTATCAAAGTGCTGGTGCCCTATCTATAATGGTTTCATGGCTAGCATCTACTGAGCAAGGTAGTCAAATAGGAACGCACTCATAGGGGGCCAAACCCCTGAATTAACTATTCAATCATAATAATCAAGTGATAAGTCATAGTAATCATTAAATCCACGAAGGAAGTCTCTAATATTTTGGTTCAAGTTTAATAATTATCTAGTCATAACTCATAAAATACTTGTGCTTGGCTTTTAATGCAATCTCTTCCTTTTCCGCCTCACTTTTCTCTCTGTCACCTGAGGTGCTAGCCTTGCATGAATCACAAAAACTACAAAGTTGTTGCCATACCAGTGTCTGGCTAAAGGCTACCTCACTTTTATAGTGAAAGAGAGTTGAGCTGAGAACCTTTGACTGGGCCAATTCATTTGTGTGTTTTGCTTGTGCTGTATTCGGTCAGCACCTCAACTGTATTTAACTCCAACTGAGCTTCCTGCATTGCTTAATTCCTGCAATTCTTTTTATGACTTATATGCTGCACACAATATAATTTTTATGCCTTTTTGACCATTTTTCCATGTAAATTTTTGTTCCGTTTGCTTGGCTACAGTTCGTTTCTTATGTTGTTGCAGCATGTGTTGGAGAGAGGAAAGCCTCAGGAAAGGAGCCAAATTATAAGCAAGCTGTCAGGACATATTGTGCAGTTGAGCCAACATAAGTTTGCATCAAATGTAGTTGAGAAATGTTTGAAGCATGGTGATGCAGCTGAACGGGAGTTGTTGATTACTGAGATTCTTGGGCACGATGATGAAAGTGACAATTTGTTGGTAAGTTTAAATGTACAAACTGATTAAGTGCTGTTGAAGCTGGGCCTAGGGCTATTACCTTATGGAAAATGGTGGCTGGGGTTTATAAACTGAAATACAAGATTGAGGTGGCTGGGGTCTAATTTGGGGAAGCTTTTATCAATACCATTTTGTTGTTGGAGTTGTCAAGTTTCATTCTAATCATGTCATTCATCCATAAAATTATACTTTGGTCCAATTTCTGCACGAAACATTTTTTGCAACAATGCTTGAGGATAACAGTTTGGTTTTCCAAATTAGTACAAGGGTACAAATTTCAGTATTACTTGTGACATGATTTGTGCTAGTTAATTGAATCAATTTATATAATGTATTACACATGTAATTTGTAACTTATCCTTTTGCTTACTGAATCCTGTTTTTGTATTTGTTTCAGATAATGATGAAAGACCAATTTGGAAACTATGTAGTCCAGAAGATAATTGAGATGTGTTCTGAAAATCAAAGATCTGTTTTAGTGTCTCGTATAAAAGCTCATGCTCATGCTTTGAAGAAATACACTTACGGAAAGCACATTGTGGCTCGAATGGAACAATTGCTCGGAGAAGGTAAGCTTTTGTTAAAGTACGTTCTGTTTCTTTTAGATAAAGAAAATGGAACTCTCGTGATTATATAATTGATAAGGCAGGTTCTTGTTTCTTTGTGTTGAAAAACGGAACCGTCAGCTTCACTTCTCATTATAAATAAGGCATGGTTCCTTGTATTTGTAATTGGTGGTATGGGAAGAGTCATGGGCGGCTGGGAGACTGGCGGCCTTATTTTTCCACCAAGTTTGTGAAACCACCTTTTCAACTGATCTACTCGATTATGCCCGGGGTTGATTTATGCTAGGGATCAACAAAATAGTATCTGAAATATTTAATGATTCAAAGGAAACAGCTGAACTGCAGCTGATTACACAATCTGTAGAGAGTAATAGAACTCCCACAGCCTAGAAGGTTGCTGTTCTGATACACAGAACCAGCCTTCCCTCTCCTACAACTTCCACACAAAATACAACATACCTACCCTGTCCCTCCTACGGCTAATATAACCAAAAAGCCACTCTGCACAGTGCCCCAAAAAGTGTGCTGAGTGATACCAGACTAAATTATCAAAGCCACTTTAGCAGCGGCTAAGTGTCCTAGGATTACATTAGAATGGCAAAGTCAAAATCTGAAACCTTAAAAGGTATCTTTCCCTTACGCTTGTGGTGGTTGTGATTTCCTATGTCTCCTTGCATAAGTTTTGCCAATGACAAAGTCCTTTCAATTTATTGGCAGAACTGAGGTCATCTTTCATTATCAGTCTCTTCATAGAATCTGAAGATTCTGTTTTACTGCAGCTATATAACGTTAAATTTCCTTCCTGTTCTCATTAGGACTGGACGAGTGTCTGTTGAATTCCTGCCTTTTTGTCTAGAAACTAGTGTTTGACTGTTGTAGGAATAGCTACTAGGGAATTTTAATTCTCATAAACGAAAGATGCAAGATTAACCATCAAAGGCTTGGATCAACTGGTATGAGTTGTTCTAGCTTAACCAAAGGTCATGGGTTTGATCATTCAGGAATGCAACAGCCTAGGTGGTTGGGTCGCTGCCCATATGGGTCCTATCATGTCCTGATTCAGATTAGTCTAGTTTGCAATTCCCTAAGGGGTTAGAAAAAAAAAAAAAAAACGTTAGTAAGATTTTCACCATTTAAAAAAGAAAAAAAGGAAAAAGGAAGATGTCAGTGAGATTAATAAGATATGCTGCAACCAAGACACCTGATTTCAAACCACTAAATATCTTGGTCTGAACAATTAAGATTCTAGGCTTAACTAAAACCACCCTTATATATGTACATTATAAAGTTAGACAACTAAAGGTATACTTTTGCCTTGTAGTTTGATTATATCATCCATGAAAGTATTGCCTACATGATTCTTATCCTATATCTTGTGTTGCATGCAGAGAATCAGACACTTGAATCATGAAGGCAGTACAGGCATGTGATTCTTCTGCAGTGCTGATGTGGCATGAAATGGCAACAGTTAATTTATATGGTGATAACCGGAGATGGATGAGAGAAGTATATATTTGGACCTGCAACTGAATAAATCATTTATTACCTCTGGGGCTTTGTATACGCTCCTCACAGCTTCCCAGTGTTGATGATGGCTTCAATTTAACACTAGTACATACATAAAATATAGAAACTTCATCATGTAATTCTTAGCCATCCAGTCTAGAAACAGTGGTTTAAACTGTTATTAATTATTTGGCAGGAAAAACGCCCTGATGTAAAATATTAAATATACCAGATCTGCTTTGTTGTGTGTGGTTTTCCTGAAAATGCAAGCAAATATATTTAGGATTCTTTCAAGCCCACCTGCTTCCAAACCCTTGCGAGTTAGTAGAGGATGCTTTTATGCACCAAGGTTAGTTTAGTACAACGGCTGACTTAGGTTGTGGGTTAAAATGTAAAGATTTTATTGGTGGGCGTAGTCTATATTTGAGATTGGAGACATAGATACCCTAAAGTTTTTGCGACCCAAATTACCTAAACTATTTCCTAATAAAAAGGGTGGGTTTTGTCTTGACTTATTTAAAAGTGCTTTTAAGAATGAGTTTTCCAAACATGCATAAGCCAGCCAGACTCGAGGGATTTGCTTCTGGATAACGTTTCTTTTTTATGGGCAAAAAAGAATTAGAAATAGTTGGTAGGCATGTCTTTTATTGGAATACTTGATGACAATTTTAAATTTAGAATTATGCAAATCCCTTTGATAGACTCAGCATCGGATTCTCCAAAGAGGTATTCTGTTTTCCTCTACTTTCAAAAAGTATTTTATGTTTTATGATAACAATTTGTCTCACTCCAAACTGCACAATCTTTTAAGGGTCTGTTTAGTTTGACTAGTTTGACGGATGGGAAGGGATGTAACGACCTGTTTAGTAGAAAGAAGATTAGAGAATGGGGAAGATCCAAATCTTCCCATGGATTTTGCGTGATTGGTAGAGAGAAGATCCAATTAGCATCTTCCCGTGAGTACTTATCTTCTCTTATTTGAGGGAAGATGCTTTCCATCAGAAAATGGAGGAAAAGCTACAATCTTCTCAAGAAAGTGTTTTTTTGAATGATTTACCCCCGAAATTTAAACTTGGCGGGAAAGTTCGAACTTGGTGATTTTTTATTTTTTTTTACGAGTTCGAACTTAACAAGAATATCTTTTTTTTAAAATATATTTTAGCAAAAAAAATATTTTCTTTTCTATTTTGAATTAATTTCTTTTGAGGGTAAAATAGACATTTCCTAATTCTTTACCAACTACCACCTCTTCATTTTCTTCCTACCAAACAACTCAAGCCATCTTCCCTTATCTTTCAAATCTTCCTTTTCCTCCTTAAATTTCCTTTTCCTTCCCACCAATTCTTTGTACCAAATGAGTCCTAAGAGATTTTAATGGAGGGGAGAAGAAGAAAGAGGATATAAGGGATTTTAATATTATCTTGTTTGAAATTATCAAAATGAAGGTGAGGGAAGGAATCCTAATGTTACTCTGTTTGTTCAAAAGGGGATGGGAGAAAAATTATTTTCATATGGACAACATTACCCTTATGTTATAAGTGAATTAAAAATAACATTCAATACAATTATATATATAATCTAAGGGAAAAACACTTCTCATGTTGTAGGAGAAGTGTATTATCATGTTATACACATATATGAAATGATGGGACCCACATATATATATAATTAGTATTATATATATATGTGGGTTCCACCATTTCATGTGTATATAGGGATCTTCTTCTTCTCATGCAATATGAGAAGTTTAAACCCCATAATCTAACCCCAAAAACCATTTTCGTAATAACTTGTTAACGCATTGGAGGGGGCATTGAATCACTATCCTGAGTTTGCTAATATCAAGCATGAGGAAGCACTAAATGTTAGAGACCTAATCTTCATCACATATACTCTCTCGAATTAGCTTAAAAGTGTCTTCCCCTAAAATTTGTGTTGCATATCTCTCTCTAAAAACTTGATTTCCTTTCCTCATGGCACTTGCTATAGCTTGCATTTACTCTGCAATTAGAACTCCATCAGAAGTGCCGCTATCCTTGTTTACACCAACCCTTTTAGTCCTCTTTGAGCTCACTTTGTGCTCCATGAGACTGGTCATCAAATTCCACATTGTCTAATAGACAAAAAAATGATTTTTTTTTTTTTTGTGACAAGATGTAAAGGGCTTTAGCAACTTGTTCTTCCACACTTGAGAATCAGGTCAGGTTTAGGCCATCATCTGTATCTAACATATATTACACAATCCAAAAAAAGCTTTATAATCCATTCTAACAATATCTTGTCCATTAGGAGTACAAGATATCCTACACAACACTTCTCCACATACCCTCTCTCACATCACTTCTGCACGTGTCTCTCACATTACTTCTCCACGTACCCTTTCTCTTGTATAATTCATATTGTAAGTTATTCTCTTCTTATTATTACACTTTTGAACCATAAAATCCTAGACAACAAGACAAATAAGGTGAACTACAAGTCTTTGACGCATTAGGAACCAATGTATCACAAATTCCTCTTCAGAATGCATCTAACAAATAAACAAAATTATCCCAAAAGAAAGAAATGTAAAAATCCAAACAAGGATGCAAGTCTCTCTGTGTTCTACTACTCCGGTCCTAATTATATGACATATTTAACCGATTTTGTGGAGATTAAGGAAAGAAGTTAAATTGATTAATTTTACTCATTTTCCTAAAGCCATTATATAAATTTAAAATAACATAAGTAAAAGTGAATCAATAGCTCCTGGTACATATTTTTCCAACATAAAATTTTTCTTCCCCCACACTACCTAATTGAAATAATGATCTTGCTATATATGTGTGTATGAATATATATATATATATATATATAATTATGTGTGTGTACATAAATAAATATAAACACACACACACATATGTGTTTATATAAGTACATATATACACACATATTTATTGACACACACACACATGTTTATACATATATTTATATACACACACGTGTGTGTGTGTCTATATATATTTGTGTGTAGACACACACACACATACATACATACATATACACACACGTGCGCATATGTGTGTCTACATATATATAGATACACACACTCACACACACATACATACATACATATACATACACACACACATACATACATATATGTATGTATGTATACACACGTGCGCATATATATTTGTGTGTCTAATATATACATATAGATACACACACTCACACACACATACATATATACATATATACACAGAAACACACACACACACACACACATACATACATACATGTATACATACATACATACATACATACATATATGTGTGTGTGTAAAACACACATATATACATAAACACACACACACATGTATATCTTTAAACGTTTCATTGATTGGAAGAGTCTACGCATCCACATACATATACTCACTAAAAACTAAATACATTTGAGAGAATAAAATAGGGGTATTTTAGGAAAAAATTGATAAAAATTAGAATGTTGTCTTATAATTAGGACCAAAACCAACCTTCAAATGTTGTCTTATAATTAGGATCGGAGGGAGTATTATTTTCTGACCTAACCTCCAGTATTAAAATAATAAGATTTCATTTGATTTGGTCTAACCCGGATCAGTACATGTATTCATGGAAGCTTTTACCTAAAAGCAATATCACACGCCGTGTAACCAGACACCAAATCCCTCGCTATTAAATTATATAGATATATCCAAAAATATCTTCTTAGCACGACAATCAAATATTAATATAGATTTTGGACACACCAAACTCCACTTTGTTAAACCTGTGAATATTTGACCCGCTTGAAGGGAAGGATATAGACATATGACTTTCACTGTCAACTTTTCAATTGGAAAAAGAAATGGATTTTATCGTCCTCTCAAAAAACAGAGGATCCCGAAGGACTTGAACGGCACAACTTCAGGCAATGAAGGACTTCAAAAAACAGAGGCAGAGGCAAAAGTGTTCTGTCGTTCAACATAAAAAACAACGAAACCCAGAAGGACTTGTACGGCACACACAGCACAGACTGCCTAATGGAGTGAAATGTTCTTACGCTCAACAGAACAGAAAAACAGAGGCAGAGGCAAAAATAGAGGAGAATGAGACACAGAAATAGACGGTAGAGGCAAAAAAGAGAATTAATTCTTGACATTTTGGCATGATAATATTTAAATTTGAGGGTGATACTGAATATATTACTAATATAAGAATATAAAAAAAAAAATTAAAAATATCAATGATGATTTTGTTTTCGAAGTGAAAGCGACTTTTATACACAAATATTTACTAAACTTCTATCCTTAAACGTCTTTTTTTCCTTATTTTAAAAAGGTCTAATTAGGTATTTAAGACAGTAAATTTCATATCCTTATGACCTTATCCTTTCTATCTACGTGGTGATTACCTAAGAAATATGAAGAATACGAATCTATTGGAGGACAACCAAGATTTGGAATCTTCCCTTTGAATTAGTTTTTTGAAAATAACTTTGAAGAAAAAATGGAAAATATGATTTTGGAGAATAGATTCTGACATAGATTGTGAAAAATGTGATTTTGATAGCTTTTCAAACTCAAAAGTGTTTTTTTTCCCCTTTTCGTCAAACACAAATGCATCCTAGAGCTCCCTAGCTTTTCTGTTATAACCTTGTGTGCGTGTGTTAACTATTTTACTCAACTTGACAGATCACATAACATTTATAGGCAAATTAAGAATACTGATGTCTTGTTTAACCAAAGAAAAAAGGAAAACAAAAAACAAAATCTTCCTCAAAATTGGATAGCGATCCCAAGAAGCAATTCATCCAAACCCACAAAATTGTTCGGAATCATATATGCTCCGATAAAATATTAAATTAAATAATACACTGAATGAAGAAAAACTTGTTTTGGGGCTTGAGTAGGATGCAAATCCTAATGCCTAATTAGTATAAACAAAAGTCTATTTCGAGGCAAATGCCAAACAGACCACAAGATCAGAAGCGAGCCTTGCGTTTTCGACCGGTGTACTTTGTATCTGCAGGTACCTCATTTCCTCTCCTTCTCATCTGATCCTTCTTCCTCAATATCCATTCCCTTCCCTTTCCACTTTTGTTATGTTTCTGCTTCTTCCTAGGCCTATGCCTGTCTGAGATACTAATCCTGCAAATTCCAGAATTTTTTTTTTTTTTTTTTTTTTTAATATCAATATTTCAGGTCATGATTGACTAGTCAAATAAAACATGAACCAATGTCAAAGTTATTGTATAAATGCTGGGCTTCAAGTTCTTTTCCTTAATTTTGAAAAGTAGAATTACAGAATAAACTACGCTAATGTGGCGAGACAAACCGTTTTGTTCTCTTCATCTTCACTTTCATCGTCGGACCAACTCTCCCCATCTTCACCTTTGCCCTTGATAGAGCTTGCCGATGTGTTTACCGATCGTTGACCACATGTGAGAACGAGAAATTCTTTTCTCTTCTTTGAACTATCACAAGACAATTGTTCACCAGTTAGAGCAACACCAAAAACAAGCTCAAAAAGAATGTGGTTAATAAGATGCTTTTCAGAAGAAAAGTGGACGAGAGCCAAAACAGGAAACAACTTTGATTCAAAATAACTAGTTTTTACAGCATGGCCACAAAGCAAATGTCCTTGGACTCTTTCGAATATGTGATTATCAAAAAAAATTTTAATGAACAAAAGGCAAAAAACCCAGACTATATGTTTTAGTAGACTGCTGTGTACATGATTTAATTGAAGAGTGACAGACTGTCCCAAAAAGTTGAAGAAGGTTGATGAGCTTGTCAACATAAACTTCAAGACAAACATGGTATTTAGGATCTGTTTTGTTTACTGAATCTAACTTATAGTGAAAGCGAATATTCCAGAGATATCATCATGAACCACACATAACCAATTTGCCTAAGCATTTCTATTTTAAGGGTTGGCTTTGTTTCAGAAAATTAATTCCACGTTTAAGAGGACATAAAGAGAAACTTATTGTTTATCCTTCTCCTGAGAGACTAATTCTCATTGACCAGGAAATACAATGACTTCACAAGACACTGGAAGATCAAAGATATTGTGCTAATTAAAGACCAAATGCCAGAAAATGCAAAAAATACTTTACTAGAAAATCATTTCTATATTTGTACTGGAATCCTATGTACCTGTGAGGATAATCCATCACTATACCACCAGAAAAACCAGCATGCATTGCAGCATTTAGAATCAATTCTCGCTGCTGCAGATTTTCAGGATACAATTGAAACACTGCTCTAGCTCCATTTGTCAAGCATTTGTATAAAGATGTAAAGAAAGCCCTGCAAGTTCAAAAGAAGTTACAATGTTATGTACCATGGAGGACTGTGAAAAATTCACCATAATCTAATTTTAGTGGAGTAAAATGCAAAAGAGGAAAAACCAACAACACATGCTAGAATATATATTAAAGTGCTGAAGTAGAGTTATTAAATTGAAGTACAATAAATAAAAGCAGAGACATACTTCAATCTTAATCTTGGATTGTGAGAGGATTTATCGGCGTTGCATAACCACTGCACCACCAAATAGAATATAAGAGTAAGTGATAAAGTAAATGAGCATCGAGCCCAATCAAGCATGGTACCAAAGCATTAGCTTCATTGGTATATATATTTGAAATGGAAAATTACACCTAGGCCTGTCGATTAGAAAAGCAATGTCTTAGCAAACATTAGGTTTACAAAATGGATAACAGAAAGCAAGCTTAATAATGTGATGATGGCAGCAAACCTGAACTGCAGAGATGCTAATGGCACCATCAATAACTCCAGGACGAAGCCCTAAACCCTGAAACCATTTAAGAAGAAAGATAAAGGGAAAATCAAAAAGCAAATTATAGAGCAAGCATCTTGTTTTCTTGGAGAAAGTTTTTAGTTTTACATAACTATGGATTTTCAGACAACTATGATGATCACAAGAAGCAGAATACAAAAAGGAAGAAAAGAAACAGATATCAGTAGTCCAGAACCATCCAGTAATAGATAGTCCTAACACTGTTATGAAGGGAAGTCAAATATCAATGCAGAATACTCATAGATCTCCAATTTGGTGAATACCTGACCCATATCGCCAAGTAAAAGGTCTCCCTCAGCCTCTCGCTCCAATGCGACATCTAGACTTAACCAAAATGTCATCAATTAAAAAGCCAAAAAACAAATTGGAGGGAACAATTGGAATGACAAGTGTTATGTTCACAAATATAAAAGAATTGACTCACCAAGCATTGATAATGAAATGTCTAGACCAATCCAGTGGTGTCCGTTCTCTGAAAGTGTCTCTCCACTAAGTCCCGATCCACAACCTACAGAATGTTGTAGCAATGCAATCATAAATTTTAGTTTACGCTATAGTATAAAAGAAAAATTTTTGTTTAAAAAAAAAAAAAAAAAAAAAAAAAAAAAAAGGTTCACAAAACCATACTCTCTGGATGAAATAAAAAATTTTAAAATGTCAGTGAAGTCCTAATCGCACAACCTAAGAAAGCCAACTCAAATAATGGGTTGAAATCTTCTAGTCTTCCAACTATATTACAAAGTACTAAATAACACATAAGATCAGTATGTTCAAAATATGGAGATGTTTGTCCAGGAAACCCTCAACCCTCATGTCACAGTTTAACAGGTTAATCTATAAAAGAATTGGACAAAAGAATTTATCGCAGTGAATCTACCATAAATATCAGCTACTGTGCCTGGAAAAGCTATGGTTCAGGTTACATTACATTATATTAAATATGTCATATCAAAGGAGTATCTCCATGGCAATATAACAACAATTCAATACCGAAGACTGAAAAGAATTTCCAGCGGAGAACCATAAATGGTTTATGCATAAATGAAACTATTGTGACCTTTTACTGAGGCGGACCAAAAAAAGCAAATCCATAAGATGCTTCCCGAATTAATGCAGAAGAGAATGAGAGAATTTTTTTTACCAATGTCTAGGAGTAACTTGGGAATGTCATCATCGGGTAAAGCAAGTAGCTCCAGAGCTCTTTCAGAAAGAGAAGCCTTTAAACACACGAAAGAGGATCAGTAAGAACTTCAAAACTGAAAATATAACACTCAAATTATCGATTTACAAAATTCAATAAGTCGAGCATCAGGATTCTTAGAACAAAGGAAAACAGCACGCATAACTTGATAACTTGATTTTCAAGGGAAAGCACCTGAATTTCCATGATTCGGGAAGAAGATGTGTACTTGCGAGCTTCAGTATCATCATAGAAGACCTCAGGTGGAGCGAGCAGCTCTGGCCTGGACGACATGATTGGAAATCCTTTTCCTCTTCCCTTGAGGGCCGCCGATGAAGAAACCAGCGAGTGAGAATGAGAAAAGGAGTGAGTGGCCGTTTAGCACCCCAGCCAGACAGGACAAGTCGGCCTGAACCACCCTGGCCGGTATAGACCTCTGGCCTGCCTGTTAATGAAAAGAAGAATAGCATGAGGAAAAAAAATCTTCACCAATGAAGGACCAAATCATGGCGAGTTGATAAAGTTGACAATGCTAAGTTGATATTGATATTACATGGTTAAAGCCATATTCACCTTTAAAGAAAACATTGTTTTTGCTGGTTGTTTAGCCAAGATGCCACATAATCAGGATACTACTTTTTGTATCTTTGATCAACAACCACCTTATCTAGTTGAGGTGGAGGTTGATAAAGGAAATTAGGATTGTATCATCTTTTGAAAAGTGAATGAAGGTATTAATTTATATATATTTTTTGCCAACATTAAGTATTTATTCAAATAAAAAGATGAAAGGGCAAAAATCCAATGTTGGTGAAGATTTCAAATTAAGATTCATTGGAATACGGGAAAATCTCAATAAAATATTTCAGAATGGTAATATGGCACGGATTGTGGATGAATTTCAGCCTCATACGACGCCATATCACTATTCACCCCAAATTCTCTCTGCAAACATAATCATAATGCTAAACAAGTAACCTTTTTTGGCTAACAAAACAAGTAACCCTTTGTAAACACCAATATCTCCGTTTGAGAACAGAAACAAGAACCAACGTAATCCGCAACCATAGCAGTTCACAATCAATATAAAGTCCTCTCCGGAAATTAAAAGTCGTAAACGACGATAAATCAAACGGCATCGCTGCAGGAAATGAAACATAAAATCGGGCCGAGGAACGAAAAACATGAATAAACCTATAATCATATCACCCTACACTCGTACCATTTCGGGAGGAACTGAAACGCGTGCAAGAACCGATACGTATGAAATCAGCAATCCCTCATCTCTAAAGCAATTAATATTTCTGAAGCACAAGGGACATAGAAGAGAAAACGCCAAAAAAAGGGGATACGAAGTGGGCTAGTATAATGTACCTTGTACTGCGACCACAAAGCCAGACACCTTAACAGAACGCAGCCCTGCAGATTTGGCTACGTGTTTGATTCTTCTGAGAAGGAGAAACAGGGTTTTGGATCCTGACTGTTGTTCAAGTCAAAGCAGACCTCCGTCGCCGGACGAAGGTATGGCAAGTGTGTTTAGAGGTTAAATGGAAGCAGAAACGGGTAATAGAACACGAAATTTGGTCTCGCCCCTGCAAAGGGCTTGTTTCGGGTTCCAAAACCTTTTGAAACAAAACCTAAACCTAAACCTAGGTTTAAACAAAACCTAACTACTTTTGTTATAAGAAAAAAGATGAATAAATACCATTTGAATTTGTAAAACTCCAAAAAGGCCATCGAATTTGTAAAAAAATTAAGAGATGACAAAGACTTTGAGGGTTATGCAAATCCGTACAAATTCATGTAAAATGACCATAATGCCCGAGAGAGAGATGAACCGAGCTCCATTTTTGTGACTGTTGAAGGACGTTTGCCGCCGTCTTGACCCTCCTCCATCGAAGCCACACCCGCCTTCGCCGTTGACGCCGCACCCACTGGACGCTGCACCGGATGACGACAGTGAGAAAGGAAAAAAAAAAAATCGAGACAAAACACATAAATTTTTTTTTAGATCGCTCTCGTTCGCGTTGAGAGTTTGGAAGATATTGAAAGACTATAAAAGAAGGAAGGAGAGGCGTGGAGGAAGGAAGAAGAGAAAGGAGGCCCAAAAAAAAAAGAGTTCACTCGAGTGCCTTGAAAAATCCGGTAATGAATAGTAAATTGTGTTTGAGGAAGAAGGTGAATAGTAAATGTGGACTTTTTCATAAAAACAATACTTTTAACAACTGTTTTTAAAAAAACAAGTATTTTTAACAACTATTTTTTCAAAAACAGTCTTTAAAATAGTATTTTTAACGACTGTTTTTCAAAAAAAGTATTAAAAAGCAATACTTTTAACAACCGCTTTTTTCAAAAACAAAAAGTTAAAGGTACTTTCAACAACTTTTTTTCAAACATGATTTAAAAGTATTGTTTTTAACGATTGTTTTTTAAAAAACAGTCGTTAAAAGTATTGTTTTTTAAGACTAGTTTTGAAAAAACAAATCGTCAAAAAGTCCACATTTACTATTCACCTTCTTCCTCAAACACAATTTACTTGTTCATTACTTGGATGTTTTGAGTGCACTCGAGTGAACTCGTTTTTTTTTTTTTTTTTTGCCTCCTTCTCTTCTTCCTTCCTTCCTCCACGCCTCTCCTTCCTTCCTTCCTTCACAGCTTCCAATATCTTCCAATCTCTCAACGCGAATGCGAACGATCTAAAAAAAATTTATGTGTTTCGGCTGCTCAGTTTTTTTTTTTTTTTTTTTTTTTGCTTTTTCACCGTCGTCATACGGTGCGGCGTCAACGCGGAGGTGGGTGTGGCTTCGACGGCGGAGGATCAAGATGGCGGCGAACATGCTTCGGCAGTCATGAAAATGGAGCCTCGGTTCATCTCTCTGGGCATTATGGTCATTTTACACGAATTTGTACGAATTTGCATAACCCTCAAAAGTCTTTGTCATCTCTTAGTATTTTTACAAATTTGGTAGGCTTATGGAGATTTTACAAATTCAGATGATATTTATTCGTCTTTTTCCCTTTGTTATAAGTATGACAAACACCAACCTTTTTTCTAAAAGCTATTCTACATCCAAAATTTAGATTTTGGGATGAAATCTAGATTTTCCAAAATCCAATTTTATTCCACTCTCAGCTCTCTCAGCGAAGTCCAAAGCAAAAATGAGCTACACCATCATTACAGAAACCCCAAAATACCCTCCATTTTCACTCTCAGCTCTCTCTGTGAATTTTTTTTTTTAATCAGAAAACATTCTTCTCTCTCCAACACATCCGTGCTGACAGTGAGCTTGCAATGTTTTCTGTATTTGTTGGACGGTCAAGTGATCACTGCCATGTCATTTTTTTTTTGGGATATATACTAGTGTGATTCTTAACACATATATTTTTGTCTATACAATTTATTAATATATACATGTTTGATCTAATTTTTATCATATTATATAATTTACTAATGGTATAAATTTATTTTTCTAACAATTTTACGTAATTTTTTGTATTTATTATAAAATATAATGTTTATAATATTTAAAATACAACCTTATCATTTAAATTCTATTATACAAATAATAATATAAAATGGATCATATGTATAGATGCTTTGGAAAACTATTGAGGAGTAGCATTAAATCACGAGGATAAAGAAAAAAGAGAAATAATAACTAGATATGTAGGTGGAAAATTTAATGAAGCTCATAGTAAATATTATTCTGATTAGAGATAATTTATAGCAATAATAAATGCAGTAGAAAATTTTAAATTATTCATAGTTCATAAGAGATGTAACACCCCACCGTCCTGAGCCCAGAACAGAGTGGCATCTTCACCTATTATGCAAAGATGTACTCCCTCCGGTCCTAATTATAGGACATATTTAACCGATTTTGGAGAGATTAAGGAGAGAAGTTAAATTAGTTAATTTTACTCATTTTTCTAAAATGCCCTTATATAAATTTAAAATGACATAAGTAAAAGTAAATTAATAACCCTTACCACATACCTCTCCGACTTAAAATGTTCCTTTCTACACTCTTTTAATTGAAAATAATGGTCTTGCTATATACACATATATGTGTGTGTTTATATATGTGTACGTGTATGTGTGTGTGTGTGTGTGTGTGTGTGTTTGTATATAGACACAATAGACACACACACACACACATATGTGTAATCACAAAAAACTAAACACATTTGAGAGAATAAAATAGGGGTATTTTAGGAAGAAATTGATAAAAATTAGAATGTTGTCCTATAATTAGGACTAAAGTTAACTTCTAAATGTTGTCTTATAATTAGGACCGGAGGGAGTAATATTTAATGAAAAGTTAAACCACTGGCTAGTTTTGGTTCTTGCAAAGAAAGTCCTTCTTTAAAAGAAATTTTAAAATAATAAACAAATTCAGTTGGGCTTTTTTCAAAATATTTAAAACTTTTGAAAACATTCTATCGAAATGTGGTTCAAACTTGTCATTAAAATTGCATCATACTTAAAACCTTATCAAGATTCATTAGAGTCTTTTTCCTTATTTCTCCAATTAGTCTAGTGCTCTACTAAATCGTTCACCATAATTTGGGCTTGTTACATACATGCCCGAACCTACAGCAATCGTTAGCAACATATATATGTATATAAGTCTTAACTACTTCTACGTGATAGTATGTATCTAATTAAATATATACATCCCCAGTAGCCACATACGGCTATCACAAAATAACATCTAAGTTATAAGGAAACAGTAAAACCATAGACAAAAATGAAACTAAATGTTTCATCTGCTTCCTCTTCACCACCTTCTTCTCAAAATCAGACAATTACTATGCCTTTGCCTCTTCCCCCTTTGCTACTGGACTGCCCACGTCCTGGATTCAAGGAAGGCTTTGAGATTCAAATAAATGAATTTAGAGTAACAGGTTAATATCAAATTCTAGCATATGCAATATATGTAAATTCACCAAATAGAGTAGTCCACACAGCACATAAAGCATTCAAATTCAAATTCAAGTTTAAGTTCAAATTCAAACAACAAGTATTACATACCAAGTATAATGCAGCTTGTAATACCAGTGTTCATTCAAATACTTTCAAATACCTTGGCGCAAAGAAATTCATTTTATCAATTCAATACCAAAAATAATGAATGCACTAGGTCTTGCCTAGCCACCGAGAAGTTAGCCCCATGGTCGGCCCTTCCGCTCAATCAAGCCACGAGTGGTGCTGGCCCCATACAGCTGGGACATACAATATGGTATACAAAAACACATATAGCTATGCAAAGAATGTGAGATTAAAGTTACTACCTGTTGGTCTTATCGACAAAACCCCTTCCAACAAGCTCTTATCACTATGCTTGTCCTTTAAGGTTGGGAAATTCTCAAGTCCTATAATTAACATTTATATAGTGATGGCTCATTAACCAATCCAAATATAATTATAAATTCAACTTCTCTTGACCCACCCCAAAAATACTTGTCTTTTAATATCCTTATGACTAGGGATGTATACTCATTGAGACTTATTTAATTAGATACTATACGCTATAGGGTAATTATCATCTCAGCCATTTAACCTTTCATTTTATCCAAAAAAACCTTTACCTTAAAGGTTTAACACAATTAACAACTTATGTGATTATTTTAAGACTTATAAAAAATTCAGCCTTTAACTTCTCTAAAAATTTGAGAAGTTCATAATTTAACCGACACAACTTCGAATGGAGTAATTCAAATTTCTAATTAAGCCTTGATAAGTCTATTTTCATAAATTAAAGTCACCAAATTGATTTATGGCTGAGAAAAATTCCCAAAATTTAAAAATATAAACAATGTCCAGAAATTTTTCAGATTTCCTGACCAATCTTTGAGAAACCATAACTCCTTCAATGTACTTATCAGAATTCGACGAATTACCTATCAAATTAAACCTATATGTGTCTACTATTTAACTGGAAAATTTCAAATTTTAATGATTTTGTTTAGTCAGTCCGAAATGCCACGTCATTTTACTGTTCCTGAAGCATACCAGAAATTTCTAGATGTTTAGCCCTATTTCCAAAAATCATAACTGGAGTTATAAACCTCTATTTTAGTTGATCCAAAGCTTATTTTAAACCTTAAGGAGTGTACTATCTCCTGTAAAAATTTCAGATCAAAACTCAACCTCTAACTTTCGAAAACACCATGCACATTATGCTCTGTTCTTGCGTCGTGTTGCAGAGTTGAGAAAACAACACACGCAAATTTTATTTTCTGACTTATACTCTTGGAAATCAGACCCAATGAACCTATAATATGTGGGTATTTGGCCAAAGTCCCACATTGCTTAAGTCTTTGTAAAGGGGGGTAGTGTAAGTCCCACATTCCTTAAGTCTTAGAAAGGGGGTAGTGTTTTAGGTTATAAATAAGACCCCCTCCTCCCATAGTGATCATCCCCCAAAATTGCCTTCTCATAAAAGGCATTAGAATTTCTTCTTCCTATGTATTATTTCACATGAAGATTATTGGAGTGAAATTAGATTCAGGTATTTCTCCTATTGTTGTCTTATTCTTTTATTGTAGTCCCGCCTATTATTTATTAGCTACAATTAGATATAGTAGTTGTGATTTATTATATTATTAAATTACGTCTAGAAGTTTTGTTTTTCTAGCATTGTGATTTTTTAGTATAATCGATTGCGCTTTATATTTTCCGCTTTCGCAACAATTGGTATCAGAGCCGAGGTTCTGTCTGAGTATGCTCTGTGGTTGCAGCATAGTCTGAACTTCCACATTAGAAAAGAATTACTTCTGGGCTTTTGTATTGGTAGCTATTAAATAATATTTGATTCAGAAATGGCGGACAAAAAGGTTGGAGAATCCACATCAAATTCGTCGTTGGCATCTTCGCTTTTGACAAGAGTAGTGTCCAATGCGAAGTTTGCAGTTGAAATTTTTGACGGATCTGGACATTTTGGGATGTGGCAAAGCGAGGTTTTGGATGTCCTTTTACAACAAGGATTAGACTTTGCTATTGAAGAGAGGAAACCAGATAGTGTGGAGGAGGAAGATTGGAGGGTCATCAATCGTGTTGCTTGTGGTACTATTCGATCATACCTTTCAAGAGAGCATAAGTATCCATACACAAAGGAAACTTCTGCATGTAGACTGTGGAAGGCACTGGAGGACAAGTTTTTGAAGAAAAGCAGTCAGAATAAACTCCATATGAAGAAAAGACTGTTTCACTTCACTTATGTTCCTGGTACCACAATAAATGAGCATATCACTAGCTTTAATAAGTTGGTGACAGATTTACAGAATATGGATGTGACCTTTGAAGATGAGGATCTGGCCCTAATGATGTTGTGATCACTTCCTGATGAGTACGAGCACCTGGAGACTACGCTACTTCACGGTAAGGAGGAAGTTTCTCTCAGAGAAGTTTTTTCTCCTCTGTATAGCTATGAACAAAGAAAGAAAGAGAAACAAAAGGGTGGAGAAGCAGAAGCTCTAGTCGTTAGAGGACGTGCAGAAGACCGGACGAGGTCAAAGAAAGGGTGATCTAAATCGAGGTCCAGACCCAGCAAAGATGATGTGCCTTTTGTCGAGAAAAAGGCCACTGAAAGAAGGACTATTCGAAGCTGAACAACAAGGCCAGACCTAACAATGGGAAGGCTGTTATGAACTCAAATGTAGCTGACTGCGATGATGAGAATTCAGATTTCTCACTAGTAACAACGATGTCACCAAAACCGTCGGACGTATGGTTGTTGGACTCAGCCTACAGCCATCATATGTGTCCTAACAAAGATCGATTCACTGACTTTGAAGAAGCAGAGTGTGGAATTGTCCACACAGCAGATAACTCTTCTCTTACCGCATACGGCATTGGTTCAATCAAATTAAGGAACCATGATGGATTGATCAGGACATTGATAGATGTTCAATATGTATCGGATTTGAAGAAGAATCTCATTTCTGTGGGAACTCTAGATTCAAAAGGGTTCAAGATCACTGCAGAAAATGAAGTGATGAAGATATTCTTCGGTGCACTGTTGGTAATGAAGGATATTCGGAAGAACAATAACACGTACCACTATCATGGTAGTACGGTTATTGGTACATCAGCAGTGACATCGAGTAGTGAGAAGGATGCAGAAGCAACCAGGTTGTGGCATATGCGCTTGAGACATGTTGGAGGAAAATCCTTGAAAGTACTGTCAGATCAAGGATTGTTAAAAGAATTGAAGCATTGCATCATGGATTTTTGTGAGCATTGCATAAAGGGGAAACAGACAAGGGTTAAGTTCGATACAACTATCCATAATACAGAAGGTATTTTGGATTACGTACACTCTGATGTTTGGGGTCCTTCCAAAACCCCTTCATTGGGAGGAAAACATTATTTTGTAACCTTTGTTGATGATTTCTCCCAAAAAGTTTGGGTGTATACGATGAAGACCAAAGACGAAGTGTTGGGAATCTTTCTCAAATGGAAGACGATGATAGAAACACAAACAGGTAGGAGGATCAAATGTCTTCGCACAGATAACGGTGGAGAATACAAGAGTGATCCTTTCTAGAAGGTTTGTGAAGATGATAGCATCATCAGACACTTCACCGTCAGAAATACACCACAACAGAATGGGGTGGCAGAATGCATGAACCAGACTTTGCTAGAGAAGGTTCGGTGTATGTTGTCCAATGCTGGCTTGGCCAAAGAATTTTGGGCTGAGGCAATAACATATGCGAGTCATCTCATTAATCGTCTACCATCTACGCTATTGGTGGTAAGACACCGTTGGAACAATGGTATGGAAAGCCTGCTACTGATTATGTTCTTTACATGTTTTTTGTTCAATTGCATACCATCATGTGAAAGAATCAAAATTGGATCCTAGAGCAAAGAAAGCTATTTTCTTGGGGATCACTTCTGGAGTTAAAGGATATCGTTTATGGTCTCCAGAGACAAAGAAGGTTATTTTCAGTAGGGATGTTACTTTTGATGAATATGCTATGGTGAAAAAGGTAGCATCTGGAGATACCAGATAGACAGATAGTGTTCCAAAGCAGGTGGAGTTTGAAGGAAAGCTGATTTTCCCAGTACAGGGAACGAACGGGGAAACAAAGGAAGACTTTCCTGTAGAAGAAGAGCCAGTTGAGAGGGAGGTTTCATCATATGAACCTCAGCAGCAACGTGAATTAATCGCAACCAGCAAGCCAAAACGAACAATTAGAAAGCCTACTTGCTTCATGGATATGGTGGCTTGTGCAACTTCAGTTGCAACTGATGACATTCCTTCAACTTATAAATGGGCTGTTCGGAGCTCAGAAAATGATAAGTGGAGGAATGCCATGAATGAAGAAATGTAGTCCCTTCATCATAATGGTACGTGGAGATTGGCCAAACTCCCGAAGGGTAAGAAAGCAATTGGTTGCAAATGGGTGTATGCGAAGAAAGAAGGATTTCCTAACCAAGGTGATGTGTGCTACAAAGCAAGATTGGTAGCTAAAGGCTATGCTCAAAAGGAGGGCGTTGATTATAATGAGGTATTTTCTCCAGTTGTAAAACATTCATCCATTAGAATTTTGTTGGCTTTGGTAGCACAGTTGGATTTGGAACTAGTTCAGATGGATGTTAAAATTGCATTTTTAAATGGAGACTTGGAGAGGAAATCTATATGACTCAGCCCGGAAGGATATAAAGTTCTTTGGAAAGGAGAACATGGTGTGTAAACTTGAAAAATCGTTATATGGATTGAAGCAGTCTTCGAGACAATGGTATAAACGATTTGACAAGTTTATGTTGCGGCATAAGTACAGGAGAAGCAAATACGATCATTGTGTGTATTTACGAAAGCTTGAAGATGGATCCTTTATATATCTTCTTTTGTATGTTGATGATATGTTGATAGCTTCAAGAAATCAAGCAGAGATTGAGAAGCTAAAGGGTCAACTAAAAAAAGAGTTTGAGATGAAGGATTTAGGCGAGGCAAAGAAGATACTTGGCATGGAGATAACAAGAGCTAGACAATCAAAGAAGCTCTTTTTATCTCAAAAGGAATATTTAAAGAAGGTGCTAAATCGTTTTGGTATGAATGAAGAAACGAAGTCAGTTAACATTCTACTTGCCCCGCATTTTAAGCTTAGTGCTGATATGTCGCCGAAGGATGAAGATGAACGAGAATATATGTCAAGAGTACCATACACGAACGCTGTTGGTAGCTTGATGTATGCTATGGTTTGTACAAGACCGGATATTTCACGCAGTTTGTTAGAGTTGTGAGTAGGTATATGCATGATCCTGGAAAGGAACATTGGCAAGCTGTGAAATGGATTCTACGGTATATTTGTAATACTATAGATGTAGGATTGGTCTTTGAGCAGGATGTTGATCAATGTCTAGTTGGGTATTGCGACTCGATTTTGTAGGTGATTTGGACAAACGAAGATCAACTACTTGGTTATGTGTTTACACTTGCAAACGCACCCGATTAGTTGGAAGTCTACTTTACGATCAACGGTTGCTTTGTCTGACGAGTGTAGAGTACATGGCGATTACGGAGTAGGCATGAAGGAGGCAATTTGGCTTCAAGGGTTGCTTGGAGAGCTTGGTATTGGTCAAGAAGGCATCACAGTATTTTGTGATAGCCAGAGTGCTATTCAGTTAGCAAAGAACCAAGTCTATCATGCAAGGACAAAGCACATTGACGTCCGTTATCACTTTATAAGAGAGATTTTGGAAGAAGGTGGAGTCGTAATACGGAAGATAGGAACATATGATAATCCTGCTGATATGCTAACGAACGTGGTGACTCCTATTAAATTTCAACATTGTTCGGATCTGATCAACATTTGTTGAACATTGTATTTTGAATAGGAGTTATAATTAGAATTTTGTAATTTAGAAGAAATCGAGAATGTGGGAATTTGGCCAAGGTGGAGATTTGTGGGTATTTGGCCAAAGTCCCACATTGCTTAAGTCTTTGTAAAGGGGGGTAGTGTAAGTCCCACATTGCTTAAGTCTTAGAAAGGGGGGGTAGTGTTTTAGGTTATAAATAAGACCCCCCTCCTCCCATAGTGATCATCCTCCAAAATTGCCTTCTCATAAAAGGCATTAGAATTTCTTCTTTCTATGTATTATTTCACATGAAGATTATTGGAGTAAAATTAGATTCAGGTATTTCTCCTATTGTTGTCTTGTTCCTTTTATTGTAGTCCTGCCTATTATTTATTAGCTGCAATTAGATATAATAGTTGTGATTTATTATATTATTAAATTACGTCTAGAAGTTTTATTTTTCTAGCATTGTGATTTTTTAGTATAATCGATTGTGCTCTATATATTCCACTTCTGCAACATAATAGACATGCACAGCTCTAAAACTTAATTCCATAGCCAAATGAGATCAAAATCGACGGAAGTTAACATGCATGCCTCAAAAACGTTGACATAAGCTTCCTCTCTCCAAAATATGAGTTTTAGCCACTACAAGCTTCTCAAAACTTCGCAAATCCCAAAAACGTTCTTGCATGTGAGTCTATGCCTTCTTCTTCTTTTTCAGTTCGACCTCCAACTCACGGTGGTTTCGATCTCCCTCTTGGTGTCTCAAACTCTCGCTGTCTCTATCTCTATCTTGCTCTCTTTGTTTTGCTCTAGATAAAAGAGGAATGAAGCAGGAGTGTAGGTAGTGGTATGTTTGTGTGTTTGTGGGAGTAACCGGATGGAGGAAGTGTGGGTGTGTGTGTGTGTGAGTGTTTACGGAAGAGGGAGAGGGAAGTGGAGGGTGTGTGTGTGTGTGTCGTATGAGTGAAGTGAGAAAGAAGAAGGGAGTTTATGTGTGTGATATGTTGTTTGTGAGAAGTGAGTGTGGAGTGTGTGCACGTGGCTTGCATGCATATTAGATTGAGAGAGAGAGAGTGTGTCGTGAGATGGAGGAATAAGGGAGTTTGAGGTGTCAATAAATTAGAAAGGGAAGTGAGTCTTTGTCATGCAATAAGGAAGATAGTTGGGCTGAATGTTATGCCAACTAAATGGGCCAAATGGAGTACGGGTTGAGGGAGTGTGCTTGTTTTGCTTTGTCTAATGCTTCTATCGAAATGCTCTATTAGAGAAAATAATGAATGTTGCATGCGGTTAATATACCTAGCTTGCACATGCACTATATCTCCCCACATTTATATGCCTTTTCTAATTTATTTGCAACCTTAGATAATTGATACAAATAAATCCTTATTTTTATTTAAGGATTTTTTTTTTCTTTAGGCCATAAAATATTATCTTCAAAATATTTAGGCCAAAATTTATTCTCAACTATTTGTTCTTAATTTTACAGAAAATTATGCCTTAAATCCCAAATAATAATCCTTAAAATAATTAACGTCAATTTTCCATAATTAATCACATATCATATTTTTAATTCAATAATTCTAAAATTTGAGATGTCACAAGAGATTTACAGTAGAAACTGATAATACTCAAGTAAAATATTTGTTAAATAAGGGAATTTGATCAAATAAATTAAGTAGTAAGATCTTTATTAGATGAGAGAATGATTTATCTTATTTTGATTATGATATTGAGTATTAAAGAGTAGAATAATCTAGTTGACTATTTGAGTAGATGAAAATAGGTAAAAGATGACCAATAATGCAATGATTCTTCCAAAGAATCACTCGTTCTAGAACAAATAATATTAAAGATCAATATTTTTGAGATGAATATGAGTCTTCTAAGCAACCAAGTAAATGGGAGTATCCAGAGTTTATCAAGTTCTGTTGAAAATATATATTCACATGTTGAAGAATTGTCAAAGAAATTGGAAGCAATTGGAGGACCAATATCAAAACAAATATCTATAGTTGATGCTACAGTAAAGACATCTGAAATCTAAAAACCTGGACCAACCAAGAATTATACCATTAATAGAGATAATAGACACTCAACAAGCCCAAAAATCCCCAGAAGACCTACATCCACAAGAACCTCCTTTTATTAAGCCTTCTTCCAAACCCCACAACAATATAAATTCTTTAAACTCCTTCTTCACAAATTAAATCATTTATTCTTAACCACTAGAACCATCAAATAGTAACCTCACCAAACATTGTAAAAACCTTGTATGGCTATGGATTAATTGCCATTTATCCTTCACCAATTATGGAAGAAATATTAGAATTACCCAAGTCTATTTGAGATGCAGTAAAACATTATTCTGGATAGTAACCCAGTATACAGTATTTATTATATGTTATTCAACTATTGCTGAAACAACTCTAGACAAATTTTATCCTCAAATAAATTTGTAAGATTGGGAACTACTAAAAAAACCTATTGAGTATGATTCAGAAGTTAAAAAAGATATTGAAGAAGATGAAGATTTCCAATACCGAATATCTTCTATTAGAGCCCAAGATTATAATATAATATTCTAGGAGATAAACATAACAATAACTTGTGAAGGATTTTTCCAACTTCTAATGATGCAAAATTTACCCCTCCTAATTCTTATTGAAAGCGCACAGATGATCAAATAGCAGAGCCAAGTACGGTGGTGGACTTTCCCCATATCCAAATAGTTGAGCTTCGTTATGATTCACAATACAAGAACAAAATAAATTAAATCAAATCAAACATGGAAATGAATAAAACCAAACAATCATAAAAATAGCCACTAATTCAGTAATTTACCATTGCGATCAATAGTGTTGAAGCCATTGATGAACCTTCTGGTGAGCATTGAATTTAGAAAATCAATCCCATAGTAAGGGGCACTGATCACCCTCCAATTTCAATCAAGAATGAAAGAAAGATTTTCACCCGATATTGATAAAACAAGATTAATGGTATCTAACAACAGCAAAAATCAGCGGGGCAAATAATCATTATAGGTCACGTTTGGTATGATGGAGTTGGAGAGATGGAGATGGAATTGAAATCCATGATAAATATTTGTTTGGTTTGCATGAAATTTTTTTTTATATGAAAATTTTAGGAAAGGGATTGGGCTCACCCACAGTCCAAGGGTAAGGCGCTTTGGAGCCTAGTCCCATAGACATACTTAGTCGAAAAAGTACACATGCCTCCACCTCTACCAGCGTTTCCACTGCTTCCTAGACCCCTAGGATGCCTCCCCCAGTGTCTTGACCAACGTAGGGATCGAACCTCCTCCTTTAAAGTGAGGAAGTCCAACCTCCACGCCTGTTGAACTCGAAGACTAGGGGTTGGTTTGCATGAATTAATTTCTATGTTAAAATCAATTCCATCAAAATGGGCTGAATTGGGCTTTATGCCAAGACCCATGGAAATGAGATGGGTTCCTGGAGGCCATATTTTCGTACTAAAATGTCCTAACTTGTGAAATTTCTGGACACTTAGCTTTTACCCAAATTGAAACCGTAAACCCAATATGAAACTGTGATCGACGGAGGAGGATGAGACGCCATGCGAGGAAGACGGTGGGGGTAGCTCGGTGAATGATACAACGAATACAACGACGCTTTAATGACAACCTCCACCATCCACTTCGGATGACTCCATCGTAGGTGATCGAACCACCTTATTCTTCTACTCTCTTTGGTCCTTATTATAAGTCACAAATATAATAAATGATGAATGTTGATAGATTTAATTTCAATTAACAAAATATATTTATTTTGTTGTCATTTTTATAAAGCACTTACTTAATTTTAAAGCGCATTAATTATTTTTTTATGTATGCCCATAACTAATAAAAGTAGTAGGTGAGAGTAAGAATTAATATAATATTAGAGTTTAGTGCAATTAGTAGGGATAATATTGGAAGTTACTTAAATTATAGGATAACTTACTTTAACTGTTTTCATTGATCTGTGAGAATTGTTAGTTGGTACTTTATAATAAGGACCGGAGGCATAGGTGGACCTATGTATAAGGGGGGCAAGTGCCCCCTGGATTTTGGGATTTTTTTTTTTATAGAAAAAATTAATATATGTTTCAATGATTGTCCACCCTTAAATTAAGTGTTCATCTTTAATATATCAAGACTACACTTCGTAATCGGATGGGGGATGAATGATTGTTTAGTGCCTTATATTGAAAAAGATGTATTTGATAGAATTGATAATAAGGCAATTATGATGAAATTCTAAAAAATAAGGCCTAAAAGTATGACATTGTGTGTAATATCTTGAATTTTGGACCTAGAGACTTGAGAATATGCCTGTATCCGGTGGACGATTAGACCCAGTTCAAAAAATATGATATTAAATTTATGAAATATTATATGGAATTTTCATTAAGTCATTAGTAGATGATATTTATCCTCTAACATTAACAATTAATGTAAGAGAAGGATGAGGAATTGTTCATAAAAGTTTGATTAAATAAATTTGGTCATGGACAATTCAAGAGAGTGGATGACAATGGAAGTAATAAATAAATAAATATACTCTTTCCCTTTCATTTATAAGTATTTTGGCCAAGGGAAATTAAAAGGAAGAAGGAATGTTCTCAAATATGTAAAATAGACATTTGTTGGTGCCAAATGTCAAAATAGTGATCCAAGATGATTGGTCATATTTGAAGACAAATTTTGAGGGCAAAAGAGGCCTAAGATTTTCGGCCAAAACAAGTTAAGTAGAGGACAAAAAGAATGCTTGTGATGGAACTATGGAAGACACATGGTAAGTTAATATATTCACGAGGTAAAGATCTTTGACTTTAGGTAACCAAGAGGTGAAATGCCTACTAGGATGACATTAAGTTGGCCTAATGTATACAAGACCAAGAGCATTAAAAAAGCCATAATATGCTTCTTGAGTAAGCATTAATTTCGGACAAGCAAGGTGAAATAGAGACAAGAGGGAAAGAGGGGAAACCAAGTGCAAAGTCACATGTAAATATACAAAGTCAAGGCCATTAAACCTAAGAGGACAAGTGGCAACTTAGTGAATTAAATTGGACTTTTAATAGGCAATAGTACAAGAGCAACTTAAGGCAAATGGAAGACAAAATTTCTTCTTCTCCAAGCCTTAGAATTTCGATCAGCCATGAGGAAAAAGGGAAGAAAAAAAAGCCTGATTTAAATCAATGGAAAAGCCAAATGAACAAAGTCAAAGACTTGGAAAAAAAAAAGCCAATGAGAAGAATCCAACAAGTATCAAGAAGAGGCTTATTTTTGAAGCAAATTGAATAAAAACATGTGACTCTCCATTAGCCATTAAATGCGACAGATTTTAAGTACAAGGAGGAGATAAAATTACTTGCAAGATAAGCCAAAGCAAGGGTCAAAGCCTTAGAAAAAATTAGCCAATGAAAGAGGATCAAATGGGATCAAGTAGAGGCTTATTTTTGGAGCTATTAGAGACAAAATCTGATCCTATTTTCAGCCATTAAGTTCGATTCAGCCAAGGACAAAGAGGAGTTAAGATGACTTGGAAAATAAGCCAAGGCAAAGTCAAGCCATAAATGATAGGAAGCCAAAGTCAAAAACTTGAGTTTTAAGCCAATCAAAGTGTACTAAGGTTGATCTTGAATAGGACACATGGACAAGCTGAATTAATGAACAAAGAAAGTCAAGGATGCTTCCCTCTTAAAGCTGCACATCTCAGTCAAGATATGAATCCAAGGGAAAATGTAACTTGCAACAAAAGACAACTTAAAAGTTGAGACTTCTTGACCAATGAGAAAAGACTTAAACCTAAGCTAAAAGGGCACTTGACTTCAATCAATAATTTGATCCAAAAGCTACAAATTTCGTGCAGCCCATAAAAGCCAAGGGAAATCAAGGAAAACTTGGAGAAAAGGAAGAAAAACAAGCCAAAAACCCAAGTCAAACTATGAACCAATAAGATTTAATTTAGGGAAATATTTTGCATGGTAATAAGTCATTATTTAAGGACTTCTTTGCCCTTATTTTGGCTGCCCATTTCGTCCAAGAGAGAGAGAGAGTGAAGATAGAAATTCATACACAAAGATGAGGAAGAAGGCACACAATTGAAGCTCAAGGTAAGTAGTCATGGTTTAGGTATCAACTTCTCTTCTCTATTATTTATGAAAGATTTAAGGATTAAAAAGGCAATTGTATGTGGTATTTTAAAGGGAGGCCAAAGGTTTAGGAGGTTCAAGAAGGAGATACAAGTTGCCAAAGTCCAAGATCAAGCCTAGTGGTAAGAACATCCATTTCTTCTTTAAGTTTTTGAAACTCAAGTTTGAAACCCAGATTTCATAATCTGTGGTAAACTGAAATAAATGAATGGATTTTGGTAAATCTGAGCTTACCAACGTGTTCCTCATAGAAAATGGAGTGGGAATATGTTGGTGAATGAATTTCTAAAAGGATTTTCAAACATAAAATAACAAGTTCTTTAAAGAAGTGAAAATCGCCAGTTTTGAAAATCCTGGGCAGCAGGGATTGAAAAATGGTTTTAAAATAGTAAATGAAGTCCAATGGCCATGAAATTTTACAGGGTTAAATTAGACATCCTAATATTCACTTTGGTATATCATTTTGTAACGTTTCAAGATGTCTACTAGGAGAAATAAATTTTGCAAGACAGCCCAGAATCTGGAACGTTGCCTCTGACCAGCGAGTGATATTTTTACACATAAAAATGAAGCGTGTGTTTTTGGACTTTGGGAGTATTTTTACTAAAAACTAGACATGTCAACGGTTCAATGGCCACTGGAATCATACAAAAATAATTTTTCTAGAATTAATGGTGGATTTTTTGAAGTTAAGGCATACTTTCTGGAATTTTTGGAAAATAGGCGAATTTTATGAAAATAAAAGGAGAGTTTGTATTAGTAAATAAAAAGGAGTGTATTTGCTTTATATAGGGAAAATACATACCCGGAGTTATTTTCGGACGCCGAGGAAAATTTATTAACTACCGATAAATTTCCAGGTAGTAACTGTTTACTTACATACTCTATGTTACTTTGTATGTTTGTGATGCCATGATTGAGGGTTTGGGCTGTAGAGCCTAGTGGACTGTGTGTCCTTGGGTCACTATTGTAGGGCCTAGTGGACTTTGTGTCCTTGGATCGCTACCGAGCCGTTGATGCATTCAGTATGGTTAGGGTTTGAGTCCCTGGCTATAGTTGTTTTCCTATCTCTGAGGATTTTTCGGGGGCTTGCCTTGGTAAGGCAGCCCAACGGTGTGTTGATTGTGATCCTGAATGCATGTGATATGTTTACCATTGTTGTTGTGATTTTTCCTGATTGTGGATTGCATACATGCACTGCATACATATTGTATATGAGTTTAACAATTACTTTGGGTTCAATTTTGAACTCCAGACTGTGCTAAAGATACAGGTGTTTCTGGCTGAGTTGACTAGAGATTTGAAGTAAGGGCATGAGCTGAGATGAGGGTTGAAGAAATAGGGAATGCCCTATTGTCTTATGTAGTCTATATTTTGGGATAACTGTATATTTTACTTTTTTGCCCGGTATTTAATTTGAGATTATTGTACCCTAACCCTACGGGGAATATCTGTTGTTTACTTCCCACACTTTTACCAGTATTATGTGCTTTGTCCAAACCGATCAAATTCTCTCGTTGCGTAACGCTCTGATGTATGATAATATGAGGAAATTGACTAAGGAAAAGTAATCAATAAAAGAGATCCCTCTAACCCGCCACCCGAGAGGGCGAGGCCAGTAGGGGTGTAACATTGTGATTATTTTTATTGTAATATACTTTTGTTATTAAAATATATGTACTTGAACTTATTGAGTGCCCACCTCTCATTGTAATTTATGTAGATGCATTTCTAACAGTACTTAGCCTTAATTTTCTAAATGACGGGTTTGTAAAATAATTGTTTATCTTATTACATCATTAGTATTAATTTGATTTCATGAATATATTTTTTGATTTTTTTCTTTTCTTATTTATATTCTTTTATTTTTTTAATGTGTTTAAAACTTTCTTTTAAAAAAAAAAATTCGGGCCACTGCCTTCAAATCCTCCGCCACTAATACCCACTCTTCATTTATTTTCTGGTCTGCCACTGACTGGAGGTCATGAAAACCATCGAGGACAAAGCTTCCTATCTATTCTTCTAGATCTAGGCCTATGACAGCGATATGAAATGAAAATTTTGTCTTCGATATTCGGCCTTCTTTTCCTGCGTTTGATATGAAATTTCAGTGGTTTCTGAAATGCAATTTTTGGCCTTCTTATCCTGCTTTTGATATGAAATTCTCAATAATGGCATCCCACGAATGCTGTTTCTATTTTAGGTAGTCTCTAATCAATCAGTCAAAGGTGGTCTGTGGCCTGCAATTTCTGCAACGATGAGTTGATTTTTTTTCCATTTGGATATTTTTTCATTTGCTGTGAGTTTGAGATTTCTTCATCGGTCTATTTGCTTTTAGTTAGTTTGATTGTAGATTTGATCATTATATGATCTTATGCTATTTATTCTTCCTTGGTTCATGGTTACCTTCTTTCCATTTGATTCCTCACAGCCAATTTTGTCTGTCTGGCATTTTTGCTTCTGCATCTGGTGGTGTTTTCTTAATATCAAGGGTATTTTTGTATTTACATATTTTTAATGAAAAATTATAGAAGTATTAGATTTCCGGGGCTCAGCTTCAATCCACCGCGTTACCATTAACTACCGTCCACTTCCTTAAACACGTCGTTTTGGTGCAAAAAAGAACACCTGATCTCTTTCTTTTTTTTTTTTCTATAATAAATATTTAAAATAAATATATTTTGAAAAGATACTTGATCCCGTACTAAAAAAATACATCATGATCTTGAAAAATTATTGTAGGATATTGAAAAAAAATTTAGGGTATTGAATGGTATTGAAAAAATAATTTATAATCTTGAAAAATTATTTTAGAGATCTAAAATAATTTTTCAAGATCATGAAGTATTTTTAGTATCAAAAGATATCTTGAAGTATTTTTTTAGTACCAATCAAGTATCCTGAAATATTTTTTAACATCCAAAAATAATTTTTAAAGATAATGAAGTACCATTCAATATGTTTTCGATATCGGTCAAGATCCCGAAATATTTTTTTAGTAGCTACGTATCCTGAAATATTTATTATAAAAAGAAAAAAGAAACCAGTTGTTTTTTTTGCGCCAAAACGACGCTGTTTTAAGAAGTGGACGATAGTGAATGGTACCGCCGCAGTGACCGAAGCGATTCCTAGATTTCCATACTCATACCAAACACACTTTAAAACCCACTTTCATATCCATATTCATTTTTATTTTCATCAAAATCAATTTCAACGTACCAAACGACCCATAGATTAACCCAGTAGTTATCCTTACAGGTTAAAAACAAAGGCGAAACATTACATTGCAGACACTAGCGCTTTTAAAAATTGACTTTTTTTACATTACTTTTTAAAAGGGTACTTTAATGAGAAGTTAAAGCTATTTTATGTTTGTATACATCATTTAAGAAGCACTCTTAAATAATAAAAAAAGATGTTTGAATGTTAAAATAAAGAAGTACTTTTTTATTAGTAAAATTACTAAAATGGGGACAAGGTTATCGTTTTATTGAAAACAAGCTTTTACTCTCCACGCGTTGCGAGAGAATGTTATTAAAGAAAAAACTTATTTTTTCATTAGAGTGAATCCACCACACTAATCTTCGACGGAAAAAAAAAATCCACCACAATAACATTAGTTGAACATATTATATTCAATATAATTATGAGAGAAAACAATTAATTGAATAAAAAGGGAGAACTAAAATATGACTCACTTAATTAACATAGAGAATCAATAGATCAACATAATATCACCTATATAAATTCTTGAGAGACTAAGGGTGAGTTTGGATTGAGGGGGAGGGAGGGGAGAGAAAAAAATAGGGGAGAAGAAAAATGGGTCAAAAATTGACTAAAAATACCGCAAAAACATATAAGGCATTTATGTTTATAAATATCTCCTTGTACAAAAATCTGTTGTTGTCCTCCTACTTCCATGACCATCATATAGAATGTATATCTTCAACAATCCATGCTTCTCTTATGGCGTTTTTTGTTTTATATACGCAATTCAAAAGATGATGATGTAGGTCGATATATTTAAATCATACATCACAACCTTTTATATATGCTATGAAACATAACTAATAGGCAAAATAATATTTTAAAATAAAGAAGTAATAGTCTAATATTTTAAAAGTCACATCTGTAATACAGAAGTGAAAGTGATGATATGACTCTTCATTCATAATGTTGGGACCAAAAAGATATAATTTTTACTTTGAATCCCTTACCAATACCTGCGGTTAGTTTGATCATGTTTAACTTTTAAAAAAAGTTCATATGCAATTTAATAATCAAAGGTGAGTGTTCAAATTGAGCAAAAAAGTAAGAGAATTGAAGGATGAGAATAGAGTACCTTGCACATGTTTAGAGGGCAGAGACCACAACCATGAGGAGCTTTGTTGAGGTCATGATAAGGCTAAATCCTCAACCTTCCTTCTTCATCAACATAGCTAGGATTAGTGTTAATCTCAGAGAAGCAGTCCTTAATTTCCAAATGCTTCAAAATTGTCTCAATGAAGAACATATTTGCATCACCCACAACCCTTAAATCATACCTGCAAAACAACAAAAATGCTTCTTCTCCAAAAGGAAAGAAAAATAAAGGAAACAATTAAGAGAAGAGAAAGATGCATACCTTAAAGTATGAGCTTATTTAATGGCAACTACCCTGGGATGTAAAGGAATCCTCTTCAGAACCTCTTCAATTTCCGTAATGGTTACTCCTTGTGAATGTAGCTCCATCATCATCGTATTCTGTAAAATCAATACTAGTAAAAAGGAAAAAAAAAGACTCAGTTATTCAACGATTTTCAGGCACATGCTACTACTAACCAATTCAGTTGGCAATCTATTCAGGCGGGAGGAAAGAGAAAAAAAATATTCTAGCCGTGGCCGAAGGCAAGCCTCACAAATATAATCTCTTGAGTCCACCTTATGTGTAATACGTTTCTTATGTCTTTATATTTTAATTGGAAGTATGAACATATATTTTTTATTTTTTTTATATTGTATTTTTTATATTTAAATTAAATATTATTTTTACGAGGTGTTTTTTACACTAGTATCTCAAATTAATTAGATTTCACATCTTTTTTCGAAATATTTGTACGTAACACGCATCATGGAAACTAATTAATTTAAGATACGAACATAAAAAAAAATCAAAAATAGCATATAATTTAAATATAAATAAATATAATATATAAAAAAATAAAAATAAAATGCTCATATGAACACATAAAAAGCATTGTATGTACACATAATGTAGACTTATAATCTCCTCCTGGCATTCCGGCCGAAAGCTTGCGGGTTTTGTGAGGAGAGCCAGAAGCAAATGTGAGGGAAATGTCACCTCAAGACTATTACAAAAAGCAGTAGGAGTCTTGCCCCCGAGAGATATCCATCTTTCATGAATATTATATTGACGAAAAATTCATCTCCATATTTAGCTACACGAATAAGGCTCAGACCTACCCTCTTTCGCCAAACCCCATGGATAATTTATGGGAAAATTTATATGAGGGCCTAATTAAGTAAAAAATGTCAAAAAAAAAAAAAAAAAAAAAAACCAAACATAATTCACATATCGAAAAGATCCTAGGCCTTTTTTGACATGTGAATGTTAAGTGAAATTACGTTGATACCCTAATTTCTCTTATTTTCTCCAATTCTCATCTCTCCAACTTGAAAACCAAAACTGCCCTCTCTTGTTTTCGCTGGTACACAAGGCTCGGTAACCACTAACAACAACATCAGTATCTAATAACAACAATATCAATATCAACTAAGAACAGTTTTGGTAAGCAAATTCAAGTTTGAAATCTTGAATTTCCTGTTTATCGTCTCAAGCATAGGTATAACCAAATCGCATAAAATGATTTAAACAGAATGCATAATTCAGTGGCTAATGCTGTTGCTAATATTTGAGTTAATGTATAGCGAGTTCCTCACTTTGTTCGAGTCATTGAAGTTATGAATTCGAAATCAACTTTTAATATCTGAAGTTGAAATCAGAATCCAATAATCAATTAGCCCTAGTTTTGTTATTATGCCTGCAACTTGATGATGACTAAGTCGCTGTTGAGATTTTGCTCAACCAAATGTCACTCAGTTTGTTTACTAAACATATCGCCTAAATCATGTGAATAACTGTCAATTTTTCGACATCACATTCTTAGAGTTCTAATATAGTAAAAAGCAGAGCCTAATTTTTGGTTCTCTTTCACATCGATGCCTTGTTGTTGTTTCTTAGGTTGTCAGGCATGCCAAAAATGCTTTCTCTGGCCTTAGGAATCCTTTCAGGTTCTTGCTCTATAGGGATTGACATGTTTCTTTCTAAAGACCATTCGAGAAATCATTCGCCTTTCACTTGTAATTCATGAGTCATCGTCTTTTCCTTTCTCTGCTTTGATCAGGCGCCAAAACACCCTTTGTCCAGACTCCAAACTGCTTTTTTCTTTATCACTTTGTATTCACATGTCAAAAAAAGCTCTAGAGCCTTTTTCTAACCGATGAATTATGTTTGGGTCTTTTCTAAGTTTGTGTTCTTTATTGGGCCATCATGTGGATTTTCCCATGATTTATAAACAATTCAAATGGATCCATCATATTGTGATGAATTAAACTATTTTTTATACTTTATAATAAAAAAAACTTAAGAAAAATCTTTGAGAGGACAGTTAAAGAAAATTAAAAACCTGTCAACCGTATTTATCTAGAAATCAAATAGAAAATTAGAAAAAATCTTGGGAAAATGCATTTAAGGGTCCTTTTTGGAGGGAAAAAAAAATCTCAAAAAAGCCCCAAGATTCGAAAATCTCAAAAAGGGTCCTTGGGACCCTTTCGGATTTTGAGAATCTGCATGAGTTGTAAATGTGGCTGATATAGTTGTTAATAGGGGCTGATATTGTTGTTAATGTGGCTGATTTAGTTGTTAAAATATTGTTGTGAATGAGACTGATTTAGTTGTAAATGAGGTATTGATTTTGTTGTAAATATGGCTGATTTAGTTGTCAACGTAAATCCCCGGGGCCCTTTTCCGGGATTTCGAGAATCTTAGAGCCCTTTTTGAGATTTTTTCTCTAAAAAGGGCCCCATGTGGATTTTCCCAAAAATCTTTCAACCGTCAAAATCAAATAAAATATAAAAACATTGCTGCTTTTTGAATTAGTTCATTTTTGACGCTATCGACTTTGCATCGTTTGGAGAGAGAAGGCAGAGTGAGAGAGAAAAGAGAAAGAGGTTCGCTTGAGAGAGAGGAAGAGTGACAGGAAGTTGTTACTAGGGGTGGAAATAGGTCGGGGCTGTGGCTGGCGGCCTGTTAAAAGCACAGTTAGGCCTAGCACTGTCGGGCTAAAATGCCGGGCCAAGGCCTATCTTAAGCCCCGTTTGTCTTAAAAGGCCGGACTAGGCCTCCAAATAGGCCTTTTAGGCCCTAACAGTCCCGTTAAGTATAATTAGTTTTTTTTTAAATATATTAATTAATATCCCCCACCCTCACTCAAAGCCTCCTGTTTGTCCTTTTAAACCAAGAACCCTAAGTCCCTAAATCAATTTCCCTCACTCAAGCGAGGCTTTGTCGGCCGTATCTTTTCGTAGGCTGTTTACGTTAAGCTGTTGTCGGCTGTTTACGTTAAGCGCATTTGTCGATCGCCCGTAAAAATACGGCGCCTCTTAACAGGTCACAGGCCAGGCCACAGGCCTGACTCAGTACCACTTCCTTGCATAATAGGCCTGACCTATTTCCACCCCGCTTGAAGAAGCCGGCGTGAAGGCAGAGGGAGCAGATCAGCTTAGCTACAGTTTTTTTTATAAGAAAAAGCGGATTCAAACGAGTTCTCTTACCCGTCTCTGCTTCCATTTGCCATCAAAACACACTTGGCATACCTTCATCCGGCGACGGAGGTCTGCTTTGACTTGAGCAACAGCCAGGATCCAAAACTCTATTTGTCCTTCTCAGAAGAATCAAGCACGTTAGCCAAATCTGCAGGGCTGTGTTCTGTTAAGGTGTCTCGCTTTGTGGTTGTAGTACAAGGTACATTATACTACCCCACTTCGTATCCCCTTTTGGCGTTTTCTCTTCTATGTCCCTTGTGCTTCAGAAATATTAATTGCTTTAGAGATGAGGGATTGCTGATTTTATACGTATTGGTTCTTGCACGCGTTTCAGTTCCTCCCAAAATGGTACGAGTATAGGGTTATATGATTATAGGTTTATGAATGTTTTTCGTTCCTCTGCCCGATTTTGCACCTGGCTTAGGTCCTTTGCTTTCTTCCCTCCGCCGCGTGCTTAATCCCTTTTTCTTTTAAAAAAAAAAAAAAAAAATTCCAGGCACTCCCACATGGTGGAAAGATAATTTAGAATATTGAATAGGACTGAATTTTTTTTTTTAAAAAATATTTTAAAGTACTGATTGATTGATAGTGGAAGGAGCATATTGAAAAAATAATTCATAATCTTAAAAAGATATTTTAAGATCTTAAAAAAATAATTCAAATACTTGATCAGCTACTAATAATACGCCTAGTCTATGATATTTTTTCAAAATTCTAAGATAATTTTCTAAAATCATGAATTATTTTTTCAGTATTAGTTCTTATCCGAAATATCGTTTTAATATCAACCAAGTCTTAGAAATATTTTTTTCACCCGATCTTAAACTATTTTTTCAGGATCCTAGTATAATCTTTTAACATGAATTATTTTTTCAAGATCATTTTAGTATCGGTTAGTACCCTCAAATATTTTTTCATAATCATAAAATATTTTTTTAAGATCATGAAGAATTTGTTCAGTATTATCTAGTATCTTGAATTATTTTTTTACTATCTGAAGTGCCTGATTTTATTTTATTTTTTATTTTTTTATTTAGAAAAAAGGATTAAGTGTGTGAAAATCGCCAAAACGGCGCAGTTTACGCAGCGGAGGGAAGAAAGCAAAGGACCTAAGCCAGGTCCCCCGATTTTATGTTTGATTTCCTACAGCGATGCCGTTTGAATTATCGTCGTTTACGCCTTTTAATTTCCGGAGAGGACTTTATATTGATTGTGAACTGCTATGGTTGCGGATTACGTTGGTTCTTGTTTATCTCTTCTCAAAGGGACATATTGGTGTTTACAAAGGGTTACTTGTTTTTTAGCCAAAAAAGGTTACTTGTTTAGCATTTTGCTTATGTTTGCAGAGAGAATTTGGGGTGAATAGTGGTATGGCGTCTTATGAGGCTGAAATTCATTACCATTCTGAAGATGATGATGTCAGTGATGCAGCTGATGATGACTTAGAAATAGAAGCTGACTTGTTTGATTCTGTTTGTGTCCTTTGTGATAACGGCGGCACATTGTTGTGGTATGAATTTCTGTTTTATAAAATAATTCATTTCTTTGCTCCATATACAATTTTCTTTATCTCCTTTTTTATCGAATTCTATTTGAGTTTCTTTTCTCATAATGAAGTTTCAAAATAAAATATAGTTGTGGTGGAATATGCAAGAGGATGTTTCATGCGACAGATGAGGATGGTTCAGACGATGGTGCACATTGTGACTCCCTTGGTTTTACTCAGAAAGAAGCTGATGTATGTGTCTGTTATCATTTTTAATATCTCTATATTACATATATTTTCCTATTTCCTTGTTCTTTCTATATTATGTTTGTCTGGGTTGGAATTTGGCAGGAGATCAAGAGTTTTATATGCAAAAATTGTGAACATAACCAGCACCAATGCTTTGTATGTGGCAAGTTAGGAAACTCTAATAGATCCTCGTGTGCTGAGGTATAGCTATGCAAGATTTTGAACTGCTCTTTATTTGATGATTAATTTATTTTTGTGTCTTATTAAGTGTCATTTGGCATTTGATTCTTGATATTCACATATATTGTGCTACATATATATTGCCTTTTGATCTGATGTTTGTTTGAATGAAGCATGACTTTCTTGATGTTTATTGTGACCCCTTGTGTTAATGATTCCTGATTCAAGGATTACTTGAATAATCAGAGTTTATTAAGCAGTGAAAACTTGATGTCTGTTAGAACAAAGGTAAAGGATACTGTTTTAAATTAGAGTTGATTTAAGCCTTCTAGAGTTAACTTTATCCATTGAGAATTGACAATTGCATAAGACTATGGAAATAAAGTGTTCACCTAAACATTAGAATTTTATGGAAAAATTTTGCGAATTTTGACTTTAGCAGCTCAAAACCTAAAGTTGACATAGAACCAAAGGAACACTTTTGGTTCTCTTGGAGGCGTATTACTGCTACAAATATAATCATCACCCATATGCCAAGGACAAGTTTTCCAAGTCATGCCTAAAACACATGATTGTCTACATTATTTTTGATATAAAAAGTCAATTTATTAAACAAACTAGTAAAATGATACAAGTAAAGTTGGGCCTAAGTGCCTAAAATGATTGTCTAGGAACACTTAAGAGTCAAACCAAAGGGCCCAACCAGTAGTAACTACGCATGCAGAAAAACAAAGACACAGGCCAACTTGCAACCTACAAGGCATAGTCGATGAACTTGTGAAGATAGATGTCCTTTGCATATAATGCAAGAACATGCCGTCCACTAAGAACTCGACTAGGAGAGAAGGTACCTCTAGAGGTACTGAAAAAGCATCTGGAAACAAGGCACAGAGCCACATACAGGGGCAGCATAGCCAAGGCAAGACTTTACAAAACTTGTGCATATACCTTATCCAGAGATCCTTGCAAGATTACCCTTTTTTCTTGAAAGACATTCCATGCAGAAAACTTGAAGAACCCCATGGGCACCTCAAGTTGTAAACAAAGCAGACAAAAGTAAAGATATAGAGGAACATGTAAAATAGATTTGTTGAGCTAAAAACCACAATCATGGCACCACCCATTCCATGATTCTGGTGAACTTCAAGATTCATTCAGCTTGGCAAAAAGCTTTCAGAAACCTAGTTTATGCCCAATTTCTGGATTTTGTAGCATGATACCATTGTCATTATAGATAACATTACTTCCCCTGCATCCTCCACGACTCCTGATGTGACCATTAACAAATGAGCCTGAAATATTAGTGTGATTAACATTTGAGATGTCTCCATTTTAATGATGGCCCCATGGTTCCCATACAGTGTCTCCTTTGGTGGTAGTGTTCCTCATACAAGAGTCAGTCTCTCTATTATGAATAATCATTGGCTATTCAATGCTTAGAGGAAATGAGATTCACAGATGAGGATATAAGGCTCGAAGTTGATCAATGGAGAACCTTGATGGATTGCATATAGTATTTCCTCCCATGTTTAATGCTTCCTAACGAGGGCCATAAAGTTCATGCATTCTAAGAATGCCATATATCCACCGAAACCAAACATGACTCTCCAAACCATCTAGCCAAGTTAGGTTGAATGCTGGACTTCTTGATTGCCACAAGACGGATTGAGTTATCTAAAAGATTGAGCTCGAGAATATCTCCTATTGATATACGAAGTGCATAACGTCCATTAGCACGCCACTGATGTAAATACATAGAATTCAGCTTCAAAGTGATGAAAATGCCTGGTCTCCTTTGTGATGTGCATGAAGGAGATAATTTTGGTATAGAACTGGGCAAGCTATCGTCATTGATTTATAGTAGTTTGACCAAAATTGACCATCCCTCTAGTTAGCTTGAAGATATACTCAAAACTACCTTTAGAATACTTAAAATTACCTTTAGAACACTCTTTGCTATTGGATTGTGATGCTTTGATACCAAAATGATGGAGCCAAGCTCTAAATAGTACTCAAATTAACATGAAAAATACTGGAAATAACCAAAAGATACAAGAATACACACAAAATTCTCTCCAATATTACGCACTCACCAGACTAAATGCTTCCTCTCACTAACCCTATTGTCCACAATATAATACTCGCCACCTTACCTCCTCTCACTCCTCTCGCGCATCCCACAAAGTTTGAGAGTTAGTTATAGCTCGACACATTATTCAAGATCCATCAAAATGGTGTGATAGCATGGACACCATTGGGATTGCAAAGAACTTTATACAACATGATTGGACTAAACTAAACATGTGGAATTAGATTATTACTTTTAACAACAAAGAAGCCTTATTCTACTAGGTGGGGTGTTATAAAGGAAAAAGTAGATTCTGATTTGGTACATGTACATGCATGTAGTCAAATTGCAAATTTGTTGATCAAGGTTCTTTGAGGAATTATGCAGCAAGCTAGTAATGAATATGATACATATCTAGTCTCCAACTTGAAGGGAGTTTTAGTGAGAATGTACTCTCTCTCTCTTGCTCTCTCATTTTGATTAGACTTGCTCCCTTTAATTTCATTTGACTTTTTACGATATTACCACGACAACAACAAAGCCCTATCCCGCTAGATGGGTTGGTTGCAGGGATCACACGACGCCGCAGTGCTCTATGAAAAACTAGATCTTTAAATAGATTATTAACCAAAAGATCTCGCTCTATAATCTTATTGAGCATTCGCTTTGGTCTTCCTCTACCTCTATAGAAGACTCGATATAGCTTGATCAACCCTCCTCATAGGGGCATCCAATGGCCTTGTTTGAACGTGTCCAAACCACTTCAAAGGATTTTCTACCAGTTTTTCCTCTATAGATACCAGTCTAACTTGTTCGTCTATATGATCATTATGAATCCTATCTTTTCTTATACAACCACATGTTCATTTTAGCATCCTCATCTCGGCTACCCCTACTTTATGTTCATGTTGTCCCTTTATAGCCTAGCATTCACTACCATATAGTGTTGGTGGTCTTATCACAATGTGATAGGACTTCCCTTGTTCTTTATTAGGTACTTTCTGATCACAAATAACTCCGGTAGCTTTTCTCCATCTATACCACCTAACTTGAATTTTATGGTTAACATCACCATCTTGACTTTGTACGGCTTTCTTATGTAAATATTGCTTTTTTTTCCCTTCCCATGTTATTGATGCCTTGTTTAGAAAGACACTTTACTAGCTTCATTATTTTGCTGCTGAGTTGGCATATTCCTTAAGGCGGAGTTCTGCTTAATAATTTTTTCTATGCTTTTGCTTTAATTTTTACTAGCTTCATTATCATGTAAATGTTTCCGTATGCGTTATGTGGAACTAAATGTTTTCTTGAAATTTCTCTGTTAGGTTTTTAAATGTGATGTTGCAACTTGTCGCCACTTTTACCATCTACGCTGTGTTGCACAAGAACTTGGGAAAAATATTGCTGATGGAGAAAGTTTTATTTGCCCTATTCATACATGCTGCATCTGTAAGGAAAGAGAAGATAAGGAGAAACATGAATTGCAATTTGCAGTTTGTAGGCGTTGTCCTACAGCATATCATCGCAAATGTTTGCCAAGGTTATTTTTCCTTTTCACTTTTGCATATGTTTTTAATTTGCACTTTGTGGTTCTAATAATTAAGCATCTAGTTGATTGTGTGGAAGTTGCCTTTATCAGGGAGATTGCTTTTGAAGACGATGAAGAGGGTTTTCCACAAAGGGCCTGGACAGATCTATTACCAAATAAGCGCATACTTATTTATTGTTTGTAAGCATACAAAATTGCAGTTCTTATTGTTATTTATCGATGTTGAGGTCCTTGTTTTTTGTATTTATCTTTTTCATTAATTGGACCAGAAAACATGAGCTTGATGAGGAACTTGGAACTCCAACAAGAGATCACGTTCGATTCCCCTAGATTAAACGTGCTGTTCAGGAAATTGGTTCTTCCTTTGAGGAAGAGAAAGGCCTCAACACAAGATATGGTGATAGAATACCACAGCCTTTACAGGTTTACACTAGAAGGAACCGTGTGGGTTAAGTAGGGGCAGTTTAGTCTTTTGCTCTGTTTAAGAAATTCCTGGGTAGTTTATTATGATTATGTTAGCAGTTTATATCAGTTACTAGGTTATCCTTATCTTATCTTAGAAAGTTATTAGGTTGTAAGTTTATTTAAAGATGTTGTAAGGCTTGTTATGATTATGAAAAGTATTATTTAGAAGTATTGTCTTGTTCTAGAGTTACAGATTCTGGCTTTAGTTTCCTCCTCTTCTTTCTCAATTTCCTTCAGTTCTATCATTTTGGTATCACAGCGGTGAATCTTCAGACCATTTAGATAATGGTTAACACAAAAAGTTTCTCTTATGAGAATAATTATCTATTACACCCAAATCAGAATACATAAATCCTATCAAATTCCATTCCTTAGAATGACCCCGCTGTGATTTTGGCGCAACAACCTCCTCAAACGCATCATGAGTCCAACAATCAACAATTCGCATTTGGTAGCCATTCTTACACAATTGAATCAGATGAATGCAAAAATTGATACTCTGAAGAAGCAAAAAGCATCATTATTTATTAATGGAGACAAGTTATAACTTATAACAACGGAGATACTTACGACGAGCATGATGACATTGATATAGAAAATCTTTGGTGGAATAGAAACCTTTCTAAAAGACCTCATTTGAAGTTAGAATTTCCAAAGCATGGAGGAGGAGATCTATAAGGTTGGGTAATGAAAGATGAGAAGTATTTTTGGTATTACCAAACTCCAGAAGAATTGAAGATTGATGTGGCAGTAATGAGCCTTAAGGCTGATGCGTTGGATACTTTTACTTGGGTCTCTTCAGAAAGGACTATAAGGTATTGGGATGAATTGGTGCATATTTCTCTGGAGAATTTCAAAATCCAGAGGCCTATCTATGCAGCATCAAGCAATTGCATTCCGTAAGCGAATATAAGCAAAAGTTTGTTAGGCGTCAAGCCCAAACACAGGGTTGGCTGGAACATTGTCTACTCGGAGTATTCATCAATGGGCTCAAAGAAGAATTACAGTTTGATGTGAAGATCCATAAGCTTTGTACAATTTATAAAGCCGCCAGCCTTGCGTTAGAGTTTGAAACCAAAATACAATCGCAGGGTGCTCAGCGCTCCTATCAACGTTTCAATAATTCCCGTCTAGCAGAATATAATTATCATTATTATATAAATTCCCTACGTGAATTTCGGCACTGCAAATCAAGGGGGTGTCGCAAATCAGTTTGGCACTACAACTCAGGGACACAATTAGTATTTGAATTTCGCATCTCAGTTCGACGCTGCAACTTCGGTTTACAATCGGAATTCAAATTTTGAAAATTTGAATTCCCAAAAACAATTTTCTGCATCCCCGTCTCATTATTCTCCTAACAATCTGCATCTACCACGAATTTCAGAAATTGAGAGACAGAACCGCTGAGACAAAGGTTTGTGTTTCCATTGTGTTGACAAATTTACCCTTGGGCACTTTTGTACATCGTGGACACTGAAAATAATGGAAGGTTCTAACGAAATGGATGATTCGATCAAAATTCCAAAAGAAGAGCCCCTTTCCTGCACAAGTTTGGCTGAGATATCACTCCATGTTATTCTCGGACGCCTTATTGCATCAACTATGCGAGTTAAGGAAGTATAAATTCCAAATCTGTCTTGATTCTCATTGATAGTGGTCTACTCAATTTTATTTCCACTCAACTCATCAAAGACCTTGGAACTGTACCATAATTTCTTCCTCCTTTTGGTGTTCAAACTGGAGATGGTTCTATGATCACTTGTAATTCCATTTGCCAGAATTTAGAGATCACAGTTCAAAGCCTGACCATCAAGGATGATTTTTTCCCTTTCGAGTTAGGCGGTATGGATATGGTTTTGGCAATAAAATGGCTGGCTTCTCTAAATATTGTAGAAGTTAATTGGCAGCGTTATAAACTCCAAGGTATCTCTCAACCTTTTCAACCTTCTAAAATCCCTCTTAGAAGTTATGATGGTATGGAAATTGTCCTTAGGTTCGAAATTCTGCAAGATTTGTTACAGCAATTTGCTGATTTATTTCTTGAACCTCAATCTCTTCCTTCTGTCCGAGATAGAAGTCATGTCATCCATCTTTATCCTGGGGCCACACCTCCGAACATTCGGCCATACTTTAGCTGTTGTGAGAGGGAAAAGATGGATTTAGACTATGCTTTTCTTGAATTTCTAATTGATTCTTGGTAAGAGTGGTGTAAAACAGAATATCACCAAGGGAGGTGAATTGGAGATTTAAAAATCTTTTCGAATACCTTTGAACTTGACAACAGAAATAGTGACTAACGGAGAGAAGGAGAAAGATGAACATAAGAGATTTATACTTGTTCGGTCTCAACTCTTGACCTACGTCCAATCCCCAAACTCTCTTGGATTTTCACTATCATTTCAATCTATTACACACACGTACTCAAAAGTAATCCTCTCATTAGGATTCACTTCCCCTTACAAATTGTAATAAGATAACTCAATCTCAAAGTCCCAATACTTTGAGATTCTTACAATGATTTACAACCAGAAATAAACTCTCTAAAAGAGCAGATAGATAAACACTGAAGTTTAGTATATCCGAAGATATTACACAAATGTAAGAGATAGTAAGTGTGTTTTTGATCGTTTGTGCTTTTTGTTTCTGTTAGTTGGTTGGTGAACAAATTGAATGCTTCAGCTCCTATATGGTGAAGGAAACTTGTGACAATTGGAAGCCATTCAATGTACCTTTGGAGATAATGAATATGGTTGTTCTGTGTTGAAGAGCATTTATTATCTTTGCTTGATTTATTCCTCATTGACATTCTTCGTGTTCTTACCGTTGGATGATCTGGCATTCAAATAAGGAAAGAGCTCATAAAAGCTTTCTGAATGTGCAGAGAATGATCGACCAAATCCATCAGCATTTAATGCTTATGATGTAATCACTTGGTTTTTGCTTAATCTCCAGTTAATCAATTATGTAATCATATGAAACTTGTTAATAAATTGATTAAACATAGTTAAGAATAATAGTGAATGATGATATGAAGTATATAAGCCATACTTGAACATTTCGCAATTATAGGCACGGTGATATCAAAACAGGGATACCTTGCACTCGAGGAAAATTCAAGCAAATTGGAGTGCATGACTCGAGTTAAGCATTCTAGGCTCGAGTCAATGGATCATCTTCTTTGAAAATACGTTTGAAGTTTTAAATGAAGATGTCTCGTATGACTTAGGCTCGAGTTTAAAATAGTTAACTAAGTGTATGACTCGAGTCAATTAAGGTTCGCTCAAGTCAAGTTCTTCTTTCAAAGATGAGCTTCGAAATAACATTTTAAAATATGTTTGAAATCGCATCAGCTCAAGTCATTAAGTGACTAACTTGAGTCAACTAAATCATTTGAAAATATGTTCCAAAAACTATGCTCGGGTTAAAGGATATAGGCTCGAGTCAGAAACTTTTATTTTGAAAATAAGTTTAAATCCACAAAATATAACCGAGAACTTATTATTATATATATATATATATATATATATATATGTCACTTGTATTCCCCTCAAATAGAGTACCAATAATAATATATATTTATATCAATGCTAACATACTTCCTTATGGTCCTAAATGTAACCACTAGTTAATTATGTAAATTAAATATTTGTAAAAAAAAAAATGTGCGCTTATTTTTTTTTCTAAAACCTCCCTTATTTTAATCACACAATGGTCATTCATTTTTTGGGGAATAAATAAGACAGAGAAAGTGGAGGTGTTATATTTAGGATAAAAACAATCTCCTCGGTTAGTTCCTATATACACTCAACCCCCCCCCTCTCCCATACAGATTATAATGTCATTGTGGATGTGAGGTTATTATTATAGTAAGTAATCTATAAATTTGTAAGCAGTGATGGACTTTGGGATTTTTTTTGGGGGGGGGGGGGGGGGGGGGTATATATTCATTACTTAATTAAGGAAAAAAATATTTTGGGGGCCAAATATATAAATTTTGGGCCAAATATTTAAAAAAATTCAATTTGCACTAAATATTTGAGACATTTTTTTTTTTTTTTTTTTTTTTTGGGGGAGGGGGGGGGCCATTGTCTTTAAAAAGCTCCATCATTGTTTGTAAGCACTCTTAACTTGTATAAATTTGTTTTTTTTTTCCTCAATAACTTGTATAAACTACAATTCAAAAATGAAAATGCACAGTGACATATATCCACTATTATTCACAAATTTCATGGAAAGTGTAGTAGTGTTCATTGTAGACTTGTAAGTATATATATATATATATATATATATTTTATGGATGATGCTTTGTGGTGTGTTTTGGCATATATTGGGCGGATCCGAGAAAATTATAGAAGGGGGCACAATTCCCCCCGATTTTTTTTTTAAAGGAAAATTTTAAATGTATTAAAAAGCAAAAGAATATAAATAAGAAAAGAAAAAAAAATTCATGAAATCAAGTGAATACTGATGATGTAATAAGAGAGGTAGTTATTTTACAAACCTATCATTTAGAGAAAAGCAAGGCTAAGTGCTTATAGAAATGCAGCTATATAAATTACAATGAAGAGTGGACACTCAATAAGTTCAAGTATATATATTTTAATAACAAAAGTATATTACAATAAAAATAAGGCTAAAGTACACTTTTAGTCCTTTAAGTTTACATGAGGTATACTTTTAGTCCCTTAACTTCATAAAGTATACTTTTGGTCCTAAAATTTTAATACCGTTAATTTTGCTAACGGAAAAAGTAAACTCAAGTGATAACAGTGTAAATTTAAGTGATGATTTTGTAATTAAATGCTATTAGGCTTAAATTTAAAATATGGGTAAATTAAAATATATATAAATTTATGTAATTAAATGCCATTAGTTATTACTTGAATTTCTTTGCCGCATCAGCGTTTTAAGTTAGTAATATTAACTGTTAGAATTTTAGGACTAAAACTATACTTTACGAAGTTAAGGGACAAAAAGTATACCTTATATAAAACTTAAAGAACTAAAAATGTACTTGAGCCTAAAAATAATTACAATGTCATCCTTCTAGGCTTTTTTTTTTTTTAAATAAAAAAATTCCATTATAATTGTCTTATTATCAATGTCATCAAATACATCATAATTTTACTTCCCTCTCATACACTTGCATCCGCCCATGTTCGTATAGCCAGTGATTCATTATATGTACTCCCTTTCATCCTCCTCCAATCTCAAGTTTTGACACTTATTCTAGATGTGAACACTTAAATCATGCCAACCCACATTCAATATGTCTTATAATTATTTTTCAATACTTAAGCAGGATTTTCTATGCTGGTCAAGGAGGACTTCTCATGTTGGTTGGTGAATGGTACAGTAGAATATAAGACAAGTTTAAGTCAGTAAAACAAACAATGCGAAAAAGGGTAATTTTGCGTCGGAAGTTTAAAAAGGGGAGTAATTTTACCCTTGCCACTATCCTAGTTAATTTTGATCATTAATTGATCAAATATGACAAGTTAGTAGCCCATATGTCATTTAAGTTATTTTTGCTAAGGTGTAAATTAGCGTCAGAAGTCCATATATCATTTACTTCATTTTTTTAAAGTTAGATTTAAAACTTTGGACAAATTTGCACCTTAACAAAAAGTGGATGACGTGTGGACTAACTCAACATATTTGGTTAACTACTAGTCAAAGTTAATCCGAATAACGATCTAGGTAAAATTGTTTAATTTTTTACACTTTTGGGGCAAGATTGCCTCACGAAAAACTTTAGAGGCAAAGTTGCCCCTCAATCAAAATTTCCGAGGTAAAAATGCCCCTTAACTCTATGAAAAATGAATTTCTATAATAGTTAGTGTGTCAATATAATATCATTTTGTGTGTGTGTGTAAATGAACGTTAAAAAACTTATTCTCCTTGATATATAACCAAACAGGTAGTATGGATATGAAATGCAAACCAAGATGGAAAAGTTGAATTGAATGGGATAATAAATGGTAGAGGGGGGGAAAGTTTAAACCCTAATGAGTTGAGTTTCTTTCATCATCATTTTCTCATCACCTCTCCTAATCTTTAAATCATATTTGTCCAATCAATATAATATTACTTTAACTTTTTTCTTATTTTCCCATTCAACAGTCCAAATGAGCCAATGAAAGAAAATGAGAAAAAAGATTATGAGAAAATCTCCTTCCAACCTAATGATGTAGAGTTGTAGTAGTATTGTTGTGGTGGCACATCGATCAAAAGACCAAGACAAAAACCCTCACAACACACAAACAATGTAAAATTTACAACAGTTATTTAAGCAAACAAATCATGCATGCAAAGACGGTGCCTTCATTATATATATTGATTGAGGTAGACCTGTACTGGTTTAGTTTTCATCTAGTGAATAGTAATACATAGCTTTAATCATTGATTATAAGTTTAATTTAATTGCAACTACAATATCTTATTTTCTGGTGTCTCCCGTGTTAATTTTTCTCATAATATCCTATCTATCAAGGTATTTTATCTGTATACATTAAATTCAAGTTGTTAATCCGCAAGGATATTTTTGAAAAAGTGTTGCCTTGTATTTGAAATTAGAATCAGATGGAGGATTTATTTAATTTTAGTTGAAGCTAAAAATTTGATGATCTCTGTGATTCTTTATCTCGTGTAACGCCACCAAACATTTGCATGCAGTAAATAAGAGAACTTTGAATTAATAAATACGCTGCATTACATGGATTCCATTGGGTGCTTAATCAGGCATGATAGATGTTACTGTGCGTCTGTGATTTAACAGGGGGCATCGAGGCGTATAGTTTCGCCTTAAGAAATGATTGAACTTCTTTTTTTTATAACAGAAGTGATGGAAGCATTGAATTATACGTGAAAAGTCGTAGTTATCATTATGAATATGAGCAATGCCTATTAACGTTATTCATACGAAGGAATCTAAATCTAATATATAGACAAGTTGCTGGGACGTCCGGTCCCAGCTCGGTCGCCCCTACACACGTAGTACGCACCGTACCTGTCTGCGTCCGATTGTTTTAATCTGCAATGAAAATAAGTTATAGTACTCACAGCACTCTGGTTCAGAATTCAGAATCGGATACAAGTGAGTGTCAATCAAAATCCTTTGAATTCATTAGTTCACAGTTCTCCGCATATGGTGTGAATGGGCTTTATATATAGTATCTCTCGTTGAATTGCCTGATTGTTAAAATGTTCGAGAAATATAAATAAATGGGAGTCCATGGATCCCACACTAAGCATGTTTGGTTTAATTATAGTTTTGACGCTTTCTAATGCAAAATCAAACTTGCATCGATCAACTTGCTCGTGCTTTTATTGCTACAAGTATTGTTCTTAATTAACTGCTTTTTTACCACACCAAAAGCCAGCCTTTTCTTACTTGTCAATTTTCTTACCACCCCACACACACACACAAACTATATATATAAGGCCTACCTTCCTCCGATCCTCTGCCTCTATCCTTTTCACATACCCATTATTCTCAACACACACAACCATGTCAATTTTCTCTTCTCTTGTTCTTCTTCTTCCTCTTCCTCTTCCTCTTCCTCTTCCTCTTCCTCTTTTGTTACTCACATCCTTCATAACCCCATCGTCTTCGGCCTCCAACGCGGCTTTTATCTTTGGCAGTTGCTCTCAGGCTAAGTTCATGCCGGGCTCCGCCTACGAGTCTGGCACCAACTCTGTCCTCACCTCCATCGTCAACGCCGCCATGTTCTCCTCCTACAACAGCTTCACAGTCCTTGCCTCATCCTCCTCATCACAGGACATACCTATCTACAGCCTCTTCCAGTGCCGCGGCGACCTTGCCACCCCCGACTGCTCCCACTGCGTTGCGCAGGGCGTCTCCAAGCTTGGCACCATCTGCCCTTACTCCACCGGTGGAGCCTTGCAGCTCAACGGTTGTTTTGTTAATTATGATGATTCTATGTTCTTGGGCGTGGAGGACAAGACTTTGGTCATGAAGAAATGTGGGTGGCCGGATGGGTTTAATTTTGATGTGTTGACTCAGAGAGATGCTGTGCTAGTGTATTTGGAGACGTTCGATGGGGTGTATAAGATGTTCAGAACGGCAAGCTCTGGGAATTTGCAAGGTAGGGCGCAGTGCATGGGGGATTTGAGTGCCAGCGAGTGTCAAGATTGTCTCTCGAATGCGATCGGACAACTCAGAGTAGAATGTGGGCCCACCCAGTGGGGACAGATATACTTGGCCAAGTGCTACGCACTACTCCAAAGGTGGATATTACTCACCCGTTGGTTAATTAGGTTTTGTTATTCAGTTCTTGCTTCTTTATTAACATATATTTTTTTAATAAAAAAGTTAGTGATTATTTGGTGAAAATTCACTTGCTTGAATAATTTCTAATTTACGTTTGAAGCCACGTGAATGCGTACAAAGTCGGTGTGGAAATGAATATAGTTGTTATTTGGTAGGAGGCATAACTTATAATTATTCAATGTCATTTTTTTACATTTTGTTAGAAAAATATTTTGATATGGTCCGATTTTGGACCCATTTAATTGGGTTTACTTGCAAAAATTTTATGTGTTCTTGTGTCTAAAGAGTTTGTTTGGCCTTGAGTTTTATTGCCTTCCTTCTATCTTTTATTTTTTAGTTTTCAAAAAAATCAAGTCAATCATTGTTCATACCCTTCTAAATAGGGATATAAGGAAGGAATAACATAATTTTAAAAAGAAAAAAGGGATTGATTTGATTTTCTTAATCCGCTCTTATGAATTTTGGCCGTGATATGCCTTTCTATGTATGAATATTTCAACTGTTGAAAATAGCCATCTGAACTTTATTAGTGGAATAAAAAGCAAAACTTAATATATCATATAATAGGTACAAACACATAACTTTATATGGAAAATACAGTGAATGAAGATAGACAATCAAAATATGAAAAAAGCATGAAGGTACAGTGACAGTACCATTTCTCCTAACTCATAAAAGATATTCCTCGGATCCTATATTTAGAACCGAAGGTGGTAATAATGAAGGGCGGCTTTTGCAACGTCTTTTCTTGATTATTAAAATTAATTATGTTAGTTTGAAATGTAAATTAAATGTGTAGGTGAGCATCAAAGCAACAACAAAGATGAACCTCAGAAGACAATTGCAATAATAGTTGGACTCATGGTAGGAGTGGCTCTGCTCATCATATTCATTTCTGTCTTGACCAAGTTGTCCAAAAAGGACAAAAAACAAAGGTATCTTCTTAATTGAAAAAACAATTTGTATTTATTTTATTTTTTAATTTATCTAATCAAAATTTTGATTCATCACTTGCAGGTCCTAAACCAAAAAGAGTAACATTTGTTTTTCCACCAACCATTTATCGATATTGAGCAAAAAAAAAAAAAAAAAAAAAAGTAACCATTTGGGAATAATTAACAATGTTTTCCTCTGCTAATTTATTGGGCTTTTGGTGGCCATTATTTTCTGATTTTATTTTCTTGGTCATCTTGTTTAGTTCTCAATTAAGTTTATAGAAAGATGTGTGTATTGTGATGGAAAATAAAGGAGAAAGAGGAGACAAGTTTTCCTCTTCACTTTTTGAACATGATCAATGATATGAATGAACCAGTTTACTTATCCAAAAAGCTAGCTTCATATTAGTGAGGATTCTTTTTTTTTTTTCTTTTTCTTTTTTGGGTTCAAAATTAATTAAGTTCCTCATTATTTGCTAGCATTTAATGCAACTTATAGGTTGGCTAATTGGATCTATATATTGTGTGCATATATATGAAAAATGAATGAAAATGTTTTTCATTTTTATATTTCATATGAATCAGTATAGGGCTGTCAAATAAATTTTTTTTTTAAAAATAAATGATTAATGTATAATACAACAATAATACTTTAAATTTTAAAATTGAAAGTTATAATTTTTTACTCAGTGAAAGTTATTATTTTGAATGATTAAGAAAGCATGCATGTTAAAAATGATAATTAACAACTTTAGTGACAACCTTTTTTTGGTAATAAACCTTTTTTTGAAAGTCATTTACTTACTAAAAAAAAAAAAAAATCATCCCACACACTTTTGAGTTTTGACCAAAAGTCGCCGTTTGAAGAATTAATTTTTTGTGGGTCAAGAGAAGGAAGCATTAAATTAAGTAAATGTATGTGAAGAGTCAATTTATAATCCTTAAAGATTATGATAATATGATTAAAGAAGTCATCATTACTTGATTACATTATGTGAGAAAGGGGGGAGGGAGAGCGTCGGCAAGAAGAATCAATCAATTGAATACGTGCCAATTATTACACATGGAACCTGAATAATGATAATGAAGATGAAACACATGGAGGAATCTTTTACTTTATCTCTCCGCAAATTATAAATTTTTTTGTTGGGCTTTTTTATCTACATATATGAGCTCATGTTTTGTCCCAATCTATTAGATTTAAATCCTTGGCAGTAGGGCATCCTAAAAAAAAATTGTAATAATCCTTTTATTGTATTAACCCAAGGTTTGAAACCCGGACTGGAAACCAACGAATCAGTCACTAAACTGCTCCGGTTCAATATTTTTTAAAAAACTTTTTTTAAAAATTTTCTTGAGAATTTCATATTGATTCCCCATAAATCTATAATTTTTCACCGGGTTAGCTCGATCTAATCCTTGACTCGATCGAGCGGTTTAGTGGCCAATACAGTTTCAAAACCTTGATATTAACTAATGTTGATAAATCAACCACTCTCGATAAGAAATTAATTAATGTTTATATTGCTAAAAGCTGCGTGCACTTTAAACTTTGAGTATATTTAATATTTTGTTTGTTTATATATGGAATTATATTTGTTTAAGGGATTAATATATCTACTTCTGAGGCAAGATAATTAACCCTACAGCAAGCCAAATGACACCGTTTCTTCTTCTTCTTCTTCTTCTTCTTCCTCGATTGTCTCTTGCCTCTACAATTTTACACCTTTTTCAATCTTCCACCACCCACTGTAAGCATCCAAGTGTGAGAGTTGATTGCTCGTGAAAGGGTCTAAGAGGCAGAGACGACCATAGCTGGATTCTTTAACCTTGATCAACCAGGATTTGGAGGGAGAAGAAGTTGAAAGAGTTTTGGAGAGATCGGATGGTTCGAGACGATATATTGTTGTGAGGATGACTCGTTGTTCGCCTGAGGAGATGGCGATTGTTGCAATGAAGCTAGGAGCAACAATGAGAGAGGGAAGAACAGAGGAACGATGCCATAAGTTGTAGGTAGATCAAAATCGAAGCAGGTCAATGTTATTGTCGAAACATTTTCCAATCATCGGCCATAGTTCCTTGGGAAGATCAAACCAATCCACACTCTGATCATCATCCATCGGCTTGTCCATTGACTTGAGATTAATAGGAGGAAGCCCAGGTAACTCATCCTTTTGATTCTCAAGTGCGACAGGAAAATTTAAGCGGCTAATAGTCTTCTGTTTTGAACTTCCTTGTAAATCAACTACATAAATAGCTCTCCCTACTTCATCCATCGACATTTTCATTCCTTCCCTGGTACCAATTATTTCTATCCTTCCCGCTATTCTTTTAGAGAAAGCTGCACCATCATATCTTTAAGATGTATCTCCATTGGAGAAGGGAAAAACACCTTGGCTAAAAAATCATTCTACGGGTCTGAAGATGAAATTTCATTCTCATCCTTTCTTGACCAGAAATTATCCGCAAAGTTTAATTCACAAGATGATTTTTTTGATTTCAGTTGGTAATCATGTACCTCAGGTTCTTTGGTTTGCTCACCACCATATCTTTGTTCTACAGAGGCTCTACCATTACTTCCACGCCATGAGAACTGTTTCTCAGTAGTCACAACATTTTCCTCTCCAGATTTTGCATTATTCTTGGCCATATCATGAGCTTCACTTGTTTGATGTTTTGATTGCTGCGAAACCAGGACCTTCAAAGTATTATTAGCACCACTACCGCCAGTTGAAGAATCTAGCTATGGTCATCTCTGCCTCTTAGACCCTTTCACGAGCAATCGACCCTCGCACTTGGATGCTTATAGTGGGCGGTGGAAGATTGAAAAAAGTGTAAAATTGTAGAGGCAAGAGACAATCAAGGAAAAAAGAAGAAGAAGAAACAGTGTCGTTTGGCTTACTGCAGAGTTAATTATCTGCCTCAGAAGTAGATATATATTAAACCCTTTGTTTAAACATGGAAAGGTATATGCCATTGTTGTGAAAGGATTGATATAATGCAACATTTGTCAATGAGCTATGATCATTATTTACACCTTAACCCAACATTTTAAATATAAGTCAAGCCCTGAGAAAAAAAGCATTTCATCTAGTTTTTAATATAAGACATATTTAGAGAGTTGATTTTTATTCTAAATATAAGACAAAGCTTTCATATATGTCAATCTTGTCTTAATTTATCTCTATTGATGCTTCCTCAACAATAATCCAAGAGGAGAGAGAATCAGAGAATTAAAAGTGACTAGGGTGTTTTAGAAAATGCATGCCATATTAGCTAATTTAACCAACTTTTTTTTTTAATCTAATCAAATTAGATAAATATGTCTTTATTAAGGATCGAATAACCTATATATATGTGTTATATATATATATATATATATATATTGGTTACCCATCCAATATCCAGAGCTTCGCCCGATTAATCCAATTTGACCCGCGTCGCGCACCTGGCTATGGTGGGAGAGTCTGGCATTTCTGCATTCACAAGGCTCAAACTCGAGACCTTACTTAAGCGATACAAGCCGCTTATCATTTGTGCTAACCCCCATTGGTTATATATATATATATATATATATGGGGGGATTATTCCCTGGCATGATTAATAGGCTAAGTTGTGGACCTTTCTATTCCAAATTGGTTGAACTATTAACTGTTTTTGGTACAAAGAACTCTTTACAAAATGCAAGAATCCAAATAAAACTTGGGCGTATTTATTTCTAGTCATATTAATTAGTTGGCCTGAGTTTCCAAATGAAGGTGTTATTGGGAAAAAAAATATTTGTTTGAATCCTACATTGTGGCAACAAGTGATTTCTTGTTCCTTAAATTTCAAATTTGACTACTATTATGTCGATGGTGGTCTTGCTTGTTCAACAATCTCTTTTTAGGTGACTATCTTGGTTAATATGATATGATTGAAACTTCATAAGGGCATTTTATTTTGATTCGCATCAACGGATCATTGATACAGCTTATTCTAGAAATTCATGATCCACAATTGCGTCTCAAACTATGCCATACCTTTAGGACCGGAGGAGTAATTACTTAATTGCTTTTAGACTAAATTTTATTAAGTTGCTTTGATGTGGGTTAAACTACATTATAAATCATGATTTCAGCCTCCACAAGTGCTCTGGAGCATGTTTTGAATACAATGAGGACTTAAAGACTTTGTTCCATAGTGGTATGGAACTATGGATCCTTCCCTATAAATAGGAGGTTGTGGGTTCAATCCCGCTTTCTAGCTCAGATTATTAATGTCTACTCTTATAACTAGAAAAAAAAGGAATATAATGAAGACTTGAAATCTAATTTACCTGATTTTTTTGTTTATATATTAAAAAACATATATAACTAAGGAACAAATCCACACGAAAGAACATTTTCCTTTTAGAGGCTCATTGGTCGGCTGCCTAGTCATATCTCTCCCCGCATTGCTTTATTCAGTCTCTCCCATTATTTTTGTGACCATAAAAAGATTTAGGTTGATTTTCCAGACTTTATTCCGTAAGAAATCCTAAGAATTTAATTTCTTTGGGACATAATACCTAATGTTTTTGTTACTGTATTTCCGAAATTGATTAATTTGATATGAATAGATTGCCTTCTTGGATTTGATCAAGTGCATTTGTGAAAGAAAAAAACACTCACGTGTGTTATTTATTCATGAAACAAACTTTGGCCAAAAGAAACTCATAAAACAAATAGATAGATATATACTCCTTTTTTTTAAACATTGACATATACTCATTCATGTCATTAATATAAGAGCTACTTGATTTTTGTTAGGGAGATTCAAGAAACTAAATAAGTTATATTAAAATACATATACTTATCGTTGTTAGGCAAATTAATTAACTTGACTCATAAACTGAGATACTCCTTATAATTTAATAATAAAAAATATATATTATGATTAATTAATTTATTTTGCTTCATTAATATATATTTTTTTTAAAAAGTCAAACATAACTTACATTAAAGATTAGAGAGAGCACGAAATGCATATTATTGGAATGGAGCATTTTGGGTTTAACAACAACTTCTTTCTGTGTCCAGATCCTCTCCTTATCAGCTCTTTGCCTATTCCTCATCATCGGCAAATCCTGACCGTTGAAATCCTGATCCAAGGACCCCGAACAATTTTTTTTTTTTAAAAAAAACCGCATGCCGTAATGTTTACCGCATGCGTTTTTTTTAAGAATTGTCTGGGTCTTTCGATCAAGATTTTAATGGTCGGATCAAAGATGAGGAGGGATGAAAGAAGACGATGAAGAGTATCCTCTTCCCTTCCTTCTCTGTAAATATGTCCACTCTTTCTTCTCTTCCCTCAAAACTCTCTCTATCTTTCTCACTGTGCTTAGCTCATCTCAGCCAATCAACCATGGCTTCTATTGAAAGTAATAATCAAGAGGGTGTATCTTACTTCTTTGTTAACAAAGATTTACTTCTTTTCTTGGCTTGGTAATGTACTTTTAATAATATTTCCATTTTCACATTCTTCAAGTTGATATTGCAGCAGCATCAAGTTCAATAGTTGAGGCCGACCAGAACGTTCTGTAAAAGCACGCTTCCTTCTTCCACATAAACCAGGATGTAGAGTTTCGAGCAATCGGTTGAGGCATCTTTTTTCATTCGCTGCATTTTCACTTTTCATCAATTTGGGTCTCAGTCCGAAAACTCACCCCGTATTTCTCTCTCTCTCTCACACACACATATATTATAGTTCTTATTAACAGGGTTGTATATATTTGAATAGAAGGAGAGATATGTTTGTTTTCATAAGTAACAAGAAACAGGGCTTCTTATTAATGAATGGTGCAGGGGAAATGTCCTTCTCTGTTGTTTCCAATTGAAATTAGAAATATCCAGAGAGGCAAACATGGGAGTGACTTTGGTGTCTATGATTCTCAAGGAAGGTGTGTGTGTGTGTGTGTTTGTGTTGTTCTTCCAAACATTTCTTCTTTTTGGTAATTAATTTTCAAGTTGCTATGCATAAAAATATGGGAATGGTTGCTAGCTACGCAGAGCTTTTGCATTACCTGTGCAAAGACAAGAACGGTTTATTCCACAAACACAGTGATGGCAGCTTATGATGGCACCTTGTTTCATCAAATGGAAAAGGACCACTTAAAAGGAAAACTGAAATTCTAAATTTTATGTGTGTGTGTATGTATGTATGTAGATGAATGAATGAATGATTGTTGAATAATTTATACGGAATACTCACGTGTAATTTCACCATTACTGTCATGAAAGGTCCCTACTTGAGATCAGTTAGTGGGCAGGATTCCGGTGTAGGGCCAATTTGGATTTCCATACTTTGCTCATTCAAATAGCGATCCAATTCATCAAAGGCATAAAGATTAAAGGGGCAGACACTAACTTGCAAGGGAACCTGTTTCTTGTCCTTTAAGTGAACATCTGGGCCATCCAGATTTTGTTTTATTTTGTTTTATTTTTAAATGAAAAATAATAATTTTCTCGTCTTTTAAGGGAGCATCTGGGTTGTTCAGATTTTGTTTTAATTTGTTATTTTTAAATGAAAACAATAATTTTCTTAAAAAATAGTAGTTTATAGATTATCTTTATTTTAGATTTTCTACTCATTAAAATAATTTTTTTTTATCAAAAAGTTAAAAAAAATAAAAATGAAATCTGGATGGCCCGATACTCACTCAAAGGACAAGCTCTCCTTGCTCCTCCTTTGGACGAGCAAAGAGACAAGTTCCAACTTGTAAGTGAGATTGAACCCACAACCTCCTACGTATATGAGAACTCTCATGCCACTAAGTTACAAGACTAAAAAATACAAAGAGACTTTGAATCATGTTTAAATAGATTTGCAATTGATGACAACAAGAAAACTTTATATATATATATATATATATGTGTGTGTGTGTGTGTGTGACTTGTATTCCCCTCAAATAGTGGACCAATTATAATATATATCTATATCAATATCAATACCAACATACTTCCTTATGTACTAAATGTAACCACTAATTAATTATGTAAATTAATTATTTGTAAAAAAATGTGAGCTAATTTTTTTTCCTAAAAAACCTCCCTTGTTTTAATCACACAATGGTCAAAATTAGATTTAAAACTTCCTTGATAAATTTACATCTTAACAAAAAGTGGCCGACGTGTGGACTATTAACTAAGCATAGTTGGTTAACTAATGATCAAAATTAACTAGGATAACGGCTATGGCGAAATTACTTAATTTTTTACACTTCCGGGACAAAATTGCACCTAAAAAAACTTTAGAGACAAAGTTACCATTCAATAAAAACTCCCGGGGTAAACCCCTTGAACCTGTGAAAAAGTGAATTTCTATGATAGTTAGTGTATCAATATAATATAATATATATATATATATATATATATATATATATTTTGTAAATGAACGTTAAAAAAACCATTCTCCTTGATATATATAAACAAACAGGTAGTACGGATATGGAATAATGCAAACCAATATGGAAAAGTTGAATTGAATGGGATAATAAATGGTAGAGGGGAGGGGGAAGCCTAAACCCTAATATTGTAGCAGCTAGAGTTGTTGTGGTGGCACATCAAAAGACCAAGACAAAAATCCTTACAACACGCAACAGTGTAAAACTTACAACAGTTATGTAAACAAGCAAACAAATCATGCAAAGACGGTGCCTTCATTATTGAACCCCATGAAGTGGCCTTCCCTAATTCATTCCCCTCTTCCATTGCATTTGCCTTTTATTTTAATTTGTTGTCTTTCTTTTTTTCCTTTTGCTTTTCCGTTGATTCAACTCTCATTGACTGATTATTTCTCCACCTACCAACCATCTCTCTGTTTGATCACACAGAAACAGGAATGTTAATTACATCATTAATTTGTTTGGCAAGATGAAATTGAAAAGCAAATTGTTACATTGCTATGAAAATGATTTATTTAGCCAAGTGTAAGTCCCTTTGCCAGTCCTGTCTTGTTAGTTCCAAAAAAGAATTCTTCTTGGCGTTTGTGTATTGATTACAGGGAACTGAATAAGATTACTCTGCCGGATAAGTATCATATTCCTACTGTAGATGAACTTATTGATGAGCTTCAGGGGACTACTTATTTTTCTGAGATTGACCTTCGTTTTGGGTATCATTAAATTCGAGTTCATCATGCAGATATTCCCATTTTCCAGGACAACTTTTCGCAATCATTCAGGACACTAGGAGTTTACTATTATGCCATTCAGCCTTACTAATGCTCCCTTCACTTTTCAAGCCATCATGAATGACTTGTTTCAACCATATCTTAGAAAATTTATTTTGGTCTTTTTGATGACATTTTGGTTCACAACAAGACTTTTTAGGATCATATTACTCATTTGAGTATAATTTTTCAACTCTTGTGTTTGAATGAGTTTTATGTGAATTCTGATAAGTGTGACTTTCTTCAGCTTGATATATCATTTTTGGGCCATTTTATTTCAGCAAATGGAGTAGTGGTATCCTGAAAAAATAGTTGCCATTGACAAATGGCCTCTTCCAAAGAATATTACTGAACTCTGTGGATTTTTGGGTCTTTCAGACTATTATCGTAGGTTTATTCAGCATTATGGTTAGATTGCCAAGCCTTTGACTGATATGACTAAGAAGGAGGCCTTCAAATGGGACGTTACTTCCTTAATTGCTTTTTAGGAGCTTCAGAAAGTATTAATTAATGCTTCGGTTTTACAACTGCCAGATTTTTCAAAGCAATTTATGGTTGAACGTGATGATTCTTCTTATGGCTTTGGTGTTGTTCTACACAAAGAGGGTCACCTAATATCATTTTACAGCAAGGGATTGTCTCAAACAAAACATAATTCATCAATTTATAACACGGAATTATTGGCTTTGGTCTATTCCTTGCAAAAGTGGTGTCATTATCTTTTGGGAGGAAGTTTGAGGTTCACATGGATCATTGTAGCCCCAAATATCTTCTGGATCAGCGTATAACAACTCCAGCCTAACAACGTTTGATATTGAAGCTCATTCTCTTTGATTTTCAGATTATTTATAAGGTTGGATCTTCTAATCAAGCTGCTGATGTATTGTCTCGAATGCCACATTATTTGGGTGAATTCTTTTCCTTGGTGATTCCCCAGGCTGCATTATTTGATGATTTAGCTTCCCTATTGGATAAAGATCCTTATACTTCATCTATCAAAATATCTCTACAATCAGCAGGGTGGCTTAATGAGTAGTTACAATTATGACAATCTCTTTAGGTTTCCAATTAACTTGCAGTATAATCAATATGTAAATGAGATATTCTGTATGGCCCTTTTAATATCTTCATAGAACAATTCTTGGCTAATCCTAAGCTTTCTGTTCTGTGATTCCCCCCCTTCTTTATAATACTGGTGTTCATATGGTGTCTTTATCTGTCGTTATTTCACATAGTTGGGCAACTACTACAAGATGAATGAGGATAATCCATAGTTGGATCTTGTAAAATCGATAATACGTGTCAAATCCATTAGGCTATTTGTTTAAACCCTTTTCTAGGGTTGAGCCTTGAAAATTGGGAGTTTTTCACGTCGAAGGTCTTTTGGGTTTGTTCTTAGTAAACCCAAAAAAAAGGTTCAAACTTTGTCTTGAGTTTAGCCATAAGATTGTTTTTTTTTAAAAAAAAAATATATTTCTTCTTGAACACGAAATACACACATTCTCTTTTTACACCCCTCAACTGCTAATATTATGTGGATTGAGAAAAAAATTAGGGAGTAAAAACTATTAAGCAGGAAAACTCTAAAAAATGGTAATGTTTTTATCATTTTGGGAAGTATTCCTTCCTCGTATTTGTTCGTACTATTTCCCCTTCACTTTTTATTGCGTCCAAACATAGTCCAAGTCTTCTTTCTCGCTTGCCTTCGTCCCCTCGTCCTTGTGCCAGTCCTACATTTGCTACGCACTCTACTAGACAGAGCAAAGAAAGACAATATTGGAAGCTAAAAAGAGATGGGAGAAGAGAATAATACGTAATGAGTTTATACCAGTTCAAACCTAACAATTTTGTCAATGTCCAGCTACGCAAGTTCTTTCAAAATTGACTATTTGTATTTCATAAAAGGTGTTCTAAAAATTTTATGGGATCAAATAACTAGTTCTATGAACGAATTGAAAAACAGAATGTTCCACCATCGTGCAAGTTTCACAGTAGAGTACTACAACAACTCTTAGACTTAGTCTCAAGTCTTGTAACTTGCATTTTCATATTACCAAACTTGCAGTCTCTTCTAAAGACACTACAACTTAGGCACTCCCAAGAATTTAGGAGTGATCATAAACACAATGGATGCAACTTTGAAACTCTTAAGAACAAAGCAAGAGTTTTTAACTCGAACAAAAAGTGGTATGTTAACATGATGCAACTTTTCAAGAGGATACTTTTTACTTTTTATTTCTACTATTTTTTTTAAAAAACCATTTTGGAGATTAGGCCTTTTTGAGATCAACTCGCAATAAGTGTTCAGTTACTGTGATGCTGCCAATAAGGCTTTAGTGATACGAGTTTCAAAATGACAGTCAAATACTACAATTTTTCTGATATTTTTAAAATTCGTTAGGTGCCACACTGGCACCATAATCTTCACCTTGGTATTAAAATATTCATAAAAATTTAATAATGGTGTAAAAGTGTCATGATTATTAAGCTAACTAGCGTTGATTGTTTATCAAACATGAGGCAAAAACATGATACAAAAATACTTTTAAAGTTTTCTTAAATGGTGCAAAAATGTCACGATCGTAAAGTCAACCAATGTTAACTATTTAACAAACAATCCCCGTACATTTTTTGCTCCCAATGGCCATGTTTGCCACTACAGTATCTTGTGACACAATGGCTGTACCTCCTTGTTGCTGATGCTACCTCTCCCTTAGCCGCCTCTCATCTACTGTAGTATTCTTTGGTTTCTCTGCCCAAAATCTTTGATAATATTTATTGATAGAGATTTTTTTTATTTTTTTATTTTTTTTTTTTTTTTTTTAAAGCAAGGGTTGTGTGGCTATAGCATCTTACAAAAGACTTGCATGGCATATAGGACCACTGGGAACAAAAATATTGTATAACATGCGAGGCGGATCCACATATAGCATTGGGGGCACGTGCCCACCATTAAATTTCTGTTTTTTTTTTTTGGGGGGGGGGGGTTTTGGTTTTGGTTTTGTTTTTTTTTTTTGGGTGAACCTCTCTATTTCCCCCCTCATCTCTTACTCCCTCAAAGCCTCAAAGGGAGATTTCTGGCGACTCTGTGAGACTCGCTCTTCCTCACGATGAATAGTTGAATGATTGTTTAGTGTCTTATATTTTTTTTTTCTCGAAGAAGGTATTCTATTACCATTCAACATAATAAGTCACTCTACGAAACAATTAATCGATAACATACAATTAACATTACAACATAAAGTAAGGCCGAAGCCGATCAAAATATAACAAGAAACGATTAATCAACCCCCCTTCCATTGATGGGGTGCAAAGCATCAGTCATGACCGGAGAACTCTGTTGAACGTCCAAAGCTAGAAGAGGAAGCAAAGAGGGTGTTGGTCGAGGCACCCACCCAATAGGGTACACCCCCTTAAAAGCAATTGCTGCATGATGATCAGCAACACGATTACCCCCGCGAGGAGTAAATGAAATCGAGAACCCAACTTTGGAAGAAAACAGACTAATAATGTCATGAATGATACTTCTACAACACCAATCATAGGCAGAAGGTGATTTAGCAACAACACAATTGATCGAGGAAGGCAATCGACTCAAAAATAGCATTATCAAGCCCAATATCTCTAGCAATCAGCAAGGCTCTTTTGAGTGCTAACGCTTCGGTCATAAAGGCCGAGATAGATTTCAGTTTGTCAATAAATCCCCACACATAGTGTCCAATATAATTTCCACAAATCACACCTATAGCCGCCACCTTATTGCCCACCTGGAAGGCACCATCCACATTTATCTTGACTATATCAGCAGGTGGCGGTAACCAACTAGTAGAGACACACAGATTCTTAGCATATAGATCAGATTCGTTCCTCAAGTTATGAGAACTAGCCAAAAATTCATCATTGCAATTCCTAGCCATTTCTATTACAACAGCAGGGTTTGGTTCAAGGAAATTAACCATTTCTTTGTTTCCAAATGAACCAAAGTGTCCAACAGATAAGGGACAAATCATGAGAGTTCAAGGAATTCATACCAAAGAATCCAAAGCCACCGATTCTTGAAGTTCGTAATCTCTACAAGTTCAAATCGATCCTTAGTTGGTAACCAAACCCGGACACGGCGGGTCCAAGAGCGGTGGAAAAATAGGTGTTCAATCGTTTCCTCTCTTGACTCACAAACGGGCAAAGCTTTGACTGGGAACGACGCTATGGTAGAGGGCCTCATTTGTAGCTAGAGCTCTATTTAAGAGGCGCCATACAAATTGTTGCACCGGGGACTGTGTTTTAATCTTCCACACGAGACTTCCGCGGGAGGGAGGCACAACAATGGAGGGTCCAAATATTATTTTCCACCAAGTGTTTAGCTTTCTCCACCTTATACCCCAAACTCACCACATATACCCCATTCCTAGCATTGTTCCACACAAGTTTATCTTCCAAGCCATTGGTAGGAATAGGGATCTTGTAAATTGCCTCCTTGGTTTGATCTGTTGTAAATTCTGATATAAGGCTTAGGTACTACCCACCATCAACAATCAGGTCACATACACGTCCTTGCTTGACAGCTGGATCAACACAGTTCACAGGCAATTTCAACAAAGGGGATCCCGGAATCCAAGGTTCCCCCCAAATACCAATTGAGGTACCCGATCCTAAGTCCCATCGAAGGTCCCTTAGTAGTATGTCCCTACCACCAATCATGCTAGACCAACACCAAGAGGCTCTACCTCCCTTAGTCGCTTGGAGAAAATTAGTCTTGGGAAAGTACACACTTTTCACCACCCGTACCCATAAATCATTAGGTTGGGTCAAGAGTCTCCAAGCCGTTTTAGCCAAAAGAGAGTCGTTCATAATGCAAAGATCCCTAAAACCTATGCCTCCTTGATCTTTTCCCGAAGTTAGGAAATCCCATGCCTTCCAATGTGTCCGACTGCCAAATGCATTGCCATCCCACCAGAAATTGGCTATGAGGCTGTGAATTTCCTTGCAAGATTTGATAGTAAATTTGAAGCAATTCATAGGGAAAATTGGAATAGCCTGTATTACAGACTTGATCATTACCTCTCGGCCAGAGAATGAGAGAGAGGAGGTCCCCCAACTTTGCAGCTTGCTTGTTATTCTTTCCCTCACATAGGCCAAGGCTTGATGTTTCGTTTTCCCCCAGATACTCGGGATTCCAAGATATCTCCCCGGGTCGTCAGAAGCTGCAATACCCAATATATTTCCTACCATGGCTCTCACTACATTAGGGGTATTAGTCGAGAAGAAGATACTGGACTTATCAAGGTTGATGACTTGACCTGAGGCAGCACAGTATACCCAGAGAATTTGAGCAAGATACTTACAATCCTTCCTGGTAGCTTTCATATATAATAGAGAGTCATCCGCAAAGAAGCTATGTGTTAGCACCGGGCATCCTCGGCTCAGTTTAATCCCTGTAAGCTGATTAGCACCTTGGCTTTTATCAATCATCAATGATAAGACTTCCGCCACAAGAATAAATAGGTAAGGTGAAAGCGGATCCCCTTGTCGTAGGCCACGACTCGGAGAGAAGGTACTAATGTTTTCCCCAGACACACAAACATTCAGCTTAACAGATTGAATACATTTCATGATTAGTGCCACCCACTCTTCACAGAACCCAAACCGCAGCAACACCTTCTCTATAAATAGCCATTCCACACGGTCATAAGCTTTGCTCATGTCCATTTTGAGCGCAAATTCATATTTCCCCCCTGTTTTCTTCCTCCGGAGGTAGTGGTAGACCTCATGGGCAATGATAATGTTGTCCTGAATGCACCGGCCAGGGACAAAGGCTCCTTGGTTTTGAGATATACAATGGTCCAACAAAGGTCTCATTCTATTTGTTAGGAGCTTGGAAATGATCTTGTAGGAAAAGTTGCACAGCCCAATTGGTCTAAAGTGGGAGACATGCTCAGGCTTCTCCACCTTAGGGATCAAAGTGATATTCGTTTCATTGATGGCATCAAGTAAGGACTTCCCTTCAAAAAACTCTCTGACCATATGGAAGATAGATTCCCCAATCTCACTCCAAGCCTTGTGATAGAATGTCCCAGAAAAACCATCTGGACCCGGGGCCTTAGAAGCCCCTAGGCTAAAGGCAGCTGCTTTTACTTCTTCTCTTGTAACCGGGAGCATGAGGTTCTGATTCATTGTAGGTGAAATCTTGACATCAATGTAGTTAAGAGCCAAGTCCATATTCGAAGGATCGGAGGAGGTAAAAAGTGCCTAAAAAAAGAGGAAATATTCTGAGAGATAGCTGGTTTCTCTGTGAGCCAATTCCCATTGTCATCTCTGATGCATAAGATATTATTCCTCTGCCTTCTTTTCAGTGTAGTTGAATGGAAAAAGCGAGAATTTCTATCCCCAAACAACAACCAATTGACTCTTGATCTTTGCCACCGAGAATTGTTCTTCAAGAGCCAATAGCCTATCCAGCTCCCCTTGAACATATGTGATATTGCATGAGGATAATTGATCTCTGTCCCCCTGATTAAGCTTGGCAAGTTGGTCTTTTAAAACATCTATTTTCCTTAAATTGTTAGGAAATTCCTTATAACTCCATTTAATCAGAACCTGTCTACATTTAACCATATTCTGAGCAAAACCATCAGCAGCACACAGAGATATAACATTAACAGCACCCCAACAACTTTTAATTAACCGAAGAAAATTAGGATGAGAAGCCCAACAAACCTCAAACCTGAAAACTTTTTTCCGTTGATTCCCACCAGGATGACAATGAACCCATAGTATGTGGTGGTCAGATCCGGCCGGATCTACATGAAGAACCTGAAGATTTGGGAACATTTCCCTAAGGCAAATATTACCCAGCGCTTTATCAAGTCTTTCTCGTACAATGTCGGGTTGCATCCGATTGTTGCACCAGGTGTACCCGATGCCATGAAATCCCAAATCATCCAGCTTACAATCAGCAATAAGATGCTTAAAGTTCAGAATTTTCCTCCATGCCCTTGGGTTGCCACCACTCTTCTCAAACTGCGATAAAATGTCATTGAAATCCCTAACGCACAGCCAAGATTCACAAATGTTGCCACTGATTCTACGAAGTTCTTGCCAGCAACGGAGTCTCTCCTCTTCACTTGGGGGACCATAGATAAATGTAATGTACTCTGGAGTGTTCAATGAACCAAAGCTAACCCGGGTGTGGATAATATTAATCGAGGAGAATAAGATATCCACCGAGATCACCTCGGACCACCACAACGCCAGACCACCCCCAATACCCACTGGATTTACTAACCAATCCTCCGAAAAACCACATCGTCTCCGAATTTTCCTCACATAATTTGCCTTTTGTTTGGTTTCCATCAAGAAAACCAGTTGGGGTTTCTTTCTAAGGCACTCTGCCTTCAGATTCCTGGCTGTCAGGGGAACCCCCAACCCCTGACAGTTCCAAACTAAGAGATTCATGGTGAACCGGCAGCTGGTTCCATCCAGCCACCGGCGTGTGGAGAAGAAGAAGAGTTAGAAGCTTCATTATTTCCAGAAACAGATGTGAGCAACTATCAGGGAAGTCAATTTCCCCAGATAACGAAATTTCCCCAGCTAAAACAACAGAACCCCCCTGAGAATTAGGTAAGTTACCGTGAGATGCACTGCGAATAGAGGCCTTGAGATTCCGAAAGCTTCTGCGACGCCCCTTCGACGCGGAGAGTTTCTTGAGATCACTATTGGAGGAGCAGGAGAATCGTCAAAAACTAACTTTCGTGGCTTCTTGGCAGATGCTAAAACACTTGAGTCCTCAAATGGCCGTTTAAGCTGGATGTTTCTCAACGTGAAAGATACCTTAGAGATTGGGGAAAGTCCAGCATTCAGATCACTACTATGACCTCTTGGCACTGTTTCGTTCAAACCAACTGAGCCCACCTCTAGGCCCAATTTAACACGGTTCAACCCAATTCCATCTGATCCCATTGGGCTTTCGGTTTGGTCATGCCCTTCTCCGGGTCCACCACACGTGCGAGAGGGAGAAGAAACCATTTTATAACTCCTGGCCGTGGGGTCCTCCAGGTGGTCACGTGAATGGAAGCAATTAGCTGCATTAAATGCTTGCGTCTGACTTGTATCATTTTGGACTGCCCCAAGCAACTGCTCCGCCGAAATCTCTTGCCTTATGCCTACCCCCTTATTCCTGATAGACTCTTCCCCCAATGCCCTGTTTACCAACTCCATGTCAGACCGAGGAGTACCAGTACTAGTTGAGACCCAGCTTCTTTCCGGCGATCGGAGCTGTTGGTGGTTACTAGCTGAGGACTTCTTCCTGACAAACCTGGCTTCGACGCAGTCCCTCCGGCACACCTCCAGGAGATGTTCGAGCGTTTTAACAGATGGTGTACTGAGCCAGCTTCCATACTCTGGCTTTACATCTCCCTCTTCCTGAGCAACCTTAGTATCCTTGCATCCACGGCTGTCATGGCCCACACGGCCACATCTAAAGTAGAAATGTTGCAATCTTTCATATTTTACTGATATCCATGCCGGACTTTTGTTTTCTCGCGGTACCCAAAAACCATTCAAGAGTGGATTATTTAGGTTGATCAGCGATCTAACTCTGATGAAGCCTCTATCCAGCTTTCCGTCAGCCATCGGTTTTTCATACAATAGTGTTTCCCCAACCACATTCCCTAGAGTCTTTGCATTATCACTGTCAAAGGCCTCCAGTGGTAGGCCATGGAACTGCACCCAGAACGGTGCATTATCGAACTTAACATCATCAAGAACCATGAGTTCTTCCCACACATGAAGATTGAGTAAGAAGCCCTGGATTGACCATGGTCTCCCCTTTAGTATTCTCGCAAACTCCTTACAATCTGAGAACCTGAAAAGGAAGGTAAGATTGTTCCGGTCCAACTCGTTCACCTCAATCCCATTATCCAAATTCCACCCCTTCTTGATCATGGTGATCACAGTTGGGATGTTTAAATTCTTACTCGTGAGGATCCTACCCACTAATGCTCTGCCCGTCATCTCAACTTTTTGTTTTAAGTTCAGAAAAACCTGAGTCTTCTTCGAACTATCGCTACTCTGCCCTTCCTCCATACCTTCCACCAACACCATATTGCCACTCACAGCAGGAATACAGAAAACCTCACACAAAGCAAAGAGAGAAAAAGGAAAGAAGAAAAAGAGAAGATGAGAAAAGGGGGGGGCTAAGAAAGTCGCTGTTCGGAGAACACCGACCGGAAGGGTTCATGAAAAACCAGACCAAAGACCCTCACAGAGAGAGAGAAGACACTCATGGAGAGAGAGACTTTTTGCTTTTTTTAGTGTCTTATATTGAAAAAGATGTATTTGATAACATTGATAATGAGACAACTATGATGGAATCCCAAAAAATAAGGCTTAGAAAGATGACATTGTAATTATTTTTATTGTAATATACTTTTGTTATTAAAATATATGGTGTCCAAATTGCTATTTTTAACAACACTTAGTCTTATTTTTCCCTTTATATTCTTTTATTTTTTAATACATTTAAAGCTTTATTTTAAAAAAAAATTTGGGGCAGCTTCCGCTAATGGTGCCCCCCCCTTACTTAAACGGTTTTGACATTTTTGTACCGTTTTAGAAACTTTATATATATTTTTGCTCCATTTTCTTGATCGACATATTTATTAAATGATAAATATTAGTTGACTTAACGGCCATGTCATTTTTACAAAAATCTTTATATTTTTACACCCAAGTGAAGATTATATTGTCATGCCAAATTTGCACCTTAACTCTTTACACTTAAATGAACATTGTCAACAAACTTTTTTCACATGTTAATTTATCTTCTTTCTTTCGTTTTTTTTTTTTTTTTTTTTTTGGGGGAAAAGAAGGTTCCGTCTTCACCACTTTTTAATAAATTGTCGTCGTAATTTTTTTTTTTTAAAAATTGATTGGATTTCTTTACCTCAAGTTGAACACAAGTATTATATGTTTTATTCTCAACTAACGTTTTTTTCAAGTTCTCTTTAGTTAAAATTTCATTTAATCTTTTATTATCAAAAATCATATTTCTTCTGAAAACATAATTTAGAATAATCTAAAAGGGTGAAAATGTTATCTAAAATAAAATCAAAAAATTAATTAAAGCAAATAAAAATGGGAAAAAATTTAATTTCTAAAACTCATCCTCAAATTGGATATATTTCAACTTGGTCCTTGATGAGGGCCTTTTTGTCTTTAGCCTTGGGGTCCACAATCAAAATAAATCAAGGATTGCGTATAGGCAAACCGAGGATCGTTCTCTCTTCTCGAAGAGCTTTTTATTGAGTCCTAGATAATCTAAATGCCATGAAGATGCAATTAAAGCAAAGGGAAAAATAGGTTTTGGATTTTCGAATTAATAAATTAAAGAGAAATGCAATTTAATTAAATGCTAAACTATTATTTTTGGTATTTTCTTTATAAAATGGAATGAAGTATGAATGTTCTTGGAAATGAAGTAGTGGCTATCATTGTTCAATTAGATGTAGGAGTAATTTTCATTAAGTCTTGATGAAAAACCCCAAGATAACAATTGAGTCCAATATTCCCAATTAATACTAGTTCCTACAAACGTAGCTAACTCGCTACCTCTTGAGATATTGTTTGAAGCCACTTAATGTGCAATTAAAATTGGGATGATGCAAATCAGGTCTTCTAAAATTGAGTACTAAACAGTCTCTCAAAGGCACAAATCAATTATACTAACTAGACAATAACACGCTAATTAGTATAATCTCATTGACACAATAAAAGAAATATATTAATCCAAACACCAAATCACAAAATCCAATTTAATTACATATGTTCAATCCACAGAGAAATCCAAACGGCAACTCAACTCAGTCTCAAGCATAAAATGATAGTCCTAGAACTATTAAATCATAAAACACCAATGAGAAAATGAATCAAACTAAAAAAAAACTCCCCTATTGAAGCTCCAAAACTCTAGCCACTTTCCATCTCCAAGAGACAAAGAATCAGCCACACATAACAATTAGAACTTCACCGGAAATCACAGAGTCTTGCCGGAGGAGACACACAATGCCGGAAATACAAAACCTTGCCGGAACTCACAAATAACAATGGTGTTGTGCGTGGTGGAGAGAGAATGGTGGTGAAAGAGAGAGGAAATCGTCAGTGTGGAGGAGGAAGAAGGATGATGGTCGAAGCTCCAAGGGTCTCACGGTCAGGTTCTCACCACCGGTGAGAATGATGGTGGTTGATGAAAGAGGAGGGTTGGAGGTCGCCGTTGGTAGAGTTGCAGGAAGGAAGGAACGAAAATGACGATGAAGGATCCTGTCAGAGTCGAAGGTCCAGGTTCTTCAGCGGCGTTCGTTTATTTCCATTAAATCTGTCGGGTCCTCCCTCAGCTCACGGGTCCTCTTTCTCGGGTCAGGTTTTTGCTCCTTCAATTGCCTTCACTGCTGACCTAATTCATTTAATTCAAAACGTTGTGTTTCATTGCAGGGACCTGATTGAAGCTTTTAAAAAGTTTTGCGAGGGGACTAAATTGAAATTTTAAAATGTTTATGAGGTTAACTGAAATTTCTAAAAAATCTGGGTAATTTTCTATAATTTTTTCTTTGGCCCTTTTCTTCATTAATTTCCAATTTTTAGAAATTGTTGGTGCCTTTCTTGTAATTTTCCCCATTCCTCAAAACATTAATTTTGACCCAAATGACATTTTTCCAAATTCTTCAATTTTCTTCCAAAACACCTCGCAATGAAAATTAAGCACAAGATAGCATCAAACGTCCAAGAAATCATTTGCATGAATAATTAACAAATTATGACCATTTTACCCCTAATTACACTTAATTCAATACAAATGTCCCTAACTCAAATTAGTGCTTAGTCACGCAATAATGTCCAAGAAAATGCATTAAAAAATCCCAAATTTAATTATGAAAAATCATATAAAAATATGGTTCGATCAGTCCTCTTATTCAATCTTGGATTTATTTTGACCTTAATAGTACATTAAAGCGGTGATGAGGTAAATAGCCACATGTAAGGAGAAAAATGCAACTTCAAATCTTGAGGAGCTCATCTGTCGAGAGAGGGGTGAAATCATTTTGCATTATAGATCTCAAAAGAAATAAATCTCAAGTCCAAAGTGGCTTAGAGATATCTGGATCAAATAAAAACCTATCTATTTGACTGGATTGGAGTCATAAACTAACACATAGTCTAATAGAAACCTATTTATTTGACTGGATTGTCCCAAGCTTACCAATTCTTAAGATATACCTAATTATATGTGTAGAGCTTAAGTATGTACTATGTTCCTCCTTAAAAGAACACAACCAAAGAGTTGTCATATGTTCTACAACTCCTATACAATCTTGGCCAAAGGAAAACATGGAAGAAGCGGGCCTGAAAAATGTCATCCACTATGTACCAAGTGATCACATAGCACGTGGTAAAAGATCTTATCATACAAATTCCTTCTTACTCCAACCCATCACAAATTCAACCGTTATGAGTCTCATGACAGTTATAGTCAATCACTAGTAAATATAATATCATTAAAGACAAGGTACAATAAATCATTTTTCCATTCGTTTCAAATATCATTGCATATTCAAACAAGCCTAAAAAGAACCAATAATCCAACAATACGTTAATTCTAATTAAATTATTAACTATGCGAAAAAATGGTTATAAAGAAGTTTGCTTGTACCATTATTTACTTGAGAATTTACAATATATACATATAATTCAATCCATTTTTAAAATAAAAGATAATCATTCAATATCATACACAATTCACAAGTATATGAAAGAATATTCAAAGTTACATGTTACTCTCTAATTTAGTAGTAATCACACAAGAATTACTCTAAAGCTTCAATAATGAGAGTCTACATTAATATATTAATTAAAACTACCCTAAAGTTGCTCTATGATTACTACTCCCAGACTACTTAAAACCTTGAAACTACTCTCTGCATATATTATATTCACATGCATTAGCTCCATTCAGGCGTTTTATTAAGCTTCAACATTGTTTAGGAATATATATATATATATATATATATATTGCATAAGATATAAAAGATTTAAACACAACAATTTATTGTAATATGTATATATATATGTGTTGTGATTAATTACTAGGGTAGATGGAAGGAATGGACGCAAAAGTCGCAAATTAAAGTCTTAAATATGTGTGCGCGTATATATATACACACGAATAAGAGAGGACAATGTTACTTGATGGGATATCATATATGTAGGCAAAAGTACAAGATGTATTAAAAGGATAAAATGTTAGCTCTCATATTATTTTATTTTGATAATAACAACTCTTGATATACAAAATATAACATAAAGTTAATTTGATGATTCAAGTCATTCGAGTGATAGAACTGTATTTGAAGAAAACTTAAATTAACAAGTCACTCGAATGAATATTGTTTACTTCAAGTGATTAAAGAGGATCACTAAAGTGACAGGGACACTACAAGAAAAAGAGAAATATGTGACGGACTTTGCGACGGATTATTTTCCATCGCAAAATTCGTGCAATTTGCTACGGATTTTAAAACCCGTCGCTTAAAAAAAAAAAAAAAATTTGCGACGGATTTATATTTCGCGCAAAAAATAAGGTTTTGTGACGGAAAAATACATCCGTCGCAAAAAATAAAAAAAAAATTCAGTCGAGTTTTTTTTTGCGACGGACAGGTTTCCGTCGCAAAAATTAGCGACGGACAACCCGTCCGTCGCACTAGCTATTGACTTTTTTGCGACAGACGGTGAGTCTCGCAACAAAAGTTAGCGACGGACACATGATAATTGAATATTTCATACACTACTTTTTGTCTCTTGATTGATAATTTAGGACTCTTTAGCTAAGAAACAATGGCTTTTATACTTATTTGGGCTTTGGGCCTTTTATTATATTTTAGCCATTATTTAATAATAAATTCCAGTTTTACATTGCTTCACCATTTTTACCATAACTCTTGAACCATACATTGGATTTGCCTCATTTTTGTCTCATATTTCAGATGATTCGAGAGCTACAATTGTTATGAAGACATGAAGAGAAAATTCGGACAAGAGGGTTTCGGAGCCAGAGTCATATGTATTTTTGGGCTCAAATTTTGTAATTAAAGCCCATTTTATTTTATTTTCGTTCTGGGCCTGAATTGTGGATTGGAGCCCCATTTCGTTTTGCCATTTTAGGTTAAGTGAGGCAGCAGCCACAAACACATTATCATTCACGTTTTTAGAATTCGAGGATCAAAATAGTAGTTTTCAAATTCTCTCGCAATGTTCTTCGTGTTCTTCGCGTTCTTCATCCGTTTTTCATCTTTCTTAATTATGTTCTCGCTAAATTTCTCGAGATTGATCCACGATGAGGGTTCCATCCACTATCCGAGGATTTACGCCTAATCGGTAACCGTCTAACTCGTTTCTATATCCCTTAATCGATTTGATTTTCGGTTCGATTGGGTTTTTGATTAAAAACCCAAATCGATATTTCCCAAGGACGAAGTTTGATCAAGGTTAAAGTATTTCGTGCGATCGTACGCAGGTGCGCCACGATTCGAACAAATTCTGAATGATTGTTCAGTTGAGGGAATTTCTAGACAAATGCGTAGATTTCGGTTTGTCTAGAGTCGACATGAGTTCGATTATAAATCGATTCGTTCGAGGAAGGGTAGTGGGTGAATCCGAAATCGTGGGTTGATCCTTTAATCTTCTCGTTATTTTGTTTATCTCGTGTTAATTTCATTCTATCTCTCGTTATTTTGATTTAATTCTGTTTGAACCAAAAACAAAACCCCCATTTTATCATTCTTGTTTTATTGCCGTTCGAATTGAACCGTTCGTGAATTCATTAGGAAACGACCCAGGTTACATTATACTGTGCAAATCCTTTTCTAATCTGGTTATTTTGGGAGATTACGGCAAATCTCTCAAAATATACATGTGGCGCCACGTCGGGAATTTGCATTGGTTTGATTAGTAACGTAGTATAAATAGCTTCGTTTTTTCGGTAGTTTAGGTGGTTCGGGTGGCGGACAAAATTTTTCCGACCCAGATCACTCAAACCAGGTCTTATTCACAAGGAATTGGGCATTCTAAGAAAGAGTCACTCCCAATTAGGAGTGAGGTATACCCTATTTTCCCCAAATTCCAACATTTAGACCACTTGTTCATTGTTTTAAGTTTTGATTTTTTGATTTCTACTAGTCGGTTTTTTTTTGGAGTATCTCTCGAATGGGCTGAAATTTGGTACGGTGATAGAAAATGGCCTATCTCACATGACACATCGAAAATCTTTGATTTTCCATGTGCTAAGCAACGTTTTACCAAATTCCATCGTTTAGACCACTTTTTCAATTTTTGAAGTTTTTTTATTCCATTTTTGGGTTCCCCAATGGTCTAGGAGTTGCCCTGTCCAAGTGCCAAAAAATTTAGAAATCATTTGATAGTGTTTCTGGACTTGTTTAGGTCAATTTCTACCATAGGTTTTTGTTTTTGTGTTTGCTTTTGTGTGTCTTAGTGTTTTTCTCCTTTTTACCACTTTTAGTGGCATTTTTGTAATTCTGATTGGCTGGTGGCATTTTCGTAATTCTGATTTTTCTGCATATTCTGCCTTGTGATTATGCTACATGAGTACTAGGAGCACTATCAATCCAAAAGACTTGTTGCCATTTGATCCTGAAATAGAAAGAACAATTCTTACTGCTAGAAGAGTTGTTAGGCTAAGTCGTGGGATTAATACTGAATTGGACATTGAACTTAAGTCTGACCATTCTGATTGTGTTCATTCCGTTGATCTTTCGATTGTGTTTCGATAGTACTTCCGATAGTCTTATTGTTTTCACCGATTCTAGTAGCAATTTTCCTAACTCGAAATTATGGCGTAAGAACGAAAATCGTCCCTACTTTAAAGGAATTGAATGAACTCGATGTTAATCATCAACCTTTGTGTATTCAATATCCTGCCCTTGCTGCTAACTTTGAGCTTAAATCTGGTCTAATACACTTGCTGCCTAAGTTTCATGGTCTTTTAGGTGAGTGTGCCATTAAGCATTTGAAGGAATTCCATCTAGTGTGCAACACAATGAAACCACATGCCATTGATGAAGATCAAATCAAGTTCAGAGCTTTTCCTTTCTCATTGGAAGGTAGAGCCAAAGACCGGTTGTTGTACCTTCAAATCATCTATTGGGAGCTGGACTGATGTTCAAAGGTTATTTATGGAGAAATATTACCCTACCTCAAAAGCAACTGCGATCAAGAAAGAAATTGCCAACATTAAACAGCCAATGGGAGACTTTGCATGAGTACCGGGAGAGGTTCAAAAGGTTATGTGCAAGCTGTCCACACCACCGCATCACCGAGCAACTCTTGATTACCCATTTCTATGATGGTTTGCTACCGGTAGACAAAGGTTTGGTGGATGCTTCTAGCGGTGGGGCTCTACGTAACAAGACACCCGAAGATGCCCGAGAATTGATATCCGAGATGGCGCCAACTCTCGCAATTTGGCACTAGGGCCAATAGTACTCCCGTTTACCATGTTCAAACACCTCCAAATCCAAGACGATTCTCAGAGATTAGAGAATAGACTTGATGATCTGACCTCTCTGGTGAGGCAGTTGGCAGTGACACAGACAGTACAATCTCCTCCTCCTCAGATTGGGTATTCATGTGGGTTCTGTTTTGACCCTTACCATTCTATTGACTCTTGCCCTACCTTGCATGATCCTGCTTATCAAGACCAGTCAGTAGCTTCAGTGGGTGTTTTTCCAGGAAAGCCCCAATACCCGGCCAGATAATGCCTTCTCCAACACCTACAATCCCGGTTGGAGAAATCACCCCAATTTCGTTGGAACCCCGAATCGGAACCGAGTAACCAATATCAGCAAAATTCGGGAATTACCAACGAGACAAGATAGACCACAGAATTTCCAACAAGAATCTGCACCTCCTTTGCCTTTGCCAAGACCCACCTCCTCGACCAGCCATATGTGCACCTCCACAGCGGCAGACAACAACAAGCTAGTAGTAGTGGTAGTGGTGGTTCATCCCTTGAGGATATGATGAAGCAATTTGTCACAGCCAATATGCAGTTCCAACAGCAAACTGACACTTCCATTCAGAGTTTGCAAACACAGATTGGGCAGTTGGCAACCTCATTAAACCAGCTTCAACCTCAGGGATCCAACACTCTTCCTTCACAAACAATTCCTAATCCTAAGGGGAATGTGAGTGCTATCTCCCTTCGTTCTGGCAAGCAATTAGAGGAACCTAAACCAACTGCAGATGTGACTTCCACATCAGAAAGAGAGTCAGAAAATGTGAAAATTGACTTTAAAAATAAAAAGGCAAGGTGCAGCAAGGTGAAGAGGAAGACATCCCCATTCCTCTTCCTTTCCCTCGAGAGCGCTTCAATCCAAGAAGTTGCGTAAAAAGCACAAGAGAAGGATATACTTGAGACATTCAAAGAGTAGAGATCAACATTCCTCTCTTAGATCCGGTCAAACAAATTCCTAAATATGCCAAGTTTTTGAAGGAGTTGTGCACCAACAAGAGGCGATCGAAGGGGGAGTGAACGAGTGACTTTGAACCAAAATGTATCGACTCATCCAAATTTACAATGCCTCGCAAGTGCAAGGATCCGGGGACGTTTTCTATCCCTTGTTGTTTTGGTAACTATAGATTTGATGATTGCATGCTAGATTTAGGTGCTTCTATTAATGTCATGTCTGCATCTATTTATAAATTTCTTGGTCTTGGTCCTTTACGTCCTACTGGTGTTGTTGTTCAGCTAGCTAATAGGAGTAATGTTCATCCTTCTGGTTTAGTTGAGGATGTATTAGTCAAGGTTAATGAACTGATATTTCCTGCTGATTTTTACATCTTAGATATGGAGGATGAGTCTCCCAAAGTAGATCACCTATCATTCTAGGGAGGCCTTTCATGAAAACAAACTAGGACTAAGATAGATGTGCATTATGGTACTCTTTCCATGGAGTTTGGTGATATATCTGTGAATTTCAATATTTTTGATGCCATGAAACATCCTAGGGAAGAACATTCTGTTTTCTGCATTGATGTGATTGATGATGCTGTGGATGATGTTATTGCTGATTGGTGTGCTGATTATCCTGATTTTGCATCTGAGAGTGATTCTCCCATTTGTGCATGTGCTGATAATGAATGGTGCTCTGTTTGCACCGATTTGCTTAATGCCGCATTATTTGGTGATTCGACTTGCTTGGTGATTCTACATTACATGTGGATTCCGATATTGATTCCGAGTTTGAGCTTCACCGATCCTAATGTGCATCCCGATTCTCGATTTTGATGAGCTTAACTCGATTTTGATGAGCTTGATTCGATGTTAACATTGAGCTATATAGACACAAATCCTTTTGTTTCTTTGAATGTGGTTTCGGCATTTCCAAAGTATGATGACATCGAGTTGTTGCAACAACCACCCAAGCTTCTTCCCTCCACCGAGCAACCACCCAAGCTTGAGTTGAAATCCCTTCCAAATCACCCGAAGTATGCATTTCGGAGGTGGATGAACAAAGTTACCATCATTGTGGCAAATAATCTTCTTCCCGACCAAGAAGAGAAGCCGCTAAGCTTATTGAGGGCGAACAAGAAAGCCATTGGGTGGACATTAGCCGATATTGTTGGCATTAGCCCTTCCATGTGTATGCATCGCATTCGTTGGAAGAGGACTCTAAGCCTAAGGCAACCCCGTAGACGCCTTAATCCTCTTATCCTTGATGTGGTGAAGAAGGAGGTCACTAAGCTTCGCAGTGCCGGTATCATCTATCCCATTTCGATAGCCAGTGGTTAGCCCTGGTCCAAAGTGGTTCCTAAGAAATCCGAGTCACCGTGGTAGCCAATCGAGAGAATGAGCTCATTCCTACTCGAGTCCGAAATAGTTGGAGAGTTTGCATCGACTATAGGAGACTCAACCAAGCCACTCGCAAGGATCATTACCTACTACCTTTCATTGATCGATGTTAGAGCGATTGGTCGGCAAGTCCCATTACGCTTCTTGGATGGCTACTCCGATACTTCCAGATCCATATTGCTCCCGAGGATCGAGAAGACAACCTTCACATGCCCCTTTGGAACATATGCCTACCGAAGGATGCCTTTTGGCCTTTGCAACGCACTGAACCTTTCGGCGTTGTATGGTAAGCATTTTCTCCGAATTTCTAGAGGACTGCATGGAGGTTTTTATGGCTAATTTCACTGTATATGGGTCTGATTTTGATGCATGCTTAGCTAATTTGTCTAGAGTTTTGCATAGGTGTATTGAGTCTAATCTTGTACTGAATTATGAGAAGTGTCACTTTATGGTTGAGTCGGGTATAGTCTTGGGACACGTAGTGTCTAGGAAAGGGATTGAGGTAGATCCTGCTAAGATAGATGTAATTACTGCTTTGCCTTACCCCACATATGTGCGGGAAGTTCGCTCTTTTCTTGGTCATGCAGGTTTCTATCGACGTTTCATTCAGGATTTCAGCAAGACTGCCCGACCCTTGTCCAACCTTCTGTATAAGGACACTGACTTTGTATTTCATGATGCTTGCAAGGCGGCCTTCGATCATTTGAAGTGTTACCTGACTACAGCCCCAGTGATCCAAGCCCCTGATTGGTGCCTCCCCTTCGAGTTGATGTGTGATGCTTCCAACTATGCGGTTGGTGCTATCTTGGCACAAATGAGTTGAAAGAGCATCTCATGTGATTGCATATGCCTCTAAGACTTTGGATCCTGCCCAGTCCAATTACACCACTATTGAGAAGGAGTTGTTGGCTATTGTATTTGCTTTTGATAAGTTTAGGTCATATCTGCTAGCAAGTAGAGTAATTGTTTTCTCGACCATGCGCTTTGAAGTTTCTTTTAAAAAAGACAGATGCTTTAAGCCACGACTCATCCGGTGGATGTTATTGCTCCAAGAGTTCGATGTTGAGATTCGAGACAAGTGGAGCACAAAACTGGGTAGCCGACCACTTGAGTCGCATCACTCATTCTCCTCTTACCCTCTTATATTCGGGATGATTTCCGATGAGCAGCTTTTATAGCTGCAAGGTAAGCTTCCATGGTATGTTGATCTGGTTAACTACTTGGTAGCCGGTGTTTTGCCCGTAGATTCCACTAGGGCCCAAACCCTTAAATTAAAGAGTGAGTCTAAATATTATGTTTGGGATGATCCTTATCTCGTGGAAATTTTGTAGTGACCAAGTAGTTAAGAGATGTGTGCTCGATCATGAGTTTCACTCTATATTGCATTTTGCTCATGCTTCCGCTCGTGGTGGTCACTTTGGACCCCAAAGAACTGCTAGGAAAGTCTTAGACAAAGGATTATTTTGGCCTTCCTTGTTTCATGATTCCCATCTCTGTTTGCAAGTCATGTGATAACTGTCGGAGAAGCGGGAGTATTTCCGTAGGCATGAGATGCCCTTAACCCTATATTGTTTTGTGAGATCTTTGATGTTTGGGGTATTGATTTTATGGGTCCATTTCTTGCTTCATATGGTTATACTTACATACTGCTGGCTGTTGATTATGTCTCGAAATGGGTTGAGGCGAAAGCCACCCGGACTAATGATTCTTCTGTGGTGGTGGATTTTGTTAGGTCTAACATTTTCTGTAGGTTTGACATTCCTAGAGCTATTATCAGTGACCAAGGCTCCCATTTTTGCAACCGAAGCATGGGTGCCTTGTTACGCAAGTATGGAGTGCTTCACAAAGTCTCCACAAGATACCATCCTCGGACTAACGGTCAAGTCAAGTCTCAAATAGAGAGATTAAGCAAATCCTTCGAAGACCGTTAACTCTACCGGAAAGATTGGAGTAAGCGATTAGAGGATGCTTTGTGGGCATATCGCACCGCCTACAAGACTCCGATTGGGATGTCTCCTTATCGGCTTGTCTTTGGTAAGGCATGTCATCTTTCGGTTGAGTTGGAGCATCAAGCCTATTGGGCCATTAAGCAGTGCAACATGGATTTGGCTAAGTCTGGGATGGAGAGGAAGCTACAATTGCAAGAGTTGGATGAGCTTAGATTGGATGCCTATGAGAGTTCGCGGTTATACAAGGAAAAGACTAAGGCATTCCATGATAAGCATATTCGAGGAAAGAATTTTCTGTGGGCCAGAAAGTTATTCTGTTTAACTCTCGTTTGAGGTTTATGCACAGTAAGCTTCGATCTAAATGGGATGGCCCTTTTGAGATCACTAACATTTTTCCATTTGGTGCTATTGAGCTATGTGATCCACCCACAGGACGAACCTTTAAGGTCAATGGGCATCGCCTCAAGCCATTTCATGAGGGATCCCAAGAATTTGCCTAAGAGCGTAGATTCTCCTCATTGATGTCACTTATCCTCCATAAACCCCTTGGGAGTATTCTTCTTTCTTTCTCCCTCTTTATTCTATTTGTTTTCCTTTTTCTACTTTGCTTTTTGAAAATAAATACAGTCTCTCATTTTATGATTGCTACATATTATGAACTAGGACATTTTAGTTTTAAAGGATCATTCTGTTGGGTCTACCATTCTTGACTCTTCGATTACATATCTTGGTAGTTGATTTAGTGATGTTGGTTGCTTAAGTTGGTGTTGACCTTGTGAGATTTTGGGCCTGCATGAATGGAATTCATCTTTTGCCATTCTTTCTTTCATGTGTGCATCTACTCATGATTTGTGTTCTCTAGAACTTGCTCCTTTTCTTTTTGAAACTACATTTTTCATTTACGTGCATAAGTATGATGAAAGCTTGTTTTCTTTCTTTTATTTTCCTTACTTTGGCCAAATAGCCTTTCCCTTGCATTATGATCCCTTTGCTAGCCCTTTGTGCCTTTTTGAATCCTTCTTTTCTAAGCCACATTACAAGCCTAAGCGTAAAACCATTTTATTCCACACCTTGAAAATTTATTGAGCATTGGTTTCACCTTGGTTTTGTGTTTAAGTGTGGGGGTTGCTCAGGAGTGCAACATTTTAAGTGTGGGGGGGATGTTTGCTTTTGTCATTGTGATTATGTATATAGTATAGAAAGGAAAGAAAGAAAAAGAAAGAAAGAAAGGAAAAGAAAAAGAAAAAAAAAAGAAAAGAAAAGAAAGAAAAGCAGAAAAAAAAAATACATAAAAAGAAAGGAGATATAAAAGTAAAATAAAAAATTTCTTACATAGAAAATGATTGTGTTAATTAGTGCTCTTTTTAATTTCTTTGGTGCTTAGTCTCTCATTCCATACTATTACCTACCTTCACCCTAACCCCATTATAACCTTTCATAACAAGCTCTCTTGATTTGTGCATGCATGTGTTATGAGTAGTGGAGACGTAGAAATTGAGCAAGCTTATGGTAGAACAAATTTACGGAGTAGAATTTGAGTGATACACTTATTTACCTCAAACACTTGAGAGATTGATTGATTGAGCGCATCATTTGAGAGACCATCTTTTGTGATTAGCATCATTGATTGAGATTACCATGAATTGTAATTGGAGATGAAGGGATTGTGGTCTTGATTGATTGATCTTTTAGAGCTTCGTGTCTCTTGTTCAATTTTTGCATTGTTAGCAATTTTTAGAAAAGAAGAGTTTCTCCTTTAGGTTTTTCTCTTTGAATTTTGCTCAGGAGTGCAAAAAGATAAGTGTGGGGGAATTTGATAATTGAATATTTCATACACTACTTTTTGTCTTTTGATTGATAATTTAGGACTCTTTAGCTAAGAAAAAATGGCTTTTATATTGCTTCACCATTGTTACCATAACTCTTGAAACAGACATCGGATTTGCCTCATTTTTGTCTCATATTTCAAATGATTCGAGAGCTACAATTGTTATGAAGACATGAAGAGAAAATTCGGACAAGAGAGCGGTCAATTTTGGAGCCAGAGTCATATGTATTTTTGGGCTCAAATTTTGTAATTAAAGCCCATTTTATTTTATTTTCGTTCGGGCTTGAATTGTGGATTGGAGCCCCATTTCGTTTTGCCATTTTAGGTTAAGTGAGGTAGCAGCCACAAACACATTCTCATTCACATTTTTAGAATTCGAGGATCAAAATAGTAGTTTTCAAATTCTCGCAATGTTCTTCGTGTTCTTCGCGTTCTTCATCTCTTTTTCGTCTTTCTTAATTATGTTCGGCTAAATTTAAGATTGATCCACGATGAGGGTTCCATCCACTATCCGGAGGATTCGCGCCTAATCGGTAACCGTCTAACTCGTTTCTATATCCCTTAATCAGATTTGATTTTTGGTTCGGATTGGGTTTTTGATTAAAAACCCAAATCGATATTTCCCAAGGACGAAGTTCGACCGGGTTAAAGTATTTCTGTGCGATCATACAGAGGTGCGCCATTGATTCGAACAAATTCTGAACGATTGTTCGGTTGAGGGAATTTCTAGACAAATGCAGAGATTTCAGTTTGTCTAGAGTCGATTACGAGTTCGGTTATAAATGCTTTCGTTCGAGGAAGGGTAGTGGGTGAATCCGAAATCGTGGGTTGATCCTTTAATCTTCGCTATTCTCGTTTATCGTGTTAATTTCATTATATCTCTGTTATTTTGATTTAATTCTGTTTGAACCAAAAACAAAACCCCCCATTTTACTTTTATTCTTTTTATTGTTGTTCGAATTGAACCGATGTGAATTCGTTGGGAAACGACCCGGGTTACATTATACTGCAAATCCTTTTCTAATTTGGTTATTTTGGGAGATTACGGCAAATCTCTAAACACACTCGTCCGTCACAAAATGGCGGTCAAAAGGGCCGCCATTTCTCCTAGTTTTGCGACGGAAGTTAGTCCATCGCAAAACTAGCGACGGACATCTGTCCGACGGACTAACTGTCCGTCGCAAGCGGCGGCCTTTTTCCTCCCCTTTTGCGATGGATTTAGGAATCCGTCGCAAAATGGGAACGCTTTGTTCCGTCGCAAAAAGTGAGTTTTGTGATGGAAACATTTTCCGTCGCAAAACTCAATATTTCGCCTCCCCCAAGCTCGCATAGGACAACATTGGCGGATCTCCCTCGGCTCGCCTCGCCACCGCCCCGCTCGGCCTCCCTCAACTCGTTGCCCCCGGCTCCCCCTCCCCGGCTCCCGCCCCGCCCTTCCCCCCCCCGCAGCTCCCCCCACCCCCTAGCTCCCCCCCTCGCCCCACCCCGTCCCCAGCTCCCCAGTGCCCTCCCGGTCCAGCCCCCACCCTCGGCTCCTCCTCCCTCCGTCTCCCGGCCACCACCACCTCCAAATTTTGCGGGTTTGTTTGTTTTGTTTTTTAACACTTCTAAGTTGGTCATCTCTTTTTTTTTTTCTATTGGACACTACTAAACACGTTATCTCTCATTTTCCTAAGGTGTCTCCCCGTGCTCCGTCGGTGATTTTCCGACGGTGTCTCCTCCTCCTCTTCTCTTATTAGTTACCGTCTGCACCTTTATTCCAAGTAAGCTTCCTCTCTTTTTTTTTTTTTGCACCATTGTGTGTGGAAAGATTTGATTTTTTTTATTTATTATTTTCTTGAGTATTATTTTTATTTGTAATAAAATGATGTCAAAAATATTATTGGTTCTCCTTAGTGAAATTTCTCCATAACATATCTTTTTTAATATTTTGTGTTATTTCTTTAATGTTGATTAAATTATTCATTATTGGTTATTGTTAGAATAGGAAATAAATCTGTTAGAATAGGAAATAAATCAGGATCCCTTGATTGATGCATTGATTATAGGATCGATTATAGGACCCTAATTACTCATTATTAGTCTTAATTAGTCTTAATTAGGCTTAATTAGGCTTTATTGTATTTCCTAAATTATCTCCTATGTTCTCCCTTGCTTCTCTTATAAATAGGTTGTAATACTCATTATCTAATATATACAAACGAGAGATGATACCTCCGAATTCTAATATGGTATCGAGCCAAGGATATCTCGTCCGAGGCCATGAAAAGCGAGAGAAACAAAGTGAGCGACGGTGAGGCGAGAGAGAAATAACACGGTGGAGTTTTCCGGCGACTCTAGGGTTCTCAGTACGCGCGCGAGTGGGACTACACCACCTAGCCCGGAAGGACCGGAGGGCTCCGTCGCGAACGCCCATAGTCCGTGTGGCCAACCGGCGTCTCCAAGCGGCGCGTGGCGTGCACGCTCCCGACATCCAGCGACCTTGTGACGGCGCGTGGCGGCGCGTGAAGCTGTTTTTCCGACGGTGACCTCCTCGTTCGGTCTTCCCCTGTGATTTCCGGCCATCCCCAGTGCTCGTTGCATCCTCCGGTGAACTTTTTGATTTTTCCGGCGACTCTCCGGTGAAAATTTTCCGTTCTCGGCGATTTTCTTCCGAAACATGGATTCCTCTCGGTTCCCTCCTATATTCGGGTCAATTCCGGAAACACAACCGGAACCTCTCCCATGGTTTTTATGTCCGTTCTCACCGATTCTCAAACTCAAAATTCCTCATCTTCTTCCTCCTTAACCAACAACCCAGTACCAAACAGAACCTCAGAGATGGCTTCAGAATTTTCAGACCATCACGTTATGGCTATTAGCCATAAGTTTAATGGTAGAAACTATCTCCAGTGGTCACAAAGCGTGCTGAGGTATATTCGAGGTAAAAGAAAGGAAAAATACATTAATGGGGCAGCCCCTCAACCAGCCCCCGATGACCCTAATTTTGACACATGGTTTCTTTGAAAACAACCAAGTCATGACGTGGTTGTGTAATTCAATGACCTTGGAGATCAGTGAGGGATATTTGCTTGCACACACGGCAAAGGAGATATGGGATGCCGCTAGAAGGACCTACTCCTCCCTTGAAAATACTGCTGCGTTGATTCACCTGAAGAGACAACTCGGGACTTACGACAAGGTAATATGTCGATCCATCGAATATTATAATGCGTTGCTAAAATTATGGCAGCAACAAGACTTGTTTGAGGTTCATCCACGGGAAAGTCTCAAAGATGCACAACTGTACAAGCAAATTGTGGAAGAAGGAAGGATACGGGACTTCCTTTTGGGGCTAAACGACGCTTTCGAAGAGATTAGGGGCAGAATTATGGGGTCAAGCCACTCCCACTACTCTTTGAGGTGGTCAACTTTGTGCAATTTGAAGAAAGTAGGAAGCTTTTGAACCGAAAGTGGACCAAGCCACGTTGAAAGCTCCGCACTCGCGGTTCGGGGACCACACGGGGAACGAAAAGCTAGTAAATGGTGCAACTATTGTAAGAGGAAGGGCCATAATAGGGAAGAATGCTTTGGAAACTCCATGGCAAACCTTCCGGGGAAAATCGAACTTCCAAAGTCACCTCACCACATCGACCCAAAGGTGGAGAATGACGATCGCCTAAGTACGGAGGAACTACAAATGTTTCGTAGAATGCTTGATAAACAAAATAAGTCTAGTTACTCGTTCCCAATGTGAACCTCGTACAATCGGGTAAATCTATTATCGCTCTCAACGCTGTGATGACTAGTGACGATACCTGGATTGTTGACTCAAGAGCTACGGATCACATGACCGGTAACAAAACACTATTCCACAACCTTAAACTTTGTCCTGAAAATCTCAAAGTAAAGGTAGCTAATGGTGTATTCACACGGGTTGAGGGTATTGGCACTATTACATTATCGATCGATTGGCAATACATAATGTTCTATTTGTACGGAACTTACTTGTAATCGATATCTCGTAAGCAAGTTGACTAGAGGTCAAATATGTCGAGTGATTTTTGATGATGGTGTATGTGTTTTTCAGGATTTAAGAACGAGGAGGACGATTGGGACTTCTAGAGAATGGGATGGATTGTTCTACCTTGAAGGATCAAACTCGAAGAGTAAAGATACGTGGAAGGCAAGACGGGCGCTAGTTAGCTCGAATTCACAGAATAATGATGTGTTGTTGTGGCACGTCGATCGGAGTCACCCTAGTTTTGATTATATGAAACATGTGTTTCCTAGTTTATTCAATAAAAGTTCTGTTCCTTTTCATTGTGAAACTTGCCAATTTGCCAAACAGACACGATCTTCATATCCCAAACAACCCTATACTCCTTCCTCCCCATTCACACCGATTCATAGTGATATTTGGGGCCCCGCTCGAATAACTACCCTCACTCATACTAGGTGGTTTGTTACTTTCATTGATGATCACACTCGAACCACATGGGTTTACTTAATGAAAGACAAATCGATGTTGCCAAAGTCTTTCGAACTTCTATACCTTTGTCCGAACCCGTTCAACACATCCATTAAAGTCCTTCGAAGTGATAATGCCAAGGAATATATGAGCACAGACCTTCAAAGAGTTTCTTGATCACCAAGGAATTCATCACCAAACTTCTTGCCCTTACACCCCTCAACAAAATGGGGTAGCCGAACGGAAAAACCGTCACTGTTGGAAGTAACCCGTGCCTTGCTAATGGAACGCAATGTTCCCACCATCTTACGGGCGATGCCATCCTCACCGCTGCCTATCTAATTAACCGCATGCCTTCTAAAGTTCTCAACTATGATACTCCGATTCAAAAACTTCTAGAACTCTTTCCCAATCGCCCCCTCATCAATTCCTTGCCTCCCAAGGTGTTTGGCTGTGTGGTCTTTGTTCACAAAAGAGAAGGCAACAAATTCAGTGCTCGACCAGACAAGTGTATCTTCCTTGGCTACTCCTCTACTCAAAAAGGGTACAAATGCTACTTTGCCGTCTTCTAAGAAACTTATTATCTCTCGGGATACGGTGTTCTCGGAAGCGAGGCTTATTATCCCAAATTACCCATTCGGGGGAGTATTCGATATTGAATGGCTAATCTTGGAAACTACCGTTCAATACCTCAAACTCACCGACACTTCATCTCGTGCCACCTAACCTTACGGTCTCTTTGACTCACTTGCTCCCACAAATCAGCCTAATCTATACATTCCACCCCAACTCGAACCCAATGAACTGGAAACACATGTTGAGATCAATTCAGGGATGGATACAGAATCACGACAGGAGACAGAGTCTAGCTCACAAGTTCAAACTGAACCAGACACTGGTAGAACTATCTCTCCCATTCAAAGGAACAACCATGAATCCAATCCGGGATTAAATCCTGAAGAATCGGGTTGGCCTATTGCCTTGAGAAAAGGGGTAAGATCGTGTACTCATCATCCAATTCAAAGATTTGTCTCATATGGTAATTTGTCTGCAAAAATGCAAAGTTTTGTTGTAAACAGTGCACAGATAACCATTCCAAACACATTTCAACAAGCTATGGCTGATCCAAATTGGAAGCAAGCTGCTGAAGAGGAATTGAGGGCACTTAAAGAAAATAAAACTTGGGAGATCACGACTCTTCCTAAAGGAAAGAAACCAATAGGATGCAGGTGGATCTTCACTCCGAAATTCAATCCCGATGGTAGTATCAACAAATACAAGGCGAGACTTGTCGCAAAAGGATACACTCGGACGTATGGAATCGACTATCGGGAGACATTTGCCCCAAAGTGGTCAAGTTCAATACCATCCAAGTACTATTATCACTTGCGAAACTTGGATTGGTCTCTATACCAACCGGACGTGAAAAATGCATTCCCGAATGGCAATCTAGAGGAAGAGGTGTACATGGAGATTCCGGATGGAGTCTTAGCTCCTAATAACGCCGTGTAAGTTAAGCAAGTCATTGTATGGCTTGAAACAATCTCCGAGGGCATGGTTCGGTAGATTCACCAAAGCAGTAAAGGGGCTTGGGTATACTCAAGGACGAGCAGATGACACGTTGTTTACCAAACATGTCAATGACAAAATCACCATATTGATTGTTTATGTTGATGACATAATCATTACGGAAATGATGAAGAATCCATTGCTCAACTAAAAAGTGACTTGTCAACTGAATTCCGGTAAAAGACCTTGGCCAAATGAGGTACTTCTTAGGCATGGAAGTGGCAAGAACTAAGAAGGGCATCAATGTATCTCGGCGCAAGTATACACTAGACTGTTACATGAGACAGTATGTTGGGCACTCAACCGAAAGGGACACCAATGGAAGAGGGATGTCACTTACGAGATCAAACCAAAAGGTGTTCCGGCTAATTCGAAAGATACGAGAAGACTTGTGGGGAAGTTGATATACTTAACCCACACTCGTCTGACATTAGCTATCTTTGTTGGAATAGTAAGTCAATTTATGCATCAACCACAAGAAGAGCACATGGAGGTCAGATACGAGAATCTTGAGCTACCTAAAGCTTAATCCTGGAAGAGGAATATTCTTTAAGAAATGTAATACCGAAAACATTGAAATCTACACCGATGCGAGACCATGCAAGGGATAGAGAGACCGGGAGGTCAACCTCGAGTGTACCGTACATACGTGTGGGGAAATCTGGTTACATGGAGAAGCAAGAAAGCAGACAGTGGTGTCACCAAGCGTATGAAGAACGAGAGCATTAACAAAGGAGTTTGTGAAGGAATGTGGATCATTAGATTATCAAGGAGTTGGGGATTCAACATGAAGGACCAATGCAACTCCGGTGTGACAACAAGGCCGACATTGAAATGGTCAAGAACCCAGTATATCATGACCGAACCAAGCATGTTGATATCGACAGACATTTTGTTAAAGAGAAGATTGAAGCAGGCATTATGACCCTATCTCACATAAGATCTGAAGAACAAATTGCAGACATCCTGACTAAACCACTCGGTCGAACAAAGTTTGAAGGATTTTGTGGCAAGTTGGGATTGCTCGACATATACTCTCCAGCTTGAGGGGGAGTGTTAGAATAGGAAATAAATCTGTTAGAATAGGAAATAAATCGGGATCCCTTGATTGATGCATTGATTATAGGATCTGATTATAGGACCCTAATTACTCATTATTAGTCTTAATTAGTCTTAATTAGGCTTAATTAGGCTTTATTGTATTTCCTAAATTATCTCCTATGTTCTCCCTTGCTTCTCTTATAAATAGGTTGTAATACTCATTATCTAATATATACAAACAAAGAGATGATACCTCGAATTCTAATAGTTATTAATGTTGATTTGTGAGTATTAGTGAGAATATTAATGTTGCATTATTTTTTATAGTCTCTTTTGGATAATGAAAAAATTGTGTTAAAATTATGATATTATTCATTATGGTTATTAATGTTGATTTGTGAGTATTAGTGAGAATATTAATGTTGCATTATCTTTTTATAGTCTATTTTATATAATGAAAAAATTGTGTGTTAAAATTATGATTTGTATTCATTATGGTTATTAATGTTGATTTGTGAGTATTAGTGAGAATATTAATGTTGCATTATTTTTTTTATAGTCTATTTTGTATAATGAAAAAATTATGTGTTAAAATTATGATTTGTATTAGTGAGTAATGATATATAAGTCCATAAATAAGATGGTGTTGAAATGAGAAAAGTGAAGTGTTAAAAAGTGATATTTAGGGATAAGAGAATTAATTAATTAATGTAAAATAGGAGGAATGTGTGACTTTAAGGGATAATGAAATTTTTATGTATTAGACAAATTAATGAAATTAACTAGTTCATTTAAACTATTATAAAAATTATTTTTTAATTTTTTAAAAGATTATCTCATTTAAATTTTTGATTTAAAAATTATCCTTAACAAGTTATATAATAAAGATAATTTTAAAAAACAAATTATAAAGTGATATTGAGTGATACGGGAATGAATTAATTAACGTAAAGTTCAAAGAAGATGTGAGTTTAGTGAATAATGAAATTTGTATTTACTTTGCAAAAATTAGTTAAATTAGCTAGTTGAGTTAATGTCTTGTAAAAATTATTATTAATTTTTTAAAAAAAATTGTTGTTTCATTTATTTTTTATTATTATTTGAACCTATCTTTAATGTAAAGTTCAAAGAAGATGTGAGTTTAGTGAATAATGAAGATGTGTGTATTGGCCACTTATATGTATATTTGTGGCATGTTGAGATGTTAATTAGGTTAGTAACTCAACCAAATAAGAAGTATGGAAGGCAACCATGATAGAAGTTGGATGTACAATCGTCTAACTGAGAGAAGACAACTAACTCAAGTATTCTTGGCGGGTTTGAAAGAGTTCATCAAATTTGCTTTGGCACATTCACCTAATTCAAGTACGGAGATCGGGTGTCCGTGTGTCAAATGTAGGTGTTTAAGATTTCAAGATTTGGAGACTGTCAAAATCCATTTGTGTAAAAAGGGATTCATGAAGGATTATGAGTGTTGAGAATGTCATGGCGAAGTCCGACAGACACCGAGTGGTTATTACGGGGACAATATTCATCGAGACAACCTTAATTAATATGAGGAATTGGTTATGGACGCTGTGGGACTGTCGATCAGCCAATATTTCGATCTCGTTACTCATGCTGAACCGTCATACATGGGAGAGGAGACCGATACACATAATCAACCATCATACATAGGAGAGGATCCTCATCCGGAAGCCAATAGGTTCTATAAAATGCTTCAAGAAGCGCAACGTCCGTTATGGGAAGGTTGCGAACACTTTGAAAATAGTGAATATTCATCGCTATCGACTACCCTATCAACACTAAGCTTGAAGACTGATCACCATATGAGTGAGAGGAATTACAACGAAATGATGCAGATCATAAGTAAGGTTGTTCCCAAAGACAATAATTTGCCGAGGGATTTTTACCAAGCAAAAAAAAAGGTGAAAGAGCTTGGGCTTGGATGTGAAAAAATTCATTGCTGCCCCAGAGGATGTATGTTGTATTACAAGGATGATGCTGAGCTGACCAATTGTAAATTCTGTGGACATGACAGATATAAAGTTGTGGGGAAAGGAAGGAAAATGACCCGTCAAGCATTAAGCAAGATGTGGTACTTTCCTCTGGTTACCAGACTTCAGAGATTGGATGCATCAGAACAAACAACTGCTCACATGAGATGGCATCAGGAGCATCACAGGGATGAAAACTTTGTGACGCATCCATCTGATGCCGAAGCATGTCGTAAATTTGATGAGGCGAATCCTTCCTTTGCTATGGATCCCCGTAATGTCCGTCTTGGTCTATGTTCGAATGGGTTCACTCCTTTTGACAATACGGGCAGGAATTATTCCTGTTGGCCTGTCATTGTGACACCGTACAACCTCTCACCTTCTATGTGCATGAGAAGAGAGTTTTTGTTCCTTAACGCGTTAATCTCTGGGCTATCGAACCCAAAAAAGAAGATAGATGTGTACCTCAGGCCTTTGATAGACGAGTTGAAGATGTTGTGGAGTGAAGGGGTTCGACGTATGATATATCATTGAGCCGAATTTCACAATGCGTGCTGCCTTAATGTGGACAATAAATGACTTCCCTGCATATGGTATATTGAGTGGCTGGCAAATGTCAGGAAAGCTGGCATGCCCGGTATGTCAGCTTGCAACGATGATGCCGGTGATACGAGGGATCAAAAATCAATCTTTAATTTTCCAGGGCGAGTCGTGGGAAAACGTTGGAGGTCAACTCTTGACGGAAGAGATAAGCAAGTAGCAGAGTGCTACATTCTAAACAACTAACCGTGAAGAGGCCGCCCGGTGCTTAAAGTAAGATTTTTTTTTACTATTACGGTAAGTATTAAAGTATTAACTTCAGTTCTTTGTTACGCTTTCTTCTCTAATTGGGTCCGATCGGAAAATCCTTCAATGTCGGTGTCCCAAGTTGATCAATACACGAACTCTGAGTTTCCAAAATGGTTTCGTCAATATTTCGTGAAAAATAGATCAGATCCCAATGAAGTTGCGTGGAGTTTATCTTATGGAGCTACAATTAGTGTTACCCGATGCAACAAATATATAATCAATGGGTATCGATTTTCAACTATTGACGCAGACGCAGGTACATTATGTTGCAATTACGGTGTATGTTGTCGAGGTGACCAAGTTGGCGGGGTGGAGACTAACTACTACGGGAAGTTAGTTGACATAATTTAGCTAAGTTACCTGTGGGACAAGGTGGTGACCCTTTTTAAATGTGAGTGGTTTGATAACAGTCCGCGTGGGACAAAAGTGGACAAACATGGAAATATTGAGATCCACTAGACAAGGAGATATACGGTTGGTTATGACCCATTCATCCTTGCTCAACAAAGTAACAAGTTTACTATACATCATACCCCACATCCCGCCAAGGGTGGGTGGGAGTTATCAAAACCAAAGCACGGAATATTATACCTAAGTCGAAAGAGTCGGAAGCAAATGACGGCATGAAGGAACCGTTCCAAGCTGATGTGGAACATGTACTGCCCATAAACATCTTCGACGACGAAGTACCAAGGAATCTCTTTGATTCTGCTGCGGATTTAGAATTGATTCCTATACAAATTGACGATGAGGAATCAGACGATGAGGCAGAAGTGATTTACTCTGATAGTGAATCTGAGTTCGACGACTATGAGACTTCAGAGGAAGACGTGCAAGCAGATGTCGATGAACAAGAATCGTCCAGTTGATTTGTGTTAGTTCTTTGTTTCTGACGATCTGTTATACTACATACATTGTTACTTCGCTACTGTAGTATTAACCAAATATCTTTTATATATATATATATATATATATATTTTGACATTATGTCTATAAGTGTTTAGAGATGAAGCATCCAGGAGGACGTTCAGGTAGTGGAGGTAGTGGTCGACCCCGACCCCTTCCTATAAGAGGGGTAGGGCGACGCCATCTGCTCCCTCTAGAGGTAGAGGGCTCGGCGCTTCCCCGGAGGTGCCACCATTTGATATGTCATCTTCACCGTAGGGTTATTTGTCATCTTCACCGTCGACACTTCATATGTCATCTTCACCGTCGTCCACCCACACTGATCCACAGCAAGGGAGACAACAGGTTTACTTTACCATTTCTGATTGATTTACGTATGTTTAGTTTCCTGAAATCATCTATGTACAAATATCTTCAATATTTCACATTCCTTCCTTAGCACACTGCGTCGCCTCATAGCCACATTGGGGAAGAATGTAGTTCCTCCGATACACCAATATGGGGAACAACAGATCCTTCGACAGGGAAGCTTTGGATCTGTCCTGACGGCGATGAGTAAGTCATGCCAAGTTACCAATAATGTTACAAATTTCTTCTCTAATTGATTTGTATGCTAATATTTGCATGATGTCCTCTGTCTTCAGCATTGTGCCTCATAATCCGGTGGGGGATTTCATCTCGGCCCAATTATTCCATAGTTACAATCAACCTTGGACCAAGTGGAGACAGATTCCTAAGGACAATCAAAATGCTTGGTTCAATGAGTTCTTGGTAAGTTATTTGTTTTATGGTTATTAATTAAGTACTTTTAAAATTTGGAGCACTAATTGTTCGTTATTGATTTTCGGGATAAGCATATGTCGCGTTGCTGAACATCATGAAAATCTGAAAAAAAAGCTTATAACCACGGGTGCGGGTCGGTGGTTGTCTTAAAAGCTTTATTCATTGAGACAGTCAAGAGGCAAGAAAGATTGGATTCCACAGCAGACTGCAGACGAATTATTTGAGAGTTGGGCCACCGATGAGAAGTTTCATAACACAAGTGCAAAACCAATCACAGAGGCATGGTGACTTTTCGAATTCAGTTTGCTCCTTGCACGAAACCTATACCAACTCAGAGATACACGTCAATGTGACTTGGGGAAGTCATATTTGGCAACAATTAAGGGCGTTACATAGCTTTTATCCGCTAATGTCCCAAAATCAGTTTAATAGTTCAATAAACCGTCTAAACCGGTTTGCCAAAACCTAAACCACATAAACCTAAAGCATTCACATGTCATTAGTAAAGAAGCACCAAATTCAGATCAAATTCACCAAGTTCAAGCCAACAAACAAAAAAACATCAAGTCAAAGCAAACATTCAATACACGTCAAAAAAACATCAAGTCAAAGAGCAAACATAAAACATAAAATCCCTAGATCTAATCTTCATCTTCTTCAGATGCCCCAGGATCCCCCTAGTCGTTGTCATCGTCATCCGAGAAAGGTCGTCCAAGCCGCAACCGACCAAGCGCATCCTCTAACCCCTTCATCCTACCATACATTCACTTCCACCTCTTTTTTTGTTTGGCTTCCATCTTGGACATCTGTTTCCTGTTATCATGGATGGCCAACATGACATCACGCAAGGAGAATCCACCGTCCGGCTCAACAAAGTCCTCCATCTGAACATCATCATCATCATCGTCATCAGGGACCTCAGGAGGAACAATGGGTGGAACCGAGCCACCTTGGGGTACACCTCCTCTACACCAGCGTATTCCCACACCCCATCTGCCACCTTGGAGATCTTGCATTGCTCCAATAGCCGTTGTCCAAACCTATCACTCCATGAACCGTGATCCACCATTTGCTCATTCTGTATTGGAACACGAAAATGCTCCAATATTTTCTAAACCAGGTAGGCGTATGGGAGTGAGGCTGTATCCTTCTGTTTAGCCTTGGACATCATCCAGCAAACGTAATACCGCCAATTCACCGGTATGGCATGCCGAATACACCACATCACATGGATGTCACCCTCCAACACCCTCGAATGATTGTAAGCCCGAGGGAACAAAATGTGGGTCATGGCGTAGAAGAGGATACGGGAACTAACAGTCAGCTGCCCCACAGTAACTACAGGTCTATGACCTCCTGGCCTCCTGCACAGCCTCATCTCGATGAAATCCCCCAATGACTACATTGCTATCCCCATCATACAAGTATCTATCCTCATCCTCTGCATCAAAATCATATCCCAGTATATCCTTCCAGATGGGAGCCGTCATCTCACTATGTCAATCCCGCAGACACGAGACTTCAGTACGCCATTTATGTAGCTCAGGTTATGGTAGAAAGCTCTCACCATAACCTCTGAATACGGACAAGACATATCGGCCAGCCCTGTCAAATAGGAATTCCCCAACAGCACCACTATGTCAAATCCCTCATCTGCAAAGAATGTCATATCTAGTGACTTCGGCTTGATAATGGGTCTTCTAGCAAGATTTTCCATGAATTGTGCATGCTCGCTTCATTATTGTTAAACAAATAACCAAACGAAGATCAACAACGGGCTCAGGATCCTGTTGCCGGTGTGACCTAGAGGAGGATGCCCCATGCCTCGCCCGGTGCTTAACCCGCCTCTCTCTCTCATTGCCGCTGCCAGAAGGAGCCTCCCTACGACGCATAATTGCAACACCAACCTACAAATGGACATTACAAACCATCAACAAACATTCATAATTTTCAATTTCCCATATACATTCATCAATTTCACAAACAATCATCATTACCACTGAAAAACAGAATCAACATCAACAAAATTCATGAAAACCGAAGTGAAATTAGTCCAAAAATCAATGATGGGTTTGCCGGAAAATAAAAGGCGAGGGGGTTAAACTTAACTTCTTTCACTTTCATTGATTGTTAAGAAGGATTCGGTGGGCATATTTCTATCTCACACTAAGCCGGGAAATTAAAAAACAATAATCAATCTGGAAATCCGGGAAGAGGGATAGGGGTCAACAAGTTATTGAAAAATGGTTTTTCGATAAGAATTTGGTTGAGAGACAAATTGAATCCATTTATCAACGATTCAATGAAAAATCTTGTACCCTATGTTTTGAATTGGTGGATACATGTATCAATCAAATGAATGTCGTAAGGATAAGGATCAATTCAATTAGAATTGGTTTTGAAATAATTGCGTTTTCACTTTCACATGTACATTCATCAATTTCATCCATAAAAACAAATGAAATACTCAAATCAATGAAAGAAACACAACAAAACAAGGAGAGCAAAGGGCAAAATGCAAAAATGCAAATGGGGGTTTGCATAAACGTAAAAACGGAAATGGGGCTTCGCATAAACGCAAAAACGACGTCGGAACTTCGAAATGGAGATGGAAACATATCTAAATTGAAGCAAATGGCACTAAATCAAACCAAAATCAACCCAATCAGATCACAAAACGTACAAACCCAAATGGGGGTTAGCATAAATGCAAAACCTACGTCAGAACTTCGAAATAAAGATGAGGAACATACCTAAATCGAAGCAAAAAGACTAGATTGAAGATCCCGTCGAAACCCACCAAGGAATTGAGCAACCTTTGGGCCAAAAAAAACAGAGGAAGAGAGCTCTACAGTGGTTAGTCGGCTATTAGGGTTCTGTTTTACGCGAATGGGGGCTTTAAAAAGCCCTCTGTCCGAGATTTAGTCGACTAAGCACTGTAGCTTAGTCGACTAAATCTCGTGGTTAAGCAAAAAATGCTCTCTGTCCGAGGTTTAGTCGACTAAGCTACGGTGCTTAGTCGACTAAATCTCGGAAATTTAAAAAAAAAAAAAGAGGAGCCCCGTTTTAGTCGACTAAATAGGGGCAAACGGGGGCAAAGTGGGAAATAGTTTGGAAACAAGGGCATTTTGGTAAATAGTTATTTAATTAGGGGCATTTTGGGAAAAAAAAAAGCCGAACTTGAGGGTTTCTCATGTTTCAATTAGGTGATTAGACTTATTAATCCTTCCTTTTATCAATCTCCCTCTGGTCTAACTAATTAATTTGAGCTAAGAAAGTTAACTCCGTATGAATCCTAGTTGTCCCCTTTACGGTACTTGAAGTAAATCTTCTTTACCTTTTCTTATTTAATTTTCTTAGTTATTAGTTAATTTTTTTGCGTAGGATTTTAATTCTCTTTTTATAACCCCCTCCCTCCCCCCCCCCCCCAAAAAAAGTGCATTTGCATTGAGATTAGTCCATTCTCATATGGTTTTAGAATCATTTTCATCTTGTATTTTGTTAAATTAATTTCATTTAGGTAGTAGTGTCCTGCACTTTAGTTAAGGTTCATTCCATTGTATTTTTTATCATTTAAATTCGACCTAAAGAAAATCCCATCGATTTCTTATTAAGAGAATGACCTAGATTGACCCTAAACTGAATAATTAATTAAGACCTAATTTAATTGATTGCTTTAGCGACAAAATCACACATCAAACACGTTTGTGCCAAGAAAATAAAAAAATTTGAAGCATGTGAAACCTTACGTACTCTCAGATTTCTCGCCCATATCTTCCCATTCTTCATTGAGATTCTTTCACCCTGTTTTCTTGTGATCCTCTTTCATTTCCACCTAATTGTATTTATTTATTTCTGAATTGTGCTTGAAACTAGCTTTGTTTTTAGTATCTTCTAGTGAAAAGAAAGAAATTGTTTTGGTCCATATAAATTTGGAAAACTCTTTGATGGTGGGTTGTTTGATGCAATTTTTTTTTTACACATTCAATTCTTTTTGTAGAACCTGTTGATTGTCCTTTAATCTTCTTTTCATTTAAGATTCAACTGCGACTGGTAGCATTTTATGCTTTCAATGAAAGAATTTTAAAAGGCGCATTAAGAAAATTAAGAAATCCATGAAAGAAATCATCGGCAATCACTCTTCATTATTGATAGATAATACATGTAAAGGACTCGTACAAGACCAGGATGAATGAGAAAGGAATTCCTCTTAAACTTGAGATTAGCATATCAGAAGAAAATAAGAATTATTCTCAAAAACCCTCCCCTGTTTATTCTCCTGTAAAAAATAATACCATATTTCCTAATGTGAGGGGCACAAATAAGAAATGTTGGACATAAACCATCAATTCCTCTCTTCGTCTCTCTCTAGTTCTTTATCTCTGAACGCACATCTTAATTAGCTCTAACTCTCTGTGACCTGATGTATGTACTCCATGAAGTAGTTTAATATGATAGTGAACATGGGGGTATCATGAAAAATTCCAACACCTTCTTCAAACTTTCAGGTCATTAGACATTGCAGATGGTATGCCGTGTGTAGCAAGAATATCTAAAGTCGCTGCCTTGGCGGTGCAGGTCTTCAACACTACTATCTACAGAAAGAAAAGATTTACAAATTTTTAAAGGCCTGAGGAATTCTGTTTACATATGTTTCAGATTTCACAACTGTACTTCTATTCTTTTTCGAGAAAAATGAAGGAGAAACGGAACATGCAATATTGAATGTGCTGATGAAGAGGAAAACCTGTTGATGTTCCAGATCAAACTTCATATACTCATCATCACAGCTCTCGACCATGAAGACCAAGCTCTTCAGATTCTTCACAGTCTTGCCATTAAAGGCAAGAACCTAAACACATGCACAGATCACTTGGTAAGTATTCAACTTACACCAGATTGAATGATATCTATATAAAGAGTTTTGTTACCTGAGTGTTAACAATGTCCTCATATCCAATATTTATATCAGCCACTAGAACCTAACACATATAATTTTAAGTATTAACCCTTGTACTAAAACAGAAACACAAAAATCTATTGGGAAAAAAGATGAAAAACCTGAGAAACAACAACAAGCTGTTCATCAACAGACTCTGCCATGGCATGATAAACCTTGTTCAGAAGACTGATGGGGGCGTCATCCTGCATAGAAAAACCAGGAACATACAGTTACAAAGCAAAACAGATGGTCCATTTCTAGCCGCATATATTGAAAACTTTAAGTATGAAAACCTGACAGTTAACTATGTTTGCATTGAGAGAAAAGTGAGGGAAAAATAGGAATGAGGGAATATTAGGAAGGAAACCTTCCATAAATGGTAAAAATATTTTCTATTTTTTGGAGTTTTTACTCCTAGTTTTCTTTCCCCTCTAATTTTCTCTCCGTCCAAACATAGGATTACAGAGAACAATGAAAGAAAAAGTCCAGAATATTAAGACAAGAAACCTATTGAGACAACCTACAACAACAGGAGAAGAATGATTATTTTTTAAGGAATATTGAGTTTCCTTTTCACATTAAATGACGGGCATTCATGTCTCAAATTACTTATAGCAAGCTCATAAACTGAGGAATTATCAAGCATGAAATGAATAGATACACTGACAGCAGATAGTTGTTTTGCATTTTTACTGCAATTCTGCGATTTAGGAGTGGACAAATTAACCAAAACAGAAGTGGGATAGAAAAAAAATTGAAGTTTTCATAGGCAACTACAGTACATGAACACCGTTGAAATAAAAGTAATCATGAAATCTGAAAGATTAAACCTACCTCTGAACGAAGATAGGGGACGGAAACTGTGGTAAAAACAAATCCAGCGACAATATAATAAGAAGGAAGTCTGCCATTGATGTGGGCTGGGATAAGGCATTTAGGAGTTGTAAGGTTTATGTCATATTCAAGTATCTTTGAATCACGGAGAACCTTGACTGTAGCTGTATCCCTAGTGTATTTTTGAGAGACAAGGTAACTGAAACCAATGCGCTCCCCTTGCCTGAATGGAACTACAAGTATCAAATATACCCGAGACTAGATATCAGTTTTGACACTTGAGAAACATTATAAACAAGAGAACTTCTCAAAGGTGCATGTGTTTAGGCCCATGTGCATTCTAAATTGTCAAGATAGGCTCATGATTTTTTTGTAAAAAGTATAATGCCATATAAAATAATATCACTCTAATCCTATTTATAAGTCCCTTTTGACTAAAAAATTTGGTCTTATTTATAAGTCCTCTTTCAGGTAATAAATGAGATTGTAACAATTTTGTCTATATTAATTGTACCAATGAAAATAGAGAGAAGCAAGAGTTGAAAGATACCTATTAATAAATGAGGGAAAAATTGAAATTTACCCTATAATCATTGAGCTAATTACCTCTCCTTGGTATGTGTAATTTAGTTAAAAAAGACGTACAAATTAAGGTCAGAGTGGTAAGTCGAAACACATGTCCAGAGGAATATCACGTCAAGCTAACAGGTTTTAACTGATACATGTGTACCACTCTGGTCCTATTTATAAGGTCAAATAAACTAACTCTCACATGCCAAGAAGAGTTAGTTAACTCAATAATTATGGGATAAATTTTCAATTTTGCCCTTATTTATGATTGGTTCCAAAAGTCAACATGAATAAATTCTTTTTGTCTATTGCAATTAATAGGGACAAAAATGTAAAAAAACATATTTATTACTCTAAAACTGAACTTATAATAAGGACCAAATTTTTTGGTCAATATGGACTTATAAATATGACTAAAATGATATGTATATATCTCTATTTTGTCATTGATTTGCCCATGATATAAAACATCATTCAAATACAGAAACAAAGTACAAACTCATATACATGTCAGAAAAATACAAGAAAAAGGCACACAATAATGGTATAATTCATCATGATGAGATAGCTGACCAATTCAAAATATGGAACGTTAGTTAAATACCTGTTCCATCATTGGCAATATTAATGCCATCAAAGCTAAGAATGACATCAGATGACTTTAGAACATGATATTCGGGAGCTGTGGGTTCAATTCTTTTGATACGCACACCTTTCTGTTGTGGTCCCATTCCCATTGACATTTGCAAATCAGGATTTTCCATCTTCTGCCACTCAACTCCAAGAATTGGAAATCCTGTGAAGGATAATACCCAAACCGATTTATTTAAGTTAAAGTCGGAACCATCTCATCAAACTCACAACAACCAGAGTTCTGTTATACAGCAACCAGTTAGATAGTGTCAGTAAATCATAAACATATTAAAATGTGAGATAGAGAGATGCCAATTTTGAACTGAATTCTCCATTCAATCCTTACATCTATATCCATTACTCTATGGTTTCCTCCGCACCCAACATTAGAGAAAAAAAAAAAACCTTTGAAAAGACGAGGCCTAGCCCATTTCCATTACTGAATCAAAACGTACCGTGGGTAGGAAATACCCATTACATCTTCAAAGTTATCCCTTTTGTTTCAGAAGGGAGACGAGATCATGTGTTCCATAAAATGAAGCACTCCCATACATACCTGTATATTCCCCATTCTTTTCATAATCTCGGATGAAATGAAAGATGATCGGAGTGGGTATCACATATCCTATATTCTCTGCATCTTCGTCATTAAGAGACTGAAATGCAATCCCCACGCATTTTCCCTTATCACTGAAAGCAGGTCCCCCGGAATTTCCTGCATTTATTGCAGCATCTACCTACAAAAGTATTTGAACTGACCAGTAAGTCAATCAAGAAATATCAACTGGGAGGTCAGACAACATATATTTTCATACACCAACCTGCACTCCTAGAAGTTGAGTTGAACCATGAGCATAAGAGAGTATCTCAATGCGTGAGACAACACCGCTAGTTACAGACATAGTGTCACCTCCAATTGGATAGCCCACAACAGTAACAGCATCTTGAAGGGCAGGCAAATCCCCAAACACCAGAGGTGAAACCCCTTCCCAGAACTCATCATCATTCACCGTCAACAATGCTGAAGCATAAAATTAATACGATAAGCCCATTGTTCACAAAAACAGATAAAAGAGAACTATAAACTAATATACTCATTCAAAGACAACAAACTAAGTATGTTGTTGATATTCTTTGTTACTGTTGATACTCATTCATATATCGTATGTTCCTTCTTTCCTTCTTGAGTCGTATGAATGTTGTTTTTCACTTCTATATATAGTTTTCCATTTACCAAAACGAACTTAACATCCAACGGATGCCAAAGAGAACCTAGAGAAGTGGATAAAGAGAACTAAGAAGAGAGAGCATCCCATCCCATGCTTGGAATTTTAATGCAAAAATAGATGGTGACTTACTCCTCATTCTAGGTGACTTTGTTAAAAAAGGAAGGGAAAGCCAGCCAAAGGACCCCGCCCTCCCAAAAACTACTGGATGGGCTCAGAAATTATTATGTTTTTATTTAAGTACTTGAAAGCTTTCTTTTTTTTTTTTTTTTTTCTTTTTATCATCATGGAAATTAAATTTTAAAAAAATACTAAAAATATGTTTACAAATGAAAATTCATTAAATTAATTTTCTTTTATCGTATAAAATATATAATCATAATTTTTCTTGCCAACTTTAAAAAAGAGAAAATCATTTTGAAGGCTTACCTTTCTTAATTAAATCCTTCCATTTAATCAACTAGTATAATTAATTTCTATATATGTGCCCACTATACAGCGGCTAACAAACTTAGTGCTTTAAGTGTAAGCATGCAAGAGAAGTGTAAACAAGGGGTTTTAGTGTAAGTATATAAAAGGAGTTTTTCCTCAATCTGTGTAAATAAGTGGTTTTAAGGTGTCAACCCACATCTCAAAACAAGCACTTAATTTTGACTGCCGTTTTATGTAATTAAGAGGAACATTCAAATACCTATGTCGCACTCGGTTCCAATGGCCAGTACTGTTGCGATGTATTTAGTATCAGAGCCACGTTTCTTGAGCTTGACCTGGGTATGATGCTCCACGGAATGCGCATTGGTCAACACCCTCCTCCCTTCAATAATAAATCCGCTGCTACTGGAGCTGTACTGCTTTCTTCTCTGCCATGGCAGCGAGAAATTCGGTTCTGTATGCACACAAAATACCTTCACCACAGCGTCCATTGACGGCGCCGCCTTCACCTCGTCGTCCCGTTTAGGCATCAATGAGGCTTCGGCTAGTAAATCCGTACAAGCACCATCTCTGTTCTGCTCGGAATGTATCGCACTTCTCGGCTCCGGTGAGCCTGTTACAAGCTGCTGCGACTTAGGGAGACGGCGGGAGGAATCCACGGCGGAGGGAGATGAGATGAGATCATTTGATTTTGCGGTAACATTGTTGAGGTGTTTATGTTCGGCTGTGATTCTGCTGGGTTGGGCTTTAGTTTTTCGTCCCCGTTTTCCTCTACTTTCACCCATTTTCTCAAGAAATGAAAACAAGCGATGAATCTCAGGGAGCTGTGTACTGATGTGAACAAGGTCCCCGCATAGCTATTTATGTTAAGATTTTGCGTAAACGTCAACATAAAAAATATCAGATTGGAAGATGCCTCCATTTTCTGACTTCGCCAGATCACCGACGGCGCCAGGGAGACTCAGAAACTAAAATGGTCGTCGTGTTGTGAACACTGAACAGAATAAGAATTAAAAGATAAACTACGTACTCAGGTCCGCCTTCCGCGCAATTACGTCCTAGTATTTTTCAATGACTTTTATTTGCTTTCAGGGGTCAACTTCTAAATTGAAAATTATAAACAGCGCCTTCTGTTATCTTGTGCACCAAGTCACCAACTGTGGAAATAACTTATTGGTTAGGTGGTATGAATGAAGTTTTTTAAAAAAAAAATCAAATATGAATAAAGATTACAATTATCGCGTGACTTTGGACGACCCAGGAAAAAAAAAAAGATCATGGGTTAAAAAAGGATACACGTGCGCGCCACGCTTTGTTGAAGACCGCGAGAGACATGGCTAACGAGTAACGAGTCCTTCTCCGTCTTTAGTATCAATATCAACTGTGTCAAAAAACTCCAGCGTTCAAGAGCTCGTTGGGATCTATGATTCTAAAAACATGCCAGTGGATAGAGAACAAGAACGATGAGGGAGGAGAGAGAGAAGTTGAGGGAGAAGAGAAGATGGTGCCTAACGTACGGAGTCCATTTAAATTAACGTCTTCATGGATGGAAGTGGAAGGACTGGCATCATTAACTGATTAAATTATAAGGATACAAAAAATAAAAAAAAAAAAAAAAAAAAATAAAAATAAAAATTATGAGGACCTAATTCAAAACCTGGTAAAACTACAAGGAGTACCAGATTAATTTTCCCTTGAAGTTATAATTATAGTATATCTGTTAGATATATCTTGAATTATATAGATATTTCATTTTTATTTTTAAAATTACAATATAAAAATAGTTTTATATTATATTTTTATCTCTTCTCTTTACCTACTTTATCATATGCTCTTATATGGCTAATATTTTCCTGGCAATAGTTAGCTATAAGAAAATAGGAGTTTTTTTTTTCTTTTTTAGGAATTTGATTAGAAAATCAAAACAACTTAAAACTGATTTTTTTTTGAGAAAATTGTATTTAGGTTCTAAGAAACAGAAAAAAAAAATGAAAAAAATTGTCCATAGAAATCTCAAAATTACATTTAAGTTCCGTGAGACTTTTTTACAAAAAATTTCAATTCCATTGACAAGTCCAAGGCCACTTACAAGTCTAGGTACGGTTCAGAGAGGTCCAGGGGTATTCATTGACAAGTTGACAATTAGAATTTATTGCAAAAAAGTCCTACGGGATTTAAATGCAATTTTGAGATTTTTAGGGATTATTTTTTCGTTTTTCTATTGCTTGGGACCTAAATACAATTTGCCCCCTTTTTTCTTTCTTCGTCACGCATGGCAATCCCATTTTGCTCCGGTACAGAATCCCAAAAAGACATAATCATCTTAAAGTTTAGAAATACATAAAGCTATTGCTAGCTTTTTTTTAAGCATGCTATGTACCTTCTTTAGTTCTTTTAGGCTCTATTGAGGGGGGAGGAGGGAAAATGGAGGGAAAAAATTTAAAGGGGGAGGAAAACTCATGTGGGCCCCACCACAAATAACTTTTCTTTCCCTCCCTTTCCCTCCCTCCCCCCAAACCATGCAGAGCCTTAATAAATTCCTCCAAATTCCAACAGTCATAGAAAGTTTTTGGATCTAGAATGCCTAAAGTTTTCTATTTTAAATCCAATTGTTTGCATAATTTTGTTAAACCAAGCTACAGGGTGGTTTTTCTTATATAGAATGCATGATGATTTATTAATAAATAATACACATTTTTTATTCATCAACTCGAGAAGGTGTGACTATTTTTAAAACTTCAAATAATGTGATAAATGAAGTTATTGCTTATATAAATAATCAAAGTGTTAAAATATATGTTTTAGGGAAAATACAACTAAAAAATAGTTGAATTACCTAACCTCTAATTTGGGTCACTAAATTAAAGAAGCATTAATCAGCCTATATGGTACAATTAGGGATTTTAAAATCTAATGAAATGTCCATAATGGCTTATGAAAATGCAAAGAAAATTGAAGGTAAAACTAAAATTCTTCATCCAAAGTGAACTTTAATAACAAAGGAAGATGTGTGATATCCTAAATTTTAATACCAAGGTTTAGTGTTAACTAAGTAATAAAATGAGGGAAAATTGAGTAGCTAAGTGATTAATTATTGATAAAATATTGAAGAGGAAGTGAAGGAAGTTTTAGAGTAGTTTAATTTTTTTTTTTTTTTTTATACAAGAAAGTTTTGGAAGGGTTCGACATCGGTCCCCACTGGCCTGGGACGACCCGCCTCTTTGAAGACTTAATGGGGACTTACGAGATCGCCTACCAAAAGAGTCCCAACGACGGCAGTGGAGATCGAACACACATCCCTTTGAGAGTTGAATAAATCCCTTACCATCTATGTCAACTTTCTAATTATTGTATTCAAAGATATAGACATTCGGAAGTAAGAAATATTAGAATAAGATATGAAAAATGTAAGAAATGAGAAAGGGAATTTTAGAGCCCATAGGCTTGAACGAGGGCCCAGGAACTAGATGAGGCTGGGGAAGTTAGAAAACGCTAGCGCCTAGGCGGTCGAATGAGGGTCCAGGTGCTGGTTGAGGCTGGGGAAGGCAATGAGCACTAGTGCCTAGGCAATCCAATGAGGGCCCAGGCACTCAGATCGATACTTAGGCACTAATGTCACAGATTTTTATAATTGGAGAGTTGGGTGCTAAGGAAAATGAAGGAGAAACCATTTGGGCTGCTAGGATTTGTATTTTCAGCATATTGGGGGTGTATTCAAGCTTCCTAACACCCACGTAAGCGATCCTACCTTGTTAAAGATTTAATTGGTTTAGTTTTATTAGATTTTGAGCTAGGATTTGGTATTTGGGTTAGGGTTTTCTGTGATTCTGATGATGTAAATGTTTGAGGAGATGTTTGACAACTGAGCTATGTTTATACGAGTTAGAAAAGAGGTTTAAGCAATTTAGAATGTTGATATTGATGGATTTTCAATTATGAGTATGTTGGAAGTGAAACTTTGTCGTATGAGATGGGGAAATTGATATTAATGGATGTTGTTGTGGTTGGTTAAGGTATCCAAGGATTTATTTGATTTGAGGGAATAAAGATTTTTGCGTTGGTTGGTTTATAGAGATAATGGTGATTTGAGTAACGCGGTTATAAGGTTAGGACCTCGCTTGAAAGTGAAATAGGGGAGACTATTAGATATGCTTGACAGAGAGAATTGCTTTAACTAGTGATAGAGTGGGAAAAATATGAGTTAAGGTTAGGAAGTTGAGTTTTATGATTTATTTCATGGTTTTCAATTGTGTTTGACTTGCATCGCATTAATGATGTGGATTGATGTTGTACCTTGTGGTCCCCTTGCTCATCAATTGTAAGGTTGGAGCTCAGAGTTGAGGTAATCAGGATTAATTTATTTCATATGCTTGTCCTAGACTATAAAGTGTTTAATAAGCCTTATCTTCTATATAAAATTTAATTGTGATTTAGAAAATTCTATGTACTTTTGTATATGATCCCAATTTTTGCGATTGCTTGAGTCTACCTTTAGCACTATAGGAAGAGTTCTAGATTCATGTAGGAGCTTTTTAGCTCCTAAAGTTGTTCAGACCCTAATTTGTGCTCAAGATTAGTTTAGACAGTCACTTAACTATATTGAAGAAGTAGGGGATGATGATTTTCAGTAAATAGAACTTGGTAATATTTTTTACATCTATTTTCTATCTTCATGAGAATAATATTATATTTATTATGATATTTCAAGGGAAGTCTATTTTTTAAAAAAATTGCTAGATTTTCAAAACATTGCATTAGAGGCAACTGTTGACAACATTGCATTCGAGACAACTGTTAACATATAGGAGATGTAATGCCAATATCTTTGTAAGTAAGTTTTCAATATCTTTGTATTATTGTAATATTTCATTTCATTTCTTTTTAATTGATTTATTCTTGTTTTTGGTGCTGCAGTTACACATACAAGCAAACTTTTGTGTTTTTGGTGCTGCAGTTACACACACAAGCAAACTTTTGAGTTTTTGATGTGGTTAGAATCTGTGATGGTTGAATGAATGTAGGTTTGATGCTCCAGTTTCTGTACTACTTTTGTGTTTGACTTGACGCTTCAATTTCTGTAAATTGGAAACATTCCTGTCAGTAGGCTCATGCTGCCATGTTTTGCATGCTAGGGAAAAAATGTTCATTTCACCGAATTCACAGTGAATTCACCCAAACAAGGCCTAAAATTGGAAACAATGCTGTCAGTAGATTGGCCAACTTCACAGCTCATCTGAAAAAAAAAACTTCACAGCTCATTTCACCGAATTCATTCCCTCAAACAAGAAGGCCCAAATATGGCCCCACACCAAAAAAAGGCCTAAAACATGCCCAAAAGCCGAATTAAATTAAGAACCTAAATATTCCGGTTAATTCGATTTTTTAGTCATTTTGATTTCAGTTCAGTGGTTAAAAACCATTTCGGTGTTTTGGTTTTAAACGAACACCGAACGGAAATGCAGTTTGCACACCCCTAACTACAGGATTGTTGGGAATAATTAATTAGTATGTCAAAGTGGAATCCAAAAACTACAGAGAAAATTAAATAGAAAACTTAATAAGCAGTGAACGAAAATAAAACACCATGCCATAAATATCGCCATAGAGTTCAGAACATAAACCAAAACTAATCATTATCTGATCAAATGCAATACACAATTTCTGTCTCTTTAGAAGCTAAAGACTTTTGCATCAAAAATGAGCGAAAAGCAGAGAGAATTAGAATAATATAACCAGTGATGCTCTAATCAAAAAGTGACAATCCCATGTCATCATCTTCCTCCTCTTCTTCTTCCTTCTTTTCTTCTTTCTTGGCCTCAGCAGCCGGAGCATCGCCACCTGCAGCTGCAGGAGCAGCGGCTACAGCACCACCAACAAAAACTGCGCCACCAACAATCACCTAAACAAACCAATGGGGCGAAAAAAATAAGGGTTGATCAGTCAAAATTCAACAGGCCTGAATGATAAATCCAACAAAGTTCCATTTTTGGAGCCAAAATTATGCAAGCCATGAGGCAGAAAGGACATCACCCTCCTAACGCTCCTGAAGGTATCTACCTAATTCAACAATTAAGAGTAAATCAATTATACTCATACATAAACCACAGATAGGATCAAATCAAGGTGGTCTTAAAATTTGATCCGCGCTCCTATAACAAATGCATTTCAAGATCAAATTAAGTAAAAACATAATCCATAAAATAAAATAAAAAAACTACAGAGCAAATAGACAACCAAGCACATAGCCCCCTCCTGGAAATTAATATGAAGCCAAAGCAGCAAATAAAAAACACGAGACATTACTAGATGACAGAAATTCACAACATAAAGCATCAAAGAGTAACAGAATCAAGAAGAAAATGATACGATAATCAAAAATCACATCACAGATAAATTTCAAAGTCCACAAACATTCAGATCGTAAGTTCACTTCCCCGAGCAGTTTGATATCATAAATTATATTAATCAAAACAATAAGAAATTGGAGTAAGCTAATTGAATCAGAAATTTGAAAGTGAAAACAAACGAAGAAAAGAACCTGAAAGACACCGGAAGTCGGAGTAACGAAAGAGAAAGAGGACTGAACGGGTCCAGAGGAATCAACAGCGAGGGTGGATTGGACAAGCTTCCTCTCGATCTCGAATCTGGAAGAAGCAGAGGCTTCAATGTCACCGGTGAGCTGCTTGCCGGTCCATTCATCGCCGGAGTTACGGAGGACGTACGTGAACACTCCCATGGCTACTCTACTCGAAGGACAGGAGAAAACCTAATTGAAGACTCAGAGCAGTCCGGGCGCACGATTAACGAATTACTTGATTATATATAGGTGACATTTGGAAACCCTAGTTGTGTTTTTCCCCCAAAAAAAAAAAATATATATATATATATATATATATAGTTGCCATTTGCTGTGAATTACCCATTTAGCCCATGTTGACTGTCTCGGACAGAAGCAGGTTTTCTCCCATTCTTTTTTGGGAAAATCCTTTTCAAGGCCCACATTATCAAAAAAATACCGAAAAAGGCCCTAATATTCTGAAAATACCCAAAAAGGCCCTAACATTCTGAAAATTCCAAAAAGACCCTAAGATTCTGAAAATTCCTAAAAAGGCCCAACGTGAGTTGTTAATGGGGATATAGTTGTTAGTGGGGGGATATAGTTGTTAGTGAAATGATATAGTTGTTAAATGGGGTGATTTAGTTGTTAAAAAAAATTTAACAACTAAATCAAATTTCATTTAACAACTATATCACCGCTAACAACTATATCGGCCCATTAACAACTCCATAATTCTGAAGGGCCTTTTTTGAAATTTTCAGAATCTTGGGGCCTTTTTGAAAATTTTCAGAATCTTAGGGCCTTTTTAAGTAGTTTTTGGTAATGTGGGCCTTGAAAAGGATTTTCTCTTCTTTTTTCCCCTTTCCTTTGGGTAGCTTATTTCGACCCGATCAAAAAACATCGGCATGTTTGTTTATGTTTTCTATTTTTTCAAAAAACAGTTTTATAAAATTGTTTTTAAAAATAAAAATAAACTCTGTTTTAGATAGTTAATTTGAAAAAGATTTTGTTTTGAAACTGACGTGGCAGCGCTGTCGCTAACAATGACATAACAATGGTTGGCTCCGGTGGTTAAGTGTAGATAAGTGGCCTCATAAAATAAAAATAAGAAAACAACTTAAAACTATTTTTGTTTTTTTAGTTTGCAAAAAAAATTTATTTTTTGTTTTTAAAAATAACTTACAATTCAAACAAGTTTAATTTTTTTTTTTTTTTAAAAAAAAACAGAATCAAACAAATCCTATATAATGCAGATTTAATATTTTATTACATCAATTTTTATTATAATATTTTATTACTTATTTATGTTTTGTCCATATTATAGTTATGAATTATGTAGATTAGGTTTTTAACTATTTAAATTTATTTTTTTAATATTTGTAATAATGATTTTGTAAAATATTTATCAATCTAAACCATCCATTGTGTTTTTAATTTTAAAGTGGATAGGAGATTTTGAAAAGAATCAAAAAGAGAGAGTCCAAACCCATGAGTCCATGACTTGTGAGTTGGGCCATGGCCCATGGCGCCGATTTTTTTTTTTTTTTTTTTTTTTTTTTTTTTTTTTTTTTTTTTTTTTTTTTTTTTTTTTTCAGAAAAGATGCTAATAGGATTTGTCATTTCATTATATTCTTTGAAATAATTATGCTCACGTTGGCCCAAAAAAGAAAGAATTATAATACATATTAAAAATGTTTTAGAGAAATTTTATATTTTTAATTGATTTATTTCTTTATTAGATAAAATCCGCAATATCTGCATAAGGTACATCAATTGGAAGGCCTCCGAAAACCGATTGATGAGCGAATTGACGTATCTATGTCTAGTCGGATCACTTGCAGATTACCATATGGAATTTAAGTTCATAACGGCTAATAGTCTCTACGGCTAAATTTATTTTACAATTATATAACACAAGCGAAGTCGGCCGGGCCAGAGTCCGAGTCTGATATGGCCTAAGTCGGATTTCTAGTCTGATACCAAGTCTATTAGCAAATGTGATATTGGGCCATGTTTGGTATGTGGGCCTAACTGTGATTGGAAATGAGATTTCGGTTATTAAACTATGTTTGGTAGTAAGCGTGGTAGTTAAAAACTCGATTTATCATCTGCGATTTTTTGTTTTTACGATTCTTTTTCATTAAAATGATTTTACTAATTTTTCAAATGCTTTTAAGTTTTTACGATTTTACTATGTTACGATTTAACGTTTTACGACTTTTTATTTTCCTTCCGTTTTCAGGTAAAATCTATGTTTTCACTACCATGGTAGTAAGTAACACTTAATAGGAATATTTGTATTAATTTTATTTTATAATTTACCATAAATTATGAAAAATAAAATAATATCGTTCTACGTCTAACCCTACCCCGAAACTCGTCATCCCATCTTCTCTCGCAACCAAGGACGGACCCGAAATTTGTGGGAGGGGGCACTATTGGTGGGGGAGTGCGGGGTTCGGGCCAGCACCCCGAATTTTTTTTTTTTTCACTTTTCATCAAAAGCACAACAAATAATATAGGATTCAAAAGGTTTTCACTTGTCATCATTCAAGTTTAATCATCATCAAATAAGAAAAAGAGCAAGTGTTACCCATAAAATGCCCATAACAAAAAATTAACAAACTACATGCTCCAAGCAATTTTTCTTGTAACCTATTAAAGAGGTGTGAATATCCCAACAAATTACATTTTTTAATTAATTTGTTAATAACGGTGCAACTTCTAATATTATATAGGTGTGTGTGTAAACAGATAGAGTAATAGGATTCTTATTCTTCAATAGCGAATGAGTCAATGAGCAAATAAAATTAAAAAATTAAAAAATAAAAAATAAAAAAATCAAGGGGGGGCACGTGCCCCCTTGTGACATACGTGGATCCGCCATTGACCATTGTTCCAACATTTGAGCAATTTAGTATTATTATTTTTAGATTTTTTTGTTTTTTTTAAACTAAATTACAAAATAATGAATTGATGGTATAGGAAAACAAAAAATACTTTTATATTTTATAATATATAATCCTATCTATTCAAATATAATCATAATATCTTAGATTTATATTTCTAAGATGGATACAATATTAGTAAATATAAAATATTACTCTTATAGAATATAATATCCATATCAAATATATCAACAATATTTACTAAGTAAGGTTGAGATTCCAAATACGTGAAAATTGAATATTGAATTATGTGACAAAGATTCTTAAATATTATTCAACAAATTGAAGGAGAAATTAAAAGGAAAATTTGGCAGAAATGAAGATGGTAAATAGTAATCGTACATCTATCAGAATTTCATGTTGCGTAGATGGCATGAGTGTCAGCCTTAGAGTTGACCTTCCTCCTAGGGCTTCGATCCCCGGTGACCATTAGGGGTGTGCATAGAATATTCCATTCATTTGCCAAGATCAAGTTTACGAGATGAAACAATTTTATCGATTACGTGCTTTAGAAGAGTTTTGAGAATCATAATTACGTTTGTTAACCCATTTTATTTTTACTCCGAGAATCAGAATTACGTTTGCTAACACATTTTTTTTTCATTCCTAAAAAAAATTTCCTAAAAAAATTATTTATGTAATTTTTATATTCAAAAAATTATTTATGTGGCGGCGGCGGCGTGGTGAGGTGGTGGGGGTGGCGGTGGTGGTGGTGGTGGGGGTGGCGGTGGCTTGGTGGTGGGGCGGTCTTGGTGGTGGTGGTGGGCCGGTGGTGGTGGTGGGATAGTGGTGAATAAGAGTAAATTTACGCCGAAGAGGAAGGAGTCGTTTTTTTTTTTTTTTTTTTTTTTTTTTTTGAGAAAAATGATTCTCATTTTGTGCCCTGAAATAGAGAAGTAGAAATTTTTAGCTTCTTTTTTTATTTCTCAAAGACAAAAATAAACCGGTTCATCTCGGAAGCAAAGAAAAAAAAAACCGGATTTACCAAACACATTTCCCATCTATTTTTGTTAGGGACACGTAAATTAAGAAAAAACTCATTCTAGGAGCGTTATCATGCACACCCTAGGTCGCCAATTGAAGGAAAAAAAAAAACTTCATTTTGACGTAGAAGAAGAAAATATCCCCCCTGACGTTCTTGACAAGGAAGGAAGATGAGAGATGACGTAGAGGGAGAGATGAGAGATGGGGTGAAAGTGAGACGACGATACTTGCGAGATCGGAGAGGAAAGAGAAGATGATCGGGATAGAGCTGGAAAGAGTTGGCAGATCAATTTCTAAATATTAATGATATATATATGATATTAAAGATAATAATAATAATAATTCTGATTATTATAATAAATACAACATTTTCAGATTTTACATGCAGAGGTCATCTGAGTACATATGGTATTCTTATGAGTGGCTTCATAATACATAATAAATATATACTTTAATCTAAGTTTACCAAAATATCATGTAAGGCAAATATCCTTTCATTAATATGTGGTATCAGATATTAATATAAAAATAATATAAGAAAATGGGGAAAAAAAATGAAAACGTTCCGGACTTGTTTCAAACGGTTGCTTGAGCATGTTTCACTTAACATTGATATAAAATGTTACTATGAAGAAGCAAAATGAAAATTGTCTGCGAGTGACCTGAGAAACAAGAAGTCGAGAATGGCGGAGCCGAAGAATTCTGCTGTCTCCTCCGCTACGCAGTTGGCAGAGTGAAGAGGAAGTGTCCTGTTGACGAAGACCCAGAAATATGTGCGAACGCTCGAAGTCCAGGAAGTTGATTAAAAGGTGGCAGAAGAAGAACTTGGTACAAAATGAAGTAAACAATTCGAATGAATGGTACAGTTCTTTTTGTTGGTTAATGGTCTCATTTTGTTTGCTATGAATTTCTTTTATGCCAAGAGATGATTATTAACATTTTAATTGAGTTGATGCAGTTTTTCCGCACATTCCTGCAACGTCTGACTCGGTATCAAACTCGAAATCTAGCACAACCATCATGCTCATGGTACTACTCTACTTTTGCCTACGCCACATGCCCCTGCTATGTCTGTGCATGCTCTGCCTCTACCATCTCTGCCCTCTCAGACCTTGCCCAGGCGACTGGATTTGAATATGTCAATTCTCCATTTTCTCTTGTGCTGTTTTTTTTTAAATTAAAAAAAAAAATTAGGGTGATATTGTTCTATTTTTTAACATCTTAGAATCCTTTTTTTTTTTCAAGGATAATCATGCTCCACTTAGATGAGATTCTAAAAGAAGATGCGTAAGCTAGAAAACAGTTTTATATACTCATGCACGAGTCAATCTTAATGGAACTAACAAGCCACATCGCATAAGAGGTTAAAAAATAGAACAAAATCACCCTAATTATGGATGTGCTTTTAGAAATATAAGTACAGAGAGAAAATGTTTAATCAAAATGATAAAAAATATCTAATTAAATATTTAATAATTATTATTGTTAAAGATGATTTAAATATTTAATAAATGATATGAATAGTTAAATATCATTTTTATTATTTAAAATAATTTAAAAATCCATGTCAAGTAATGTGCAAAACATTATTTAAAATAGTATTATATAAACTACTTTAGCTCCAAGAGAATTTTGGAGAAAGAAATCCTATGTCACTTATGCTAAATGTGTGGTTGGGGGGTGAAATCACCATTCATCGGAGTTGATCAGAATTTTTTACACATTACCCGAATAAGACAAATAAGTTTTATAAACACTTATTTGGATTAATTGGGCTTAACTGAACTTTTATCGCTTAACCAAACACCAAACATGCACTAAGAAATTAATCGGTACTCGGTTTAAAGAAATTGATTAAAAAAAACATTACAGGCTCTAGTAAGTATGATAGCGTGTAACCAAAAGTAAGTCGTATAGGAGCCATATTGAGTTATTGACCGTACATATATATAGATAGTGGGGCAATGTGATTGTGTGTGTGTGTGTGTGTTAACGGTATGGTGGCCTTGTAGAATCAAAAGGAGGGGGCGTGATGATAGGAAATAGGAATCACAGACAGATTCTCAGCAAGAGTAGTGTGTCCAGAAGGAGGAAGTTGCCAATCAAAATGGAACAAAAGATTAGCAAGAGGAAGCTCCACATTGGCCATGGCAAGGAAGATTCCAGGGCAAATCCTCCTTCCTGCTCCAAAAGGTATGAGCCCGAAGTTGACACCTTTATAATCAATATCACATTCCAAAAACCTCTCTGGCCAAAACTCTTCTGCTCTCTCCCAACAACTGGGATCTCTCCCAATGGCCCACGCATTCACAAGCATCTGGGTTTTTGGGGGTATTGTGTAGCCATTAATCTCACATCTCTCACTGCTCTCTCTTGGAACCAGGAATGGCAATGGAGGGTGTAGCCTCATCGTCTCCTTCAACACAGCCTTCATGTACTTGAGCTCACTAATATCTTCTTCGGTCACGTAACCTTGCTTCTTAAACACTTGCCTCACCTCTTCTTGTGCTCTTTTCATCACTTCTGGGTTTCTCAGCAATTCCAGAATTGTGTATTGTAACAGTGTGACTGATGTTTCAGTTCCAGCAATGAACACTTCCTATATGGATTTTCATGCAAAACAAGAACCATATGGTTATCAATTTTCTTACCGACATCAAACAAAATGGAAAAGGAGCCTTTCCACTTCCTTTACTGTCAACTTTCATCTACTTCTTTATTCTCACTGTTAGATTAACTCTAAATGGTTGAGATATAATATGTTATAAGAATTAAAAGTGTGTATATGTGTGTGTATATATATAGAGTACTTTAATAAAAGAATAAAGATATAAACTATTTAATCAAATTTTAATGATTTAAATTTATTTATATACATTTTTTGTTATTTGATATTATGATAATATTCTTATAGGATATTAAATCTTAACCATTCAGAATTGATCTATGGTAGAATAAAGAAGTGAAGGGAAATGGACGGTAAGCGAAGTATGAAGTATGGCAAACAAACTTGCATGCATATATTTTCTTACCAGAATTATAGATTTGGCGTTATTCATTGTCATACGACCTTCTTCTGATCCACTGTGATGATCTCTCAAGTTCAAAAGATCATCCAGAAGATTGTTCTGATCTCCTTCTTCTTCTCCGTCCGGATCACTCTTCGAAGACGACACTCGCTCATCTATGAACTTCTGAAGCAGCGTGTCACATTTCCGGTGAATCTCCTCGAATCTCCGCCGCTCTCCGGTGATCACATGAAGCCACTTCTGCGAAGGAAACAAATCGTTTACCCCAAAACCTTGAACCTTCACCATCCTCACCATCTCCTTCGCAACCGAAATAAACTCATCTTGATCTTTACACTTATCCCCAAAAGCAGCTCTCGTAACGATCCCAAACGTCATTGCATATATCTTCTCCCACAGGTTTATTTGACGCCCGATGTTTCTAGAAATGTCTCTTACGAATTGTCTCACTTTTTCTTCCCTTATTGATTGGAATGATCTCACTCGTTTGGGACTGAACAATTGGAGTGTGCAAAGTTTCCTTAGATTTCTCCAGTGGGGCCCATAAGGGGAAAAAGCAATCTCACTGGAATCGTAGAGGAAGATTTGTGCACTGAGAAGATTTGGTCTTTGGGCAAAAATGAGGTCGTGGGTTTGGAAGACCTGTTTGGCAACTTGAGGGGAAGAAACAACTACGGTTGATCTTTCTCCGAGGTTGAGATGCATGAGAGGGCCATGTTTTTGGGCTAAGTTTCTGAGAGTGATGTAGGGTTTATTATTAGAGGCAATCATAAGATGGTGTATGCTTCCCAGAAATGGAAGCTTCGATGGCCCTGGAGGAAGGTTCGTCCGGGTTTTGCTTCTGGTTCTGGATAGGATTGTGATCGATGAGATGATGAAGAGAAGGAGATTCAATGGCGTGAAAATGCTGGAGAAGAAGACGAATAGGAAGTGAAGATCCATTAAGAAATACAGTAGATGGAAATCAGTTAAGTCTTGTTGGTCATTGATGGTAAGCTAGCTATTTATAGGCGTTTTTTTATTTTTTTTTGTTGATCATGACATCTTTAGAAGTCAGACATATTTTGGTCCTTACTAAATTCTTATTAGAAGTCAACTCACCTAAATTTTGAAATAAAAAAAGTGAAAATAAACGTGGAACTAATGGTTACCGCCCCTAAAGGAGACCCTATATAATGGCTATATATGATAGAGTGACATGTTTCATTGTAACGTTGGTGGTATCAACATAATTTGGCAGACGTATTGCACGTCGCATCTTATAATTAATTTACAAATTTTGTTAGCCATTACTTTAGTTAGTTAACTGCGAATAAAACATTGTATCAAGTGAAAGAAAACATAAGAAATATGGGGAAAAAAATAAAACTTTTAGACAAATAATCATATCCCAAACATTTACCTGTCTGGATTGAGAGAGAAAAAGGTGGAGATGAAAGAACTAGAGGAGAAAACATGAAATATCCACACACACACACCCACACACACATTCATCTGTTTGGATAGAGCAAATAGAAACAAAAAAAGTATAATATGTAGAAAATGAAATATGAGACTAACATATATATGTTTAATATTGGTAACATGTTTGTCAAGTTAGAATCATTTTGTTTGCCAGGGCCCTTATTGCTTATATGTCTTTTGACAAGTTATGTGTATTGGTAAGTTTTATATGACTCTTTTATATATACCCTCATTCCAGAATTTCGTTTGTTGCCATGAATGCTCATCATACAACTTGTCACAACTTCATGTAAATATGTCTAACGTAAAAAAAAAAAAAATATATATATATATATATATATAAATGATATACAACATTGTTCTATAATAATTAAAATTTGGTTGTGAAGCTCGGTAATTGTTCACGAGTTGAAGATTGGGTTTTTCTATACTGGCGCCTTTGTGATTCCAATTGAAGAAAACAACAATACCGTAATTGGTCTCTTTCAATTAATAATTCATTTTTTGGTTGATCTACTAATTACGTCAAAAGGGATGCATGGTGTTTCATGCATGTTTCAACGTATTTAAATCTCATGTTTTTTACTACAAAATAATGAAAGTTTGAAGTGAAAAAAAATTCTGTCACAAACCAATTATATTTATCGAATTATCTGATCAATGAGGGAATCTATTTAAAAAAACTGTTTGTAACATCTCACGTCTTAAATTATTGGGACTAAATTAAAGATATTCCAATAAACTATATAGTGACTAAAAATCGAAAATCATTAATTTTTCTCTTTGTTCTTACATCAAAACCCTAAGAGTTGATGATTATGACTTAGCCATGCCAAACTAAGAATTGAAATTGATGATTGTGAGCCATACCAAACTACTTGTCATTCAAATAGGGCAGACCAAATTTTAATAGATGTAAATGTATATGAAAAAAATGTGTCTAATAAGACATAATTAAAAACGACATAGACGTACGGTGCTTCTATAACCACTGAAAGTTTCGTTGGGATATGATCCACACATTTGCATGCCCTAAGTCACATGACAAAAGACATACATTAATTTAAAACTGCAATACAAAATGTTTTTAAAATTTTATTTATAAAATATGAAATCTAAACCATTCAAATTTCAATTTAAAGATTGAAATGAACAAAAGAGGGGAAGAAAGCGGTAAGAGTAAAGCACTATAAACATCTACTTTTTTTTTTTTTTTTTTTTTTTTTTGCATTGGAACCTAATGGTTCTAGGGATTGAATCCTAATAGAGGATGGCAAAGACCAGCAAGCATGCCACTGCACTACACTAGATGCTGGCCATAGACATCTACTTTTAAAAGAGATCATATGGCATGTAATGTACGTAGTTGGAATGATGACTTCAAAGCATTTGTTTGGTACTCTGTATACCATCAAGAAATCATTCAATGAAATTTATATTTTATCTAAAAAAATAAAAATATATGTGAAATATTCTTTTGTAACTCCACAATCGCAAAAATAATGGAGGGTATAAATGTCTAAACGTTTATTCATGGGAAAAAAAAGATTTCCATACATTGATTCATGTAATTTTGAATCTCAATTACATAACCAAGGTTAGGTAATAAGGATAATTATCTTATACTATGTTTTAATCAGGATTTTAATTATATTACTTTATTGTGTGAACCAGACACCTAATTAAATTAATAGAATGCATAAGGATTATAAAGAAATATGATGCATGGAATTATACCAAATGTGCACACGTCTATGACATTGTACATAATATAATGTATATTATTTAGTGAGAAGTTTCCAAAAATACGCAGATTAAAAAGCTTGTTTGTCTTAAATTAAATGAAAATTTTGAACTTTGTATTATTAAAAAGGGATATAAGCTAAATTGTATTATATAATTAGTCATTTAGGAACGAAGGGAGTTTTTGTGTAAGGCAGTAATTACAAATTTTAAGTGTATTTATTTTTATTTAAAATATTCTTGAGAGTATTAAAATTACATGTTTTTCATTAAAAATAATTATTAATAATTTATATATTAAATTACATGTTTTTCATTAAAAATAATTATTAATAATTTATATATTAAAGAAGGACATAGTTTTTTTTTGGGGGGGGGGGGGGGGGGGGGAATTCAAATTACTTCAATGTTTGTCTCTTTTAGTTAGTATGCATAAGGAAAAAAATTTTGATATAAAAAGGGATTAAGGTGCAATTGTGTTTCAAAAGCAACCACACTAAGATGAGTGAGCTTTTCACAAGTTTTTTTAAGGATCAATTTTATCTTGAAAGTAACTAAAACGTATTGATTTTACTTCTTCTTTTTAAGAATGTTAATGATCAATATTAATCTTTTAACGATTAAGGAAAAATTGCTCCTCAAAAGTTTTTTAGATACTCAGTGCTCTTGTGTGGTTACTTCTAGAGCAAAATTGTATAATCTTAATTTATTACTTCCTTTAGTTTTTAATATAAAACTTATTTACTTAATTTAATTAGATTAAGGAAATTAGTTAACAGAAAATATTTTTTCTAAAACACTATAATCATCTACCTTGATTTATTTCATCTATCTTATTTGGTTATTGTTGAGAGAGTATTAATAGTAGTAAATTAAGAAAAAATTGATAAGTATAATAAATAAGTTTTATATTTAAAATTTATATAAACTCTACAATTAGATTCTATGTTAAAAACCCGAATAGAGAATCTTGACACAACCTACGTGGTGTTTATAAAGTGCATTATATTCACGTGGGGATTAATAGCGGACCAACTTTGTGTTTTTGCTGTGCTCTTTTCTGTGGAATTAATGAAAAGTAGGAAAGAAGATGATATAAAAAGGGATATGAAGAAAAATTGGGCAAGTTCGATTTTCTATTTTCAAAACAGTGCGTTGCTTTTAAAAATGAACAAAAAAAAAAAAAAAAGAACATCTTTACAATGATTTGTTATATACGGTTTGTTTTTCAAAAGTAAAAAAACATTATATTTTTCATTAATCACAATCATGCTAATAAAGCAAACTATATTTTCATGCTTCATTTCATCATTTTAGATATCCTTTTAAAAAATCAAGATTCAAGCTGATTGTTTTAAAAAAATTGAAAAATTGCTGCTAAAGCATGTTCAAAACAACTATTTTACAATACTGTTGTAGGTGCATAAAAACAGAAAATAGTTTTTCTCATATTTGAATTGCAAGAGAAATTAAAGTAAGGAAAAAATAATAATCTTTGGATCTCTATAGTTTTAATTGGATTGTTACTTAGTCCTTAAACTTTAACTTGATATAATGCAATGAGACTCAGTATATGTAGTTTAATCATTCAAAATCTATATATAACTCAATTTAAAAAAATTCTATATAATTTTGATTTATCTATAACTCAATCTTTAAAGTTTGACTCGATGAAACTCAGTATATATAGTTTAACTATTCAAAATATTGGTCCTTGTACTTGAAACAATAAAATAGGAAAATTAATCACCAAGTATTTCTTTTTTTAGAAAAAAGTTTAGGTAAATTGAATATAAGGCTTACCAAGGCCACTACAAATTCAACGTGTTTACAACAAGTCACCCACCAAAAAAGGCCATCACAATGAGCATTGAAATTTGAACTTAGACATTATAAGTTATAAGCAACTCCTTACCGGACCAATAATTATTTGTAATATTATTTGGGGAAAATTACATATAGGTCCCAAGGAAGAGAGATATTTACATTTAGGTCCCTTAAAATTACGAAATTACTCGAAGTCCCAAGGGACTTCTGAGTAATTATTTCAGAATGTAAAATTACTTTGCTGCCCATAGTGCATATTTCACACGAGAGCGATTAACAACACAAAATGCATAAATTAACAACACAAAATGCATAAATTAACCACAACTTCGAAAACCTTCAATTTGTCATGTCTCACTTTCGGAGCGATTAACAACACAAAATGCATAAATTAACCACAACTTCGAAAACATTCAATTTGTCATGTCTCACTTCCGGAGGCGATTAACAACACAAAATGCATGAATTAACAACACAAAATACATAAATTAACTACAACTTCGAAAACCTTCAATCTGTCATGTCTCACTTCCAGGAGAGCGTTAACAACACAAAATGCATAAATTAACCACAACTTCGGAAGTGAGACATGACAAATTGAAGGTTTTCTGAAGTTGTGGTTAATTTATACATTTTGTGTTGTTAATTTATGCATTTTGTGTTGTTAATCGCTACTGTGTGAAATATGCACTATGGGCAGCAAAGTAATTTTACATTCTGAAATAATTACTCAGAAGTCCCTTGGAACTTTTGAGTAATTTCGTAATTTCAAGGGACCTAAATGTAAATATCTCTCTTCCTTGGGACCTATATGTAATTTTCCCTATTATTTGTCTCAATTTTAAGAATAAATTGCAGTGAGACACCCTTGTGGATATAAGGAGGGAACCCAATTGCCACATAAGCCTAGGATTATTGGGCTCAAGGAGGCCCAATGTAAACCAATTACAAATGTTACTCGAAGCCTTGTTCATATTATGTTCCAAGTTAAATATATATAAAAAAACACTTTTAGGCGGTAAAATTACTTTTCATTATTTCCCCCATTTGAATTTAGTTTAATTTTTAGGTCCCAACCAGATCTTAAATTTTTTTAAAAAAATTGGATTTAACATTTTTATGAAAATTTCTTTGTCTAAAGCATTAATCTCCTTGCTATAAATTAAATATAATCTGCTTTTGCACTTCCTAAACTAAACAACATCCTCTAACTAATGAACTTCACCAAAAGTAAAATAAAAAAAATTAGTTAAGTTTATTGATTTATGTAAAGCTATTAATAAATAAGTGTTTTTTCCCCTTAAAAGAATAAGATTTTGAATTTAGAAAAAAGAATAAGCCCTACCATCTTCCATCGTCATTAGGGGTGGAAAGCAGTCGAGAACACGTGGCTTGGCCTGGCTTTGTTTCGATCTGGACCAGGCTTGGCACGTGTAACATCCCACTTTTTGAAAGCGTTTTCAAAATAGTTTGATCGAGTAGAGCATCGAAGTATTTAAATTGAAGAGTAAGCGACAAACATCTACCGTAATGTATATGTTTGCTTCCACAACGATACAAAAATTTTGAATGACTACAATGTTAAGTACATATCAAAAGAACTTTCTCCGGCCAATCCTCATGCCTGCTGCTTACCCTTGTCTTCGATCCTGTTCACACCGGATCCTGAAGCTAAAGTAAGAGCTGAGGTTCAATGCTCATTGAACCTCAGGTAACGGTTAACCTCATGCTTAAATATGACAATATATGTATGACAGATATTTATGACATTGCGGCAAAGAATCACATATGAAGGATAATAACGAACACACACCACTTTGCATATGAACATTATTTTGGTTTGCACTATTCACCATTGCCACGATGGCCTATCGTGTCCTCGCCGCTAGGAAAACTCAATGGCATTATCAAAACCATAACCCGTGTATAAAGTCGAATGTATAAACATGTGAACTAAGCCCCATAACTTAGCCACGGTGCATGACCCAAGACCAAGTCTTATCCATGTCTTTATGAAAGTATCTATCACATATAATCATACAATAAGTATCGAGTTAGTGTTACAAGACGCGAACGTACCTTTCACCGTGTAATGGCCACATGCGACCGACCTTTGAACCCCCTCCCGGATATCCTATACCCGGACATCCCGGATATCCTAACATATCACCATAGTACTTAGAATAATATCCTAAGGGATATTTTCATCTCTATTTACTTCTCTACCCTTGGTGGATTTATTAATTACAATTTTGCCCTTGCATTTATTTAAAAACGCAAATACTGAATTTTCTGGGCAGATTTTGCATCAACTTTGAAAAATCATAATTAATTCTAGAAAAATCGAAACGAGGATCTGTAAAATTCCCCAGAATCTTTAGGATGTCTAGTTTTGATGAAAAATACTTGTATTTACCCAGAATTTTTAAATCATTCCCAGTTTCCATTTTTCCAACGTTGCCCAGAATTTCGTCCAGAAAAATGGCCTAACTTCAACCGGTTGTATCTCTTTGTACAGGAATCAAAACGCTACATATTATATATATTCGGAAAGCCCTACATATCTAATTTATTTCTGGAAAGTTTCGTGATTTATGGTCTTCATTTTCAACATAAAATATTAGCATTTCTTTCGCTGTTTGCCCAAAATTTTACCAAAAATTTCGCCATAACTTTGCTACTTTGATCTTTAACTTCCAAGAATTTTGCTCCACAATATTTTTCACCATATTTTTGAAATAAAGACATTTTTAATCATAAAAACATGAAATCAAAACTTCTTGGAAGATTTAAAGATCAAACTAACTTTTATACTAAAAACTACCAAGAACTACAAAACTAAAGACTAGAAAACTAAAAGCAAACTTACCTCTTGAAGACTCTTGCTACTCCTCCTCCTTCTTGCTTCACTCCACTCTTGTTTAGAATGGTTTTTGGTGTGAAGAGAATGAAGAGGGAAGCCCTCTATTTATAGGGAAATGGTATGGCATTTTGGTAGTTTTTCCAAACCTAATTCATCTTGAATATGAACCCTTTGATCTAAACTTAGTAAGGAAGTTTTAATCTCATCCATCCATGTGATTAGAAAACCCTAACTTAATCTCTAAGTTTTGCTTTTTAATTAACTAATTACTTTAATAGTCCAATTATCTATTTGGTGAGTTGAAATCCTTGACTTTTCAACTTAAGATTATCATCTTAAACACTTGATTCATCATTTCCCTCTTCTAGTTACTCTAACTAGATGCTTTAATGATTTAGTTACTCTAGAAGCTTTAGTTTACTTTAATGAAAACTATTTTTGGTTGCTTGATCTATCATCAACACTTTCGAATTCTATGTATGTATTTTGATTAGTAGTTGGATATCAAGATTTATGGTCCAATTAGATTTCTCTAATTGTTCTTAATCATCTCTAATCTTAATCATCAAAGTTTGCCAAAATAATTCTAATTAGGCTTAATCTCGAGACTAAATTATGTGAGTTCAAGATAAATCCTTATATTTGATTTATGATTAAGACTCTTCAAGATACAATTTATTTTCTATAGATTCTCATTTACTTGTGTCTTGAATCTATCCCAATGGTTTTATCTTTCATTGAATTATCTTATTGGTGGATTTCAAATTAATATTGAATTAAGTTTATTTTTCTCTCTCACTCACTAGACTTACACACATGCACAACTTTTATACTACACACACACCTACACATACACTCCATCTCCTTTCTCTCTCATTATCCTCTTCCAAAACATTAAGAGGCTTTATGACAAAGTACTCTCATCCTCTTCCATTAGCCTCAAAGTCTTCATGTCTTAATGTTTGTTCATGACTTATTGTTGTATGTGTGTATTAGATTTATAAAACAATTCCTCTTCCCTTTTATTCAGCAAAACCGTCCCCCTCCCCCTTTCTTTATTATTATTATTTTTTTTTTGCTTTTATTTTGTGTTTTAAATCATCTCACAAAAATCAAAAAGAAAGGTTTCCTATTGGTGGATCTTTGTTTCACAAGGATTAGGCTTTATGAGGCTTAATTAAGGCCTTTGGATTTGGCTTTATTAAATTTAATCTTAGCCCTCCATATCTAATCTTAATTAGCATCCCTAATAAAGTAGTTAAGTGTAATTGTCAAAATATGATTGGTTCTAAGATTAATTAGAAACCACTTCTATGCTAATCCTAGCCATTCACTAGCCCTTGTTTCTTAATTAAGGTAATACATCCTTAATTATGCCTTTAACATATGCCACTAAATTAATTGTGAATGTTTATGAAAATAATTCAATTAACATAGATTGAATTATCCACTAATTGTTGGCAATTTTCTCTAATTGGTTTAATTATTTCCTCACAACTTTTTAGCTTTTCATGACCATTTATGCACCATGTATTAATTTAATAATTATAGGGAAATTTATGACCCCTAAAATAAAATTGAATTTTTGCCTCTTTAAATTCCAATGAAAATAAACAAATAAATTACTAAAATTAGAGACAACATACTTTCCTATTTTAAATAGGTATTATTTGGACAAATTATAATATTTATGATAAATATGAATTTTGGGGTATTACACTGTCGGGCTATAAGGCCGAGCCTAGGTCTTTTTTAAGGCATGTTTATCTAAACAAGCTAGGTCTAGGCCTCCCCATGAGCTGTTAGGCCTATCGTGCCACTTTGTTATAGGGGTATAATTGTAAATTCATAATTAAATAGTAATTCTTATTCGAAACAAGCAATAATTATTATTTCTTAAAATTTTATCATACCATATATTTAGGAATAAAATAAACGAACACTAGTTCCAAATAATAATAATAATAATAATAATGAACACTTAATATGAACAAATCTCCTCATGAAAATTTAAACTTTAATTCTTTGTCATTCTAGACCTTATTGATAAGTCTCATATGATCAAATGTCATATATCAACGAAATTGAAATTGAGATATTTAGTATATTTTAAATTGATTGACTGCTGAATTTGCCTCTATTTAACAATAAGTATTAAAAAAAGATGTCATACACTTTTTTCTTGCATATATCTTTAATAGGATAAAATTAGAAAATAATCATCAATGACTCTCATCAAAGTGGATCTACACCTAGGAATTTTTTTTTTTTTTCAGAAACTAAAATTAATAAGGACCAAAGTGATACTTGTAAGCTCGGGCCACGAGCCAACCAGGCTTTTATACAGGCCAGGAAAAAGAAAAAAAAAAGCCTATAACAGGCCATAGGTCAAGCTCAGGCCACTTTATTGTAAAATAGTCTTGGGCTGTTAAGGATAAAATCTAGCCTGATCTAACCTATTTCTATTCGGGTCATATTCATTGATCCAATCCGCAGAACAGAATCTTCGCAACAAATTGCAATTACTAAACATGAACTGATTTACTTTTCTTTTGTTAGAAAAATGAAAACTGTCTGGTCCACGTAAAAAAGCAACAGCCATTCTTCAGTTATGATTTTATTCTTCTTCTCAGGGTTTTTCTCCAAATATATAAATGCATAAGGAATCCAATTTACAAAACCATTCTGCCCTAAGTAAATGCCAATGTTGTCCTCCAATTGATTAACGTCTCACACCTTTTTTTTTTTTAGGGAAAATTAAAATGAAGGATCTAGAGGAAAAGATATTTATTGAGAAGGACATAAAAATTATAATTATTTAAAAGGACCAAATATAAAAATTAAAAATTAAAAATACTAAAATGCCCCCAACAAAATCTCCTCCTTCCCTCCTACATCCTCTTCCACATTCTATTTTTAAAACTAATACAAAATTCTAAGTTTCATCAAATTAAACAATAGTTTTCTCAATTTTCATTTCTCACAACTTGAATATATATATATGAAAAAAATTACTCATTCTTCAATTTGTAAAAATTAGATTTTTTTAAATCAAGAAAAATTTTAATTAAAAATCGAATTGTATAATTTTAGTAAAAGTCACAGTCTTTTATAATTTATCATATATTTTAAACTAAGAAAGTTTGTATGATTTCTTTTTGTTTTAGAAGCAATTTATGTCGGTGAAGAAAAATGTTAATAAAATGTAAAAAAAAAAAAAAATCTAATTACCCTATTATATCCTAAAAAATATGAAATAAGTTTAGTTTTTATTTTTATAAAAAGAGCTTAATTACATCAACGTTGATAATATAAATTGGTGAAAAATAAAATATATATTATTTTAACTGTTGTTATTTAAATAATATATTGAAAAAAAGATATGATCATATCATGATGGGCAATTGATAAGTATATATTTTATGATTAAATAGGTGTATATTTTGTGAGAATTAGTTGGATTGATTGATATTATATACCTATTTAATTATCTTTTATATACTTTACTATCATTATAGGATAAAAAGATATTTTGATATAAAATCTACTTATTTCCTATTATATTTTACGGAAATATTAGGCGATTTGGAAAGAAGTAGAAAAAGAAATTAACGGGATATGCAATCAACCAAACTTGGTGGTCCCACGCAAGAAAAATAGAAAACAAAATCAATTGCGTGATCTGGTGGAGTTGATTACAAGATATAAGATATCTTTTTAATAAGGAAAGGAGAATCAACACCCAAGACCTAAATTATAAATAGGGAGGTAGAGACAAGAAAAAAGGAGGATCTGGGAGACGCAAAACGAGAAGGAACAAGGAAGCAAAGGAGTAGGGCCTAAGCGTTTCGGTTCTCTTCATCATCTCCACGGAAGGACTGTGGAGGCGACGGAAAGATTTTCTTTCCTCATTGGCCATCATTGAGCATGTTTTGGGGATTTAGGGTTGAACTTGGAAGAGGGAATCTTAAATTGACCTTGATTAAATAATGTGAAATTAGGTTTTAATCTAATTTGTGTCTAGGATAGGAATATACCTAGAAGCTCTGCATAATCAAATTAGAGTAAGCCCGATCTAAAATGCATCTTATTTAGTTGTATGAGGCAATACATAATTAATTAAGATAGGTATATAAATGGACCTAAGGCATTTATAGACATTAATACTCTAGATTAGGCTGATTGGGATAAAATCTAAGAAACAAACAAGGAATTAGTGACTCTAGGTTGCTCGTTCATTAGTGTGGTAGTTTCTTTGTTTTAATTTTAATTTCTTTTATCTTAATTAAATTTAATTTGGTTGCTCAACTTAAACGAAATTGTAAAATTAATGCTTAACTGAAGTTGTGGATACTAAGTCCTCGTGGGAACGATATCTTATCTACTCTTTATTACTTGATACGGCCCATGCATTTGCGGAGTTTTTAGGCTATAAGGTTTTTCCCTATCAAGTTTTTGGCACTGTTGCCGGGGACTTGTGTGCCACAATTGTCTTGGTTGGGATTGATTGAGCATTAGTAGTTTGAGTTTGAGTTCGTAAATATTTTATTTTTTTTAGGATTTTTTTTTTAAAAATGGATTTCAATTGGCAACCAACTGGTCTTAATATTGAGAAGGAGACGAATTCTTTGTCTTCTACACAAGATGGATTGATTGCTATTTTAAATTCTTTGAATGAATATAGACAACGTAAAAGGAACATAAATGATGGTTGTATTCCATATGTTGATTCTTCTCAATATGTTTGCATGTCTTGTGTTTATTGTGGAGGGAATCATTTATATGAATATTGTCCATATAGCACAACTAGTCATTTTGTGAGAGATAATTTCACTAGGAACCAGCTTGTTTTGATAACTCATTTTGTCCTAGTGAAAGTTTTGAGCAACATAATTTTAGGGATCCTCATGTCTATTGTTCTTATGAAAATATCCCTCCTTTTTACTCTTATCCACCTATTGAAGAACACACCATTGAGTACGGGGAAAAATCTAATTTGAAAAGATTACTTGATGAGTATGTGGAAGCATCAGAGAGATCTAGTAGAGAGCAAAAAGAGATTGTCACTAGCCTTGAAAATATTAAGTCAAGTGTTCAAAATATGGGGGTATATGTGAGTCAAATTCTTTCAACCTTGAGACTATGGTGCAAGATAATTCCTTAAACCTGATGACCACTTCTTATGCTGATAATGATTATTGTGAGGAAGTTGAAGGTATGGAATTATATGAGACTATAGATAATGTAGAAAATGATTGTGGGTTTGAAATTGAGTTAGATGAGAATGGTGGATGTCTAGAAGAGGTTCGGTTGTGGAGCCTAAGGATTGTGATGTTGCTGATCAAATTGATCTAGATGTCCCAATTGTTGTTGTTCATGACTTTCCTCTTGAAGTGTTGACTCTTAGTGATGAAAGTCAAGTTGATTTTATTGGATGCTCTAAATTCTTGGAAGTGCCTATGTTTATTTTCAAAGTATGCATGTTGTGCTTCATTTGAATTCAGTGAATACTTGTACTCCAAGATTGTCTATGATTAAGGAGGTACAATTAATTAACTGGAATGATCAAGTTTTGTGTGTGACACCTTGTTGATTAAAAAGAAGTGAAGACAAGGTAATTGAGGTGTTTGATACTTATGATTAGTGGTTTGTTTTGAGAAGTCTAAATTTGAAGACTATAAAGTTAGCGCTTCTTGGGAGGCAACCCAAGAGTTTTGCTTGCATATTTTATTATTATTCTTTCTTTCTTTCTTTCTTTCTTTCTTTCGGTTTATTCGGGTTTGAAGAAGATCACTTCTCTTGTTGCTGCAAGGTCTTGCTTTAGCACTCTCTTCTCCCTTAAAATTTGAAATATCATGGATGGTACCAGGGGAAGCACTCCACATCAGAGTTAGAGGCCTAAACCAGGGGAGTACTAGTTCCTTTCACTCTTTATATTTTTGCAACATTGAGGACAATGTTTGATTTAAATGTGAGGGAGATATAATTTCTTTGGTTATGCTTGTCCTTATGCAATTGAAAAGATTTTTTTTTTTTTTGAGATTTTTGCATTGTTGAGGATTGACCTTAATTTTGAGCTTTCTCCATCTTAGAGAATATTATCAAGTCAAAAATTAAAATAGAAAAAAAAAATTCCACCAAGTCTCTAAGCCTTGATTTTTTTTTTTTCTTTTGCAATCTTGAGATGGACTATGAGAATAGGGATTAGTTTGTAATATGAGTAACAGATTATTAGTTCATAAATATTTTGCTACATGATCTCTTTACAAAATTAGGTGATGACCTTTGCCAGCTGAGTAAAACTTTTGTGTAGGGAAATGACTTAGGGAAAAAAAAACACACAACAACTCCAATGACTTATCTAGACCTCACTTAGTAACTGGGGGCACTTCATCACCAATGTTGGCACTCGAGTCAAAAGGTAAAGTCAAAGAGGGTTATGAGTTGGGCTAAAAGCCTCTTGAGGTGTCTGTTGGAGTAACTGAGTAACCGGTGCTACATCACCCATGTGCAGGGTCGCGTCAAAAGGGGACCTACAACGGCTTAAGAAACAAAAGAATTAAAAAAGACAACAACAAAAAAAGACAAAATGAGTTATTTCCTACCTGAGAATTTTTAATAAATTAAATAAAAAGCTTGGTTTGGTGGGGGCATTTGAATTTTTTTGGAGAAATTGAGGAGCATAATATCCCTCTACTAATCTTATTGTTGCACTTATTGCTTGCCGATCTTTTGATCATGTAACATTAAGAGATTGTTACAACTCTATTGGCTTAGTGACCTATTTTTATAAGACATTAACTTAAATAAGATTTGATGATATGATCTAAGTGTGGTAGTTTATTGCTCTTTGTTTAGGAATGTCATAAGCAATGTTCTTTTCAAATAATGAATTCTCTTTATTTTGCTTGAGGACAAGCAAATGTTTAAGTGTGGGGGAGTTTGATAAGTATATATTTTATAATTAAATAGGTGTATATTTTATGAGAATTAGTTGGATTTATTGATATTATATACCTCTTTAATTATCTTTTATATACTTTACTATCATTATAAGATAAAAAGATATTTTGATATAGAATCTATTTATTTCCTATTATATTTTGTAGGAAATATTAGCTAATTTGGAAAGAAGTAGAAAAAACAATTAAGAGGATATGCAATCAGCCAAACTCGGTGGTCCCACGCAAGAAAAATAGAAACAAAATCAATTGCGTGATTTGGTGGAGTTGATTACAAGATATAAGATATCTTTTTAATAAGGAAAAGAAAATCAGTGACCCAAGATCTAAATTATAAGGAAAAACTTTATCGCCTAAAAACTCCACAAGTGCACAGGCCGTATCAAGTAATAAAGAGTAAGTAAGATATCGTTCCCACGAGGACTTAGTATCCACAACTTCAGTTAAGCATTAATTTCACAATTTCGTTTAAGTTGAGCAACCAAATTAAATTTAATTAAGAGAAAAGAAATTAAAATTAAAACAAAGAAACTACCATACTAATGAACGAGCAACCTAGAGTCACTAACCCCTTGTTTGTTTCTTAAATTTTATCCCAATCAGCTAATCTAGAGTATTAATGTCTATAAATAAATGTCTTAGGTCCATTTATATACCTATCTTAATTAATTACGTAATGTCTCACACAACTAAATAAGATGCATTTTAGACCGGGCTCACTCTAATTTGATTATGTGGAGCTTCTAGGTATATGCCTATCCTAGACTCAAATTAGATTAAAACCTAATTTCACATTAAATTTAAACCTAATTCCACATTATTTAATCTCAAGGTCAATTTAAGATTCTCTCTTCCAAGTTCAACCCTAAATCCCCAAAACATGTTCAATGATGGCCAATCAATAAGCAATAGCAATAAACACGAGGATTAAATAAACCTGAAATAAAATTAAGCAAAATTAATCCGTGGGAATAATCTCTAAAACCCAAACAATTCATAGATTCTCTAGGTTGCAAAACCTACTATCCACACATGACTTTAATCAAATCCATAACAAAAAAGATAAGAATTCAAGTTCAAAGAATAGAGAGAGAGAGGAAAGAAAATTTCTCCGTTGCCTCCACGATCCTTCCGTGAAGATGATGAAGAGAATCGAAACGCTCAGCCTCTACTCCTGAGAATCGAAATGCTCAGCCTCTACTCCTCTGCTTCCTTGTTCCTTCTCGTTCTTGTTCTCCCAGATCCTCCTTTTTTCTTGTTTATGCCTCTCTATTTATAATTTAGGTCTTGGGTCACTGATTCTCTTTTCCTTATTAAAAAGATATCTTATATCTTGTAATCAACTCCGCCAGATCACACAATTGATTTTGTTTCTATTTTTCTTGCGTGGGACTACCGAGTTTGGCTGATTGCATATCCTCTTAATTGCTCTTTCTACTTCTTTCCAAATCAGCTAATATTTCCTGCAAAATATAATAGGAAATAAGTAGATTTTATATCAAAATATCTTTTTATCCTAAAATATATAAAAGATAATTAAAGAGGTATATAATATCAATAAATCCAACTAATTCTCATAAAATATACACCTATTTAATCATAAAATATATACTTATCAAACTCCCCCACACTTAAACATTTGCTTGTCCTCAAGTAAAATAAAGAGAATTCATTATCGAAAAGAACATTGCTTATGACATTCCTAAACAAAGAGCAATAAACCACCACACTTAGATCATATCATCAAATCTTATTTAAGTTAATGTCTTATAAGAATAGGTCACTAAGCCAATAGAGTTGTAACAATCTCTTAACGTCTCATGATCAAAAGATTGGCAAGCAATAAGTGCAACAATAAGATTAGTAGAGGGATATTATGCTCCTCAATTTCTCCAGAAAAATTCAAATGCTTCCACCAAACCAAGCTTTTTATTTAATTTATTAAGAATTCTCAGGTAGAAAATAACTCATTTTGTATTTTTTTTAAAAAAAAAAATTGTTTCTTGAGCCGTTGTAGATCCCCTTTTGACGTGACCACCTACATGGGTAATGCAGCACCCGTTACTCAGTTACTCCAACAAGCACCTCAAGAGACTTTTAGCCCAACTCATAACCCTCTCTGACTTTACCGTTTGACGAGAGTGCCAACATTGTTGATAAAATGCCCCCAGTTACTAAGTGAGGTCTAGAGAAGTCATTAGAGTTGTTGTGTTTTTTTTTTCTCTTGAGTCATTTTCCTACACAAAAGTTTTACTTAGCTGGCAAAAGTCCTCATCTAATTTTCTAAAGAGATCATGTAGCAAAATATTCATGCACTAATAATCTGTTGCTCACATTACAAACTAATCCCTATTCTCATAGTCCATCTCAAGATTGCAAAAAAAAAAAAAAAAGGAAAAAAAAGAAAAAACTCAAGGCTTAGAGACTTGGTGGAAACATTTTTTTTTCTATTTTAATTTTTGACTTGATAATATTCTCTAAGATGGAGAAAGCTCGAAATTAAGGTCAATCCTCAACAATGCAAAAATCTCACATTAAAAAAATCTTTTCAATTGCATAAGGACAAGCATAACCAAAGAAATTATATCCCTCCCCCACACTTAAATCAAACATTGTCCTCAATATTGCAAAATATAAAAAGGAAAGGAACTAGTACTCCCATGGTTTAGACCTCTAACTTTCGATGTGGAGTGCTTCCCCAGTACCATCCATGATATTTCAAATTTTAAGGGAGAAGAGAGTGCTCAAACAAGACCTTGTAGCAATAAGAGGAGTGATCTTCTTCAAACCTAAATAAAAGTGAAAGAAAGAAAGAAATAATAAAAATAAAATATGCAAGCAAAACCCTTGGGTTACCTCCCAAGAAAGGCTAAATTTATAGTCTTCAGCCAGACTTCTCAAAACAAACCACTAATTGTAAGTATCAAACACCATAATTACCTTGTCTTCATTCCTTTTCAAGCAACAAGGTTTCAAACATAAAAATTGATCGTTCAAGTTAATTACTTGTACCTCCTCAATTACCTCCTCAATCATAGACAATCTTGGAGTACAAGTATTCACTGAATTCAAATGAAGCACAACATGCATATCTTTGAAAATAAATATAGGCACTTCCAAGAATTTAAAGCATCCATAAAATCAACTCGACTCTCATCGATAAAGTCAACACTTCAAGAGGAGAGTCATGAACAACAACAATTGGGACATCTTCATCAATTTGATCACCAACATCACAATCCTTAGGCTCCACAGCCGGAATCTCTTTTAAACATCCACTATTCTCATCTAAATTAATGTCAAGCCCACAGTCACTTTCTACATTATCCATAGTCTCATGCAATCCCATACCTTCAACTTTCTCACCATAATCATTATCATCATAAGAAGTAGTCACCATGTTTAATGAATTATCTTGCCCTATAGTCTCAAGGGTAGAAAGAATTTGACTCACATATACCCCAATATTTTGAACACTTGACTTAACACTAAAGACAAACTCCTTGCTTGATTCCATAGATTCCGCACACAATCTTTCTAAATTAGATTTTTCCTTATACTCTATGGTCTGTTCTTCAAAATATGGATAAGAGTAACAAGGAGGGGTATTTTTATAAGAACAATAGACATGTGGATCCCTAAAATTTTGTTACTAAAAACTTTCACTAGGACAAAATGAGTTGTCAAAATAAGTTTGGTTCCTAGTGAAATCATCTCTTACAAAATGACTAGTTGTACTATATGGACAATGCTCCAATAAATGATTCCCTCCACAATAAACATAAGACATGCAAACATATTGAGAAGAATCAATATATGGAATACAACCATCATTTATGCTCCTTTTATGTTGCCTATATTCATTCAGAGAATTTGAAATAGCAATCAGTCCATCTTGTGTAGAAGACAAAGAATTCATCTCCTTCTCAATATTAAGACCGGCCGAGTTGGTTGCCAATTGAAATCCATTTTTTAAAAAAAAATTCCTTAAAATAAATAAATAAAATATTTATGAACTCAAACTTAAACTAATAATGCTCAATCAATTCTAACCAAGACAGTTACATTGTGGCACACAAGTCTCCGGCAATGGCGCCAAAAACTTGATAGGGCAAAACTTTATAGCCTATAAACTCCGCAAGTGCATGAACCGTATCAAGTAATAAAGTGATAAGAAAAGTATCGTTCCCAGGATTTAGTATCACAACTTTAGTTAAACATTAATTTCACAATTTCGTTTAAGTTGAGCAAAACAAATTGAATTTAATTAAGATAAAGGAAAAGAAAATCAAAACTAAAATAAAAATAAGAAAACTACCACAATAATTAAATGAGCAACCCGAGTCACTAATCCCTTATTAGCTTCATAAACCTTGTTTTCACTAATTTAATTAGCTTTACTATCAATTTTGTTATTCTCGAGTATAAATAGCTATAAGTGTCTGTCGGTCCACTTACAACCCTCTCTTGAGTATAACTTGTTATGTCTAACATAGTTACTCAATAGGCAACAAAAATCGAACACACTCTTCAACAATTATATGGGGTCATTTAGGGGTGAGCAAAATACCCGTGACCCGCGGATCCGCCGTGACCGTAGTTTTTGGCCCGTTTAAGCCCGCCCAGTTGGACCCGTAACGGTGCAGGCTGCCCGTGCCGTATTTGTTTAACGGGGAGGGGAACGGGTTAGGGGACGGGCTGCCCATTCCTACCCGTATATATTTATATTTTTTAATTATATTATTTATATTATAATATATTAAATTTTAAACATTGATTGTAAGGTTTACTGGTGGCTCGATAGTAGGCATTGTATCAGCCTAAGACTGTGTTTTGATTCTTGAAACCAAAAGTTGCACGTCTTTTTATGCCTGACACTTTTTTTAAATTATTTTATATGACACATTTTTATCTCACACGCTTGACACTTTTTTTTTTTAATTTTATATGACACATTTTTATGTTGGAACCATGAAACCAAAGGAGGATTGCGACTTTTTTACTTATCATGCCTGACACCTTCTGAAAATTCTTGGAACCACACGTCTTTTTTAAATTTTCACTCTACTTTCTCTCTTCTCTTAATAGTATTTCGCCGTCTCCCTCCCCCTTCTCCATTTTATCTTCTCTCTTCCTCTTCACCTTTAATCTCAAGTTGCAGGCGTCTCAACCATCCCTTAACTTCATTTTTTTCCCTCCTCACTTGGTGGTTTCGTTTACGGCAACAACGCCATCAATCTTTTCGGCTGTGTCATCGTTATTGGTGGTTGCCGTTGTTCTCTGCGACACTTGGCTTCTCATCGTCGAGCATCATAGATCTACCCACAATTTTTTCTTTCATCTCATCTTTGATCTGTTTGGTTTTCTTTGTTCTGAGTTTCTTTGGTGGTTTTTTTTTTAACTTGAAGCTCCCGGGATACTAGAGCAACTTTGGAAAGAGGTGTGCATACTAGGAAGAGATGTTTTGATGATGACCAATTTGATGATTTATGACTGGCAGGGTTTCCCGGGTCATAGGGTAGACTAGCAGGGTTTCCCGGGTCTACCATAGTTCTCTTCCCACTAAATAGACTGGCAGGGTTTCTCAGGTCTATCATGAATTTAATATGGATAATGAATAATAGTTGATTTGATGTGAATAATATTTGATTCAATTACTATGTGATTATATATTTGATTTGATTGTTATATTGGAGCTATATAATTTGTGTTTTGATTAGGATTACCAACTTTGTTGACTTTTGTGTTTGTCATGATCCTTCGAGGGAGTAGATTTTTAGTGAAACCGCGTACAAAGGATGGGGTTAGCAGAGGGCTGTGAGGATAACGACTCAGAGATTTCTAGCTAATTCTAGACTTTACAGAATTTTTATGAATTCAATAAAATACATTAGACATATTTCTTTTAGTTGAACCTCAGCCTTTGGTTTTATTTTAATGTAATTAACCTTGCGCTTGTCTTAGTATAAGTGCGGCGGTAACATTTCTCAAATTTGGTTTATTTAGATTTCTCAGTTATTTATGATTTTGGAAATTTGATGTTATTATAAATTGTTAGAAATTTGGTGGTGTTACACGATGTCAACCAACAACTTATTGTTTGACTATAGCTTCCAAAACTACAGAAAAAATGGCAAGTTGTTGGCATTTGAATGTATTGGCACTTACTAAACACTAAAAAATAGGGTTAAGTAGCAATTTTGCCTCCGAAGTACACGCCTAGGAGCAATGTTGCTCTGGAAGTTTTTGGTCTCAATGTTGCCCTAGAAGCCCTAAAATGTAGCTATGTCGCCCCTCTCTTAACCACCATTTTTGTTGACCGTTAATTTTGACCGAATTGCTTACTTGGAAGCCACATGTGCTCTTATTTTCCAACTCATCATCCCTTCTCTCTCTCCCCCTCCTCCTCCGTCATTTCCTTTCTCTGATCCATCCGTCACTACAAATGGCTGCTTATAATGCTGTAAAAATATCATGTTAAGAAAATTATCATTCAGAAAACCATTCATTGATAGAAAGATTTGATGCTGGCATACTAAATTATAATGCATCACAAAATGATAGCCTTCAAGAACTACAAAATGTAAAGATGCTTTAACAAAGCAGTTTCTCGCCATGTTGGATAAGGATTAGTAGGTGGAATAGCATGAATCTGAAACGAAGCGCCATTTTTCGAGAGGTCCCAAAAGCTTAACGATAAAATTTCCCTTAGATAAACATGAACCTACATACACTTATCTGAGGCGCAATACAGGGGCACAAACTCCAGAAATTTTAATTGTCTTCAATTTTATCATAGAAGACTGAGGATCACAAAGAGGTTTCGAAGAAAAACAAAACAAGTAATCAAGAAATAAAAATGTGACAAAAAACAAACAGAAACGTATACTTGAGCAACATTAAAGAATGGATTAACCCAAACTCACATCGAATTTGATTAATCTGGGCAACAAAACAAAATGGTGAATTTAAAGTCTAGAAGCTTACCTACGTGACTTCAGCCGAGGTAACCCATATCATTACAACACCCACTATAAGAAATAATCCGGCCTAGCCGCCTGGTATCTCCAACCCATCACAAATCAAACAATGTACAATTGGGGAAACTAAAGAAACTGCAAAGATCTGTGCGATTCTTGCTTTAGATCTTCCTCACATCTTAAGTCACCGATCAGCCTCTGGTTCTTTTCAGTTGGATCTTCACCGATTTTGAGATAGTGGTTCTGCTCTATGGTTTGTCCCTCTGTGTTGTGTTTTTTTACCAATGTTGGTTTGATCTTGCTTTCGTTGGTGATGATTGTCACCACCATTGTTTGCGTTCATAGCGCCTTGAGGATGTCAGAGGAGGGAGAGAGTGATGAATAGATCAGAGGAACGAAAGGACGAAGGAGGACGGAGAGAGAGAAGGGATGACATGTGATGATGAGTTGGAAAATAAGAGAACATGTGGCTACCTAGTAAGCAATTTTAGTCAAAATTAACGGTCAACATAAACGGTGGTTAAGAGAGGGGCGACATTGCTACGTTTTAAGGCTTTTAGGGCAACATTGAGACCCCGGAAAAAAAAAATTTCTAGAGCAACATTGCTCCTGGGTGTGTACTTCAGGGGCAAAATTGCTACTTAACCCCTAAAAAATAAGTAAACTAAAGTAGTGATCAACCCGAGTGTCCACATGGATGCTCATGTGAGGAGAGTGTTATACATTGTTTGAGAGATTGCAAGAGAGTGAAATAGATATGAAAGAAATTGATTAATCTTAACAAATATTCAGCTTTCTTTTTTGGTGATTTGTAGGTATGGTTTCATTGGAACTTAACTCATCATCCAAGATCAACTAGGTTCTCCAAATGGCCTTGGCAACATGTGTTTGGATATACTTGTTGGTTGATATGAAAATACAAATGCCAAGAAGTTTTCTAAACATATGAATTCAGTATCACCAAATGAGATTATTTATCGTTGCTTATTCCACCCAATGGAAGGGGTACATGAGGGTAGGATACAAGATATGATCTTTCAAGAAAATATGAGCAGTCCTACTCAATGGTCTTCCCCTTGTAATGGTGCGGTCAGGTTTGATGTGTATGTGTATGTTTTTTTATCCAAATCAAGCGGCATGTTGGGGTAGAGCTCGGAAAATGGGTCAAGCATCGGGCCGGCTGTTTAGGCCTGAATTTGCAAAGGCCGGACTTAAGAGTTTTGCCTCAAAAAGTGAAAGAGGGCCTTCGTATTTTTTTTAAAAAAAATTATTTATATGATAATAATAATATTATTGATTTTTTATACTTTGTTAATGATGTAGAGAATATTTAGTTATTATTCCTCCGGTGCTAATTATAAGAACATTTTTATAGTGCAAATTGCACTACAAAATGTTCTTATAATTAGGACCAGAGGTAGTATTATCTTTTTTAGAATTAAGTTTCATAAGAATATTTTTTATAAAGAAACCTAAAAATTTAAAACTTATAAAAGATATTTCTTATTTTATAAGTATTCTTACTAATTTTGTATTTTTTGACTTATTTTCTAGTAATTATTTTGTTCATATCTTGTGTTGTTTATTTTGTTGATTACTTACACTTTTCAAAACATATTTATAAAAAAATAATTTTAATTTTGTTAAGTCTTCTCATTAATTATTTATAATTGTGGTATATAAAAAATAGTTTACCTTTTATTATGAATTAGTGGCTACATTTGTTTGTTGCATAATGTGTGTTTTTCAAACCTTAATGTTGACAATGTTTATTTGTTAAATTAAAACTTTAATTGTTATAATTTACTAATTATATTTCTTTGAGGAAAAAACACAAGAAAAATAGTTAAAATTTAGAAAAATGGCTTCCAACTCGTAGGCCGACCCTTACACATGCTCACTGCTTGGTTGGGCCTTGAAAAATACATGTTTTTCTTACCTCGGGCCTAAAAGACTGGCCCGATTACCAGCTCTATATGGGGGTATGGTTAGCAAGGTTCTAAAACCCGGATAGGTCACTGAACCGGTCGGGGTACTAGGTTAAGGGTTAGTGGGTCAGACCGGAGTCAACCCGGGCCTAGACCGGTAAGGTATAAAAAATTGAAAAATAATCAATTTCTCATCACACCAACCTAAATTTGACATATTATATATCATTTCAATACTTTGGATCAGTGACAAAATAATCATATACTCCAATACTTGTGACATATTCAGATATTCTTAACAATTTTCTTTACAGCCTACATTTGACATCCACTAAGCAGAGCCAATCGAAAACAAAGAAACCACAAAATGGCGGTCGAGGAGCAGAGAGCATCGAGAAGTTTGAGGAAGTTGAGTTTGACAGTGGGAAGAGTCAGAAATCACACATACGTTGTTTCAAATCTAATATGAATCAGATTGCATTCTTTAAAAAAAATATATATATATATACATTGAGGGAGATTTTTTTTTTTTTTTTTAAAAAAGGTCGACCCGTGACCCTTGTAACCGGACGGTTACCCGTTTTCACCGGTTAGGCCGGATTCACCGGACCATCGATTTTACCCTAAATCGAGCCCGGTTTCGCGACCGTTAGTAGGTTTCGATGTCGAACCGGCTGATCCATCCCGTTTACAAACCATGATGGTTAGAGATGTATTATGGGTTTCAAAAAGAATCTGGGTTTATTCCTAGTAACAATAGCTAGTTTTAGCTATTAAAACTGGTCTAGAGGTGTGTCAATCCCTCAGTCTCACAAATATACATGTTTTTTCTGATTCCCTTGAAGCTATTAACATGCTAATCAGGGATAGTAGCGTTGATCACCCGTTTCAAGCTAAGATTGAAAAAACAGGAGATCGCATATATGAGAGTTAGACCATTGAACTATTCCACACTGTTGTAGAGAAGCTATAGAATGTGCAGACATACTAGCAAGGGAAGCTCGTTAGGTCAGGAGTCAAATGTCCTTGGAGCCAGGAGTCACTATACGTTGCAGGGATAGTTTCTTTTGGATTGTCATCAATATGCAAGGGAGGTGTAATCTCTTATCTTTTATATTTTAAGCGTTAAGTTTGCCTTTGTGATTAAAAAAAAAAAAAAGTAGCGATCGACAAAAATAACCATAATACGAAAATTAGCCTATTCATTTTACCTCTGCACATGTTCTCGCATAACGAATAACATGTATATGTTATCAAAATTCTCACAAAACAAAATACATATCTTAGCTGGTAACGTTGTACGTACTATATTATTGCTCTAGTTTTGAGTCTTCGACGTGTAATTGTGTAAAAATTTATTGAAGAGTTCTGTAAGCTTAAAAATATAATCGGGTCAACCCAAATTAGTCGAAATCTGATCTAGTTTCTAATTAGTAGGTTAGGGGCCGTCATCCAGGATATAAAACTCCCAACAAAGTTGGGTAACAAATGTACACATCCTTACCCATATATGCGAGAATCGGATTGTTTGATTTGAAAAATATGCCAGCAGTTTGTATTTATGTTCTCCAGCAAGGTTTATTTTTGGCTCAATCTCTCCTGCCCTGTAATTTTTTGATGATGGAAAAGCTATGAAGATTAAAACTTCAGTAAATTCAGTGTTTTAAAAAAAGAATATGCCAACATGCTTATAAATAGTTAAATACTCACACACTTTGGGCCGGACTTAGCAATAATTCAGAAATGTGCAGGGTCTTATTCCTGGATCACAATGTGATGATTATGGAAAGAAGAGCATGTCGAATGCACAAAACAAAATCTATTACAGCTAGAAGATATATGGGACAATTTTTTTTATATTATATAGGAAATGAACGACTTCTTTATATTTTAATACAAACAATGGTCTCCTCATGTCAGAAATTGTCCTTTTTTCAACAACAACAACAACAACAACAACAAAAAAAAGGTTTGCTACTGCCAAAGACCAATAAATAAATACATAAAATCTGGGAGCTGATAACCGTGGGAACAGCTAATAGATTTTTATTTTAACAGTAACAAGGCAAAACTTAGACAGAAATGTACAAACCCCATGGCCTTCCAATCATTGTCTGATGAATATGGACGCATGATTACACCAGATTCATCCAAAGAAGCCCAACCAAATGTGTTGTCTTTATAACTTCTGATCACTGGTTTTTTGTTTTTGATGTCTACTTCTCGGTATCAGACCCGGCGGCATCAAACTCGAAATCTAGCACAACCATCTACTTTTGCCTACGCCACATGCTCCTGCTATGCCTGTGCATGCTCTGCCTCTACCATCTGGCCGCCTTCTCAGACCTTGCCCCGGCGACTGGATTTGAATATGTCGATTTCAATATGCATGTCAATTCTCCATAATTTCTCTTGTGCTGTTTTTTTAAAAAATAAATAAATTCGCTAGGCTGATTTTGTTCCATTTTATAACCTCTTAGAATCCTTTTTTTTTCAAGGATAATCATGCTCCACTTAGATGAGATTCTAAAAGAAGATGGTAAGCTAGAAAACTGTTCTATCTACTAATGCACGAGTCAATCTTAATGGAACCAACAAGCCAAATCGCTACAAGAGGTTAAAAAATAGAACAAAATCACCCTAATTATGGATGTGCTTTTAGAAATATAAGTACAGAGAGAAAATGTTTAATCAAAATGATAAATAATATCTAATTAAATATTTAATAATTATTATTGTTAAAGATGATTTAAATATTTAATAAATGACATGAATATTTAAATATTATTTTTATTATTTAAAATAATTTAAAAATTCATGTCAAGTACTGTGCAAAACATTATTTAAAATAGTATTATTTAAACTACTTTAGCTGCGAGAGAATTTTGGAGAAAGAAAGTATACGCAAATCTCTTGTCACTTATGCTAAATGTGTGGTTATTTTGTTTGGGGGGGGGGGGGGGGTGTGTTGAAATCACCGTTCATCGGAGTTGATCAGAATTTTTTACACATTACCCGAATAAGACAAATAAGTTTTATAATAAATTTTTTGGATTAATTGGGCTTAACTGAACTTTTATCACTTAACCAAACACCAAACATGCACTAAGAAATTAATCGCTACTCGGTTTAAATAAATTGATTAAAAAGAAACATTACAGGCTGTAGTAAGTATAATAGCGTGTAACCAAAAGTAAGTCGTATGGGAGCCATATTGAGTTATTGACCGTACATATATATAGATAGTGGCGCAATGTGAGTGTGTGTGTGTTAACGGTGGTCAATGGCCTTGTAGAATCAAACAGAGGGGGCGTGATGATAGGAAATAGGAATCACAGACAGATCCTCATCAAGAGTAGTGTGACCAGAAGGAGGAAGTTGCCAATCAAAATGGAACAAAAGATTAGCAAGAGGAAGCTCCACATTGGCCATAGCAAGAAAGATTCCAGGGCAAATCCTCCTTCCTGCTCCAAAAGGTATGAGCCCGAAGTTGACACCTTTATAATCAATATCACATTCCAAAAACCTCTCTGGCCAAAACTCTTCTGCTCTCTCCCAACAACTTGGATCTCTCCCAATGGCCCACGCATTCACAAGCATCTGGGTTTTTGGGGGTATTGTGTAGCCATTAATCTCACATCTCTCACTGCTCTCTCTTGGAACCAGAAATGGCAATGGAGGGTGTAGCCTCATCGTCTCCTTCAACACAGCCTTCATGTACTTGAGCTCACTAATATCTTCTTCACTCACGTATCCTTGCTTCTTAAACACTTGCCTCACTTCTTCTTGTGCTCTTTTCATCACTTCTGGATTTCTCAGCAATTCCAGAATTGTGTATTGTAACAGTGTGACTGATGTTTCAGTTCCAGCAATGAACACTTCCTACATGGATTTTCAGGCCACACAAGAACCATATGGTTATCAATTTTCTTACGGACATCAAACAAACTGGAAAAGGAGCCTTTCCACTTCTTTTACTGTCAATTTCCTTCCACTTCTTTATTGTGACCGTTAAGTCAACTCTAAATGGTTGAGATATAATATTCTATAAGAATTAAAAGTGTATATTTATTATGTATATAAATATATAATAATAATAATAATAATAATTTAATAAAAGAATAAAGATATAGACTTTTTAAATCAAATTTTAATGATTTAAATTTATTTATGTACATTTTTCGTTATTTGATATTATAATAATATTCTTATAGGATATTAAATCTTATTCATTCAGAACTGATCTAATAATGGTGAAGTGAAGGGAAGTCAACTGTAAGGGAAGTATCTCAAACAAAGTTGCATGCATATATTTTCTTACCAGAATTATCGATTTGGCGTTATTCATTGTCAAACGACCTTCTTCTGATCCACTGTGATGATCTCTCAAGTTCAAAAGATCATCCAGAAGATTGTTCTGATCTCCTTCTTCTTCTCCGTCCGGATCACTCTTCGAAGACGACACTCTCTCATCTATGAACTTCTGAAGCAGCGTGTCACATTTCCGGTGAATCTCCTCGAATCTCCGCCGCTCTCCGGTGATCACATGAAGCCACTTCTGCGAAGGAAACAAATCGTTTACCCCAAAACCTTGAACCTTCACCATCCTCACCATCTCCTTCGCAACCGAAATAAACTCATCTTGATCTTCACACTTATCCCCAAAAGCAGCTCTCGTAACAATCCCAAACGTCATTGCATATATCTTCTCCCACAGGTTTATTTCACGCCCGATGTTTCTAGAAATGTCTCTTACGAATTCTCTCACTTTTGCTTCCCTTATTGATTGGAATGATCTCACTCGTTTGGGACTGAACAATTGGAGAGTGCAAAGTTTCCTTAGATTTCTCCAGTGGGGCCCATAAGGGGAAAAAGCAATCTCACTGGAATCGTAGAGCAAGATCTGTGCACTGAGAAGATTTGGTCTTTGGGCAAAAATGAGGTCGTGGATTTGGAAGACGTGTTTGGCAACTTGAGGGGAAGAAACAACTACGGTTGATCTTTCTCCGAGGTTGAGATGCATGAGAGGGCCATGTTTTTGGGCTAAGTTTCTGAGAGTGATGTAGGGTTTATTATTAGAGGCAATGATAAGATGGTGTATGCTTCCCAGAAATGGAAGCTTCGATGGCCCTGGAGGAAGGTTCGTCCGGGTTTTGCTTCTGGTTCTGGATAGGATTGTGATCGATGAGATGATGAAGAGAAGAAGATTCAATGGCGTGAAAATGCTGGAGAAGAAGAAGAATAGGAAGTGAAGATCCATTGAGAAATAAAGAAGATGGAAATCAGTTGAGTCTTGTTGGTCATGGAGGTAAGCTAGCTATTTATAGGCATTTTTTATTTTCTGTGTGATCTTGACATCTTGTTCATGGAATAGGATGCCACATCATCCTCATTAATCTGAGGGTACATAGCTTTCGTCAGTAACTTAACGGCAAAATTAACCTCACCTCTTTGACATTTTAAAATGTCAAAAATTAAAATGTCAAAGGGGTTAAATTTAAACTTTGAAACAATCAAAGATGTTATATGCAACTAACCAAAGTTTGAGGGTTCTATGGATTTTAGCCTGAAAAAAATCATGAGTATCAAACTTTAAATAGGTTTGATCATAATTAATACTCCACTCAATGATTTATAATATATAATGACCACTTATGAATTTTAAAAAGTGGAAATCGTAGTATATGTTTTGATAAACCATGCTTGATTGCCATTGACCAATAAATAATTAATTAGGGATGAAATCAATAAGAGAGAAAGGCCTAAAACAAAAGCCGCGTGCATATCTTTGAAAGAACTTATGGACCTAAATATTTGAATGCAAGACGATGTGTTACACCTAAAATTGAAAGTATATAAGTTAATTGATGGGATCTACCTCATCTTTTCTATATCTTCAATTCAGCGTCCAACTAATGACTCTTTTAATATACTCGAATAATAATTTTCAATTTTTTTAATTATTATATACTCCATCTGATTCTTATTATAAGGTATCAATTAACAATTCTCACAAACCAATAAAAACAGTTAAAGTCAATAAAGGTAGCCTATAATTTAAGTAACTTCCAATATTACCCCTACTAATTGCACTAAACTCTAATATCATATTAATTATTATTCTCACCCACTATCCTTATTTATTAGGGGCATACATGGAAAATGATGATTAATACTCATTGGGAACAAGTAAGTGTCTTATAAAAAGGACCAAATAAACTTATTAGTTAGTACCTTATAATAAGGATTAGAGGGAGTATATTCACTATTAGTCGAGGATTTTTAAGTTTTAGGAGATATGGGGATAATAACTCCATAATTATTTGGAGACTTTTTTTTTTTTTTTGGCTCTTTTTCTTGAATTCTTGCTATAATAAATTCCGGACCACACAAACCAACCAAAAACCTTTATATAATAGGAACCAGAAGAGCACGTCTCGAAACGTTTTTAGAACTCAGACGTATTGTGGTCCTTACTAAGTTCTTATTAGAAGTCAACTCACCCAAATTTTGAAATAAAAAAGTGAAAATAAACGTGGAACTAATGGTTGCCGCCCCTAAAGGAGACCCTATATAATGGCTTTATATGATAGAGTGACATGTTGCATCGTAAAGTGGGTGGTATCAGCATAATTTGGCAGATGTATTGCACGTCGCATCTAATTAATTTACAAATTTTTTTAGCCATTACTTTAGTTAGTTAACATGCAAACAAAACATTGTGTCAAGTGAAAGAAAACATAAGTAATATGAGACTAACATATATGTTCAATATATTGGTAACATGTTTGTCAAGTTAGAATCATTTTGTTTTCCAGGGCCCTTATTGCTTATATTTCTTTTGACAAGTTTTGTATATTGGTAAGTTTTATATGACTCTTTTAACTATATATACCCTTATTTCAGAATTTCGTTTGTTGCCATGAATGCTCATCATACAACTTGTCATAATTTCATGTAAATTTGTCTAACTATAAAAAGAAAAAAGAAAGATATACACCATTGTTCTATAATAATTAAAATTTGGTTGTGAAGTTCGCTAGCTGTTCACGAGTTGAAGATTGGGTTTTTCTTTAGTGGCGCCTTTGTGATTTCAATTGAAGAAACAACAATACGGTGATGGGTCTCTTTCAATTAATAATCCATTTTTTGGTTCATCTACTACGTCAAAAGGGATGGGCGATGTTTCATGCATGTTTCAACGTATTTAAATCTCTTTCTTTCTTTTTGCTACAGAATAATGAAAATTTGAAGTGAAAAAAATTCTTTCACTAACCAATTATATTTATAGAATTATCTGATCAATGGCACTTGAGGGAATCTATTTAAAAAAACTGTTTGTAACATCGAGGGATTAATTATATTTATATCACGTCTTAAATTATTGGGACTAAACTAAAGATATTCCAATATACTATATGGTGACTAAAAATCGAAAATCATTATTCTCTCTCTCTCTCTCACATCAAAACCCTAAGAGTTGATGATTATGAATTAGCCACGCCAAACTAAGAATTGAAATGGATGATTGTGAGCCATGCCACACTAAGAATTGAAATGGATGATTGTGAGCCATGCCACACTAAGAATTGAAAGAATTGAAATGGATGATTGAGAGCCATGCCAAACTACTCGTCATTCAAATAGGGCAGACCAACGTCTAATTGAATGAATTGATATGATCCACGTACACGTTTTAATTAATCACGTGAAAATTTGAATGGTTTCATATATTGGAACTCATAGATGGCACAAAGTAATTAAATATAGGCAATATTTAGCCACATGATAATATAGCAAACCGCCAAACCCCACCTCATCTGACAAGAATGATACCAAAACTGTTTGGTAATTAATTGCTAAACATGTAGGGATCCTTGATTAAGGATTATAAGAAAGTTAGGTTATTAATTAATTTCATGCATGCAAAATATTTTTAAAAATTTATTTATAAAACATAAGATCTAAACCACTCAAATTTCAATTTAAAGATTGGGATGAACAAGGAAAGGGAAGAAAACGGTAAGAGTAAAGGGCTATAGATATCTATTTTAAAAAGAGATCATTTGGAATGTAATGTAGTTGGAATGATGACTTCAAAGCATTTGTTTGGTACTCAGTATACCATCAAGAAATCATTTATATTTTATCCTAAAAAATCAAAAATAAATGTGAAATATCCTTTTTAATTCCATCATCGCAAAAATGATGGAGGGTATAAATTTCTAAACGTTTATTCATGGAAAAAAAAAATAGATTTCCATACATTGATTCATGTAATTTTGAATCTCAACTACGTAACCAAGGTTATAGGTAATAAGGATAATTACCTTATACTATGTTTTAATCAGGATTTTAATTATATAAATGCATAAGGATTATAAAGAAATATGATGCATGGAATTATACCAAATGTGCCCAAGTCTATAACATTGTACATAATATAATGTATATTATTTAGTGAGAAGTTGCCAAAAATTCGCAGATTAAAGAGTTTGTTTGTCTTAAATTAAATGAAATTTTGAACTTTGCATTATTAAAAGGGATATAAACTAAAAAAGAAAAAAAGTATTATATAATTAAGGTGAAATTTTGTTATAAAAAGGGATTAAGGTGCAATTTTGTTTCATAAGCAACTACTTAGAGGAGTGCTAGCTTTTCGTAAGTTTTTTAAGGAACAATTTTCTCTTGAAAATAACTAAAACTTATCAATTTTACTTCTTATTGTTAAAAATGTTAACGATCAATATTAATCTTTTAACGATTAAGGTGAAATTGCTCTTCAAAAAGCTTTTAGATACTCAACGCTCTTGTGTGGTTACTTGAGGCAAAATTGCATAATCTTTTTATTACTTCCTCTAGTCCGTAATGTAAAACTTATTTACCTAATTTAATTAAATTACGGAAATTAGTTAACAAAAAATTATTTTTTCTAAAACATCATAATCATCTACTTTGATTTCTTTCATCTCTCTTACTTAGTTATTGTTGATAGACTACTAATAGCAATAAATTTAAAAAGATTGATAAATATAAAAAAAAAAAAATAAGTTTTATATTTAGAATTAATATAGACTCTTCAATTAGATTCTGCGTTAAAAACCAGAATAGAGAATCTTGACACAACCTACGTGGTGTTTATAAAGTGAATTATATTCACGTGGGGATTTTGGGTTTTTCCTGTGCTTCTTTTTTGTGGAATTAAAGAAAAGTAGGAAAGAAGATGATATAAAAAGGAATATGAAGAAAAATTGGGCAAGTTCGATTTTCTATTTTCAAAACAGTGCTTTGCTTTTAAAATGAAAAAAAAAAAAACAGAAAAATTTGTGTGCAAATGTATTTTAGTTTTCATGTTCTGGAAAAAAAAAATTGAAGTTATTATTGGGGAAAAAACTAGAACATCTTTACAACGATTTGTTATATACGGTCTGTTTTGCAAAAAAAAAAAAAAAAAAAAAAAAAAAAAAAAACAACAACAACAACAACAACAACAACAACAACAACATTATATTTTCATTAATCACAATCATGCTAATAAAGCAAACCATATTTTCATGCTTCATTTCATCATTTTTTATATCCTTTTCAAAATCAAGATTCAAGAAGATTTTTTAAAATTTAAAAATTGCTTCTAAAACATGTTCAAAACAATTATTTTACAAAACTGTTTTAGGTGCATAAAAACAAAAAATAGTTTTTCTCATATTCGAATTGCAAGAGAAATTAAAGTAAGGAAAAATAATAATAATATTTTAATCTCTCTAGTTTTAATTGGATTGTTGTTTAATCCTTGAACTTTAACTTGATACAACTCAATTAAACTCAGTATATGTAGTTTAACCATTCAAAATTTATATATAACTCAATTAAAAAAACATATAATTTTGACTTATTTATAACTCAATCTTTAAAGTTTAACTCAATATATGTAGTTTAACCATTCAAAATATTGGTCCTTGTAATTGAAACAATAAAATAGGAGAATTAATCACCAAGTGCTTTTTTTTTTTTTAGAAATTTTTCCTTAGGAAAAAAATTAGGTGAATTGAATCTAAAAGCTTACCAAGGCCATTACAGACTCAAAGCCAGTAGTGGACCCAGAAAATTATAAAAGGGGGCACAATTGGTAAGGGATGTTTTGCCCAATTATTATTTTTTTTTTTAAGGAAAGTTTTAAATGCATTTAAAAACAAAAGAATATAAACAAGAAAAAAATATATCAAAAAAATGTTTGTGAAATCAAGTGAATACTGATGATGTAATAAAAGAGGAAATTATTTTATAAACATGTCATTTAGAAAAGTAAGGCTAAGATCAGAAATAAATGCAACTACATAAATTACAATGAAGGGTGAGCACTCAATAAGTTCAAGTACATATATATTTTAATAAAAAAGTATATTACAATAAAAATAATTATAATGTCATCCTTTTAGGCCTTATTTTTTGGAATTCCATCATAATTGCATTATTATCAATGCTATCAAATACATCTTTTTTCAATATAAGGCATTAAACCATTCATCCACATCCCATTGTGAAGTGCGGTCTTTATATTAAGGGTGGACACTTAATTTAAGGCTAGACAATCATTCAAACATGTATTAATTTTACAACAACCAAAAAAATCCCAAATTCAAGTGCCTCATTCTCTACAAGATGGGTCCACCCCCGAGTGTTGTTGGGCCCTTTAATTGCGCTCGGTTCAAGATAAAGCCTTCTTTGATAGCTAGTTTAGTTAGTACGCATTTTTTCTTAACCCTTCGCTCTACTCTTATTATAGGAAAATATGTATTAATTAATTATTGTTTTAAAAAAAAAACAAAAAAACAAAATTCAATGGGGGGAAGTGCCCCCAATCATCAACCTAGGTCCGCCGTTGCTCAAAGCATTTACAACAAGTCACCCACGAGAAAATCGCATCGACAGTGAAATTTGAACTTAAGACGTTTAAGTTATGAGCAACTCCTTATTAGACCAATCATTATTTGTAATATTATTTGTCAATTTTAAGAATAAATAGCAGTGAGACACCCTTATGGATATAAGAAGGAAACCAATTGCTACATAAGCCCAGGATTATTGGGCTCAAGTAGACCTACTGAAAACCAATTACAAATGTTACTCCAGCCTTGTCCATTATGGTCCAAGTTATATATATATATATATATATATATATATATATATAAAAACATTTTTAGGTCCCAACCAGATCTTAAAGTTTAAAAAATTTTGGATTTAACCCTTGTATGGAAAATTCCTTGTCTAAAGCATTAATCCCCTTGCTATTAATTAAATATAATGCTCACTCAGTCCCTAATTGTAGGACATAATTACTAGAATTTAGAAAGATTAAAGAGAGAAATTAAATTTATTGTTTTTCCTAAAAAAACCTCTACTTTGAATTTAAAATTACATGAACGCAAAATTTGCTGAAGCGATAGCCCGGTGCACATCAAAACTCTTTAGGGAATTTCGCTGTGGTACAGAAGGAGGGTTGGCCCACACCGATTTGGACAACAGTTCAATATTTGAAATTCGAATACTAAATTGAGTGGTCCAGTATATGAATATTTTCAAAGAAATATTAAAATCATTTTATTTAGAAAAAAAAAAAGTAGAATCTTTCACTTGATATAATAAAAGCCTGTTATTAAGTTAGTTATTGTGAAGTAAGTATTAGTAGGAGTGATATGAAAAAAAAATTGCTCATTTTATTAAAAAAAAAAAAAAGAGAATCAAGGTGTATGTGGTATTAATGGGTTGCAAACATTATTTATTTTAGAAAACATATAGGTGGATTATTAAATTATTATTGCAAAAATATCAATAAGTTTATTTTAGGAAGAAATTGACAAAAATTAGAATGTTATCTTATAATTAAGACTAAAATGAACCTCTAAATGTTATCATATTAGTAATTAGGACCGGAGGGAGTATGCTTTTGCACTTCCTAAACTAAACAACATCCTCTAACTAATGAACTTCATCAAAAGTAATTTAAAAAAAAAATAAAAAAAAAATAATAATAATAATTAAGTTTATTGATTTATGTATAGCTATTAATAAATAAGTGTTTTTTCCCTTAAAACAAGAAGATTTTGAATTTAGGAAAAAAAAAAAAAAAAATGGCCCCACCCATCTTCCATTGTCACTACACAAAAATTTTCAGGTTCGTATTCATTGATCCATTCCGCAAAGTAAAACAGAATCCTCACAACAAATAGCAATTACTCCTCCGGTCTTAATTATAGGAGTAAATTTTAGAGTTATTTTTTATCCTAATTATAAGAACAAGTTTTAAATTTTATCAATTTTTTCCTATAATACCCCTATTTATACTTTCTCAATAATAATTTAATAATACACCTATATATTTTATAAAGTAAATAATGCTTACAACTTATTAATGTTATATATTTTTTGTGACTTCGATGCCACGCTTTTTTCCCCTTTTGGCTTAGTATTATCATGTGAACAATCAATGCCTATTTTCTTCAAGTATCCAGCGTACTATGAATAAAGTTTTCAATTTTCAATGATCAATTTCGAAATATCTTTCAAACTTATCTTTTCATTCTTTAACAATTTTCTCAAGAAGATTTATCACTGAGAATTTTCATTCTGTGTTATGAACTGAATACTTATCCAACAAAATCTAAAATGTAAGCTACACAATTTATAAACTAATTTATTGGGTAAGGGTATTTTAGAAAAATACATATAATTAACTAATTTAACTTTCTTCCTTAATCCCTCCAAATTCTGGTAAATAGTTCTTATAATTAGGACCGAGGAGTACTAAACATGAACTGATTTATTTTCCTTTTGTTAGAAAAATGAAAAAGTGTTGGGTCCACATAAAAAAGCAACAGCCATTGATCAGTTATGATTTTATTCTTCTTCTCGGGTTTTTCCTCCAAATATAAAAATGCACAAGGAATCCAATTTACAAAACCATTCTTTCCTAATATAAACTTTAAAAAAAAAAAAAAAAAAAAAAAAAAAAGGAATGGGTACTAAGTTTTTCTTTTCACTTTCATTCAACTTGTTTATCGAAATTTTGATTCTTATCCTAAATAAATGCCAATGTTGTCCTCCAATTGATTAATGTCTTACACTTTTTTTTTTATTCGATGAAATGAATTTTTCAATGTTTAAAGCAAAAAACGTTTTTATCCCTACTGTTAAGAGCTTCCTTTTCACTGGTTCACATGTTTAAATTTGTGTTCTTCTTCTTGAGAGGAGTGCCATCATTTTTTTTTTTTTATTCTTTTTAACTATAGCTTCCAAGTGCCATCATTTTTTTTATATTCTTTTTAACTATAGCTTCCAAAACTACAGAAAAAAATGGCAAGTTGTTGGAATTTGAATGTATTGGCACTTACCAAACACTACAAAAATAAGTAAACTAAAGTAGTGATCAACCGAATGCTCATGTGAGGAGTGTTATACATTGTTTGAGAGATTGTAAGGGAGCAAAATAGATATGGAAGGAATTGATTAATCCTAATAAATATTCAGCTTTCTTTTTGGGTGATTTGTAGGTATGGTTGCATTGGAACTTAACTCATTATCCAGGATCAACTAGGTTCTCCAAATGGCCTTGGCAGCATGTGTTTGGATATACTTGTTGGTTGATATGAAAATACAAATGCCAAGAAGTTTTCCAAACACATGAAGTATCGCCAAAGGAGGTTATTCATTGTTGCTTCCTAATTGAAGGGGTACATGAGGGTAGGATACTGCATATGATCTTTCAAGGAAATATGACCAGTCCTACTCAATGGTCTTGCCCTTGTAATGGTGTGGTCAAGCTTGATGTGGATGCGACTGATTTTTATCCAAATCAAGTAGCATGTCGGGGTAGAGTTGGGAAAATGGGCTGAGTCCGTCGGGCTGACTTGTTTAGGTCTTGAATTTGCAAAAGTCGGGCTTAAGATTTTTGCCTCAAAAGTGAAATAGTGCCTAAAATGACCTACCCTTTAAAGCCCATATGTTTTTTTTTAAAAAAAAAAAAATTATTTATATGATAATAATATTATTGATTTTTTATACTTTGTTAATAATGTAGAAAATATTTAGTTATTATTATCTTTTTTAGAATTAAGTTTCATAAGAACATCCCGTATTAAGAATCCTAAAAATTTAAAACTTATAAAAGATATTTCTTATTTCATAATATTCTTACTAATTTTGTATTTTTTTGGACTTATTTTCTAGTGATTTTTTTTCATGTATTTTGTTGTTTATTTTGTTGATTACTTACTTTTCAAGACATATTTATAAGAAATATTTTAAATTTTGTTAAGTTTTCTCATTAATTATTTGTAATTATGGTATATGGACAATAGTTTACCTTTGATTATGATTAATGATTATGCTTGTTTGTTTTATGATGTATGTTGTTCAAATCTTAATGTTGACAAAGTTTATTTGTTAAATTAAACTTTAATTGTTGTAATTTTCTAATTATATTTTTTTTGAGAAAAAACATAGGAAAATAGTTAAAATTTAGAAAAATGGTTTCTAGCCCCATAGGACGGCCATGGCCTATATGCTCACCAATCGTGCCTTAAAAAATAGATGTTTTTTTCACTCTCGACCGGGCTCTTTTAGGCTCTGGCCCTTCAAGGGCCCCAGCTCTATGTGGGGGTGTGGTTAGAGATAGATTATGGGTTTCAAAAGGAATATGGGTTTATTCCTAGTAACAATAGCTAATGTTTTGGCTATTAAAACAAGTTTAGAGGTTTATCAATCCCTCAATCTCTCAAATATACAGGTTTTTACTAATTCTCTTGAAGCTATTAACATGCTAATTAAGGATAGTAGCGATGATCACCCTTTTCAACCTGAGATTGAAGAAACACAAGATCACATGTATGAGAGTTAGACCATTGAACTATTCCACTGTTGTAGAGAATCTATAAGCATACATACAAGCAAGGGAAACTCATTAGGTCAGGAGTCAAATGTGCCTGGAGCCATAACTCGCTATATGCTGCAGGGCAGTTTCTTTTGAATTGTCAATATGTAAGGGAGGTGCAATTTCCTGTCTTTTATATTTTAAGCATTAAACTTACATTTGTCATTGGAAAGAAAAAAAAAAAAAAAGTAGTGATCAACAAAAATAACCATACTATGAAAATCAGCCTATTCATTTTACCTCTGCACATGTTCTCACATAATCAATTACACACGTATAAACATTTTTATAGTTATTTGTATTATAAAAGTTCTCAAAATTCTTACAAAACAAAATAAATATCTTAGTTGGTACAAGGTTATACGTACTAAATTATTGCTCTATATTTTTTGAGTCCTTGACGTGTAATTGTGTAAAAATTTATTAAAGAGTTCTATAAGCTTAAAAATATACTCAGGTCAACCTAAATTAGTCGAAATCTAATTTAACTTTTAATTATTAGGTTAGGGGCCGTCATCTAGTATATAAAACTCCCACTAAGTTAGGTAACAAATATACACATCCTTACCCATATATGCAAAAAGGTTGTTTTCAACCCTCTACTTTTTAAATATCAGGTTGTTTGATTTGAAAAATATGCCAACAGTTTGTATATATGTTCTCCAGCATGGTTTTTTGGCTCTTGTAATTTTTTGATGATGGAAAAGCTATGAAGATTAAAACTTCAGTAAATTCAGTGTTTAAAAAAAAATTAGTGTTTTAGTGTCGGTCGGTATCCGAATTATTTTTTCAAAATCATTAAATATTTTTTAATACCAGTCACTATCCTGAATATTTTTTTAGTGCCCACTAGTCCGTGAAAAATTTATATATATATATATATATATATATATATTAAAAAAAGAGGCATGAAATTCACTGTTTTGCGCAAAAAACAAAGAAGTTTGATGGAAGAGGATGAGAGACGCAATGGACGTTAGCTGCTCCCTTCCCATTTTGGCTCCTAGATGTATATCTACTGGGAAAATCTTGAATCAGAATTTTTGTTGTTGTGGTAGCTTTTGTAGCGTTTGGAAAGCGCTACAAAAGGGGAAAAATAAGCGCTACAAATCTAATTTTCTGTAGTAGTGAAATTAATATGACACTAATCTTCCGTACAAGAAGTGGGAGTTCCCTTTTTTTGTTTGTCTAATGGTAATATCTAATATGGCTTTATCTTTGGCCACGATTCCTGTTAATTTTTTCTTCCTTATCGGTGCTGTGCTATTACACTTCTTAACTGTTAATTTTTTTTTTAAAAAAAAATAATAATAAACTTTTTTTAAATAACACCAGGACATTACAACATGTGTCAATACTCAATATTGTTAACAAGTTCAATGGACACTGTAGTGTCATTTATGTAATGTTGTGGGCATTTTATTGCACTTGAGCAATTGCTATTTCTAACGAAATCAAGAAGAATATTTAGTCACCAAGAATGGAAATTTATGAGATACAAATCTACCCATTTGGATTTAACAATGATCATCCCTTAGTTGAAGGTGATTAACAACTAACCCTAACTCTAGAGATCTTGGAGAAACTCCCCTTTTTGAAGAGACTCACATTAAATCCTCTCTTAATATAGTGTAGATTTTATTATCCTCCTACACACCTTGATCCATATAATTAGACCTTTATTTATATGGTCTTCAAAAGATTAACTACCTCATCAAGATATTAACTAACTAACAAAGATCTTAACTAACTAATGATTTTATTTCTCCAACACGTCGTCCCTTAAATTAATACTTCTTTGATTATCAAAGTGTTTACTTACAAACACATATAATAGGATTTAGCAAAGTGAGATTAAACCAAATCATTTTATTCTCATGAACAGCACTTTTGGGAACATTTTTATTCTTTTGCCTTTATGTAGACATCTTCCTCTTTGACTTTTCACTCTTCTTGAAAAACTAAATCATAACATCTTGGCTTCATAAAATGATTGCTTGTGCTCTTCACTTTTGTCACTTGTTCTTGATCAAGCCGTTTTCCAATCTGCATATCTTCAACACACTCTTACATGATGAAGACTGCAAACTAATTCATTCTTCTTTCATTGACTTCTCCAAATTTTTTGTACCAGACTAATCAATAGTCTCCACTTTTCAAGCAACCATGAAATCTCATATTCAAATTTCTTGAAGCCAAGCACATTTAGCCTGATCATCATTTACTTAAAAAAGCCCAGCTGGAAGTGACCATTGTCTGCTTTAGAATCATGGTACAGGGTAGACTTTCAGGCCGCCCAAACATATATCAAATGCCACAACAATTTCCACACGCATGTGGCACAGCTTCCAACAATGCATTTAACACTACTCCAACAAAGCCAGAAAGCTCATTTTCATTGTGCAGGGTCTGCACAGGGTCTACATTTCCATCAGAATTAAGTTTTCTTGTTAATGAATGTCCCTTATTGTGAACACCTCTGGAAATTCTGTGACTAGCTTCCCTTGTGGAACTATTAGCCTCCTTGCTCTCTTCAAAGGTCACTCCATCACTCCCAGATCTCCTTCTCCTAGATGAGGTTTAATATGCTCCATCCCGGCCACCATATGACTGTTGAGCTCTGAAAGCAGAAGTTATGAGCTTGAGGCTGAGAGCCAAACTCACGGAATCTGTTGAAATCGTTTCTAGACTGCAAATGGTGTCTTCTATTTCTTGCCTTTTGTTTTTCCTTGCTCTGAAACTTCTTTTTCATCACCATCAGAGTCTAATTCCTCAATAATTGGCCTCCGTGAATTTTCTAGACTCCGGAGCTTGATGTTCAATATATCCAGATAGATGTATATCTGAAAATAGATCTCTAGGGGGACCAAAGATACTAGACTCAAACATGTCTCCAAAATCTTCCAACAGGGACTAGTTCTCAAGATTATTGATTGCAACCGCCAATCAGTAAGAATATTAAACAAGTCGAACAAGTTCCAATGTCGAGCACAGCAATAAAGAGGTTTGATGCTTGATGTAGCATACAACCCAGGCAAACAAAGGACCTCATTCTCAAATCAATGATTGGCCACCACATTATATCATATTTGACAGGAAGAACATGAAAGAAAGACAAACTTGCAGCGGATTGACAAGCTTTGATCTTGAGAGAGGCACAACGAAAAAAATTCGCAAGAACTGTGGTGAAGATGCAGAGCAATCTTGCAGCAGAGAGGAGCAATTGTTGATGATAGCGAACACATCTTAAGAGATGCAGACTCCATCTCCAGTCCCATCGAATGACAGTCACGCAAAGCGTAGGTGAGGGACAGTGGAAAATACAAAGATTACTGCCTGAACATCAAACGATGTAACCGATAATGATGGGGTTCTTGAATCTGCTCTCCAAGTTCCTTTGGTGGTTTCTTGAACAGAGGGTAATGATTAAAAAAAGTGCTTAAATTTACTTAAACTGCTGCTCTCATTTTTTGGAAATACTTGTTACCTCAACTCTTTTTGAAAAATTTGTTGCAGAGAATATCAATAACTTAAAAGCCACTGAAGTTGCCACTCTAATCCCATGTAATTCAACTAACAAAATTTTCAAGCCAACAATGGCAAATCTTAATTAAGAAACACTAATCAAAAGTCCACGTGCTATATATACACTATTCTATCATAAGCTGTGTTAAGCAAAACTACGTATAACTTGATACAAAACCAAAAACCAAAAAAAAAACCTTCGTTGGAATGGCCATTTTCGCATCTTTTGGTCAAAATCTCTGCCAGCTCCTCATGCAAGCAGAGCTGCAAGCCATCTAATGAGAGAAAACGAAGACACCTTTCTCTGCAAGCAACATCCTAATGGCTGCCGTAGTTCCAACAATTCTTTCTAGCTGAGATATATATACATTATTCCACAATGAGAACATCTCAGATAAAATTTCAACCGAAGCATGAGAGGAGGAACATAAAAAATAAAATGATCATTATATTCCCTCAAGTCCTAAATATAAAACAGAGTTAACTTTTTCAAAGATATTAAAAAAGCTAATTAAATTACTTTAAAATATTTCTATTTATCATTTTTTTTCTCCAAACTACTTTACCTAATTTATAAATTGATTAATAATCTAATGATAAACAACATATTATATAATTTATTTAATTTAGAACAGGAGGAAGTAACAAATAAGAGTACCAACAAGTTGTTGGTTGGTATTGTAAATGGTCCCAAACCCCCCTCCAAAAAAAAAAAAAAAAAAAAGAGAGGGGGGGGGGGCACAAGTTCAAATCCAAGAAAGCGCACTTGTTGGAAAGGCTTTAATCTTATTCAATCTAAAGTGACTTAGGGATACTCTGGTTTCACCAAAATATATAAATGTATATATAACTAACAAGCTCGTAAAGCATATTACCTTGGACTTGTCAAGGCGAGAGAAAAGAACAGTGCATGCATTGTTGTCAGAGCCATCAAGCATATTGACAATCTGCGACAGGAAAGAAGGCGGCAGGGGAGAAAGTTTAGGATTCTTGATCAAAGTTTGAGATATGAAGCTAATTTATAACAAAAAAAAAAACATGAAATATAAACTTGTGAAATGCATGAAGAATTGCTTGAGACCCAACAAACAGACGGGAGAAAATTTACTATATAATCAACTTCTCACCTCAGGGTAAAATTCTTTTCTCTCTGGGATTGAATAAATGATCAAGTTTTTAACACCACGAATCTGCCACAAAAAAAACAAAGTAAATATGGTGTAGAATAGTAACATAGAGGAGAACATAGCCAGAGTTCTTGAGGGCATTAGAAAATTTTCATTAAAAACAAGGAAGACAAAGATTTGTTCAAATGCAGATGCAATTATTTGGCATATTTTGATAGGAGATAGATGGCCTAATACATGTTAGTGTTTTAGCCTCTTTGGCTTAATATTTCCTTTTTGGTTTGTTTTGGAAGGTACTTCCTACCCGAGTTTTTCTTACTAAAGAGTGCGGGGAAGAAAAGAAAGCTAGAGGAAATGTGATCAGTGAGCTCTGGGTTAATATTAAAAAGGGTTAAAGGGCATTTTTACCCTTAAACTATTTTTTCGTGGGTACTGATATACTAAATGAAGCAATGTTTCCCTCAAACATTCCAAAATAGCGCAATATTGCCCAAAAGTTAGCATCTGTTAACATTAGCTGTTACGAGAAAATTATGTGACAAGAAATACACATTTGGCATGCCATGTAAGTAATGTGCCCCCGAAACTGCCACTTGTATATTTTGTCAAATCTCAGACACATCTAGTAAACTAACCATAGCAATCTATTTGTGACGTTCACTATAATGCACAAGTCAAGACAAAGCATGACAAACAAGTGGAAGGCAGTCAATTTTTGTTTGTTTTTTCTCAAAAGAGGGACTAATAACAAATAAGGCACTTTCAACACAAAAAATTAAAGGAAAAGATGAAGGGTGACTTTATATAAGAGCAATGTCAGCAACCTTGTATCTGTGGTAAAAATGAGATCTCTCAGTGTAAAGCATGATCTTCCTTTTTTCTTCAAAGAACCAAAGACGTGCTCGGGAAATATCACTCTGGGTTGTGTACCTAAATTTACAAAAAGAATGCATCCAATAAACTAGGTGAAACTAGTAGGTTATACTGTAAAACTTTTGAAGCCCTCAGTATGAAGGATAAATATGACCACAATAAAAGTAAACATAAAGGAGCAGTGATGGAGACAGCTTCTTACTCCCCAAGAAGGCAGAAGGAGGCATCTTGTGATTTCAAAAAATTTCGCATTCGAATGAAGTCAAAATAGCTACTGATAAATATCATAATTCCACCCTGCAATAATTATTTCATCACAAAATAGATATCAAATGATCACACAACCATATTAAAGCTTACTCATAAAGAAAAATAAATTTAGAAACCTAGATTAAAAATGCTACCTGATCAGATTCTTTGATCCTTGGGAAAACCTACAAGAGAATATTTAGTAATGCTATGCCTCAATATAATCTGGTCAAGTGTCATAAATATGAAGAGTACGTAATTCTCTTTTTACTCCTTCCTCAAGGAATAACTATATCATTTAAAGAATATATAGATACTACTCCCACTCAAAATATAGAATTTCTAGAACCATAATTACAAAATAGATACCTTCTTCACAAAATAATCAAAGCGAGCATCTGCATCTACCATTGAATCTACATTAAATCGTTCATAAACCTACCAGGTTGGAGAGATAAAATAGTGAGATGGTGATAAATGAATGCAGCATAAACCTACAGAGACGACTCTAAAACAAATTCACCAGAAATAGAAGCATCTAAGAAAAATGAATCATCTGACATCATCAATTAAGGGAAAAAAATAATTTCAAAATACTTTATGTATTAAGAAAAAGAAGAAACAATGACAAGAATGAATAATCAAGTCAAAGAATCACAATTCTCAACATCACAGAAATTAGTTCATCAGAATTAATTTAAACAGTTCATGGTTAGCACTCTTATAACTGCTCTATAATCCAACCAGCAGTCACAGTAGGACAGACCACATATAACTGCTCTATAATCCAACCAGCAGTCACAGTAGGACAAACCACAGAAAAGGAATGGTACTCTTTTTTTTTTTTTTTTTAATAATCTGATAAAGGATTTCCCCTTCCAAGGCTTAGAATGTAAGGGGTTTTCGCCTCCCTTAATAAGTGCGCTTCCCAAGATTTAAACTTTGTGTTCTCTTTCTTACATAGGTGAGGCCGCTTACCACCTCAACCAACAACTTGTTGGTACAAAGGAATGGTACTTAATCCTTGTGTCATTATTCTGCTTCTAATTAATTGATTAGGAAACAATTTGGTTGATTAAATTAAAACTTGAAAGACTGCATCTAAACTGAATTGATTTCTTTCCCAACTAGAACCACTATGCATCAAAGAGACCCTAATTAATTTGAGAAAATACAGAAAATCTGTTAAAACATCAAGAATAACAAAAACAACCTGTGATATTTGGGGTGAAACTTTGTGCAGCAAACCTTTGTGTTCACAGATCAGTTTCACCTGCACATATCAATTGACAACATTGACATCATAAGATTTTAAAAGTTTTTACATTATTATTTTATCATGTGCCATCGCATAAGCAGCAGAATTAGTTACTTTTTCAAAAAGTTCTTCAATACAGATTTATATCACAAGGCAAATCAATATAGCATTGAATTCTATATTAAACAAAGCCAAAAATAAGGGCAAAACATATTTAATTGAAATTCAACAGTGAGAAATCTTACAGTCCTCGTTCATGAAAAAGCATAAATAGTGAGAGCACTTGTGAAACCTACCTTCCCTTGGTAATTATAACACTGGTGGTTGAATGAACCATTAATATCTGCAACAAGAAACAGCAGAGGTTATAGTAAACCTGTATGGGATTCTGAGGCAAATCACAAGGCACTTAAAAATTAGCCAATTCTCAATATGACATAGAAAGGAAATGACTAGATGAAATAGCCCAGTGGTTAATCAACCATAATTCTTTTGGAAGATGGAACAAATATAGAAGTTAAAGTTAGTTCAACACTGCTCTAAACATCCTAAAATTCAAAGTGAATGTTAACAAGAAAACAAATGGCTACAAAATTCTCACAAGCACTGATAACTCATTATAAGTACCAAAATTTTCTGGCAAACTAAGATCTTCCCCACTTGCCAAAAAGAGTAAAAGAAGGAAGAATGAAAAGGCCTATGTTGAACAAAAAGCACACGGATTTCTTTAAAGAGCATAAAGACAAAATAATAATGCAAAGTTGTTTTCAAAGATCAAGGCTAGAAGAAAGAACAGCCATTACCTTGATTTGAATAAAAACCCAGAATGACTGTTTGCCTGTAGAACTTGGCATAATCATCAAGATACCTACACAAGAAATAGTTTGAATCATTTCAAAATTCTAAGAAAAGAAAATGCACATCAAATGTTTCACACTCCCTTCTAAGAAGCATAATGTGACAAAGAAATAAAGGATCACATGCACAAAGCAGGGCAGTCCCTTCAAAGATATCACAATGGAACTGGAATCATATCAAGCACACTAATAGCATATTTAAGAACAGAAGATAAATTCTCATTGTCATGTCCTACATCTCTTCGACATACAAGTCTTCAGTTGAGGGATTGAGGAGTTCCATTATGTGCACTTGTGCACCCCTTGCTTCTTACTGTTACAACTAAGTGACTAACTATTATGGTTGCTACCGAATACAACATAAGCTATAATTTTGCATGCAAAACCAATCCCAAATTATTCAATTAAAAATATCAATTTTCATGGGCAGAACAAAAAAGTAAGTTAAACAAAACGCATGAGAAAGATAATATATATCACACCATGGTCTTATTCGCATGACATTTGTTCCAGGCAGATTTGAAGGTAAACGGTTCAAGTGTTCCAGAACTGTCTGCACATGAGACCAATCCTGCCATTTTTGGATATATGATAGAGAAAATTCATTTATGGTCTCAAGATCAAGAACCTTCAAAATGTTACAACTATATCAAGTAATACCGTTAAAATACCTGCATTGCTATTACATCTGCATGATCAACAATCAGAACCTGCTCATAATTCATTTCCTAGGTCAACTTTACAACATATTTTGTACATAAAGGTAGCAACATATGCAGTCAGAATTATCAAGACATAATTTCAAAAACGGTAATAGGTTACCTCTATGGATGACAAATAATCAACGTCTTTTTCATTATTACTCTTAGCCTCATCAATTTTCTAGCATTCAGAACAATATGAAGTCAATAGCATGCACAAGCAGTATCATCCTTCAGAATATATTAATAATAAAAACAGTTTCAATGCATACAAATATTTTCAAAATATACATAAAAAAAGTGGTAGAACACATTTCAACTCAAAGCTTAAGCCACTCAATGAAGATCAATGAATAGTCACATAATTAAATTTTAAATATAAAACAAAGATTAAATCTTAAAAGGAAATTTCTTACGTTAACCAAGCACAATGGTGAAGCAACGATGATGTCTGAGGTATAGAAATCACTAAATAACTTGATTGTTTTCCTGCGCAAAAGATATAGAATATATCTTGACCATGAGAAATTTGTTCCACGTTGCTTTATGATCCAAGTGCAACAAGACAGATGTTTGAAAGAGAACTAAAGAATTCAACTTTGGATGAGACAAGCACTCCTAGACAGCTTTTTCAGATCTTTTGTATTTATATTCAAGATAATTCACACATAAGCTATATATGTAAGAATTTTCAAATTAAAATGGGCAGCTTTCGCATTCAACAGTCAATTCTAGAAGGTAAAGACAAATTATTCGAGTATGGAGGTATCTAAAAGCACTCTCTTTCAGCTTGCCGGAGCAGTCAACAAAGATGTCAAAGACAGCTATTACTTCAAAGACAGCTACTATTTCAATCTGTTCTTATAGACATTGGTAGGTTGATCGGGTTCTGTAACAACTAACTAAAGCCAGTAACATTCTAATTTATAGTTCACCCAGCCTTTTCTTTTGGGAATATCAATTTTTCAGGTGAAAAGGACTCTTGCCATTGCTAGTTTACAGAATTTTACCCAAAAATAATAAATATCAGATACTTCTCGTGTAATCAAAGTAATCCATGACTATCCAGTTGTAAAGAGTCTAATGACAACTGCTGAGGGTGAAATTACTTAAACTTTCACTTGTCCCAGAAAAATGATTTATAATAAATTAAGCTAATTACTATTTAGAAATTTAATTTACCTTGTAAACTTGATGCCAATCATGAAGTCATCCTCATTATTGCCACCAAAAAGTGCTTCAAAGTCAGAACCTTTATATGACTTTTGGTGTTTTGCATTTCCAGATTCCTGCCCATTTTCATCCATTTGATCATTGCCTTTATCGTCTTCACCTCCAAATTTGGTGGAAAAACGGTCCATATGCTCTACATTGAGCTGAGAAAACCAACATAAAACTATTAAACTGCTTGTTTTATCTTCTGAACTAACGTACGAGTAAAATACACACATCTTATTACTTTTCAATAAAAAAAGTATGAACCAATAACTGATTAAATGATGGACATTATCAGTATACAGCAATCGCAACAATAATTAGAACCTTGAGAATAAAGATATAGCAAACATTATTGATATAACCAAGCCTATGAAATTATATATCAAACTTCATATCGATAATGGGTTTAAAATTGCACAGTTCATGCACTTGGTTTCCTTATTATAAAAAAACCTTTGCAAGTAGAGTTTTTTTCTTAGAGATCAACCATAAACTCTGATCCAAAATGATTGGCATCTAAGTGAAATGGAAAACCTTCCTCCAACTTATAACTTAAGTAACCATTGAGCCTCTCTGGTAGCTCAAGGTGGGACTTCAGCATCCCATATAACCTTGTTATCATAAAAAATCATATTATATCTTCTTTTGACTAGCACACACTGCTGATAAATGCAATCACATAAATAGCCTATTAAAAACAATTCAGTAATTTATGACTCATAGGTATATCATTTCACTCTTTAATTTTAGCCTCTCTACAGCACTCATCACATCAATTCTTTAAAGGAACTTCTCAAGTAGTCAAGCAAGGGGATCGGGGAGCTCTTTTGCATTAGAAGATTTGCTCAATCGACTTCCCTACTCCATTATATATCTGATAAGAAAACTCCCTTAAAAAAGAATGAATAGCAACAGACATAGAAGAGATCAATCACCCAAAGAAAGTGCACAAGGAAAATTTCCAGTTTTAGAAAAAGAAACAAAATAGAAAAAAGGGAAAATTACAACTAGGTCGGAGCTAAGGATTGAGGCAAAAATATAATGACCCTTTCGATAGTCATTCCCAATCATTACATGCCAAAATTCCAATTCAAATGCCACAGACTAAGAGTTGAAGCAACACTCCAGGGTCAAGAACATGCAATGACATTGTTAGTGTTTAGGACCATGGTCAAAAAATTTATTGTAAGGTTAAAAATAGGTAATCATCAATTGAAAATGTAAAAGTTTCAAGCTACAGTACCTTGCAAGATGGAGGAGTAAGTTGTATGAGCCTCTTTACAACACGAAACACAATGCTTCCAAAGGGCAATAAAATTAAAACCTGAAGCATAAAAGGAAAATAAATATATCACCAAAGATTACAAACTAGCATTGAGATGACATGAAGTGTGCTTAGCAAATGTTTAGGTAAAAGCTTGATCCATAGAAACAAAGCTGAATCAATAGTTTCATCATTCAGAATTCTAATTATGTATTGGAATGCTCAACTCCCTTCTCCTAATAATTAAAAGTTAAAACAACAAAAAACAGTGGAACAAAATAAGAATCACCAAAGTACCAACAAATACAACTATAATCACCAAGCAAACAGCTATCAAGGTATAACCAAAGCCAAAAAATATCATTAGATCAACATCAATCAATATCAATATAAAATTTATAACCAGTCATGCTGTTTATAAATATGTCTAAAACGAATACTAAATTTATCACTTAAATTTCAAAATATAAGAACAATTATAGGAGCATAGACCTCAAGTACAATGTCACCTCAAATTAATCAACGTTGATTAAAGAAGCAGAAATGAAATTACTATTAGAAAAATGTCGATTAGAAAACATCAAGGATCCTCACCTTTGGACGAGTAAAACCTTGATCTCGAAATTCGTCACCATCAGCAGTCTCCCCAAGCTTGGCAAATTTGGCATCATTTTTTTTCACAAGGTCTCTAGTTCTGAAGACATGATTGAGCTGAGTACATAGACAACAGTCACTGTGTCATTAACGGAAACAAGAAGCAAAATTTTTTATAAAACAGAAGGATAAAATGCTTACTGAGTGCATTATGTATGCATCCATGATGGTCATGTCTTCCAAACCTTTGTGATAGAATGGTCTTTTGTTACAGTGAAGTATATCCCTGTAGCTGCTGCCTGGAAATAGGTTGAAAACACGAAATCATTACCAATAAATAAAATAAGTAAAAATGAAAATTATGATTGCCTCGTGTACAATTGGAGAAACTAACTAGTATATTGATTTCACTTCAATTTGAGAAAGTCCCCCAACATTTTGGGTCCAAATCATGGTAATAAAAATCCCATGAATCTCGAGTCGTATCTCATGATTCGATTCAAAAACAAGTGAAAAAGATATGAATCTATTGATGTATCTTATGCATGTATCTTGCAATTCTACAAGCGATACAAGCTGGATCACTGGACATCGGCACTTCCTGTGATTTTGGATGAACCAGGTAGCGCAAAAATCAGGTTGAATCTAGCACAACCCAACTTTTGACTAGATATATTTAGGAATTTCCTTTTACTTCTATGATTATCGTGTATTCCCTCCCACTTATTTCTATTTCTTTTTTTCCTTAAGTGTTATGTGCCTTTAAAATGCTAATATGTACAAACCTTTGATGTTCTCTTATGTGAAAACTACATTAATATCATCTTCAAAATTTATCATGAATCTTGCGATTCACGATTCCAAAAATAGCCTTTCTAATTTACAATTTATATCACAATCTGATAACCTTGGTCCAAATCGTAGAGACCTACTAAATACATTCACTAAGGTTGAAAATAATATGAAACTCCATCACACACGTAACCTATCCTATTACTTTCTAAAGTTATAGATGACCATATAAGAATCCAGGGGGGAAATTAATAAAAATTGCTATGCTGAAATAAATTTTTCAAAAATTCATGTACCCAATAGTTTCCATGTTTAAGAATACAACAATATTACGAAGTTAAAATCCATACTTCAAAATCATTTCATCTAATTAAAGTGTATTTAATGCAGAAAATTTCATAAATAACAAATAATTTATAAAGTTAAATGGAATAATTATGTCTTGAACAAATATCAGAGAAGCAAACAATCAAGATGCACAATTCTAGAGACTGATGTCAAAAATGAAAAATTACAATAAATATCGCCAGGTCCACCTGAATGATGCCCACTAAATAATTCATCCACAAAAATTCTTATAAACTTACACAGGGAGAAAAATATCTTTTGTAAAGATGAATTAACAGCCTTGCCCCCAGATTTCTGGTAGACATCCATCCAGTGCTGGTACAATTTTGGCTTCAGATCATCACGAGAATTGATATCTAGATCCTAAATGAGATAGCATGAAAGAAGAAAGTAGTATGTGAATGTGTCCATTGCGAAACAAGCTTATTCTTCATTAACTAACATAATATTACAATTTTACAGAGTATATGATTACAACAAAGCCAAAGACATCAACAGACAACAATGTCATACACGAGAGGGGTAAAAGACCACATAACAGTAACATATTCATCACAAATGCCAGAGGTGAGCAAAACCAAATTGAAACTGAAAATTAAACCATACCAAATTGAATTCAGTCTATTTTGTTCGATTTATTCAGATATATAACTAGTCAAAATAACAAATACAATGGAAAGAATAAGCAAAGAATACAATCACTGGCATAAAATTTGAGAGCAGTGAGATATAAGAAAAAATCACTTAGAAATATACCTCTAAAATATTCTGCCCTGTTCCTGTCCATTTGCAATTTGACATACCATTTGCTGGCACCTCCCACTTATATTCCCAATTTCTTTTGTTGTTGATTTCTTCTTTTGATAAATCATGTTGCAAATGTAAATCAAAGGAGCTGCAGGAGGATAAGAAATGTTAAAGCATTATAAGATGTGCAAGATTTAAAATATTCATTCAAGATATGAATAATGATAAAAGCACTAGAAGTTACGCTAGGGTATTACCATTAATTTTGCTGTTGTTTTTCAATTCAAATCATATCAAATACACAAAATGTGATGCAACCGTAGAAAATACAAAGAATTTAATTTCACAAAGAGAAACTTCAAACTTCACAACCAAATCAATAACAATAGTCCTAAAATTTGTTTATATCTCTCCTACCATAGCTACCAATGCATTGTAATTTCAAATAGGATGAATTTGAAGAAAACAAATGAAAAAAAAAAGGAGATACTTAAGTTTGTTAACAGACCTCAAATGCCCTGAATCCCCAGAAGTTGATCTCCCATTTATTTCTATATTTTCTTCATCAGAAAGAGATAGGTCAAGATCCGCATCACTTTCAGAACCTTCACTAAGGTCAGAATCATTAACCTCAGGATCTTCTGACATGCTTTCTACAACTTTGCCTCTTGGGGACTCATCATCAGATGCTACAAGGGAAAATGTTAGCATAATAAAAAGAATAATCTTCACTCATTAAAAATTAAAAACGATAAAGAGGAGAAAAGAAGCATATGCTTTTCCGAAACTCTGAAAGAGGAAAAGAAGACAGAAAACCAGTAATCAGTGGCCAAGAATATAATCAGCAAAGTCTGATTTAACTAATAAAACCAATGTATAACTAAATAACTAATGAACTTCACAAGGACTTCCATCCAATAATTAAAATAAAACATTTGTTAAAGATCCATAGCCCCTGGTAACACTTCTAGAATAGAAAATAATAGTAAAACGATAAAAAAGAAAATTTGCTAAAGATTTTGAATTTCTTTGGCAAGTCAATATTAACTTTCATCAAACCTTGTTCTACATCGTCAGACACATCATTCAGCTTGCCAAGATGTTTTGCGATATCAGTTTCCTTCCTTTTGTTATCACTTTTCCCTTCTTTTCTTTTCCTGAAAAGAGAGGTAACACTTGATCAGAACCAAACAAACAGGAATATAAGAGTTAAAGATCATTATATTAGAGTATTAAGTGTCCTGGCACTCCTACGGTACAAGAATTCCGTTATCTTGATCCAGAATTAAAATACTTTAATTCCTTCAACACCAAGAGTTGATATTTAGATAGACCAAAACAATATTTCTTAGTTACAGCAATAATATACGAACAAAGTAGTACAAAAGCTACAGCATTGCATTTGGCCCCTTCACCACATACTGAATGAAGGTTGAATGACATACGACTACATAAAACGGTTGGTATAAAACAATTCCAAACAAAAGAGAGAATATTTACCGTCAAAACGAAGCAACAGATACACATGTGTCCAACTGTACTACATAAAATTATAACGTCGTTTTAGAAGATTACCTCTTCTTAGTGGACGGCTTAAGAGTCTTCATAGCTCTAGGCTTATGTTTGAATGGTTATACTTTAGTGTACAACTGACGGCTGGTTGTTACACTATAAACCCAAACAATGGCCGCTCACTCACTTGTCAATGCCTGCAGATTAAAAAGACTAGTTTAAACATATCATTGTGAGTCATATAAGGAGAAGCCGAGATTGGACAAGGAGCAGGATAGAAAACGAGGAGGAGCTGAGTAGAGACGCAGACCGCAACGAGATTGAAGGAGAGGGAGAGACGAGTCGCCGACGCCGAGATTGGAGGCTTGGAGATGGAGAGGGGGATTGAAGAAGGATCTAGGCACGGTCGAGTGTCGGCCAGGGTTCAATTGAAGGAGAGGACCGAGCAAGAGCCAGGCTGCCAGGGTCCAGCGCGCGATGTTTCGGCTATTTTGAAGAAGGAAGTAATCAGATTGGAGCTTTCAGGAAAGGCTTTCAGTAAGCATATGCTCGACACAATACTCACCTCATAATTCATAATTCTGTAAATTACAATTCAGTACGATTGGAAAACTTCTTTTCAACACTTATCCGTTTGGATTTTCAAAATTTTAGAAATCTTTAAAACAAAAAGTTAAGAGGCAATTTTGACAAAAGGCATTGATAATTTTGCCCCAAAAGTTTAGGTTTTTACGGAAACAAAAAGTTAAGAGGCGATTTTAACAAAAAGCATTCACAATTTTGCCCCAAAAGTTTAGGTTTTTATAGGACAATTTTGCCTTAAAAGTACAAAAAATGGAACAAATTTTACATAGTTGTTATCATTAGTTAAGTTGAACTAACTGTCTACATATCATTATGTCTTTTTTGTCAAAGTATATATATCATCTTTTTTTTTTTTTTTTTTAAGTTAGATATAATTGTGGCGTAAGAAGCCATTTACTGGATGCGAGGTAAGACATGATGCAAAGGATGGATGGGCATCAAATTGGATTTGGAGAAAGCATTTTGATCACCTAAGGTGGGGTAGAAGACACCTTAAGAGAAGTCAAACTACCAGAAAAACTAATTGGACTAATCTCGAAGTGTGTAACTTCATCCTCCTTCTAAGTTCTCATGATCGACCCTCAAATCCTTTTTGGCCATCTAGGGAATCGGGCAAGGAGACCCATTGTCAGCCTCTCAGCCATACCTATTTGTTCTTCGCATGGAAAGATTGTAGCAGGCAATCATGGCTGAAGTTTCAAGGGGCAAATGGAAACCCATCCGAATGGGCATGAAAGGGCAAATGGAAGCTACTCCCTCCCAAGTCTGCCTAGTTGAAAACCTATTGGAAGCTTTTTGTGCATCATCTGGGCATCGAGTAAGTAAAGCAAAACTAGAGTTTATTTCTCTAAGAATTTACCACCCCAAATGGCGAACAACATGTGTGAAAAATTGGGCTTCAAGGAAACAGATAATCTTGGCAAGTACTTAGGGGTGCCTCTGCTCCACAACCGTGTTACAAAAGAAACGTACCAGTTGTGGGTCAAATTCACCGTAAGCTTGCTGGGTGGAAGGAGAACAGAGAGGTATTCACCTTGTTAAATGGGACAATGCTAGTGAACCAAAGCATAATGGTGGATGTGGCATGAAAAACATTGAAGCCCAAAATTCTGCTTTCCCAATAAAGATAGCAAATGTCATGATAATGAGCCCTGAAGCTTTCTGGGTCTAGATAATGGAGGCCAAATATCGATGGACTAAGGAACTAGGGCAAGTGATCAAAGCCAGGAACACCTCCCGCCTCTGGAAAAGCCTAGCTCCCTCGTCGGAAGAATTGTGGTGATGTCAAAACAATACGCATCAAACTATATTTTTCCTTAAACAAAAATTGAAAATAAGAGAGGAGGAAAAAAAACAAAAAATGGAATGGATAATAACTAACCAAGCATCCAAGGAAAAAACCCAAGCAAACTCTCTCTCTCTCTCTCTCTCTCTCTCTGTCTGTCTGTCTGTGCGAGACGGAGAAAGGGAGAGGCTCGACGAAAGGGCTAAAAAATTGAAACCGAAGGTCGCTTGAGTCTAATACAGGGGCGCGCGGGTACAATGAATGGAGGGAGGTGAGGACATATGCAATAAATACCCTACCCTTTGCCCACTATTAAATATTAAATAGCGGGGCACATTAATGAAATATTTCTGTTAAAAAAAACAAATTTATTTTTTTCCTTTTTTTATAACTCTTTTTAATGATTTTTTAAATCATATTTATATGATTAAAATATTTTCTCTTGGAATAATACCCTTATTTAAGCCCATTAAACTTCGTTGATTAAATTTTTTTAAAATGCAATTTAATTCCTTTAAATGTAAATTCTCATTATTCAAATAACTACAGGATAATCTCGATCACCATAAATTAATTTCATCTAAATATTGTTTCCTCCCTCCTGTTCTAAATATAATACCTAATTGACTTTTTTTTGAGAGATTTGAGGAAGCTAATTAAATTACATTAGAATATTTTTATTTTTATTTTTTTCTTCAAACTAATTAATTTAACTAATAAACTTGTTAAATTGTAGAAACACGGATATGCGGCCTGGAGGGCTAAGTGCTTTGATGTTGGATTGTTGGGCTCTATGGGAGTATCTATGAAGTAGATAACCAGGAGAACTAGGGATCACTGTACACAGACGAGGCTTTTGCCCAAGGAGGGGTGTGTGTGACGATGATCAGTATGTAAATAGTCTAGAGTTAGAATGTGTGTACCTTAAGGCTTGATCTCTATATTTATAGAGTTTATCTTAGGTTGAATCTCTTGGGCCTTGTGATCCGAGGCCCCAGTATCGTAACTATCAGATATAGATTTAGATATACCTGGATTGTCGCTAAGATACGATCTTCCTGTATTATAGGTAGATCCCAATATGCAATATATTCCCTGTTGGGCCTAGTGTAGGTTCGTAACAAAACTAATATATAATTTAAAGATACACAATATATAAAATGATCAAGTAACTTATTTAGCTTCTTTAATCTCTCTAAAAAAAAGAAAAAAAAGACAATTAAGTCTTATAATTAAAATTTCTATGAATAAAATTGGGGTTTAAAATTTTCATGTTACATTAGAAGAAAAAGATTCATACACACACATGAAATAGTGGAACTCACATATATATATATAATGCTAATTATATATGGGGTTTAAACTTTTCATGTTGCATGAGAAGAAGAAGATTCCTACACACACATTAAATAGTGGGACCCACATATATATATAATGCTAATTATATATATATGTGGATCCCACCATTTTATGTGTATGATATGAGAAAACACTTCTCCTACAACATGAGAAGTATTTTTCCCATAAAAATTTAAGATGTTAGCACAGGCTCGACTTGCTCTGTCGAAAACAAGTTTTGGAAATAATTGGTAGCCATCTCATCACATGAGCTCTGCTTGGTCTGCCTTCCATTGACCGCTTTCATCTCTTAGCATCATGATCTTATTCCATTTTCTTGTAATCATGGCTTTTGTATGATAGAACTGTGTGTTATGTAGAGCCGTCAAAACGAGCTGGGCCCATCGGGCCGGCCCATAACGGGCCAGGCCTCAAAAATAGAAGAAAGAGGTGAAGTCAAGCCCTACAGGGCCACGGGCTTTTACGGGCTGGCCTTGCAGGGCTACGGGACGACCCGTTTGGCCGTCATATATATATATATATATATATTAATATACAATATAATAATAATATAACAATATTTCATAGCCTCCACTATCCATTCTACTACTTCCACTTTTAAATTATAATACAATAAAATAAAATAAAGTAATATAATATAACAAAATAATATAAAGTAAAATAAAATATTATTTCATTCCAACACATTCGTTCAAATGGGTTCTACCTTCCATTTTGAATATAATAATGATAATCATATGATATAATAGTATAATATTAAAATATATTAATACTTCTTTTCTTTACTTCCAGCGCCTCCCAAGCAACTTCAACTTTCAAATAAAATATTATATAGTAATATAATATAAATTCATATAACAATTTGTAAATTCATATATCTTATAATATAGATAAAACTCTTAATTTTATACCTATAAATCTCTTATAAACCTCAAAATAATTAATAAATCACATCCTAAAAATACTTAATTACTATTAGAAAAATTTGTTTTTGATTATGAATTTGTGGATCTTATTTGTTTCATGATTTTTTTTTTGGATATAAATGTTGACAACATTTATTTGATAAATTAGAGTTTTAATTGTTTTAATTTACTAATTATATTTCTTTGAAAAAAACGGAGGAAAAATAGTTAAAATTTGGAATAGTAATTTAGGACCCCGACCACAGTGCTCTCGGGTCGGGCTTTGAAAAACAGTGTTTTTCTTACTCCGGCCCTGGAAGGCTGGCCCGATGGGCTCTGCCCATCACAGCCTAAGCGACGATAGGCCGGCTCGGCCGATTGGCGATGACTCTAGTGTTATGATTGCCATTACATATCCACTCAGACTTGGACTTCTGAAGCTAAAGGGTTTCTTTGCAGAGACATACATTTTCGTATTGTTCTAAGAGTGTTCGTTCCAGCTCTAGCAGATGATCGGAGAAGGGGTTACGTTCCAAGGCCTCCTAGATCCCCAAGAGACATCCTCTGAATGATTTTTCGTTTCGGCCTACTTCCCCAAATGTTTCTTCGTTCCATTTTGCAGCCTACTCTTGCTCTTGTCGAACCCCCTCTCTATTCATCAGAATTAACAGTGGCATTGAAGTCACCAGAAAGAATCTATGGTTCGAAGTTGTCGACATGAAGTCTGGAGAAGATCATTCTCCATGCACTCTCCTAGAATTGGATTTGAACTACCGTAAATTGCAGTAAATAAGCAACGTCGGTCTCCAATTGGTGTAGATATGCAAGAGTGTATGAATTGCTTGTGGTTGGCAAGAATTTGCACGCTATCGAGTCCTTCCAAAGTATCCATATCCCTTAAATCGCCTGTTATGGATGGCCTTCACGCGCCAATCGTTCAAACACATTGGGAACAGGTCGGGGACACTATCTTTACGGAAAATAAAGGCATATTCGATGGTGGCAACATTGATCCCACATTCAATCGGACGCTAATAGCCTTGATTCCCAAATTGGATAACTCCTAATCCATAAAAGGAATTTCGGCGTATTAGCCTTTGTACCACAGTTTACAAGTTGATTACGAAGATTATTGGTAATAGCTTAAAGCCAATGATGCCCATGCTAGCATATTGCCGCCACAAATGATCTTCGTCAAAGGCCGCAACATTACATAAAATATTATTGTGGCGCAAGAAGCCATTCACTTGATGCGACATAAAGACATGATGCGAAGTGGATTTGGGGAAAACATTTTGATCACCTAAGGTGGGACTCTATAGAAGACATATTAAGAAAAGCTAACCTACCAAAAAAATAATTGGACTAATCTCGAAGTGTGTAACTTCATCCTCTTTCCAAGTTCTCTGCAATGGTCGACCCTCAAATCTTTTTTGGCTATCTAGGGGAATCAGGCAAGGAGACCCATTGTCGTCATACCTATTTGTTCTTCACATGGAAAGATTGTCACAAGCAAGCTGAAGTTTCAAGGGGCAAATGGAAACCCATCCGAATGGGCATCCAAGGGCCACCTCTCTCCCACTTATTTTTTTGTAGATGATTTGATGTTATTCAATGAAGCTACTCCCTCCCAAGTCTGCCTTGTTGAAAACCTACTGGAAGCTTTTTATGCATCATCTTGGGCATCGAGTAAGTCAAGCAAAACTAGAGTTCATTTCGCTAGCCTCCAAGAATGTACCACCCCATATGTCAAACAACATGTGAAAAATCGGGCTTCAAGAAAACAGATAATCTTGGCAAGTACTTAAGGGTGCCTCTCTCCACAGCCGTGCTGCAAAAGAAACGTACCAGTATATTATGGACCAAATTCACCGTAAGCTTACTAGGGTGGAAGGCCAAATTGCTCTCGTTTGTAGGAAGAATTACCCTTACGGTCATCCCCTTCTATACTATGCAATCGAAAAAGCTCCCTCAATCAACATGTGCAAAGATCCAAACTCTAATTTGGAACTTCAACTGGGGTGGAGTAGGAGAACAAAGAGGTATTCACCTTGTTAGATGGTACAATGCTAATCAACCAAAGCATAATGGTGGATGTGGCATGAAAAACATTAAAGCCCAAAATTCTGCTTTCCTAAAGAAGATAGCAAATGTCATGATAATGGAGGCTGAATATTGATGGACAAGGAAACTGGGGCAAGTGATCAAAACCAAGAACACCTCCTGCCTCAAGAAAAGCCTAGCTCCCTTGTGAGAAGAATTGAGAATCAATTTCAAGATGGAAAAACAATACGCTTTCGGCTTGACAATTGGGTTGGCGAATTAGGTCCGTTATGCAACCTCTCCTTCGCCCCAATCTCGAACGAGGATCTTCAACGACCCATTAATCAGTTTATAGCGTCTGATAGAGATTGCATTACGAGGTTGTCCAGGAAGATAATTGGGACGAGGTGGACTCAATGTGGGACTTAGCATGGAAATGGCCAAGCCCCCAGAGAATTCGGACGTTTCTGTGGCTAGCGCTAAGTAAGCCATTACTTACAAATGGGGAACGCATTCGCAGCCATATCACATCCGACGGCACCTGTAGTCTTTGTCAACGAGGAACAAAGGACCTAAACCATGTGCTACTATTACAAAAGCAAGAAGAGAAATTGAATCTGAATATTATTTCCTCAATATTTCCAACTACTTATGTACAATAGAATGTATACACGGTTATAACAAACTCATAGGGGTTCACTACTTTGTGTACAAGTAAATCTAACAAACTAACTAAATCAATTATCTATATCTAATTAAGTTTTGTACAGTGACAATATATAAATACTAATAACTACGGCTATGCCCCCTAGCGAGATCAAGCTGGGAGTTCATGTTCATCAGCCAAGCAAAGGAGTCTCTCAAGCAAGTTCGCATACTAGTACGTATTTTGATTAATATTATATACTAGTACATCTTTTCACCCAAAAAAAGAGAGGAAAAAATTAATTAAAAAGAGAAAAAAAGAAGTAAAGAAAATATTAGAATATAAGTCCCACATCAATTAATGCAAAAATAAAAATGAAAAGTATATATATATATAACCCTTAGTCAAAGTTCCTATCAAGTTGCATTTAAGTCCTTTTATTTGGGGAGAAAAAAAAAAAAGACTCGGACCTTTTGATTGATAATATGAAGGATTTTTCTTTTGAGGCTTGCAGCGTAAATGATTTTAACCTCTTCTAACAAGTGTGAACCTAGGATTTAAATTTATGTTCTTATCATTATGAGGTGAGGCCGCTAGCCATCTCAACTTTTTTTTTTTTTTTTTTTTTTTTTGCTTACGCAAGGTATCCCCACATGGGAGACAACCATGAGACTAATCTTCGCCCTACTATGTATATAAAAACGAAAAAAAAGAAGGCAGCTACGGGTGCTTTCCATTCACAAGAGTTGAGGATCGAACCCCCAACCACTTATTTAAGGGACGAGATGCTGAATCATCATACCCACCCGTTGTGGTTTAGCCACCTCAACTTACATATACCTGTTAAGAATTTTTTGATATTAATACCTGTTAAGAATTCAACCAAGAAGTTAGCCTCGTTCACATTTTTTGGGCCATATTTAGTTTTTTTGATATAAGGGCCATATTTAGTTGCAGTCTTCTCTTTTTATTCATTTGACCCTAGCCTAGCCAATGAGAGTTGGCATAGATGGTAAGGAATCCAGGGACTAGGCCAAATGGTCGTGGGTTCGATCCCCTTCTCTTTGGTAGGCGATCTCGTAAGTCCCGTTGTGCTCATAGCCTATGTACGTGTCGAACCCCTCCAAAACTTTTTTTACCAAAAAAAAAAAAAAAAAAATTTGACCCTAGCCTATGTACGTGGGTTTTTCTTCGTTTGATGGACTGACTTTGCACTGGGCCCCTTGCTTATTCTTGGGTAAGATGGCCTTTTTTATGTAAACTTTTGCTACTTAATCTAAGTTGCATTTTTAATCCAAGCATATGTTTGTTTATATATAAATAAACTTTTATAAAAAAAAAAATATATATATATATATAACTCAAATATTTAATCAAATTATTAACATATTTCACATAAAAAAATTAATTTTTTCTTAATTTAGTAAAAATATCAAATAGATCATTAATAAATATTAATGTTAAAATATAAATCAGGGATTTATTATAATGAGGGGTAAATTAGTAAATAAGATTTATTCTAATATGAATTTTAATTTAAAAAAATGCTTCAAGAATCTTTTTATGATATTCGTGTTAATGGTTTGGACTAATATATAAATTTTTAAAATAGAGGAGATATCTATTTAACTAAATTAAGTAAAAGGGTGGTTAGAGTATTTTACTTTTTAATTTATTACTTATGATATATCAAGAAAAAATAATTATAAAATCAACCCATAATTCCGCATTCAAAAAAAAAAAAAAATTTGAAAATATAATATTCAGATTGATAAATGAAACCATCTTCAATTCTTATTTTAATCTTTTTATTTATTTTCTGAATCAAAAGATCAAAAGCATATAATCAAGTATACTGTTTATATATTAACTAAGAAGGCATCAACAGATATGTAAAATGTATTTTTATTTAGGGCAAAATATAATGAAAATAAAGATCTAGACAAATATTCTATAATCAATTGTATCCTTATAAGATATATTTACCTAATTTGATTAGATTAAGAACGTTTGTTAAATTAGTTAATAAAACATGTATTTTTTAAAACCTCTTGATCATTTTTTTAATTCCCTCCTTAATTATTGTTAAGAGTATCAATAGGGGTAAATTATGAAAATATTAACAAATATGAAAACTATAACTTATATTTAGAATCAAGATCAACTCCCTAAATATGTCATATATTAAGGATAGGAGAGAATATCCAAAAAGAGTAACACACAAGGTAAGAAGCCGTCAAGTCAAAGATAAACTAGTTAAGCTGGATAGCCGCTCCAGGAACTTCAACAAGTCCAATAGTCTATAAGCTTGGTCCAATATGTAATACTAGTATATACTAAAACCTATAACAAGTCAAATACTTCATCATGTAATAGGAAAGGTAACCTTTTTTCCTGCACAAAGGGAATATTAATGATAATTAATTGCCATCACCAAAATATTTAATCGACCCAATGATTATCACTCCTAGCCATTCTCTCAATTAGACCATAGAATTCGTTTGGGGTCTTGTCCAAAGCTGAAGCCACCAGCTGCTGCATTAACCCAGAGTTGGGTGACGGATGATAGTCCAAAATAGAAAGTTTCTAATATCACAAGATCTGGCAATCCATGATGGGGACATCTCTTCAACAAATCTTTGAATCGACCCCACGCCTCATGAAGTGGTTCATCAGCCCCTTGTGAGAAATTTAAAATCTCAGTCCTTGTATTCTTAGTCTTTTCAAGAGAATAGTACTTCAACAGAAACTGATTTGCCATATCCTTCCAAGTTCTGATGCTACCAGCAGGAAGATTGCGTAGCCACCTCTTAGCACCGCCATTCAAAGATAATGGGAAAAGCCGTAAGTATATGGCATCATTAGAAGCACCCTCGATCTTGAATGTGGTGCAGAGTTCGAGTAAATCGGCGATGTGGTCATATGGGTCCTCGGACGGAAGGCCCCTGAACTGATATGAGGTTTTGATCATCATGATAATGGTTGGATTTATCTCGAAACTACTGGCATTAACAAGAGGCAGTGTTATACTTGAATCCAGTAGGTCAATTGAGGGGACAACCCAAAAATCCTTTAGAGGTTTTTTATCTTCTGGAGGAACATTTTGGTGAATCTTAATCTCCTTTGTTTCATTGACATCTAGAATATTGGCCATAGCTCTGTACAAAATAACAATTGCACAATTAAAAAAATGAGTTCAAGAATCTCTAAGAAAAGCATTGCCCATGAATAATTAACTATTTAAGTTGTAAATGGCACTTCAGACACATAAACAGCAGTGAAGCACAAATATAATGTCATGACCCTCCACAAATACTTGCAGGAATAAAAACTCAGTTAAATAAAGAACAGACTTAAACAATGTGATGGAAAATCAAGCTAAAAACACACTACTCAGAAACAATACACAATACCGATACAGGAACCTTACACAAAACAAAGAGAGAGATACAACCCACCCACAATGGCACTACAATCTCAACATCACAGAAATTCTAAACAAGAACACATAGGACAGCCAACCCTTAGAGAGGATTGGTTCTCTTCACTCCAAAGGCCTAAGCTACAACTCCAAATTCTTCCCTCCCCATCTCTGAATCAAATTGAGGATTTAAGGACCCCGAAAAGTGATTCTCACAACCCCTTCTCATAGACTTAGACTATAGACTATAGCAGCCCTATAGCCACCTACTTCTCTATTTATTTCTCTAAAATGTTAAGTCAAAGTTGTGACCCACAAAAGGTGCCTTTCCCTTACCATGTATTGTCCTAGGTTTCCAAAAGTGGTCCTAACATATACCGCTCATATCCTTTATAATTAAGACTTAAGAGGGTAAGAGCCAAATATAGCTGCGAAGTTACAAAAAGCATCCTAAGTTATGCTGATTCAGGAAAAATAGCACAGCATTCAATACCAAAACTTGAAGCCAAAGTTTCTCTACCAACTAGAGATAATAAAGGTAGTTATCTTCAGGTCAAAAGAATAAATGTGCTCATCTTAATGTTAGCCAAAGAACACCAAGAGCAGATTCCCGAATTTTCCCAGTCAAGCCCTCATTTCACAAAGAGTAAAAACGAAAAATAGAGGAATAAGGTACTCAACGGAACTAATGAATTTGAAAACTAGAGAAATTTACGCAAGGTCGTACACGCATGGGCAGGCATTGTTACCAAACCAGCTTGAAATAGGGCAATATGAACAATTCCTAGAAATGTGTGACCTCTCCATCTCAAGATGGATCCCAAAAATTACGAAAATTTCCGAATAGATACACAATCATATTTAATAAAGCAGAGCAAGATTTGATAGTAATACTTTCAGTAAAATGTCAAAGGTAGCGCACAAATGCTATCAGTCATATTAAAGCAATCTAGCCTTACAATGAGATTATAAGAACAAGTTTGCACCGATATACAGCCGCAAAAGTAAGACGCTGACACACGTTGCAATCGGAATTTAGGAAATAAGTTGAAACTCGATATAGCAGTCCAAGTAGGGCAAGAGAAGGGAGAAGTTACCGAAAATGGTTTCGAACAGAGAGGAGCGAGCTTTGAGCTTCAATCGTCCAAGGAGGTGACTAGTGACGATGGTGTGGGCTGGGGGCGAACGGAGGCGTTGTTCGAATTCCCTGTGCTGCTCTGCAATACCAAGCGACCGCGTTTTATTGCGCGCCCAGTATCCTATTGTATAGGAGAGTTTTAATGGTTTTAGTAATATATCATTATTGATTGAATAATAAACATATTGCATTGATGCTAAAAGTTAAGTGGAATTAATTTAATTCCTGCAAGTCACCCTTGACCTATGATGATCCCCGCAAATCTAATGTAGAATTCATTAGATTTAATTATTATTGTGGAAATCATGAAATAAATGATTTAGATTTAATATTTTATAAAATTATTATTATAATAATTTATAAATTAAAATTTATTTATTTTAATGGATTAGTATAGATTAGATTTTAAGAGTTTAAATTTATTTAATTATGTTTATAGAAATAATTTTTTAATAATTAAATTTGAATAATATATTATTTTAATCTAACGGTAAATAACTGAATATAAGATTAAGGGAAAAGAACGAGAAAAAAAAAAAAAACAATGAAAGAAACTAACCCAATTAATAAATGGAGATTCTTAAATTCGTAGGCAGTGGAAAATGATTAAATATCCCGACAATCATGGAAAAAATGATTAAATATCCCGACAATCATGGAAAAAATGATTAAATATCCCGACAATCATGGAAAAATCGAGTTATGTGTACTTTTGGATAATTTTGAAAAATGTCTATTACATGACTATGATTTATTATTAGTCTATTTTAAATTTGAATTGACTTTATTACCCTATCTTAAATCCAAAAAAATTGAGAATTAAATGGGCAAATTCGGACTAATCCAGCTGTTGGGTATTTTGGGAGATTAATACCCCAATAATAAAAAGTGAGAACTAAATGGAAATAATATCCCAATAAATCCTAAAATCATGTGCTATATTCAATCTTAGGACTTGAGTGTTATTTTCCCTAAAATTTATTCATCTTGTACACTCCCAGATATTTTTAACACTCTAGTTATTATTCTTCCTAAGTCTTACATATATGACGTATTTTATAATGTAAATTTAAAACAGGAGGTAGTATATATGAACTTTGATTACATTTCACATTTTTAGAAGTTGGACAATTGGGTGCAAATTTCACCCCTAAAAATCTAGGCAACGATTAGATATTTCCGATACCATCGTCGTGGCTGCTGAAGCCACTAAAAGTAAAAAACATGCAATGTAGGATAGGAATTTGCAGTGCTAGATGTAATAAGGCATGTTGTAATGTTACATGTGCTGAAAGATACCCAGGACCGTTGGAAGGTCAAGGTTTTGGACTAGGCTTTCCTCCGATTCTTCCCCCATCCATGGCCCACCTTTTCTTGCAAACGGTGCTGTTTTGGTGTCTAAATAATATTTACTATCCTAAATATTTTTTCAGTATCATGGAGTATTTTCTTAATATTAGTTAGTAGCCTAATATATTTTTTCAAGATCCTAAAATAATTTTTTAAAACCAAGAATTATTTTTTCAGTACAAGTTAGTATACTAAATATCTTTTTAGTACAAGTCGAAATCTTGAAGTATTTTTTTAAAAAAAACCATTTAGTATCCTAAAATATTTTTTATGATCCTAAAATAATTCTTTAAGATCATAAAATATTTTTTCAGTATCGGTATCCTGAAGTATCTTTTTCCTACTCGTCAAGATATCGTAAGTATTTTTTTGATATTGATGGTTAATAAAAATACTTCAAGATACTAATTGGTACTAAAAAATACTTCATGATTTTAGGGAAAAAAATTAAAATCTCAAAAAAATACTTCAGAGTACTGACTGGTATTGAAAAAAAATATTAACATGATGAATGCTATTTATAAAAAAGAAAAAAGAGTGAACAGTGGTTATTAGGCACCAAAACGGCACCATTTGCAAGAAAAGGTGGGCAGCGGATGGGGAAAGAATCGGAGGAAAGCCAGGTCCCAAGGTTTTGGTACAAAACGTAGTGCCAATATATAGTGGTTGTATTTGTGTTGTGTTTAGGTGCTGAGGAAGTATATAATATATATCAAATATGCATGAATTAATATGTTAAATAAAATAAAATAAGAACTCTATTTATTTATGTATATGCCTGGCCTGGCACACTGACATAGCTTAAATCAATTTTTAATATATATATATATATATATATTTTAAATTTATAAGAAGTGACATTATATATATATTGGGTTAAGGTGTGATTTGGCCAATAAATTATTAGCTTCGAAGCGTCCAACACAATAAACTATTAAGTGGACCAAAAATACAAACAAACTTTTAAAAAGGTGCGATCGGCACAAAAAAAGTTTTACTCGGGGAGCGCCATCACAACGCCAGTTAGACAAAAATTAACATCCGTTATTTAAGGTGCGATTAGCTAACGAACTTTTACCCCGAGTGCCCAAAGCACAAAAAAGTTTTACTCGGGAGCGCTAGCACAAAATTCTAAATTTTACTAAATTAAATAATTTTTTTCTCAATTGTTATTATTCAAAACTACTTGTATAGATATCTATGGACAAAAATTACTCATTCTTCAATTTTGTCAAAATTATAATTTGCTAAAATAAACAAAAGTTTTAATTAACAATATAATTATATGATTTAAATAAAACTCAAGGTGTTTTATAGTTTATTATATATGTTAAACAAAAAAAAATATATGATTTATTTTTATTTTAGAAGAAATTTATGTAAGTTAAAAAATTCATTTAATGTTAATAAAATTTAAAAAAAATCTAAAAAACCTATTATATCTCGAAAGAAATGAAATCAGTTTAATTTGTATTTTTATAAAAAGAGCTTAATGTATATCAATATTGATACTTAATAATATAAATCCGGCAACTTGATGATATATTTGTTAATTCAATGATCTATTGATTATATGAATATGGAAATTGTTAAAAAAAAAAAAAAAGATAACTTAAGAGGCTTGATGAAGGGCAATTTAATAATATGTTAAGGAGCAATTTGGCCTACGAAAATTTTATTAACATTAAATGAATTTTTTAAATCACATAAATTTCTTCTAAAATAAAAATAAAGCATGTAATTTGTTTGTTTAACATATATAATAAACTATAAAACACCTTGAGTTTTATTTAAATTATATAATTATATTTTTAATTAAAAATTTTGTTTATTTTAGAAAATTATAATTTTGACAAAATTGAAGAATGAGTAATTTTTGTCTATATATATATATATATATATATATATATATCTATACAAGTAGTTTTGAATAATGATAATTGAGAAAAAAAAATTATTTAATTTAGTATAGTTTAGAATTTTGTGCTAGGCGCTCCTAATAAATCTTTTTTGTGTTGGGCGCTCATGTATATCTGTACCTTAGATAACGGACGTTAACTTTTGTCCTAATCGGCGTTGTCTTAAGCGCTCCGAGTAAAACTTTTTTTTGTATTGACTGCACCTTTTTAAAAGTTTGTTGGTATTTTTGATCCACTTAATAGTTTATTGTGTTAGAAGCTCTTGCGTTAATAGTTTATTGGCCAAATTACACCTTAACCCTATATATATTTATGCGCTAGTATGGTATGAGGGGAGGGTAATTGGCCCAAATAAGAAAAAGAGGGGAATGGAGGGAAAATGAGCGAAGGAAATTTTTTTGTTTTTAGAGTTGGACCTAAAAAAAGAAAAGAAAAGTGGGGTTAAGAGTTTTTAATTAATATTTCCTACTCTTTGATATTACATTTTTTTTCTTTATTAAAATTTTGTAATCCTACTCTTCCAATGTTTAAAAATTCAACTCATAAATTTTTTTCCACCACTCCTCCAAGTCTGTCTTACCAAATAGGCCATAAGTTGGTCACACATACCCTTCATGCATTGGTCTCTTCCTACGTTAAACGAGGGGGAACATCTGATTTTATTAAAATTATATATTTTATAATTCTTAAAATATTGAAAGCCTTTTTCACAGTCATCTTCCATTTGCAATGAGGTGTTACAATAATTCAAAAGTGAAATCATGATCTAATTGATCATGATTAAATTAATATACCTTAATTATATTATTTAAGAATAATTTAAAAACAATAAAATTAAGAATAATTTGAAAACAATAAAATTAATTTAAGATATTAAATGAATAAATATAGAAATAAATATTTAAACATATTTATTAATATTGAAAACTGAAAAATATTTCTATAAGGAACTACTCGTATTTTTTTTTTTTTAAAAATAAATGTACAATCGAAAGAGTCAACACATGAGTAATTGATTAGAAATTTTATTTTTAATTAAAATACAAACAATAGATGATTTAAGGGTAAATGATAGAAAAATACCACTTGAACTTCAAAATTCTGTTGACATCAATAGTAATGAAATTAACAAGAACAGTAAAGTAATTGACAACTTGTTTTGTTGTGAAATAACCTATTTGGGATTTTGAAGTTCAACCGGTATTTTTTGGCATTCTCCCATGTATTAATTGTGTCTTAAATTAATTAAAAATAAATAATACTCATTATAAGAAGGGTAGATGAAGTTGTTTGGAGTTTCGTAAAAGGGTTGATGTACAAATTTGTCTCAAAAATTTTCATTGTGGAACAATGTTGTCCCAAAAGTTTTTTCAGTTCAACTTCACCTTGAAAGTTTTAAAACATAGTAAGATTGCCTTATACCGTTAAAAAACTAACATTAATTGTTAAAAAATTGTTGTTAACGATTAACATTTTAACAGTAAGGAACAACATTACCTCATTCTAACACACTTCAAGGGCAACATATTGAACTAAAAAAAAACGAGAGATTAATAATAACGTGAGATATAAGTATGTGTTTTTTACAGTTGTGGCGTGTATTATATTAAAGAGATTATGAGAATGAGACGTGATTGTAGAAGATATAGACATTAGTATTACTTTATTCATGCAGCTCCTGAATAGAGACATTGTGCAGAATGATGTTATGAGATTTGTATCCCCATATTTGAGTAACGTGTAAATTGTAGGGAAAATTACACAAAAATACCATTTGAAATGCCAAATCTAAAAAAGGTGACATCAAATTCCAGAATCTCAAATCAATACTCATGATCAAAATAGATTTTTTTAAATGAGTGTACTTTTACCATATTGCGCCTTATTATTTAAAAAGAGAAAATTTCAGTTAGACTAATAGATGAGACTTTATTTCAGTCAACCTCTTAAAAAAAAAAAAATCTGAAACTTCACAACACCAATTAGATCAAAATGAAATTAAATTTTTGTGGGTGAAAAAACAGTGACGCCTTTACTTTATTTGTCTTGTAAATAACCAAAATATTTTTAACTCAATGGTTTCTTTTGACTCCATTTATTTGTCTTGAAATATCTTAATTTATCTTATAAATGCCCTTATTTGTCTTTTAAATGGTCAAAATGTTCTTGTTAATTTTCTGATTTTTTAATCCCTTTATTTGTCTTGTAAAATGCTCTTTCAAAAAAAATAAAAAAAAAAATAAAGGAAGAACATCATTATTCTTTTCGGACGCGGCTTTCGTCCTTTACATTTTTCGTTCTCTGCGCTCCGATACATTCAAAACGTCACCGTTTGGCTTAAAATCAAACTGTAGTTCCTTTTTTTGTTTTTGTTTTTTTTGAAATAGCATTCACCATCCTGCCACTAGTGCAAAAAAGGCTTTTAAGACCGGATAAAAGAGGCATCGTAAGACCAGGACCAACGACCGGTCTTGTTCTAGCCGTATTAAAAGTCTAACATTTAAGACCAGGACTCACCGGTCTTAAAGAAACTCTTTTAGACCGGACATTTAAAACAATGGGTCTTAAAAGTCGTACTAAATAAACCTGAAATATTTTTTGTTCGGTCTTAAAACTCAACTTTTAAGACTGTCTAAAAACTAGGCCGCTCTTAAAAGATCTGAATTTTAAGACCGGACGAAACCAAATATGGTCTAAAAAATAGCGCCTTCTAAGACCGACGACTAATTATATGCGGTCTTAAAAGACTGACTGTCAAGACTGGATGATAAATAAATCCGGTCTTAAAAATTGAAATTATTAGACCGGACGTATAAATATACCGGTCTTAAAAGACCAACTTTTAAGACCAGGCTTAATATGAATTTGCAGACCTTTAAGACCGGACATATAAATACATCTGGTCTTAAAAGCTGAACATTTAAGACCGGCGTATTTATTTGCGGTCTAAATTTACCCGATTTTTTCCCTGTTCTGTTCTTCTTGATTGTATTACACACAAATCCACCACCCAATCCAGCACATAAAAGTCGATACTTTAAGCTACAAGCTATGAACAATTATTGAATAAATTGAATTGAGAAAAATAATACAAATATTATTCACCATGAGTTATGTGGCCTCTTAATTAATTATTATACTATGACTACAACACCTAAATTAATTAATACAATAAGATAACTTACTTACAAATACCATAAGTTACAAATACAACAAACATGTCCAAAATAATATTCACCATGCCTTTATCTGATTCCCACCAACAACGTAACATCCTCTTTTTCCATAACATGCCCCTTTAATTTGGATCGGATTACGCCAAAAAATAAAACAAGAACAAACTTTGTTGTTAGTGACATTGTTTATGAACATAGAAGGAATATAGTATAGGTAAAACCTTAAAGTTTTCAAAGAATTCTGCATACGAATATTACCTAATGAATTGACTCTTTTATAAAGTGATATCCTCCATATCCCTTCTTGATGATCATTTCTTATGCCGGGTTCATTATCCGCTTCATCTTTTTCGTTCATGTCCGGTAGACCCCTTGAAAATAGAGTACTCTCAGGAAGACCATAATTTGAATGAGTTTCCTCATCAATATCAATGACCCTTTTTCCTTGGAGAGCCATAGACCACATTTTATTTTCTTGATCGGTCATATAGAACACTTGTTTCGCTGTCTCGCCATTATAAAAGGTTCATCTCCAAAACTTCTACCATTGACATCGACTAATGTAAATCCTAGTCGATCGATCTGAACACCATTATTGACATTAACCCATTTGCATTTGAAAATGGGAAATCTAATTTTCACATAGTCCACCTCCCAAATCTCTTCAATAACCCCATAATATGGCATGACTGCCAATAAAGGACTCTTGTCTTTCGAATGGAAAAGTGCATAGATTCAAATTCTAACATAACACCACATTACGGGTATGTGCTCCTATCATCTAGGGACTTCGTGTAAAATGTATAACCATTGATCACATACGAATTCCAACTTATGACATCAACCTCAGGACCACGTGTTAACCATTTGATTGTATCAGAAACACGTTCCTCTCCCTCGACCTTTTGTTTGAACTAGTTTGCAAAAGTTCTATTATGCTCCCTAATCAACCTTTGTTCGATCATTCGATGATTTTCTTTCCATACGGCTTCTTTATGTGCGCTATGCTTTGGCTTGAACCTCATCAACATTATTCAAGATGTATAAGTGGATTGTGACAATTCATCGGGATCCACACTCTTTATTGAAGCCCCTCGTCTACCCCCTTGACATCGACATTTTGGAAGCCCAATATGTCTTACTTTGGCCAAATAATTTTGACAAAATTCCATGGCTTCTTCGAAAACATATTTCGAATAATAGATGCTTCCGGCCGGTATGCGTTCTTCACATACCCTTTTAGGAATTTCATAGATCTTTCAATTGGGTACATCCACCGTAAATGGATAGGGCCGCACAACTTTATTTCCCTCATTAGATGAACAATTAGATGAACCATGATGTAAAAAAATGTAGGAACAAAAAGCTTCTCAAGATGGCACAAGATAAGATATCCTTCATTCTCCAATTCATCCAACTTTTCAATCTCGAAAACTTTACTACAAACCGTATTGAAGAAGAAACAAAGTCTAGTCAAAACGACCGAAGATCATATTCGGCGATGCCTCGAATAGCTATTGGGAGTAGTTTGTTGCATCAAGACATGACAATCATGAGACTTTTGGCCTACTAATTTCAAGTCCTTCATCGATACAAGCCTCTTAAAATTTGAAGAATACCCGAGGGAACTGTTGTGCCATGTAAACACTCACAAAAACTTCGTTTCTCATCCTTAGACAAAGTATGAGAAGCCGAGGGACAATAAGTTCTGTTACCTTGTGGCCTTGGATGTAACTTTTCGCGTATTCCCATTGCTATCAGATCCAATCTTGCCTTCACACCATCCTTGGAACTACCTTGTACGTTGAGAAGCGTGCCAACAACACTATCACATACGTTTTTCTCCACATGCATGACATCAATACAGTGTCTCACATCAAGATTGCGCCAATAGGGAAGATCGAAGAATACATATCTCTTTTTCCATATATTTGTTTCTTTTCTACTCTTTGCAGTCTTACCGAAGATGACATTGATAAATTTCACCTTTTCATATACTTGCTCCCCAGTCAATGCCACCGGAGCATCTTCATACTCTTGGCCACCAAAAAAGGCTTTCTTTAATCGATGATATTGGTGGCCCCATCTAAGAAATCTCCTGTATCCAAGATAAACCGTCTTTCTTCCATGTTGAAGTTGATGGTAGCATGTGCCTTCTTCACAAACTGGACATGCTTTATGGCCTTTTACACTATACCACGACAAGTTCCCATATCTTTGGGAAGTCGTTAATAGTACAAAATATCATGGCTCGCATTTTAAACACCTCCTTCTTGAAAGAGTCATAAACGTCGACACCTTCTTCCCACAACTCCTTCAAGTCTTCGATCAAGGGCTCAAGGTAAACATCAATGTCATTTTCGGGTTGTTTTGGTCCGGAAATCAACATAGGCATGCATGGTGTACTTTCGTTTCATGCATAACATAGGAGATAAGTTGTAAATAATCAAGAGTACGGGCCATGAACTATGTATCTTGCTAAGGCTTCCATATGGATTCATGCAATCCGTGCTAAGGGCAAGCCTAAGGTTCCTAGGTTCTTCGCCGAAGTTGGGAAATAATTGATCGATTTTCTTCCATTGAGAAGAATCGGGTTTGGATGACGAAGCTTTCCATCGAAATCCTCTCATCTCGCATGCCACCGCAAATTTTTTGCTTCATTTTCATTCGCAAACAACCGCTTGAACCTTGGTATGATTGGAAGATACCACAACACTTTTGCAAGCCCCTTATTTGACTTGTACCTTGGGGTTTCACATATCGGACAATTCTACTTCTCTTCAAACTCTTTTCTATACAACACGGAATCATTCGGGCATGCATGGATCTTTTTGTACTCCATCCCCAGTGGACAAAGTATTTTCTTAGCATCATAGTATCGATGCGGAAACACATTATCATCCGAAAGCATGTCCATAAAAGCCTCAAGCATTTCAGAAAAACTCTTGTTGCTCCATCCATGACGTGCCTTCAAGCTTACCAATTTCAATACAGCGTTCAACAATTGGTATTTTATACACCTACGGTATAGCGGGGTCTCTGCATCACCGCACATATTACCATATGCATGTGATTGATGAAAAGCCTCTTCTCCTACATCATGAATAATGTCCTCTATGCGATCATCCATATCATCACTCCCCATGTTGAGACCCACTTGGTATTTTTTCACCATGCCATACCCATACTGTATAAGTCTTACAAAATCCTTTACAAATTAAATGTGTCTGTATAACTTCAGGACTTAGTCGCCTCTCATTTAAACATTTTACACAAGGGGAATAAAACTTCCCACTATCATCATGGGCATTTTGTTTAGCAAATTCTATAAAGTCCCTCACCCCATTCTGATATTCATCACTCGTCCGTAAAGCATTTATCCAACTGTGATCCATAGTAGAATTCCTATAGACGGAAAGATTTAACATACATAATCCGAAAAAATTGACACTTGCATATAAAATAAGGCAACACCAAATGCATATTTATGCTCAATGTCGGTTATGAGTTTTTTTTGTTTTTTTATTTTTTTATGGAGAAACTTGCCCATTAAATGCATAACGAAGAAATTAAATGCATCGCGTGAAGGTCTTGTGGACTCACCTGTAGCATTAAATTCAAATGCGTTTCCTGAGTCTTTCTTCCCCGCCACGAACGTTGATGTTGCGACAGCAAGAGTACCCTAAAAACATTTGTTGGTCAAACTTGGGTAGGTCTAAAGTGCAAATATAATCTTCAAAATACAATATTCATTAACAACGGAGAAACCCCCAAGAGCATTTCATCGATTTCGTTCAACCCATGAAAAACCCGAACGATAAGCGGGAAAATCATGAAGTTATATAACGGAAACACCTCTTACGGCTTGGTCTATATACGTTTAGCTAAGGAACCAGAAAGTGATCGTCGAGAGAGCAACACGAAGCACCGACGGAGCAACACACAAACACTGGAGACAGAACCTCAGTAATCACTTTCGGCGCGACAAGAGAAGTTCAGAGAGGGAAATTTAATTTTACGCACGAGAGAATGTTTTAATTTGGACTTTATTAAGACCGATTAATTATAATGTATTCGGTCCTAAAGATTTTTTATTAATATAATTTTAAGTCGTAAAAGTCTACAATTAATTCAATTACTTTTAAGACCGAATTCTTATCCCGTATCGGTCCTAAATATATAGCTAAATTTTTAAGACCGTTTTATAATACTCGACCTAAGTTTTTATTATATGCGTAGATTTTATTAAGATCTGGTTAGTTATAAAGTAGCCGGTCCTAAATATATAACTTTTTAAGACCGCAATCTATGAAAACTCTGGTCCTAAATTCTCAATTTTTTATTTATTTATTTTTTTAAGAAAAAAGTATTGCTTTGGCGATCGCAGCAACTGAATGAATAAAAATTAAAGGAAAACTGGAGTTTAATTTCTTTAATTACTGGAGAATATGAATAAAAAATTAAAAAGACACAAGCTTAGTTCTTAATGCTACATATATTACTTGAATATGCACGTACACGAAAAAAAAAATATAAAAGAAAAACAAGCGAGAAAATTATCAAAAACAAGAATATGACTATATATACATCCTAAAGCTTATTATCCTTCAAAGCCTTGGAGATATCGGCGTGAGCAAGGCATTAACTTCCCGCCGGATATCGGCAAGTTCTGTCTTATTCGCATCATGGTCGAAGGTGGGGCGGTGCGGCAATCTCTTCATCATCCGAAGAAATAACAATGGGTCCAACGACCCGAGACTCTTCGGCTCTCTCAATAGAACGCACTCTCGTGGAGGAGGCGCACCGTATAACGATCTACGGAAGGCACAAGCATCACCAATAAGTCTACCCCTACGAGCGGTTCTCTTGTATCTAACCATGATTTGAGTACTTGGGGCATGTAGAGAGGTATGAAGAGTTAATAAAGGCGAGGCGGTTCCCTTCCCGATGGCCACGTATGTTGTTTGGAGTTACGAGGTAGTGAAGATAATAAGTTAGAGGTACTTTAAGAGCGGATTTTATAAATATACGGTCCTAAAAGTCTATTATTTATTTTTTTAATCAATTAAATTACTTTTAAGACCGACATTTTATCGTTTATCCGGTCCTAATTGGAAAAAAAAAATTCAATTCAATTTTTTTAAGTAATATTCTTTTTTCTGAAAAAAATATTAGTTTTAAGAACGGATCTTTTACAATATCCGGTATTAAATCAGATAGCAGAGTCGTATCCCTACACTCTAGTTCAAATGAATGAATCAAAGTCTCTTCGGCTTCCAGATAAGCTTCCCAACTAGGTGTCTCATCGTATTCTGATGAACTATGCGCCTCCTCATTAAAGTTTCTGGCGTTTCACATTGTTTAGGATGGGTTCTTTATTTAAACACGTTGTTACTTTACATTCTTCTCCATCACTTCTACAACCAAAAATCGTAATGGCTGCTCCACGACCACGAGGTCCTCAACCACCACAAGATCCTCCTATTCCTCTTCATCCTCTTCCTCCTCCGTACCCTCCTCCTCCGCCGCCTCCGCAACCGTCCTTCGCACGATGATGCACTACCTCTGGCCCGCGTCGATCACATAGACCGATGATTGGGCCAGCTTTTTCAGGTCTACAACGTCGTCAACAACAAGTTGAACGCGGTACTCGACGCCCAGGACGTTGATTACAATCCGTTAAATGACGACGTCTCCGACCTCTCCGACGACTCCCTCCCCTCCGACAATGATGGGGAGGAGTAAATGTTTTTATGTTTTGTTTTTTGTTTTTTTGTCTTGCTCTGTTTGCCCCCACGGGGCAAAAAAAAAAAATAAAAATGTTTTTGCTTTCCATTTCGATCGCCTTTTGATTTTATAATTATCTTCTTTCATTTTCTGACAAAAAGGAAACAAACAAAACATTGTCCTCGTGTGTGATCAACATTAAAAAATGCGCAGAATATAGTTAAGATCGACCATACATAACAAAAAACATCTTTTACCTTATTCGAATAAAAACAAACACAGTGACAATTCTTCTCAAGGTTGGACCGTCGTTGTTGTCGGTTTTACCTTGCCCTGATTTGAAACAAGGTGTCCTTTTCAATATCTTCCTTCTTTTTCTGACAAAAGGAAAAGAGACAAAGAAAAGGGAAACCGATAATGCTGCTAAAAATCAGGAGAGGTAAGATCGACTACAATGAAGGACCTAGCTTGAGCAGAACCTTGGTTTTCTTGAACCCTAATGATTTGTCTGAAAAGCGAGTGAACATTTCTATTTAAAGAAAGACTATTAAGACCGGACATTTAACAATTACATGGTCCTAAAGGTTAAGCCATACTTTTTTAAAAAAATAAGAGGACTTTTAGGAGCGGACAACAAAATAATATACGGTCTCATAAGACTTTTTGGACCGCATGTTTACAATATACGGTCCTAAAAGTCTATCTATCCTAACTTATTTTTTAAATCGAAGACTTTTAGGACCGCATATTTAAAATATACGGTCCTAAAAGTCTATCTATACGATCCTAAAAGTCTCATATTTTTGAAGACTTTTAGGACCGGATGTTTATTAGGACTTTTAAGACCAGACTTTTAATTAATATACGGTTCTAAAAGTCTCATAGACTTTTAAGACCGGACTTTTAATTAATATACGGTCCTAAAAGTCGAGTTTTTTTCTCAAATTTCAAACACTAAATAGCTTTATCCACCATCCAATACATTCAGAAACCCAAAATGGACACAAGAAAATTGTTCGAAAAATTAAACAAATTTATTTATTGGATTTTGCATTGCCTATGTATTTACAAATGAATATTGTTCGAAAAAATAAACAAATTTACAGAAGATTATTGTTGCTACAGGATATATTTACAAATGAATTTAGGACATTAATTATTGTCCTGAATTTAAGATCAGGTCAAACAGATATTCACAAAACATATTGCGTATGTGCTGCACTTCTTCATCATAAAAGGGATCAGGGCAGTCAAACATCTGTAACATCAAAGATAGAAACTGAACTAACTTGCGTGCAAATTTCATATGTAACATTAAGCCCGAAACTGAATTGACATGCGTGCTTAATATGTAACATCAAATACATTTACCTTTTCGTTAATTTAGTCCTTCCTTTCTTGATAATATCATACATGTGTTTCATGACGTACGGGCCACATAAGTTGGACGCGGTGGTTGCCGACGGTCTAAAAAGAACAAGAAATATATATAAGAGCATATATAGCTTACCGACCAAGTTCACAAGGCAGTGTGCCAGTGTACAAATATTGTACCAACCTCCGGTATGAGCCATATAGGCTCTTTGGCCTGATACCCACGCCTTTTCTTTACCTCGATTTGGAAGGTCTTCATGGCACTATCATCAAAATCACAAATTTATCAATAATGTTCACTGAAAATTCACAGTAGAGATTTCAGACAAGAGAATCAAAATGACATGCTTACTCGTTGATGGTCTGCGTCAACGTAGGCATTGCATCGCTGTGAGTGGAGCATAAGAAGATAACTTTATGCTCCTCCATGCACATGAGGACCAACTACCAGTGGCGGCTGAAAATTCACAGCAGTAAAGTACTCAGTGATATATGTAGCAGAATTAAGTGAATTGCAGACATTGTGATATGTACCTGTGGAAGAATGGAAACATGTACACCTTTCTTCTCACTTCACACAACTCTTTGATATGTACTCCTGTCTCTCCTCCATGGATGTTGCACTTTTGAACCAATTCTTGACGCAAGAACCTACAATAATGACATCGGTCAAGGAATTAGTATATATGTATGTGTGTCTAAACGACGCATTTAAATTATGTACTCATAGAAGAAGACACTTACTTCATAAAAATTTTAACAATTGCATCAGTAAGCTCACTTCCAGGAAGCAGCAGGGACTCAACATCAACGGTGTCAACTTGAACAGGTAGAGGATGAGGGACGCCTGCTACTTCATTGACAAGCCACGATTTATCTTTAAAATATCTATTCTTCATCAGATCAGATATTTTTTTTGTGGCAGTTAACTTAATGGGGGATAGAGCTTGAGGAGGGGATGAAGCTTGACGAGGGGTAGAACTTGAGGAGGAGGGGTGGAGCTTGAGGAGGAGGGGATGAAGCTTCGGGAGGGAGTAGAGACATGTACAAGCTTCACTGGCCAAGAGATGAAGGTTTCCTTGACATCACTCACAAGCTTCAGCTGATCAGTTGAGAGAGGGAGAGGTGCATCAATGATCACCTTTTCAATTGACACTTGGACTTCATCATCAGCCAATTGTTTGTGGTGTACAGTTGATCCCAATAAGTTGTGCACAATCCCTTTTGCAACTAATCGTGCAGGACTATCATGATCCTCCACATATAGGTCACAAGGTTGCTCTGACTGTCCAATAATGCAGCTCCCTCTAGTGCTCTACTGCACAAGTGCAGGTGAATGTGTGAAGGGAACACTGGCCTCTGGACGATTGCTCAAAAGCAGCCTAATCTGATTCAATTCCTCCCTCATCTGGCTCATCTCGGATTGATGCCTTGCTTCTTGAGCCGCTGCATCCTCACTTAATTTGGCCACCGTCTGTTCCATCTCCTCCCGGGTAACCATACTTTGGATTTACCAAAGTATTCCTTCAGGACTACCTGTCCTCCAATCCCCCTTACACACCCACCATGATCCGGTTTTCCGGTCGCAACGGTCAGAACATCACTCCTCCCGTCCGACACAAAAGATCCCTCAGCTTCTTTCTTTTTAAGATCTTCCTGTAAGAGACAGATAACAAGAAGCTTAGTAATGAAACATGTTTAGTTACTAAAAAATAACAATAACGATACTTACAATTCTTTTCAAAGCAACTACACGAGTTTGTTCACTCGTGTAGGCGCCGCTTGGCTTTTTTCGAATGTGCATCCACAACTCCTCGCAACGTATTGGAGATGGCGGATCATGTAACGATACTTAAACTTTTAGGATCATGAACAAAATATTTCGTCTTGACCGGGTACTAAGTAGATACTTCAAGATATTGACTAATACTGAAAAAATATTTTACGGTACTGATTAGTACTTAAAAATGCTTCATGATCTTTAAAAATTATTTTATGATCTTAAAAAAATAGCATTCACCATCCTACAGTATTTTTTAGGTACCAAATCGAGCTTGAAATATTTTTTCAGTACCATTTAGTATCTTGTAATATCTTCTTAGTACCAGTCAGTACCTTGAAATATTTTTTTTTAACTTGAAAAAATATTTTAGGGTACTGACTGGTACTAAAAAGATATTACAGGATACTGAAAATAATATTTCACGGTACTAATCGGTACTTAAAAAATACTATAGGATAGTGAATGTTACTTCTAAAAAAAAAAAAAAGGAACAGTTTGATTTTGAGCCAATCGGTGTCGTTTTGAAAGCTTCGGAGCACAGCTGACGAAAAATGTAAAGGACGAAAGCCGTATCCATTCTTTTCACTTACAAAACTTAATTTCATTTTGATCCAAGAGGTGCAATGAAATTTCAGATTTTTTTGGTTTGATGGAAATAAAATTTCACCTAGAAGCTAACTCGAAATTCTAAAAAAAAAAAAAAAAAAAAAAAAAAAAAAAACCTACCACGTACCGTCGTTGTTGACACCACTGCTGACTGACCGCGGGCAGCCCCTGGTAAATTTTAGGTAAAAAAAGTTACAATTTCTCAAGTGGTGAAACTCCACACGCCACCAATTCTCTATTCATCCTCCTCCCTGGCAACACCGTGAATCCATCATATTTTCACTGCTCTTATTAATTGTTCTTACAGCTTGGACACTTCCATTATGTAAATTACATTAATACTCAACACATATAACTTTCATTACACTATTTCACGTACAGTTTTAGGAGCTGAGTAATCGGATTTAAATTTTGCCGCCTTAAACTTGGGTGGACGTCATCAACTTACCTCGACAAATCAAACAATTCTGGCGCCACCACCTTGTAACGACCCCCCACAGTTAAGGACCTGGTTCGTCCCCCTCACGGCGCACCGCTTACACCTTTGGTTGGCCGGCCCCACCGGGGCGGAATTATCCTCCTCCTCTTGGAGGATTTGTCCCTTGAGTAAATACCCAAGGACGCCTCCCTAAGGGCTCGAACCTTGGACCTGAGGAGTAAGTCCAAAGCCTATGAGCACCTTGGTATCCATCATGTGCTCTTAGGCTTTGGATTTATTCCTCGTCCAAGGTTTGAGCCCTTAGGGAGGCGTCCTTGGGTATTTACTCAAGGGACAAATCCTCTAAGAGGAGGAGGACAATTCTGCCCCACCGCGGTGCGCTGTGAGGGGGACGAACTAGGTCCTTACCTGTGGGGGGTCGTTACACACCTCTGCTTGAGAAGCCGACAAAAGGGAAAACATGCAATGTGAGGTTAGGTATTTGCAATGATCGATGTAGTGACCCATGTTGTAATACTATGTGTGACCAAAAATACTGAGGCCAACAATATTAGGTCTGTTTAGGTTGGTGGTGGGAGCGGTGGCTTAAAAGCCATTTGACTTTAGAAAAAGCTCAGTAGGAAAAAAGTCAGGTTGTAGATGTGATTTGTGTTTGGATTGTCCGTTTGGCTTTTACAGAAGTGACTTTTTTTTTTCCTAAACTGATGAGTGTTTGGATTATTATTTAAAAAGTCAGTTGAGATGGAAAATGACTGAAAAGGGCATAAATTATATTGAATACTACATATACCTATTAGTTATATATATGAGATAATAAAAATTTTAATTTGAAAAAAAATTTAAATGATCATTAAAAAGTCAGATAAGCCCAGCCAACACAATGGGCAATCTAAACAGAAAATATATGGCTTTTTTTGGCTTTTTTTTTTCCCTATTTGCCACTTTTTAAATAATTAATTACCATTTTGCCATTGTTTTCAAAATATTTCCCAATGTGCCACCATTTAGTTGACTAAACCAAGATTTAGTCGACTAAAACGCGGAGCTTATTTTTTGATGCCCCCGCGATTTAGTCGACTAAACCAAGTGGCTTAGTCGACTAAATAGCGACAGGGGACTTTTTTAAAACCCCAATCGCAAAGATTTGGAACCCTAATCCACCACAAAATCTCCCAAACCTCTCCCCATCCGTTTTTTCACCAAATCCTTACGAATCCGTTCATGGGTAGCGAAGGAAACTTCATTCTAGCATCATTTGCGTCGATTTCGATAGGTTCTCATCTCAATTTCGAATTTTCGCCGTTGTTCTTTCGTTTATGCGGGGCTTTTACCTTTTCTTCGTCCGATTATTTATTTATTTATTTATATTATTAATATTTTAGTATAAATTATAGGGTTAAACGTGAAACTCTTTATCATGTTCATGCGTATATAACACGCTCAATAATATTGTGGGACCCGTTAGATAATCAACTCCTTTGTCATGCAATTCGGATCTTATTGGCGCATAGAGCTATAAAACAACCATAAAATTACTTTTTTTTATTAAGTTTTTATATTGAGGATTTTTCTTACGATTTTTAGTTATGTCCACAATCCTCACTTTGAACTTTGGAACCTTGTAAAACTCATTTTTATTTTTAATTATTTGTCTACCTTATATTTTGGGGTTATTTTTTTGTCTTCTTTTTTTCATTTTATTCTCATAATCTCATATAGACCGTTAGATTAAAACAATATATTATTCAGATTCAATCTTTTATAAAATTATTTCTATAAACATAAATAAGTAAATTTAAACTCTTAAAATTTGATCTATACCCTTCATAATTGCAATCTGTAATAAATAAAGAAATTTTAAATTATAAAATATTATAATAATAATTTTATAAAATATTAAATCTAAAATATACATTTCATTATCTAAGGATGGAGATTAGATGACGATATAAAAGAGGGTAATGAGGATATCATTTTCCTATATTTTGATATAGTAACTTTTTTTATCCTCTATAATCTCATATAGGATATCATTTTCCTATATTTTGATATATTATGAGTAATGTATGAATGCTTGTAGGAGGTAGGTTGAGTACCTCAAGAAGTTGTTGTTGATGAGTTTGAAAATGAAGACATCATTAGGGATTTTCATGTTTATTTTAAATCAAGTATCTTAAATAATCAATTTGATATTTTGAATGCAATCAATATAAATTATAAATTTTGAAAAATATTTCTTTATATTCAGGTTTAAGAAACTATAAAATTAATTTTTTTTATTAAGATTTTATATTGGGGATTTTTCTATTAGGATTCTTAGTCATGTCCTCGATCCTCACTGATCTTGGGTGAACTTTGATTTTAAATATAAAACTCAATTTTACTTTTAATTAATTTATCTACCTTCTAGAGAAATGAGGGTTCGCATAAACGAAAGAACAACGGCTGAAATTCGAAATGGGGATGAGAACATATCAAAATCGACGCAAATGATGCTAGAATGAAGTTTCCTTCGCTACCCACGAACGGATTCAGTAAGGATTTGGTGAAAAAAAGAGGGGGAGAGGTTTGGGGAGGTTTTGTGGTGGATTAGGGTTCTAAATGTCGTGGGGTTTTAAAAAAAAACTCCTCAGTAAGCTATTTAGTCGACTAAGCCATTTGGTTTAGTTGACTAAATCGCGGGGGCAATCAAAAAAATAAGCTCCCTCGCGTTTTAGTCGACTAAATCTTGGTTTAGTCAACTAAATGGTGGCACATTGGGAAATATTTTGAAAACAGTGGCAAAATGGTAATTAATTATTTAAAAAGTGGCAAATAGGGAAAAAAGCCCTTTTTTTCCCCAATCGATATGCTTTCCTGGTTTTTTTTTTTTTTTTTTTTTTTTTTTTTTTTACTTAGGGTTAGTTTGGATTGAGGGAAGGGGAGGGGAGGGGAGAGAAAAAAAAAATGAGGGAGAGGAAAATTTTGTGGGCCCCACTAGACTAAATTTTGGTACAATTTTCTTCTCCCCCTATTTTTTTCCTCTCCCTCCCCTTCCCTCAATCCAAACTAACCCTTAAAGCCAACTTTTAAGTCAATTCCAGAAAGGTCCACTGTCAAGATATAGTGCCACCTTATAGGAGTTGTACTCCATCTGATTTTTATTATAAGACACCAACTAACTTTTCTCACAAACCAATAAAAGCAGTTAAAGTCAATAAAGTTGTCCTAGGATCTAAGTAATTTTCAATATTACCCCTACTAATTGCTCTAAACTCTAATTATTACTCTCACCAACTACCCTTATTAATTATGGGCAGACATGAAAAAACATGATTAATGCTCATTGGGAATAAGTAAGTGCCTTATAAAAAGGATTAAATAAACTTGCTAGTTGGTGCCTTATAATAAGGACTAGAGGGAGTATTTGTTTATGTAAGTGTTGACCGATAGAGAAAACATATCAAATGCATCTGAATTGATATATGTTAAATAAAAGGAGTCTAATTTTAAGGGAAAAAATGTTAAAAATTCAATTAATATAATTGAAGGACCACACAAAATTTTATGTATACTAGTTTGGACTACTACTCTTTTCTTATTTATAAGTCTAAATTAACCAACTCTCACATATCAAGGAGAGTTAATAAACTCATTAATTATGGGTAAAATTTTCAATTTTGCCTTTATCTATGATTGGATCCAAAAGTCAACATGAATAATTTTTTTATTGCAATTTAATAGAGGCAAAAATGTAATAAATGCATTTATTACTTTAAAACTAGACTTATAATAAGAACCAAAAAATTTTGGTCAAAATAGACTTATAAATAGGATTAGGGTAGTATTTGAACTAGACTTATAATAAGGGTCAAAATTTTTTGTCAAAATTTGTCTACATTTAAATATATATAACTTTGTCAAACTCGCGAGTTGAATCTTTCTACAAAAAAAAAAAAAAGTCTCTAGCGACGGACATAATCCATCACCGTAAAGACAAAATCTATTGCAAAAAGGGTTTGCGACGGAATTTGCGTGGGAAAAACGATCGTCACAAAAACACTCATGTTGCAAATGAAATTTGCAATGGATTTTGTGTCATCCAAAATCTGTTGCAAATTGCAATGGATATATGCAGATGCAACATTGTGTAAATCGTTGCAACATGCATGCCTGCCCACATTTAAAAAATTGTGTAAATCCATCGCAAATTGCGACGGAATATGGAAAAAATCCATCGCAAATTGAGGAATTAGAAAAATATATATATTATAATTATTAGGCTTTTCCACAACAACCATTCAAATAAAGAAAAAATATTATGAAATAACAATAATGAATAATGTATTAAAAAGAAGTGTATATGAAGAAATATATATAGTAGCAATCCTAAAAATTATACATAAACGAAACGAAATATAAACAAAAATGTTACCAACAAAATGAACTAAAAAACACAAAAATCGTCATAAACAAGGTCTATATACTAGTAGCCGGGTCATCTTCATCATCATCACCCGAACCAACCCCTTATCCTCATTGTTTTCCTTCTTGTCCTTCAATAGGGCTGTAGCTGTTCCTGCATCTGCTTCATCCAATTTCGAAGCCACATACATAAAACATACATGAAGGCATGCATTTTTGTTCATTTAAGTTTTAACCATGCAAATAAAAATCAGTGTTAGAGAATCAAAGAGAGAGAGGAGGGGGGGGGGAATACATGACACGTTAGAGTGCAAAACGCTCATGTTGATAACCATTTGTAAAACCTATGAAATGGAAGATACATACAAGAAAACAAACGCTGTTGAGTGTAAAACCTATGAAATGGACGAAACTCATGTTCATAACCATTTGTGTAAGATGATGTATAAGAGTTGTATGTGTACATACAGCCATCAAGGATTTCTGGATCACCGCCTAAAGGATAAAATTCCAACCCAGATGTCAAGACAAATTCCTTAAAATTCGAATAAGTTGCTAATCTTACACGGGGGCCATAGTCCTGCAAGCAAATTCATGCAAAATCCTCAGTTTTGAGCCCAATAAATTCTATGGAGAAGTCAATACAAATGAAAGTAGATCTCGGTTCAACTACTCAGACAAAGAAGAGTGACTTCTCACTGTAGAAAACTATAAATGCCATTAAACCATCAACCTCCATATAGAGTAAAAAACCTGTCTTGACTTACTATTATAGTAAGGTAAACAGCTAAAATGTGCCAGATATGTCAGAGAAGAAACAAGACACAAGCTCTAAATTCTGAATATCTGGAAACTATGAAAGAAAGCAGCAACCTATTAACGAGTTTTCAAGAGATAAAGGCAAGCTCCATTATGAAGCATAAAAAATAAAAATGACAGCAAGCACCTAAGCAAAGCATATTTGGCGAAATAATCACTATGAAACAATGGTTGTCTCAAGTGCTTTAGTACTTACCTTTTACACTAGCCACGGCAGCTTCAAGTCTTGCTACACGTTCCTAAAACAACCATGCTCGTTAGAAAGTTGCAGGATGTCCTTTATGAATTTATGCAGAAAGAAACTTTTACTTACCCTTATATATTAAGGTGGCTGTTTCCGATCAAATCAGAACATAAGTATTTTTTTATATATTATTTATCCTATAACAAAATCTAGTTATTAATATTATGAACACTTTAAAATCTACTTGCTTGTTCTCATCTGTTAAAGCAAAAGTGTGTTACGTATATAAGACTAGAGCTCAAATCTTCTCCAGTTTATGCACAGACCAACAGCCCTAAAAAGCTCCTGAACAAGCAATTGCATAGTTTCGGGGGCAAAAGAAGAAGCCAAATCTGATGTAAGCCATATGGTTTTATGATTTCTTGGAGCTCATTTGGCATCACAGATTCCACCATTTTTCCGTTGCAACTGCCCAGAGGAGGGAAGAGGGAGGCAGTGGCTGATCTTGGAATAAATATTTTGGGGGAGTCAAATGTAAATTCATTAAGTAATTAAAAAAAATTTATGAACAATTTTTTTTTTGGGGGGCCATGGCCTTGAAATAAATATTTTCCTGTACAAAAATACATTAAATTTTACATTATATTAACTTTTTTTTTAAAAAAATTTATGAATCAAATTTTTTTTTTTTTTTTGGGGGGGGGGGGAGGGGATGGCCCCACTTGTATACATTGAGTTTTTTTTTTTTTTACCAAAATAAGGTTTTATTTAAAAAAATTTATCGAATCGAGCTGTCGTAAACTAATTACCAATGTAATGCTGTCAATGGCGTCCGTTGACTGACGCCATTGACTGCGTCAGGTGTCAGACGCCACCTGGCAGTGGCGTCCATTAATTGACGCCACCTGCGCAGTGGCGTGAATTACCCAGCCTTGGGCATCAATTTAATTTTTTTTTTTTTTTTTTTAAAAATATAATTTTATGATTATATTTTAAAATTATAAATAATAGTTATATTTAATTATAAATAATAATTTTAATTAATAACTATAAAATTAAAATATTAAAAATTTATTATAAATCTTGGGATACAAGTCTAATAATTATTCTCTAATATTATAGAATAGTTAATTAGTGACTTAATAATAATTATTCTCTATTTAACCTTATCCTATCTATTTTAAAGTAGTTTATAAAAAAATAATATACAACATATTTCAAAAAATATTTTTATTAATTCACTAATTATTATTCTCACAAATTTCTTTAATTAAATTTAGTTAATAATATTTTATAATTTATATATTAAATTATTAATGTATAAAATATTAAATAATTAGTCATCTATCTTATGGTTTATTAATTTACTAATTATTAGTCTTTGTACATTAATAATTTGATATATAAATTGCAAAGTATTATTAGCTAAATTTAATTAAAGAAATTTGTGAGAATAATAATTAATGAATTAATCACAATATTTTTTGAAATATGTTGTATATTATTTTCTATAGAGTACTTTAAAATAAATAGGATAAGGCTAAATAGAGAATAATAATTATTAAGTCACTAATTAATTATTCTATAACATTAGAGAATAATTATTAGACTTGTATCCAAAGTTTATAATAAATTTTTAATATTTTAATTTTATAGTTATTAATTAAAATTATTATTTATAATTAAATATAACTATTATTTATAATTTTAAAATATAATCATAAAATTATATTTTATAAAAAACAAAAAAATTAAATTGACGCCAAGGCGTCAATTAATTGACGCCACATGCAGTGGCGTCAATTAATGGACGCCACTATCGTGGCGTCGACACCCGATGCGATCAATGGCGTCAGTCAACGGACGCCATTGACTGCATTACATTGGTAATTAGTTTCTGAACAGCTCCAATTCGATAAATTTTTTTAAATAAAACCTTATTTTGGTAAAAAAAAACCTATATACATTAAGATCTGCCACTGGACGAAGGACTGGGAGGGAGGAACGAGTAGAGACAGTGGGTTTCAGGAAGGAGGACGGAGGTGCGACCATGGGAGAGGGAGGGAGAAAGGTCCGACAAAGTGCGTGAGGGAAGACAGATGATAGGGGAAGAATGTGAAATTTCACGAGGGAGGAAGTTAAATATTGACAATTTGTTCCTTTAAAAAACACCACTCTCTTCGTTTATTTTCTAAGTTTAACTTCTTCTATTTTTTTTTTCATTTAAAATCGGTCACAATATCTGTCACCAATAGCAACAGAAATTCCGTTGCAAACTCATAATGTATTTTTGTCGCAAATTGTCGGGCCTTTTTCCTGCCTAGAAATTTTTTGCAACGGAAGTACTCTTCACTCACAAATCACTAATTTACCTCGTAAATTCCGTTGTTATTTTCAAAGGAAGTATATATCCGTCGCAAATATGTTAACTTAAAAGTGTTCCCAAGTCTTGTGAGAGATTACATTGCGTAAAATATTTCCGTTGCAAAAATCTATCTCAAATGATACCTTTTTGCGACAAAGGTTTTTTTGTGTTGCAAGTTGCTGACGGACTAGAGACAGATTTGCCACAGATTCAGTGATGGTAGTTTCGTGGTGGCTTTTTAGCCTGTCTTCAATCGCAATTTTTGGGTGATCGTAAATTCCGTTGCAAATGATTTTTTTCCGTTAGAAATTCCGTCTCCCTTTACGGTATTTTATAGTAGTGACTTTTCAAGTTTACCGTTTTAAAGTTTTTATCTTACTAAATTAAGTCGAGTTATTGGTAAACTCGTGTCGGTTGTAGACTCGGTTAAACTTACGAGTTTATACATAAAGTTTGTTAACTTACTTTTAAACTCGTATTAACTATTTCGATTTTGTCATCCTCAATGGCTTTATATATGATTTTTATAAAAATTTCTTTTTTAAACATAATAAATTATGAATGTTGATAGTATTTAATTTCAATAATTTAGATTTAATATATATATAAATTAAATTGTTGTCATTTTTATGTTTTAATTATTTAATTATATACTGTTAATACTCATTTAATGATAAAAGTATTTACATACGAGTTTTACAAATTCGTGAGTTTGACAACATTATTAATTTCTATATTTAAATATAGGGATTATCATGATGTGTCACATTGCCCCCCGTAGGGTGCAATTGAATCCAGCAAAAATATCTTCACTGATGTTGATCACTCCAGAGGCCTTGCTCACTCCAGAGGCCTTGCTCACTCCACCTCGGCCCAGGAACCAGAATCCGCAAATACATCTGGGTGACCATAATGCATTCAAACTTTCAAAGGATTAGCCAAAACACGTTGACCCAAGGTCACAAAACTTTTTTGAGCAGACATGAACCAACCAAGGGAGGAAACAGATCCAGTGAAAATATTCTCTCGAACCCCCAAAATGGTTGGCCTCTAATACCATAATAGGCATTAAATTCCTGCAGCAGATCCCGCATTTGGAGAGCCTCTTCAAAATAATTGTCTTGATTCATATCAATGGTCTGAACTGCATCACCCCGGGTAAAGATTATGGCATGGTTCTGATTCTCAGGTTTTCCTTCTCCAAGTTTTAAGGGACCTGGCAACCTAATGCGAAAGATCTCTACCTCCCTCTATAACTGCTGATCAAACTTCACAAGAACAGAGTAATATTAAGTTTCATCTCCCCCCAAAGACACCTCATCAACATATATATGCCACTCGAATGGCCTTATTATTTTTCATTAGATACAAAATTTCTTCAGCACGATGATCTTTTATTGCCTTGTGCTGCCCATAAATTTGGCAAGCCACCACATATGTAAACTTCATTAGTGCACTCCCATATTCATGCCCCTTGAACAACGGGACCACACCACTATTTTCCCTTCTAAGACATCGTAGAATCCATCCGAAACAGTATTTTGCCTTGTCGAGCCATGTGAACCAATATTTTGTGATTCCTCTCTAACGTCCATCTCATAAGCATAATCAAGAAAGGCAAGTGTCTTAAGGGCCCTATAAAGATACATCATTAGCTGCCTAGTTAATATCGCATCTCCAATATCGGGAAACTGAATAGCATTTACAAAAAGCAAGCCTTTATTAGCTGTTGAACTGCATGGAGCAAGACCTTTCTCTATCAACTGATCAGTATGATACACAACGAGCTAGCCAGAGTTGCAGAATCAGGATTCATGTTCTTCGCACGCGACTCGTGAAATAGCTCTAATGCTTCTTTCGGAAGCCCGTTTTGTTCATACCCCGAGATCATGGAGTTCCAAGCTACAATAGTTTTATCCGGCATTTTATCAAACACTAACGGGCAATACCCAAATTACTTGATTTCGTGAAGAAGGTAACCAGAGCAGATTGTACAAATGAATCAGTCCTGTGTCCATTCACAAAAACATGCGTGTGAATGGTTATTCCTCACTACTAAAAAAACTCTGTTTTGCCTCGGAATTTTTCCGTCGCAAAAAACCTACTTTCCGTCGCAAAATTGGTTTGCGGCGGATTATGGTCCATCGCAAATGAGGTCCTCGCAAACCACTTTTTATGCGGCGAAAATTCAATTTTCCGCCACAAATTCGTATTTGCGGAGGAAAAAAAAAAAGTTCCGCCGCAATTACATAATTTTGTGGCAAAATTTGAATTTTGTTGAGGAAACACTTCTCTCTCGCTGCAAAATTCAAATTTTGCGATGGAATCATTGTTCCGCCGCAATTTCACCATTTTGCGGTGGAATGTGGTTTCCGTCGCAAATTTACTACTTCGCGGTGGAAATGTCTTTCCGCCGCAATTACATAATTTTGCGGCGGAATTTTTTTTTCGCAAAAGTTCATTTTATTTTTTAAAAAATTCAAAAAAATATATAAAAAATTATGAAATGAAAAAACATATCATAAAAATATATTGTAACAATCATAAGAGTTTACACAGGAAAAATAAAATATAAATAATATTGTTGTGACCAAAATAAACAAAAAAAAGAGTCTAAATAGCAGCATGGTCATCACCACCACCACCAATATGGTCATCAGCTCCAGAAGGCGATCCCTAATCATCGCTCGTTGCTCATTCAGCTGATCTGCTTGCTGACTTACCACCTATTCTAACGCTTTCACCCTCTTATAATCTACAAAACCAACATTATGAAGTCGTTTATGTTTTGTACGTGATTTAAATGGACGAGGAAATAAAATGTAACAATTGATAGCGAAAGTATTACGTTTACCTACAGAAACACCTCCAACATGGCTCGATGAGCGCTTCGTAGATGGCTTCAATCTACTGGTAGAGGCACCCATCTTGAAGACTCTCCCTTTCTTGTCAAATCTGCCTGCAGCCTTAATGAAGAGACTCTCATTATCGGACTGAGAGGATGCTGGGTCGTTCTCAATCTGCGAGTCTCTCCGCTGCGACAACTGCTGATAGCTTTCCTACAAGTACAAAAATACTTAACAAATAAGACATGTAAAATGAAATAAATATTTTACCGTTTGAAACAAATAATAAATCTAATTAATGTCTCACCGCGAATTGCTAGGACTTGGCGTTAATCCAATGCCTCCGACCTTCAGTTTCTTGGGAATGAGTCGCTCAAAGGTAGCCCACTCAATTGATTCTGCAGGAACTTCCTCGGATCTTTGCCGCAAACACAAATGATGACCGTTAATCACTTACCTCAAAGTACAAAATATTGAATGTTGAAATAGAAAATAACGTATACTTACAATTTTTCGTCAATGCTCGCTATATGGAATGGAGCCGCCAACATCTGACGGTCCTTCCATGTGGGACCTATTTAATTTATTTTGATCGCTTGCCTTTTTAAATTTCGAGCCGGTGGCCCATCTTTGAAGTAACCGTTTCTGCTTTCAAAGTTGAATCCAAGTTTTCTTGCCTCTTTCATGTCTCAATTTATAAAACTTATCAGACAACCACTTGCTTCCCTTGAAGTTATAAGCTTTTTTTAAATTTTTTTGATCCTCAGGCAACCACTTAAACTTTGTCTGAAAATCAATAATAAACAATTAGTGCTCCAAATTATAAAAGAAGTTAATCAGTTTGCATTTTGATGAGAAGAAATTAATAACCATAAATCATATATAACTTACCAAGAACTCATTAAACCAATCGTCCCGAGCTACCTGAGGAATCTCTGTCCAACTAGCCCAAGGATGATTGAAATTACGGAATATTTGATCCCCGATGAAATGGGTCACCTTCTTATAGGGTCAAACCTGAAGACATAGAAAATGTTGTAAATATTTTCATACAAACTAAAGGTAAAACATAATAAAATTATGAGTAACTTTACATGACATACTCGGTGGTGCTGATAACACGGATCCACACCAGTCTTGTCGCAGGATCAACCGTTCCCCAGACTGGTGCATCCGAGGAACTAGCTTCCCTGACCTAGCTCTAAGGCGACGCAGTGTGCTTAAGACAAAAGTATTGAAAATGTTAGTACATAAATGCTTAAAGAAAACAAAATATATGTAAATCAATCAGAAATCGTAAACTAAACCTGCTCTTCCCCTTGCTGTGGATAAGTTGGGGTGACAGACACACCTGTATCGCCCAAAATGGAGTCACCAGTAGACGGTGAAGATGACATATGTAGTGGTGGCAGCTCTGGGGAAGATCGAAGCCCTCTGCCTATAGAGGGGGCAGATGATGTTGCCCTACCCCCTCTGATAGGATAGGGCCGAGCTCTACCACCACCACGACCACTACCTGAAGGCCTTGCTGACTGCTCAATCTCTAAACACTTATAAACATCCTATCAAATTATATATTCATATAAGAAATATACTTCAATTAGTTGCGAGCGAAATAACAGAGTATCTAGTATAATAGATTGACAAACAATAAAACTAACACAAATCAACCGGACGATTCTTGTTCTTCGACCTCTGCTTGCACACCTTCCTCTGGCGTCTCATAGTCGTTGAATTCAGATTCACTATCAGAGTAAATCTCTTGTGCCTCATCGTCTGATTCTTCATTCTCAATATGGATAGGAATCAATTCTAACTCTGAAGAGGAATCAAAGAGATTGTTTGGCAGATCGTCCTCGGCCATGCTGACGACAAGTACATATTCCACATCAGCTTGGAACAGTTCAGTCATATCGTCATTTGTTTCTGACTCTTTCGACTTCGGTATAATATTTCGTGCTTTGATTTTGATAACTCCTATCCATCCTTGGCGGGTGTAGGGTATGATGTATAATAAACTTGTTCCGCCTGTTGAGCAAGAATGAATGAGTCATCACTAACTGTATATCTCCTTGACGAGTGGATCTCAACATTTCCAAATTTGTCCACTTTTGTCCCACGTGGAGTGTTATCAAACCGCTCACATTTAAATAGAGTCACCGACTTGTCCCACTTGTAATCCAGCTGAATTATGTCAATTATCTTCCTGTAGTAGTCGCCCTCGACCCCGTCAACTTGGTCACCTCGACTACATACACCGTAATTGCAACACAATGTATTTGCGTTCGCTTCAACAATTGAAGACTGATACCCATTAATTACATATTTTTTGCACTGGGTAACACTAATTGCAGCTCCATAAGATAAACTCCACATAACTTCATTGGGATCTGATGGATTTTGCATGAAGTAGGATCGTAACCAATTAGGAAGCTCAGCGTTCATGAATTGATCAACATCGGAATCTGACATCAAAGGATTTGTCGATCGGACACAATTAGAGAAGTGACTGCAATAAAAAAATGAAATTAATACTTTAATACTTACCGTAACAGTAACGAAAAAGGAAATCTTACTTTAAGTACGGGGTAGCCTCTTCACAGTTGTTTAGAATGTACCACTCCGCAACTTTCTTATCGCTTCCTTCCAGAGTTGACCTACAATGTTTTCGCACGACTCGGCCAAGATAATTAAATATTGATATCTGACCACTCGGTTCACCGCCATCATCATCACGAGGTACCCCTCTCCATCTTGATATAACTTCAGGGGGATAGTAGTAAACAACAAATTTAGTGGCCTGTTCGACTAGATACACTTCAGTATAGATCCTTCAACGTACCTTGGATTTTTGATCTTTTTCTTAAGTGCGCGTAAAAACCGACAATGGACAATCACAGAGTATTTATAACCTATAGTACAATGTGTTTCTATTAATCACAGAAAGAACAAATATATATATTACCTTTCAAACAGATACATCCACCTATATTGTTGCAGACCTCCTACCTTTGCTTCGTAGGCCAAGTGAACAGGCAAATGTTCCATTGAGTCAAACAAGCTAGGAGGAAACACCATCTCTAACTTGCATAGCATTATCGGCATGCTCTCTTCCAGCTGTCGTAACTTATCAACATTAAGCTCAGACGCACAAATTTCTCTAAAAAACTTGGAAAATTCTGTCAGAATACTCCATATATATGCTTCGGTAGCGCTTTGAAGGCCCACGGCAACAATCTCTGGAAAAAACATGACAATTATGACTCTTCATCCCAAATAACTTCCCCTCGTGCAGGTTGACACATCTTGAGAAGTTTAATGCATAACCGTCCGGGAGTTTCACACCTTTAACCCATCGCAACAATTGTAAATTCTGCTTTTTGTTCAATGTGTACGGCGCTCTAGGTTTAGAAGTCCAACCCAAGTCATTCTCCACCAAATGCAAAGCAGGCCTTCTGCAAATCTACTCTATGTCACATCTTGCGTTGACTGTATCCTTCGTCTTACCCTTTGTGTCCATTACAGTGTACAGAATATTGCGAAACACATTCCTCTCAATATGCATGACATCAAGGTTGTGTCTTAACAATTGATCTTTCTAATATGGTAATTTCCAGAAAATGCTGCGTTTGTTCCAATGATGTTGAACGCCATATCCCTCAGGTTCGCTGGAAGTAGCTCCCTCTTCAACACTTTGAATATGCTTCACCCTTTCCCATATTTCTTGGCTACTTAAACGACGAGGTTGATTTTCTCGTTCGGCCACATTCTGCGAGAAGTCTTTTCTATTTCTCCTAAACGGATGATCGGGGGGTAGGAACCGCTGGTGCCTGTCAAACCAACAGACCTTGCGACTGTGTTCCAAGCTAAAACCCATGTTCTGTTCAAGACATATCGGGCATGCAAGCTTTCCCGACGTTTGCCAGCCACTCAACATACCATATGTAGGGAAATCATTTATCGTCCACATTAAGGTAGCCCGCATGGTGAAATTCTGGTTCAATGATACATCGCAGGTAAGAACCCCTTCACTCCACAACATCTTCAACTTGTCTATCAAAGGCCTAAGGTATACATCTATTTTCTTTTTTGGGTTGGATGGCCCAGGGATTAACGCGTTGAGGAACAAAAACTCGATTCTCATGCACATGGAAGGTGGGAGGTTGTACGGAGTCACAATCACAGGCCAACATGAATAATTCCTACCCGTCTGGTTGAAAGGAGCGAACCCATCCGAACATAAACCAAGACAGACATTACGAGGATCCATAGCAAACAAAGGATTCGCCTTGTCAAATTTAAGCCAAGCTTCGGCATCGGATGGATGCATCACAAATTTTTCATCCCTGTGATGCTCCCGGTGCCATCTCATGTGAGCAGCTATTTGTGGTGATGAATACAATCTCTGAAGTCTGGGCACCAGAGAAAAGTACCACATCTTGCTTAATGCTTGAAAGGTCATTTTCCTTCCATTCCTCACAGCTTTGTACCTGTCATGTTCACAGAATTTACAAGTAGTCCGCTCAACATCATCCTTGTAATAGAGCATACATCCTCTGGGGCAGCAATATATTTTTTCACATCTAAGCCCAAGCTCTTTCACCTTTTTCTTTGCTTGGTAAAAATCTTTAGGTAGATTATTATCATTCGGAACAACCTTACTCATGATCTGCATCATTTCGTTGTAATTCTTCTGATTCATATGGTGATCAGTCTTCAAGCTTAGTGTTGCTAGGGTAGCAGCTAGCGATGAATATTCACTATTTTCAATATGTTCGCAACCTTCCTATAATGGACGTTGCACATCTTGAAGCATTTTATAGAACCTGTCGGCTTCTGGATTAGGATTCTCTCCCATGTATGATGGTTGAGTATGTGCACCGTCTCCTCTCCCATGTATGACGGTTCAACATGAGTAACAGGATCAAAGTATTGGCCAATCGGCATCCATAACCAACTGTTCATATTGATTAATGTTGTCTCGATGAGTACTGTCCCCATAATAACCACTCGGTGTCTGTCAGACTTCCCCATGAAATTCCCAACATTCATAATTTGTCATGAATCCTTTTTTACACAAATGGATTTTGACCGTGCTTGGATCTTGAAATTGCAAACACCTACATTTCATGCACAGACAACTAATCGAGGTACTTGAATTAGTTGCATACGCCAAAGCAAATTGGATGAACTCTTCCAAACCCTCTAAGAATACTCGAGTAAGTTGTTTTTTCTGAGTTAGACGATTGTACATCCAACTCCTATCACGATCGCCTTCCATACTTCCCCAACCCAACCCTACACAAAGACTTTTGGAACATAATACAGTAATACTAACTAATTCAGCTACTAGCCTAAGTGGCAAATACAACTGGCCGCTTATACCAACCAATTGTCACTTAATCAAGAAAGTGGCAAACAAACACATGCAGTGAATAGATCCCAGCAAGCAACCAGAGAATGAGGATAGTACACTAGAAGATGGGGACATACATGTTGACAGGCCAAAAAAAGAATGATAAAGTACAGGTCAAAATAGGGACATATGACAAATTTTTTAGAAAACATATATACTATTATTTCATCACAATGCAAACACACAATTATATCAAGGTTGTAATTTGTTACCTCAATTCTAGCAACCGATTGCAGGAAAAAAAAACCAAGGGTCGAACGATGCAAAAGAGAACAATCCACACAAAATGCAACTGTGGCAAATGAGCAAAATAGGATATAATCAAGCCTCAACACAAATCTTAATTAACCAAGTAGTAAGGAGGTACAGGGTATTTTCCATTAATCTATTAAATCATTAAGCCTTTACTTTTAAGTTGTCATTTCTTTTGAATTTTTTTTTCACCTTTGTGCACTTGATTAATTAATGTTGGTGGGATTAAATGGAGGAGATGCAACGAATCTTAATTAATAAAAAGTACTATTATTATCTTGAATTAATTAATCAACTACACATTTCATTTGTACGTTAATGATACATTTAGAAAATGATGGATAATGATTGAGTCATTATGGGGGTTGTTGATTCTTTATTAAGAAGTAGTAAGTTCATAAAAAATCATTACCACTAATAATAATTAATACGTTAATGATACATTTAGAAAATGGAATAAACTTCATTACTTGTGGTTGTGGTGATTTTAAGCAGTCAAAAGCATATCAAATCCCAATCATTATTTTACCATTGGTAAGAACATGGCTTGTTAGGCAAGATATTAATGAAAATTAAGAATCAAATAGAATTTGATAAATGGAGAACATACAATATCTTCTATTTTCACAATATAAGGGGTCTTCTATTTTCATACAATATATTTAGTACTACATTCTAGCAATTAATATCATAACAAATTATAACAATATCTAAATTTAAAGCATGTGAAACTTAATTGGGTTAATTGTCAATTTTTACCGGTAAGGTTTTACTTGTCCCGAAAGATTAAAAAATAAAAAATATTGTCCTAGCCGTTATCTCAGTAATTTTGATAGTTAATTGACCAAATACGTTGAGTTAGCAATCCATATATCATCTACATCAATTTTGTTAAAATGCAAATTTGCTCTGGAAGTCCCATTTTTTTAAAGTTAGCTTTAAAACATTAGGACAAATTTTCACCTTAATAAAAATAACGTGAATGATATATGGACGGTTAGCTCATCATGTTTGGTCAAATAAGGGTTAAAATTAACTCGAGATAACAATCGAACAAAATTGGTCTCTCGAAATCTTTTGGAACAAAATTGCCCCTCATTAAAAGCTTTCAAGACAAAATTTACACTTAACCCTTTATAATTTTCTTCATGGGCATATATTCTCGAGTTGTGAACCTTTTTTTTTTTACCATAAAATTCACAGAACCTGGTTCATTTAAAATTTTACCATTGGAAATTAGTTTTATTACTTGGCACAACCAAAATAAACATTCTAATACTTTATATTTACAAATAACAAATTCATTTATAATCATATCTTCACGTCTTATTTTCAGAAGTACATGTATTTTTAGTTATATATTAACTAACAGGAGCCAAAAACCTTTTAACCTATTAATATGATAACTCTCGTATACTTGAGAGGTTACGTACGGGTCTAGTCCGCCTGAAATATCAAGTTGTTAGTATCCAACTCTATAATATATGAGCATATTTGCTCTGTGTTGTGCTGAAGGAAAAAGGTTGCAAGCAAAAAAAAATTCAAAAAAATAAATCTTGCATTCACTATCTTTCAATTTCCTCAACAGTTCAGAGCACCTTTTTGGTATGAATGAAAGTAAAATTAGAATCTTTATATGCAAATATTTCTTTATTTTTCTGGGCTGTGAACAACAATATCTAGTGAAGAAGATGTGAGATTATGAGATTGACGGATCTCCATGAATTTCATATTTGATTTTTATTCTTTATTTTCCGCGTTCTAGGCCAAACCAAACACAAGTAAACACTAGTACTCAATAATTGACAACAAAATCATAACCACCATACCTAGAGAAGTAGTATGCAACGGCGTGGAGGAGAAAGGACCGGAAGCAGTCGGAAAATGAGGGAGAACGGCGGGGAACCGGAGGGAAACTTGCACAAGACCGGACGTGGACGAGCGGACCCGAAGCAAGACTGCAGACGAACTAGTGGTGACCGAAGGAGGAGAGAAGAGACGAGCCGAGGGGGAGGACAAGAGATGAGCGGCAGAGGAGCGAAGAGTCGGCGGAGGAGGAAAGAAGAGTCGCAGACGTAAAATGAAATGAAGTGGAAATGAATATGATTAAATGATTTTTGCAACGGACACACCAGTCCATCGCAAAATCACTTATATTTGCGACGGACTAACATAGTCCGTCACAAAATTATCTCAGTTTGCGGAGGACACCTTTGTCCGCCGCAAAGGGGGGTAAAATGGCCCCCGTTCCTACGCCAATTTGCGGTGGATCAAGGAGTCTGCCGCAAAATCAATGCTTTTTGCGGTGGACTCCTCCGTCCACCGCAAAAGAGGGGCAAAATCGCCCTTCAAGGGCGCCAATTTGCGGCGGAGTAAGGAGTTCGCCGCAAACATAGTGGCTTTTGCGTAGTCCGCTGCAAAAGGGGGGTAAAATGGCCCCCTTGAGGCCCTAATTTGGGGCGGATAATGTAGTTCGCCGCAAAATCAGTTCTTTTTGCGGTGGACTAAATAATTCACGATTTTTGCAATAGATTTCCTTAACCGTCGCAAAACTCCATAATTGCGACGGAATTTTTGTCCGTCGCAAAAATCCACCACAAAACATAGTTTTTTTAGTAGTGCCTGCTCTTGAAGCAAAGAGATAGGCACAAGCTTTGATCAATGAGGTGAAGGTGTAAGTCGAAGGCGGGATATCGGCGAGTAGCATGTGACGATAAAAGATAATGGCATCGAGGGGAAAACCAAACTTGGAGGAGGCTTTGATGAGGGAATTGAAGAGGAAGGAGTCAGGATCAACAATGGATAAGAAGAGTCTGCGAGTGTAGGTGATTGAACCAGCGGTACAAGCCAATATGAAGAGCCTCGTCAAGAGAGCTCGACTCCGGTGGCAGCCGGTGACGACGAGATGGGCATGGGCTTGTTGGAGGAGTCGCAGACGCAGGCCTGCGTGGAGAAGAGCTCGATATTCTGCAGATTGTAAAGGTCCTTTTGCAATTTGGTGTTTTCCTTTCAACTGTGTAGACATGCCAACCACTTCATTAGATTTTTTCCATTCCCCAACGATGTCGTTTTACTTCTTGTAGAAAATTTTTTCTACCGTTGAAGCAAAAATGATAATCCCTTAAATATATAATTAACCGGATTCAGTTATTACTGTCGAATGAGTCAGCCATTCATGTTTTTCTCGCCTTATCCTTTAATTAATTAATTAATTACTTAACATTTCATAATTAATAATTAATGACATGCTTCCTTATTCAAAAAACAATCAGAGAGATACTGTATTTACATATTGCCAGCTCATTCCTAACTAATTGAATTAAACTATTATGAACAAAAGACTGGTAAAAAATAGACGTATATTAATAAATGCCTTTTAAATTCATTAAAGTCAACAAAGATAGAAATATCTATAGCATTTAATGAGGGGATCCAAAGTATGAGTGGGTATTTAATTATATACTATTTAATGATAAAAATATTCTTCTATTATATATATTTAGTCAGTCGTCCCACCCCACACCCAAACAATCCACACAGATATGGCTCGTATATTTCTCTCCTCTTGCTTCCTGCTTCTGACTTCTCTCATCTTCATCACATCAGGTATACTATTCTCATGTTCTTGTTAATATCTTATAATATTTAGATCTTACACAATTTAATTAGGCCATAATTTTAATATTTTAACACTGCTTTATTCAATATTTTTTAATATTCATACCCTGCTTGTTGCCACGTTTAATTTATGGGAAAAACACTTTTCATTTTGTAGGAGAAGTGTATTCTCATGTCACACACACATGAAATGGTGTCACCCATATATATATATAATGCTCATTATATATATATATGTGTGTGTGTGTGTGTGGGTCACCATTTCATGTGTGTGGAGGAATCTTCTTCTTCTCATGCAATATGAGAAGTTTAAACCCATTAATTTATTCTTCATATAACTTTCACAGTATTTCAACCCCCTTGAGAAGCTTCTTGTTCAATTATTTTTATCGGCTGAACAAACTTTTTTTGTTTCTAGTTTGAAGAATAAGTATTATATTTGAATTTGATTACAGCAAACTGCTTGTTGATAGAGTCAACAAAACAATAACTTGAGATTAAAATATGTGTGTTTCACAGTTTGGGCATGTCTTTAAGAGAACGCGAGAATGAGACGAGATTGATTTGTTTGAATATACACGATACCCTTAGAATATCTAATACTTCATTGATGTGGTCTAAGTTGTTAAACTCGTGAGTTTAAGTAAACTTGTAATAATGACGTAAACTTGTATTATAAATTTGAATCGTAAACTTATAAAATTATAAGTGTTTACTTTCACTTATGTATTAATAGTGTATGATAAATAATTAAGATGTAAAGAAATGACAACAATTTGATTTAAATATATTTTAAATCTAAATAATTGAAATTAAATCTATCAACATTCAAAATTTACCATATTTAACAAATGAATTTCTATAAAACTCATATATAAAGTCGCTAAGTATGATCAAATCAAAAAGTTAACAAGAGTTTAAGAGTAAGTTAGCTAGAAACATAAAAACGGTAAACTTCGTATAAAACTTGTAAGTTTAAAAATAGTCAAGTTTATCGATGACTCAACTTTTGTAAGCTAGAAACATGAAAACGATAAATTTAAAGAACTCAAATTTGACAACAATATCTTGAAAAATGTTTGTTTGGTAGTTAGCGGCATTGTTCAAAATGACGTTATCATGAGACTTGTTTTATTTTCGCATGACCATTTTATAGGTTTCAAAATTTTGAAGTCCTTTTATATAAGCTAACCTGAACATTAATGTATTTTTTTTTTTCTAATTTTACTCTCAATTAATTACGGGCTTCTCTCATCTCTTTTTCATGCAACCGATCTCCATAAATAAGGATCTGTCCAATTTATAAAGTATTTATAACATATTTTACACATATAAAGAAAAACATTTTTTTTTTTTTAAGTTTTTTCTTTTAACTACTTTATCCAATTTATAAAGCATTTATAAGTTATAACATATTTTACACATATAAAGAAAAACATTAATTTCATTAATTGGCTTTAAAAGTTAACAATTTTCCAACTTTATTTCTATTTAACTACATGTACACTTTCCAAAAAAAAAAAAAAAGCAATTTATACAACCGATCTCCATAAATAAGGATCTGTTTTTGTTTTTTTTTTTATTTTTTTTAAAGTACTCATCTAGTCCAATTTATAAAGCATTTATAACATATTTTACACATATAAAGAAAAACATTAAATTTCATTAATTGGCCTTAAAAGTTAACAATTTTTCAACTTTATTTCTCTTTAACTACATGTACACTTTCCAAAAAGAAGAATAAGCAATTTATACAATAGTCTTCACCGAAAAAACAATTTACACAATAACAAATAAAAGGTAAAATTGTCTCCTTAATTGTTCCAATGTTAACTAACACTCAATATATAACTTTGATCATTACATTATTTCACAGTCTTAGGAGCCGAGCAATCGGATACGAATTCCGCCGTCCTAAAGTCGGTTGGACCACGTCAACTACTACTCCGATCGGCAAATCCAACAATAATTCCGGTGGCATCGCCTCTACCGGAGAAGCCACCAACAATACAAAAAACATGCACCGCGGGGATAGGTCTTTGCAGTCATTTTTGTGAGGACAAATGTTGTGATGCTACGTGTGCTTCAAAATGGGGGAAGCAAGGAGGCTATGGATATTGTGATGAAATAGTGCCACCTTATAGGACCTGTCTTTGTTTTTATAACTGCTGAGGAAATATGTATCAAATATGAATTGATATGTTAAATAAAAGGGATCTGATTTTCGATCGTCTAAGCTCTACTGGCTTCTGGCTGGTTCGAGGGGTGAAAAAGTAAAAAGTCAATTAATAATTATATACTCCCTCCAGGCTTTTTTATAAGAGGTGGATTAGAGTTGTCTCAACATTTAATGAGTTTTTTTGTCATTTGTGCCCCCCATTAATCATATATATTACATTAATTAAAGAGTTGATGATACTCATTTTTACTTTATTTCTCTCCTTTAATTGTCCCCTCATTGGGTATACTACTTGAAAAAAATTTATTTCAAGATATATTTATTATTTTTAACTATTTTTAATCACTTTCATAAGCTATGTAATTAGGTTATTGGACTCTTATAAATAGGACCAGAGGGACTTCTATTGTGTAGTATGCATTCCTCCCACTGTTTCTAATTATATAGGATTTTTGCGGTAAGTTTGATTTGTTATTTTTTTAAGGGAAAATTCCATTAAAATACCATCTGAATTTGCAAAATCCCCAGAAGCCCACCGAATTTGTAAAAGGACTGAGAGGTGACAAGGACTTTTGAGGGATATGCAAATTCATGCAAAATGACCACAATGCCCCTAAGGTTTTCTGGGTTCATCCGCCTTGCATGCGTCGTCCTCCTCGTGACCCATTGCGTCGCCGCCACTCCCCCAACCTTGGATGTCGCTCCTGCCACAGTGGGTGTTGCTCCCGCCCCCATGGACGCCGCCGCCGCCAGCTTCGTGGAGATCGAGCAAGCAATTTTGGATGACGGTGAAAAAGGAAAAAAAAAACCATCGTTGTAAATTTTTCGATCGCGTTGAAAGATTGGAAGAAGAAGATGATTTACACGGTGACGGAAGAAGAAAAATGGAAGAAGAAGAAGAAGAAGGAAGAAGGAAAAAAAACTGCGAGAATGCCTTAGGCATTCTCGATGCGCATTCTCGAGAATGCCTAAGGCATTGCGTGAGAATGCCTCAGGCATTCTTGCCTGAATGATATGTTATTATCATTAGGCAAGAAAAATAAGTTGTAAATGGCGATGATTGTTTTTGTAAATGGCGATGGTTGTTTATGTTTTGTAATTGAGGCAAGAATGGAAAAGGCAAGAACTCAGTTGTAAATGGCGATGATTTTTTTGTAAATAGCGATGGTTTACTTGTAAATGGCGATGATTGTTTTGTAAATGACGATGAAGTTTATGTTTTGTAATTATGGAAAAGTCCAGTTGTAAATGGCGATGGTTGTTTCGTAAATGGCGATGGTTGTTTCGTAAATAGCGATGATTTACTTGTAAATGGCGATGGTTGTTTTGTAAATGACGATGAAGTTTTTGTTTTGTAATTATGAAAAGTCCAGTTGTAAATGGCGATGGTTGTTTCGTAAATAGCGATGGTTTACTTGTAAATGGCGATGGTTGTTTTGTAAATGACGATGAAGTTTATGTTTTGTAATTATGTAAAAGTCCAGTTGTAAGGCATTCTCGCCATCAGCTTTTTTTACAAAATATAAACTTCTTCCTTCTTCTTCTTCTTCTTCTTCTTCTTCCATTTTTCTTCTTCCGTCAAGTAAACCATCTCTGTAAATCATCATCTTCTTCCAATCTTTCAACGCGATCGAAAAATTTACAAAAACGGTAGTTTTTTTTTTTCCTTTTTCACCGTCATCTAGAATTGCTTGCTCGATCTCCACGGCCGTCGAGCCTAAGCATTCGCCGTCCATGGCGGCGAGCAAATCATCATCTTCTTCCAATCTTTCAAGCGGAGCCTTTCCAAGGCCATCCAATTGGAGCTTGATCTCCACGAGCGGCGATGGAGTGGGTCACGTCTAGGAGGACGACGCACGCAAGGCGGATGAACCCGTAAAACCTTAGGGGCATTGTGGTTATTTTGCATGAATTTGCATATCCCTCAAAAGTCCTTGTCACCTCTCGTCCTTTTACAAATTCGGTGGGCTTCTGGGGGTTTTGCAAATTCAGATAGTATTTTAATGGAATTTTCCCTTTTTTTTTAATAAAACCCCAATTGAAGTTTTTATCAGTCTATATTAATACAACACAATATTTTTTTAGTTAAATGAGGAGTAATTACGATAAATCAACTTCTTGGTCAATGTCCTTATTAACTCCTACATTAATTAATTAGTTACAAAATAATGGATGTATTGACAAATTTATTACTTTTAACAAAACTGACTGAATAACTTTATTCGGGATGGGCCCTACCTAGGGATAGAAGATGCTTCCAAATTTGAAAAGCGCTTATTAACACTCTAATTTTTTTTATAAGTCCAGTTTATCTTTTATATAAGTCCAATTTATCTAATTCTCGTATACTAAAAAAATTAGTTAATTCAATAAATATGTCATAAATTGATATATTTTTCAATCTTAGCCTCATTTATAAATAATATTCTCAACCATTTCTGTTATCTTTCTCTCCTTTCATCATGAATTAATTCATTTTTCCCTTACATTTAATAGGGGCAAACTTTGTTGGCAAGATGACTAATAACAAATAGATCTACATTAATTGTGTCTTAAATTCATTAGAGTCAATAAGTATGAACATTTATAGCATTTAATGACTATATGGTCACTCACAATGTTTTCAAACTCGTGAGTTTAAGCAAGCTTGTGAGAGGGACGTAAACTTGGAAACGTAAACTCATATCGTAAATTTGTAATAGTTTACCTATATTAATAAATAACAATAAAATTATATGATAAAATAATTAAAACACTAAAAAATGATAACAATTTGGTTTAAATATATTTTATATCCAAATAACTGAAATTATATTTATTAACATTCATAACTTATCATACTTAATATAAAAATTTATACGAAATTCATGTACTAATATAAAGTCACTAAACATAATTAAATAAAAATAATTATAAATTCAACAAAGATTATCAAATATTGGATTATCATTATTTCCATCGTCTTCAAATTCTTCGCCTTCACCACTATAATCTCCATTTGCATCACCCACGTCGTCATTATCATTATAATTTGCCCTAGCATCATTAATGTTAAAATCAATATTAAGGTCAACACCAAATAATGGATTAACCATATTCTCATTAATTTCATGAGGTTGAAGAACCCCATCAATCCTCTTCCTTCACATCGTCTCCATCTATCCTTCCTTCAGTAGTCCATTCATCATCAGAACATATATAATCAAAATCATAATTGAAAGGTCTACTCTTTTGCTTCCTTGTGAGTTTCAAATTGCAAATGACAAATGCCAAATCATTCATCTTCTTTTGGTGCAAATGGTTTTTTTTTTTTTTTTTTTTTTTTTTTTTTTTTTTTTTTTTTTGTATGAGTCTATAAAAAAAGCTAAAGGAAAAAAAATCATTATTATTAAAACATTCAAGCAAAGTTATGTTGATTTTTTTAAATAAAAAAAAAGTTTAAAAATCTTATCATCTCAAAAGCATTCCAATTAGTTTCACAAATTTAAGAGCTGCAACATAAGCTAAGAATACGAATTGCAATTCTTTTAAGTTTTGGACATCTATCTCCATAAGAATCCCACCATTTTGCTGAGGTATTTTTTTTTTTCTTAACGCTTGTGCGCTTCACACCCAAACATATCTCTTGCATTATGAAAGTCAATCAATTGAAACTCAGTTTTGTTAAACTCGTCTTGACCCTCAACCATCCTTGACAAAGAATCATATAATCCTTGTTTAATTATATAATGAGGCTTAAAATTAGTGTCATAATGGAAATGAGGATTGCGGAAGTATGCCGTTGCATATAAAGGCTTATGTAGTTGAGCTTCCCACATTTCATCAATTATATTCCGTATAAGCTCATAAGTCATAACTATCACAAATCACAGGCGATTAAAAAAAAGCCATTCCACCAAAAAAAATCAAATTATAAAAAACATAAAACTTGCATAATAAAATTAGAGATAGGATATTCTTACTACCTCTTTATCTTACTACCATCTTACTACCATTTTGTTACCGTCGGATCTATTATTTGATCCAACAATCCATATTTACCCTACTTAAAACCCTCTTCCTTTCTCACATTTCTCTCTTTTCTCTTCCGGCCTCTTGATCCAAAGACATCGTAGCAAATTGTAACACATTGGATACGATCTGCTTTTGCTGTTTCTGGCGTTCGTGCTACATTTTCTCAATTATGTATACGATTTTCTTTTTCTGCGTTGGTGCTACTTTTTCTTAATTAGGTATACGATTTGCTTTTTCTTCTCTTTTCACAGTTCATGCTTTTGTTGAATTTTGTTTCTTATTTCGTTTCTCTACTGTCTGCAATATATAGTACTGGCATTTTGTTCGGACGATATGAACTTATGGCTTGTCCTGCTGTTTGATGTTTTCCGTAGGGAGGAGCATCGGATATTGTTGCTAAAATACAAAGGCAAAATAGTCTGACTTCCTCATCACAGATAGGAGGTACTTAAATTATTTGTAAATTGCATTTCTTGTTGGTGAATTCGGATATCATTGTTTGCTTAGAATGGCCGATATATAGGTTTTGGTTTACAAGCAAAAAGCAAGGTGATGATACCTTTCGGCCTTTTTCACTTTCTTCTTTTTTTCCTTTTTTGATGTGGAGTGGTCCCTATTATAATCAATCTCCAGATGGGTGATTGACATTAATCATGTTTCACTTTTGGCAAAATTCAAATTAATCAATTGATGTAAAAATGGGAATTGAAGGATTGGTTTGAACAGCATCATTTTTTGTCGCTTCTCTTGAGAGTGGTGAATTTTCCAGAAAAAGGGAATTGAAGGATTGGTTTGAACAACATCATTTTTTTTCTACACGAGAACTATAATTTCATTTGTCGTTAATAGACAAAACAATGTTGCGCAAAAGCATATCATGAAGTTGATTAATTATATATCTTAGTCGATTTCCTTTGATGGTTTTGTAGTTTTCATTGTTTAACTTGGAGCCACACCTTTTTTCCTTTTTTGTTGCTTCTCTTGATTTGAACATCCAAAAATAAGGTGATGTGGCTTTCGTCATTTGTCCTCCTCTTTCTATATTTTGTTTGATTATAGAGAAAGAAAGAAACAATGTGGGAGACAAGTTCCGAGTTGTGTGAAGTGATATCTCGAGCTCATCTTTGCCCTTTTGTTTGGTTTACTTTCCAAGAGAGCTTAGAGTTTAAATTTAGGTTATTTATATGTTTGTTGATTTTAAATTTTTAGGTATATTATGGATGAGCATCCGGACTACGTTGACTTAAATGATGAAATTAGGAATGATGACATACCTGATGAATTGGGAGATGACTTATTGAATATGGATGATGATCCAATAGATTACATCAACTTCAGTGATGATGAAATTATAGAAGAGATGCCTCTAAATTTAGGAGATGACATCAACATTCCAAATGTCATGCCCTCGACACCGACAAAGAATTATAATATTTTAATTGAGGTTGGAATGGAATTTTTTGAACAAAAGGATGTAATGGACTTGTATACAACATATGGCAAGGTAAAAGGTTTCGACGTCAGAACACGAACAAGGAGGGATAACTACTTCAAGCTAGTTTGTACTAGAGAGGGTTATCCACAACCAAAAACAGATAAAGATTTTGCTTAAGTCTGTCAGACCAAATCAAAAAAGACATAATCATTTCGCATTGGGTGTGAAGCTTGTGTAAAGGCTTCTAAGAGTGGAAAAACAAAAATGTGGAGAATTACACACTTTGACGACAACCATAATCATGTTCTTGTGACTCCAAAGAGTGTTCATTATCTCAAATCACACAGAAAAATGCCTGATGCTGCAAGATCATTGGTTGAAAAATTTAATCAGTCAAGCTTGCCCATAAGAAAAGTGGCTACCATCTTCACAGGCGAAGAGTTATTATTTGATAGTCGAGATTGTTATAATCATCTAAAAAGTATGAGGAGGAGAATGTATAACATAGGAGATGCACAAGTTGTGTTACACTATTGTGTTAAACAACAATCATTGAATCCAAATTTCTTTTATTCCATTAAATATGACATTGAGGATCGCATGGAAAGCTTTTTTTGGATTGATGCGAGGTCCACGCAAGCTTATAAGCTTTTTGGTGATGTCATCACATTTGACACAACATACAGAACTAATAAGTATTCAATGCCATTTGGACCTTTTGTTGGTGTAAATAATCATTTACAATCAATCTTGTTCGGATGTGCTTTATTGAAAGACGAAACAGAAGATACTTTTGTGTGGCTATTTAATGAATGGCTCCGAGGAATGAATGGGAAACATCCAGGCGCCATAATTACTGATCAGGTATAATCATTTTAAGTACATCTTTTCAATTGTTTTATATATTAATGATTGTATTCTTACATATGTCATTGAATTTATAGGACATGTCAATTACCAAAGCAGTATCCAAAGTTTTCCCAAATAGCAAGCATCGATTTTGTATGTGGCACATCACAAAAAAGTTCCCGAAAAGTTGTCTCACGTCTATCAACGGCATGCCACATTTAAGAGCGATTTCAATAACCGTATCCATACAAAAAAGAGTACTCAAGATTTTGAAAGTCTTCATGAGAATGAGTGGTTGCAGTCACTTTATTCTATTAAGTCCTCTTGGATACCAATCTTTAATAGATCCATTTTCTTTGCTGGTATGAACACCACTCGCCGTAGTGAAAGCATTAATTCATTCTTTGATGGTTTTGTTACATCTGGCACAACCTTAAAGGAGTTTGTAGAAAAATATAATCAAGCAGTAGATGCTCGTTATGAGTCATTCAAAAAACAAGACTTTGAATCTAGGCACAAAGAAAGGCGTTTAACATTGAATATGCCATTAGAAGAGCATGCAGCTAAGGTCTATACACGTGCACTTTTCACAAAGTTTAGTGATGTGTTTTCTCATAATTTTTCTCTCTCTAAGGAGAAACTTGAGAATGATGGTGAGTGGGTTACCTATCGAGTTTTTAATAGGCAAGAGACGGATCATTCTGCAACTGTGAAGATGAAGTTGGAAAATAAAGAAGCTAGATGTTCTTATCAGTATTTTGAGTCCATGGGAATCCCATGTGAGCATATTCTTGCTATTTTTTTGGTTGAAAATGTTGAGCAGATCCCTGAACATATGGTCTTGATTCTCTCACTGAATCTTTAGAAAAATTTCCAAGACTTGATGATAGTATTGGTCTTGAGGATTTTGATTACAGTACTCGAATTCCCAAACTGAAGTGTCATCTATGATGAGTTTGAAGGATCCCAATATTTCACAGACTAAAGGTCGAAAAAGGGAGTCGCACAATATGTCACAAGGACGTAGAATTCATAGTGGGATTGAAGAAGCATCAAAGAATACTAATATTTGTGGTAATTGCAAGAAACGAGGACATAATAAACGTACATGTACGAGAGAAAATTTTACATTGACTCAAATTATGTTTTTTAGTATTTTGGGTTACATGACATTTGTTAAATGATTATTATTTAGTTTATTATTTCTAACTTGACTCAAATTATGATCATTAGATATTCATTTATATCATGTTTTGCCTAATTATTCTGGATTAATTATGGCGGTAGTTTCCGACTAAATCCCGAAATGCGAGCTTGTATGCAATTTTTTTCTCAAGTTACGAGCTTGTATGCCATATGAATAATGTTCATAGCAAGTTTACATATCTTGCTTGTGTTAAGATTTCTTATCACTCAGAAAGTCTGTGCAAGATCGAATTTAATATTGATTACTAGCATATTCATTCATGAATTATTAAAATCATCATATTCTAATTATATTGTTCTCTTAGTTAGTTATAGTTGTTGTCTTGAGCTGTGAAAATAACAAACCCCTGACCAGAACTCTGGTTGTTTGGGGCAGAAAAACACAAAGAATATATTAGGAGCAGAATATATTGAGTTGTTGTCTTAGCGTGCTACTGCTTTTTCTTTTCGTCTGTCAGAACATTGGGAGCAAAATTACAACTAAGTTGATATATGTGAGTTGTGATTCATATCTCCAGCAACTTGCTTAAGCGACCGAGTGTCCTATCGCTTGTGCCAATTGCCAAGTAGTGCTGTTTCTTTTGTCTGTGTAAAGTGCTGTTTCTTTTGGGGGTGCGGGCGCGTAAAGTCCTGTGGCAGACAAAAGCAATTGGCGTATGTTATTTACTTATTATCACTCTCCTAGTGGATTATATAGCTTCTCGTAAAAAACTAATATTTGGTGAATAAAGCTTTTGTTAATAAACCAAGCATCTGCAATAACTTCTTATCGCATCACTGTAAGCATTGCTTGATTATTGATTCTGTCAAGCAGGCCAATATAAACAAAACCAGACCGAGAAAATACTACAAATGTAAAATTCAGAATGCCCAGATTAATAGCATTTATCTCAAATATGACAAACCGCAAAGAAAATAACTAACAAAATCTAGTCCTTGAATTGCATTTCAACAATCAAAACTAAATTGGAAGCACCACAGGGATTCATTGAAAAAAACTGGGTTTCAAAAGTTACAATCAAAAGTAGGCCTGTGTGTTAATCTCGCATCCTAAATGTCTCATCCAATTTCGGATGGTTGATAGCAATGCGTAACTCAAGCATCCATGTTAATGGCATCTTGTCTGCATCCTTTAGAGTAAAATTATAAAGGTTCAAAACAAAATGTTTGTCTATACCGTATAATTCAGATTCATGCCCTTCGGTTGAACATGATCGGGGAAGCAAGTTGCCCCTCTCCTTTTTCGTCAATTTGAGTTGGGTCCTCGCTTGGAGGAGGAGGTTGCTCTGCATTTTCATTGTTGTCCGGATGGAAATTGATGGGGAACTTGGTAACCCTGGGTTTATCAGATAATATGTTTCTTTGAACCTTATCAACCAAAACCTTGTGTGGAGTTTCTTCTCTTAGGTGCTCATCCCCATAGTCATTGTTCACATGGTACCCCACTCTGACAAATTCCTGACCCAGATAAGAACAGGTCAACAGGAGCACGGTGACACCAATAATATCTTCCTCACGAATCTTTGATGGGTCTGGTGGATCTGCCTGCGAAATATCAACAAGAATTTAAAGACCACATTGCAATTAAAACCAAGCATGATTTACTTTTATTAACTTTGTGCAGGGCCCCATTTGTAGCCCCCAAAAAAAAAAACTTTGTGCAAGTTACTTATGTCGACATACCGATACAGGGGTAACAAGATTTGTGTATTGGAAAAATTGTATTCAATACCATGATATAGTACCGCATCGAGATGCTACAAATAATCCATATAGTACTTTAGGGGTGTGGTACTTCCTTCTTAAAGCTTGTTTTACGATGGATCCCAATGTTTGCTTAAATTTCCATCAATTGGTATCGAGATTCGGGGTTGGACCCAACTCCTCAAAATTAACTACATCGAAAGGGCACAACATACGAGCCGAGTGTGCACCACGAGTGCAACATTGGAGATGTCAACTCTTCAAGGGTAGTGTTATGGCCGAAGCTCACTTTGGGAAGCCACAAATCTAATGGTAGGTTCCCGTGTTTGCTTAGTTTTCCATCGACACCGATGAAAAAAATCCTAACTTTGCTTGTATGTCATCTGCAATCCTTAACTCATGTCAAATATCATAAAGTTGCTCACCTTATTCTCCTTCCCAATCAATTAATTCACTCCGAGGTACAGATAGCTTCGCAGCTCGCTCTTCTGCCTAAAAAATCTAAGCAACAAATATAAAGATATAATAGAAGATCAAACGGTACAACAATACTGATTATACTTGCATATATGAATGACAATTGCATGACGATTTCCAATCAATTTGTTTCACAAAAAATGAGCCGACAAAATACATTTTCAACAATCTGTTGAATGATGCATTAGTAGATCCATCAGCAAAAAGTATATTATTTTCCTTCAATTGTTGAAGCCAGACTAGCAAGTGAATGGAACGACATTGGAAGAGAACTACACAACAAATTCAACTTTTTTAACAATGAATGAAACAATAGTCCTGAACAATATCAGCAAAAGCACGAACTGTGATGCTTTGAGTTGCTAGTCTGATAGAAATCGTATAGCTAATTAAAATCAAATAGCTATTTCAGATCTGCAAAAGCAAAAGCAAACAATATGGGAGAAATTGAAATCGAATAGGTAATTCAGATCTGCAAAAGCAAACAATATGGCAGAAATTGAAATTGTATAGGTAATGGTAATTAAGACCTATGATGCGTTCCGATCGACAGTTTGGGAGAAATCTTGAAAACCCTAAGAGGAAGAAACCCTAGCATAGAGGTAGTGGGGTGGTGGAGTGAGGAAGAGGGGCACGGAGGGAGGGGGAGGGACGGTGGTGATGGTGGACGCGTCCTGGCGGCGATGCACTGGGTATCCGGTCGGGAGAGTGGAAGAGGAAGGGAGAGAAATGTGAGAAAGGAAGAGGGTTTTAAGTAGGGTAAATCTGGACCGTTGGATCAAATAATAGATATGACGGTAACAAAATGGTAGTAAGATAAAGAGGTAGTAAGAATATCCTATCTCATAAAATTAAGTACAAAAATTTAATTCGATACTTGCCTTTTTTAACACTATTAAAATTTTATTTGATCTTTTCCTATGCACTTTTCATGCCTTCATATATGAATCACATAGCTAGCTTTTCTTCTAAATCTACTAAACGAAGAACTTTAACAAGAGGAGCAACACCTTTAAGGCATGTTGCGATATTCTTCCAAAAATTATTGTCCATAGCACTTTTTGCTACTTCTTTTCCATCTTTAGTAGATGAAAATTTTCTATTCTTCCAATCTTGAGAATTAAACAAATTTACCAGAGGTATTCTATGCTCATTATGACATGACAAAGTCATATATGCAGTGGCAAATCGAGTTGGCAGGCTTGATTAAATCTGTTTCATTTGTGTATTTTCTCAAAAGGCTAATGAGCATTGATCTTGTATAAATATATGTTGTGATTTTTCTATTCCTGCTAATGGTTTCTTTTTGCAATATATATAATTTTTTTTAAAGTCCTCCAACATTAAGTCATTACAATAGGCTGCACATGGCCGAAGTCCAATACAAATGTTTTATTTTCTCCAATAATGTTTGCCTAGCTGCTTTATAATTTGCAGCATTGTCAGTTACTATTTACACCACATTTTTTTCACATACTTTTTGCACTACCTCATCAAGCATCAAATACTTTATCAGCTATCTTAGAAATTTCAGAAGTATATAATGAATATAAAAATATTGTCCCTTTGGTACTATTCGCTAGAAAATTCAAATTGAACACCTATTTCTATCAGTCCACCCATTAGATATTATGCAACAAGTTGTTGTTGTCCATTCACTCTTAAAGTTCTCAAGCAAGGCTTATGTGTTTTTCAATTCAAAGTTTAAAGATTTTTCTCTTATCTCATGATAAGAAGGGGGCTTGAATCATTGACCAAATCTTCCTATAAATTCACACATCTTTGTAAATTCAAGATTTTTTATACAATTAAAAGGTATAGCACTTTTTTACCCCCCAAAAAAAAAAGGTATACCACTTGTATCAAAAAATCGAGCTACTTGTTGACAAGCCTCTTCCCTGAAGTCTCACTTAAAAATATGACCAATTGTTGATTGTGTGTTGCATACCCCTTTGCTATTATTTTTTGTATTTCTTAAGAAATTCATCAGCCCTTTCTCTGAATTTGAGACTCAACTTGTCATGTGCACCTTGATCATTTTCACCATCGATATCAACCCATTGTTTTTTTCCTTTTAAATGAAGCACATTTTGCATCATAAATAAGCTACAGTATTTTGGTCTTTACTTCTTCAGAAACATTGCCATAAGCTTCAACATCTATTTTAGTGTGTTAGATGATTTTTGAATCTATAAATACCCCCATTAACAAATTTTTCATAATAATTACACTTTACTTTTTGGCCATTCCCATCAACATCCATCTCATGTTTCCATCTTATATTAGATTTATTTCTCAGATAGTTGTTTCTTGTAGCAATAACTTTTTTCTAGTATTTTCCTTTACGCTTGAAGACATCTTCAATTCAATATACTACCTAATTAATAAAAAAAAAAGAAGAAACTGTTAGTTCTCTATGTGTTTTGATGATGAGTGACAATTGTAAACCAATAAGAGTTTTGTCTTAGAAAATTGAAAAATTTACTAACATGACAAAACTCGAGTTTTGTTTTCAAAACTCGAGTTTTGGTCTTGACAAATGGCCAATTTCGTGATCGAGCAAAACTTGAGTTTAGCATGGCAAACTCGAGTTTTGACAACAAAGTCTTTAAGTTTTTCAAACTCGCCTCGCGCCTTGTCACCAAGTTTTCAAAGTTTTCATGATAAAATGAAAACTCGAGTTTTGATTTTAAAACTCGAGTTTTGGCCAACCCAAGAGCACTACAAGTTTTCAAAGTTTTCATGATAAAATGAAAACTCGAGTTTTGATTTTAAAACTCGAGTTTTGGCCAACCCAAGAGCACTACAAGTTTTCAAAGTTTTCATGATAAAATGAAAACTCGAGTTTTGATTTTAAAACTCGAGTTTTGGCCAACCCGAGAGCATTACAAGTTTTCATAGTTTCTCATGATAATATGAAAACTCGAGTTTTATTTTGAGTCTATGAAAACTCACTTTTCTCGAGTCTATGAAAACTCAAGTTTTATTTTGAAACTCAAGTCTTGGAGTTTTGGACTACAACATACCATTTTCACTAACACTCCAAAACTCGAGTTTGGTTTTGGAAACTCGAGTTTTGAGATTCATTTAAACTTTAGTTCAAAAGCTCGAGACACGACTTTACTCTCTGAAGTTGAAAACTCGAGTTTAGTTTTTGAAACTCGAGTTTAGACTTAAGTGCACACAAGTTGAAAACTCGAGTTTTGCTTGAACAAACTCGAGTTTCCAACGCCGATTTTGAAATCCGCTTTCTACGTTTTTGCAAAGTGATCTTGCTTGAACAAAATACTTTCCAGAACATTCTCTACTACTCTTAGTTATGCTTAATGACTTTATTAGTGAGTTTCGGTGATTTAGAGAATGATTTTAGAGAGATAAAACAAAAAGCGTAAAATGGTCGAGCATTAAATGCACCGCAATCGAGTTGCATTACTTTGGGTATTTGATCTGCACACGATTGCAAAGCATTAAAGAATGTTTACTACATCAAGCAACCGTGTTTCCAACGGATATATTTGCGAGAAGATCAACACGGTCTTCTTGCCCAGCCGGATTAAGCCGAGATTAGAGAGAGAGATGATGCCTAAACTCACTTCCTAACCTTGGCGAATTTCTCCAACGGATCTATTGAAGTTGCAACGGTCATCTACGATCTCTCGAGTATAAATAGGACTGCATTCAAGTCCTCCCAACAAACACAACAACCGGAAACGCACAAGCATTCAATTTTCTCAACTACCTTTCAGTTTTCACTTGTATTCGTCTTTTGACATTATAAGCTTCGTGTTTATTATCATCTACTCTTAGAGAGAGTTTCTATCTGTAAATCATTTATTGATTGAGATAACCACAAGTCGGGGACTTGGTGGTTGGGTGTATTGATTACAACTTGTAAGGGGGAGTGAGTTCTAGAGAGAGAACTACTCTTGAGTACGAGTGTGTAATCGCTTTTGAGTTTAGTGGATTGAAAATCCCAAGTGTGGCTTTGGGACCTTGGATGTAGGTCAAAGATAAGACTCAACCAGGATAATTTCTATTGTGCAAGCTTTCCTTACCTTCCTCCTCTCTGCCTCTCGGTTTCATTACTTCAAAACAGAGCATATTTCTAAAAGTTTTTAAAATACCCAATTCACCCCCTCTTGGGTATATAGCTCTATTTACATTTGGTATCGAGCTCGGTCTTCTTAAGAGCTTAACAACTCGAGAAGGATCATTATGGAAGGTATCTTACCTGATGGAGCTTCTATCAACAAAGCCACCGGTTTCAACGGAGAGCATTACTCCTTCGGAAAGCAAAATTCAAAGTCTTTGTGAATGCTACGTAGTATGGGTCATGTGGAGAGTATTTGAAAGAGGAAATTATGAGCCATCAACCGTTGAAGATGGAGTTAGAGTTCCTAAGCTTGAAGAAGAATATGATGAGAATGACGAAGAAGTGTCACACTCAACAATGCAAGGTCGCCCTACTTCTTCAAAGTGCTCTTAGCCAACAAGAGTACTTTCGTATTTGCAATCTATCTTCTCGCAAAACAAATGTGGGATGCTCGAGATAGCTCATGAAGGAACAGGCGGAGTAAAGCAAAAACAGAGTCAATACTCTCATGACCGAATATGACCTTCTACGAATGAAGCATGGTGAATCCATTGGTGAGTTCCAAACTTAAGGTTCACCCATCTCATCAATCAACTTGCTGCCTTGGGAAAAGAATATGACCAACCAAACAAGTAAGGAAGATCTTGAATATCCTTAACAAGGAATGGGAAGCAAAGGTCACAAATATTGAAGAGGCTCGAGGAGAGTCAATGACGTCGTAGCTGCTCTATTCGGAAGTCTCTCTCGAATATGAGGCTAAACTCAAGTTCAAGAAGGGACTTGATGAAGCTCATGGCAAGAACAAAGGAATTGCCCTCAAGGCTCAAGAGAAGTTAGAGACTCGAGATGGGGAAAATGAGAATGAAGACGAAGATGAAGAAATTGGCATGTCGGTCCGAAGATTCAAGAAGTTCTACAAGAAGGACCAAGGCTTTAAGAAGTTTCACAAGGGTAGCTCCAGTTATGAGGCAAAGAAGCCAATCATCTGCTACGAATGTCGAAGCCGGCCACATCAAGTCCGAATGCCCTCACTGAACGACAAAAATAAAGAAAAGAAGAAGTTCAAAAATACAAGAAGAAAGCTTATGTTTCCAAAGATCTGGGGTGATAGCTCATCGATGAAGATGATGAGGATGAGGAAGAGAAAGCCAATATATGCCTAGTTGCTGAAGAAGAAGAGCAACGTGCTAAACTTGAAGAGGTATATGATTGCAAACCTCCTTATGATGATCTGTTTGATGAATACATGACCAGTGCAATTTGAATTTGAAAAACTTGCTTTGAAAAATATTTCAAACTCGAAAACAAATCTTACTCTTGAATCTCAAGTTGAAAAGTTGTCTTCTTCTAAAATACTATTTGTAAAGATTGTCCTGATCTGAAGAAAAAGAATTCATATCTTACAAAGGCTCTTGAGAAATTCACTAGAGGAAGTGAAATGCTCAATGTCATTTTGAAACAAAGAACGTTTTATAAATGATAGATCGTGCATTGGTTACGCACCAGATTTTGATAGAAAGAAAGGCAAGAAGAAGAGTGGTCGGAAACATACATGAACTATTTTACAAAATCAGTTCACTCTTCAAATCCCTTTGCACATTGCAATTACCGTAATAAGAAGGGTCATTCCACTTCATCTTGCTTTCATAAAAAGGAAAGAAAGGTTAAACCAAATGGGAAATTATCAATGGGTACCAAAAGGAACTTATGTTCCTAAGGTCAAAACTAACTCCAAAGGACCCAAGAAAAGATGGGTACCTAAGGCTTGATCCCTTGAAAATTGCAGGTTTGTCTTAGAGCATCAAGACCCAACAAGTGGTACATTGATAGTGGGTGCTCAAGACACATGACCGGAGATGAATCAAAATTTCTCTCAATCAAATCAAAGGATGGTGGTAGAGTCACATTTGGAGGAGACCAATCGGGTAAAATTGCTGGAATTGGTGAGATAGGAAACAATGAAGGTCCTCTCATCAAAGATGTCTACCTTGTAGAAGGATTGTGTCACAACCTCCTAAGTGTGAGCCAAAGCACCGACAAGGGTAACTTAGTTATCTTTGATTCAAATGAATGTTTGATTGTTAGAAAGGATTTAGTCCCCATTGACGATTTGAAAACTAAAGCCTTATTTAGAGCACCTAGAGATGGAAATTGTTATACTCTTAACCTCTCTAGCAATGCTTCAGTTTCTGAAAATTGTTTTGTTAGTAACTTGAATGAGAGTTGGTCAGTGGCATAAACGATTAGCTCATGTTAATATGTTTCAACTTGACAAGTTGCTTTGAAAAAGGATTTGGTCATTGGTATTCCTAAATTGAATTTCAAAAATGATATGGTATGTGATGCTTGTCAAAAAGGAAAACAAACCAAATCTTCTTTTAAAGCAAAAAATGAGATTTCAACTAGTAGACCTCTTCAACTACTTCATATGGATCTAGTTGGACCAAATAGAATAAAAAGTCTTGGTGGAAATCTTTACACCTTGGTCATAGTTGATGATTACTCTAGATTTGCTTGGACGATATTTTTGTCATCTAAAGATGAAACATTTGATCAGTTTGTAACCTTTGCCAAAAAGGTCCAGAACGAGAAAGGCTTTGCAATTTCGTATAAGGACGATCATGGTGGCGAATTTGAAAACAACGCCTTCGCGAGTTACGTGACAATGTGGGGATTGATCACAACTTCTCAGCTCCAAGGACTCCTCAACAAAACGGTGTGGTTGAGAGGAAGAATAGAGTCCTCACCGAGATGGCAAGGGCAATGTTAAATGAAAACAACACTTCTCAAGTGTTTTGGGCGATGCGATGAGTACGGCTTGCTACATCTCCAACCAAGCCTATTTGAGGAAGAAGCTGAACAAGACCCCATATGAACTCTACAAGGAAAGGAAGCCAAATCTCAGCCACCTACATGTCTTTGGATGCAAGTGCTATGTGCACAACAATGGTAAAGAGAATCTTGGTAAATTCGATTCCAAAGCCGATATAGGTATCTTCATTGGTTATTCAAATAGGAGTAGAGCTTATAGAGTTTTTAATACTCGCACTCGTATTGTTGAAGAATCAATACATGTTGTTTTCTCGTGAATCCAAATCGATAAAGCCTTGGACAATGAAGAAGAAAATGTTTTCAAAAATCAATTCTTTTCGAAAACTACTCCCGCTTCTATTGAAAATACGAAAATGTTTTTGAGGCTGATCCCCAAAACTCTATTGAAAATCCCGATCGACTCAACCTAGAGCTTGGAAATTTATTAGAAATCATCCTTTAGACCAAGTTATAGGTGATATTAATCGGGAGTAAGAACCGAAATAGTACTTTGAATGAAGTAACTTTTTCTGCATTTATATCTCATATAGAACCCTCTAAGATTGATGAAGCCCTTTCGAGATAATGATTGGGTGATAGCAATGCAAGAGGAGTTACATCAATTTGACAAAATCATGTTTGGGATTTGGTACCTAGGCCCAAAGATCATCCGGTCATTGGCACCAAATGGGTATTCAAGAACAAACGTGATGAGTCTGCAATCATTGTCCGCAACAAGGCAAGATTGGTTGCCAAAGGCTATAATCAAGAAGAAGGAATTGATTATGAAGAAACTTATGCTCCAGTGGCAAGATTGGAAGCCATAAGAGTACTTCTAGCCTTTGCATGTGTAAAAGGTTTTAAACTATATCAAATGGATGTGAAAAGTGCTTTTCTCGAATGGTTTTATACAAGAGGAAGTTTATGTAGAACAACCTCCTGGTTTTGAAAATGAACATTGTCCAGATCATGTGTATCGTCTCAAGAAGGCTCTATATGGCACTGAAACAAGCTCCTAGAGCTTGGTATGAGCGATTAAGCAAATTCCTTCTAGATCAAGGCTTTGTTAGAGGAAAAGCGATACACAACTCTTTTCATAAAGAGTAATAAGCTAAATGAAATTTTAATGGTTCAAATATATGTGGATGATATTATATTTGGTGCTTCTAATGATGCTTTGTGTGAAGAGTTTTCAAAGACTATGCAGGGAGAATTTGAGATGTCCATGATGGGAGAGCTCAACTACTTTCTTGGACTGCAAATCAAGCAAAGAAAAGATGGGATATTTATTTCCCAAACCAAATATCTGAATGATTTGTCAAGAAATTTGGGATGGACCGGTGCAATGGTGCCGACACTCCTATGAGCTCAACCGCTTCACTAGATGCTTTGATGAGGAGGGCAAAGATTTCAACATCACAAAGTATAGAGGAATGATTGGATCACTTCTCTATCTTACAGTCGCCCGGACATCCAATTCGGTGTTGGGATGTGTGCAAGGTTCCAATCCGCTCCAAAAGAGTCCCATGCTTGAACAAGTAAAGAGGATATTCAGATATCTCTCGGACACAAAGACTCTTGGACCGTGGTTTCCCAAAGGTCAACCGAACACTTGGTGGCATACTCGAGATTCGGATCATGCCGGCTACAAGACAGATAGAAAGAGCACAAGTGGCCAATGCGAATTCTTTGGCAACTCACTTGTCTCTTGGTTCAAGAAGAAGCGTACATCTCGGGCCGTGTCCTCTACCGAAGCTGAATATGTGGCTGCTTCAAGTTGTTGTGCTCAAGTGCTATGGTTGAAGCAACAACTTGCTGACTTGGGAGTTCACTTGAAGGAAATTCCAATTTTGTGTGACAACACAAGCACAATAAGCTTGGCCAAGAATCCAGTTCAACACACTCGGACCAAGCATATTGATGTGAGGCATCATTTTATAAGGGATCACGTTCAGAAAAGAGATGTCAAAGTCATGTTCATCCCAACACATCTTCAACTTGCTGATATCTTCACAAAGCCATTAGCTAAGGAACCATTCAACTTCATAAGAAGAGAATTGGGAATGGTAAATCCCAATGAGCCGTAAGCTATCTTTCACCCAATGTTAGTTTAAGTTTTGATGATTGAATGTTACGACTTAAGCATCGGAGTGTCTAGTAATGTCTTTTGCGGACATTTTACAAAATCAGAGTTTCTGCTGATAGGCGGAGAAAACTCGAGTTTTGATCCAAAACTCGAGTTTTGGTGAAGTATCGGGGAGAGAGAAAGAAACTTGATTTCTGAAGGAGCTCAAAACTCGAGTTTGTAAATTGGAAACTCGAGTTTCCATCAGGCAGAGAGCAACTTAAAGTTTTGAGGAATGAAAACTCGAGTTTGGAAGGTAAAACTCAAGTTTTGATCGAAGAATTTCAAAAGTTCACATTACACTTTTGAAGTCCGGGTAAGCCATTCTTCAAAACCCGAGTTTTGAATGTAAAACTCGAGTTTTAGTCGGGTACATATATACTTGATTTTCACTTATTCCTCATTACTTGCTTCAAAACTCAAGTTTCACCCTAGGTTTCACTATTCTCTCTCTCGACTCATCCTCTTCATCTCCCTCAATTCCTTCAATCCCTTCGACCAACTCCCATCAAAACCCTAAATGGCGTCGCCTCCTTCCTCCAACCCCAAAGAAGGCCCTAATCTTACTTCCTCTCCTTCAGAACGACCGAGTGAGAGTAAAAACCCGGTCCACTCGTCTTAAATTTGGAATCGACAAGAAAATTAGAGGGATTCCGCACGACATTTCTCCGGCAAAGTCACCCACCACAAAGGGTGTTTCTATTGACGAAAGGTCAGAGGGTCGAACCAAGAGAAGACATGACTCTGAATCTTCCCCAAAAGGGAAAGGGAAATCAACGTCGGCAGACCCTCCAAAATTTCCCAAACCTCCTAAGGCTAAACGATCCAAGACGTTTTCGTTCCCGGAATGAGGACAAGGGTCCCGGTGCCCGACCGCTGCTCCCCGGTGCCCCGAACTCCCGAGGTTATGGAAGACGCCATAACGTAAATCTACAATCACGATTCTCGCTCCGGAGGCTTCTCAACCGCTCCTACCCGCATGAATCAAGAAGGGGCCGACAGTTTAAGGAATTCTTTCTTAACAAATCCTTTTGTCCCTTTGTCACTGTGGATTTAGCTAAACCGAAGGATGACCACAATTTAGACCTCTCACCCCGGCTCAAAGATTATGAATCCTTTATTTCGTGTCCGCCTCCCTACTCCACAAATTTAGTTAAAATCTTTTACTTCAATATGGTATGGGATAACATTGAGGATTCTATGGGCAACCCGGTAGAGCAGAGTAACAACATCGCTTAAAGGTGTTCGGTTCACCTTATCTCGCAAACATCATCAACAAAATCCCGAAAATCGCTCATCCACCCAATGTCCCCGAGATAAGATTGAGCAATCGTGACATCTTCACCACTCTTTGTCCCCACAAACCTCTTCCCGACAATCTGCTCATACCGTCCTTCAAACCATCTCGATATGCCCACCACCAACAGAATTACGTGGTATATTTACTCCAGAAATTTCATTCGAAAGGTGGGAATTACACCCATTTTACTCAAAAGGACTTCCCCCGTGTTTCGCTGCCTTTGTGAGGCAAACTTCATTCAATATTGGGCACTGGATTTTTCAAGAAATGGTTAAGTTCAGATTTTCCTCTCGTCGACCTTCTCATATTCCCTATCCATCCCTGATCTCTGTCATACTGTTCTACCACAAGGTCTGGCATGTGGGTCCTCCGCATACCATGAGAAAGCCACCAATTTTTGGAAAGAATCAGCTTAACTACATGAAAATATCTATTGAGGGTGAAGGGTCCGTCAATCACATCTTCCCACCGGATCCCACACACAAGGAACCTACCCCAAACTCAAGAGGCTCAATCTCGATCATGTTCAACCTCCTGTTCCTCGATTTCGAATCCCGATCAAAGGAATTGTGGATAGAGCGTGGCGCTATGCAAATTCGAATGGAGTTTGAAATGGGTAGAATTTTGAATGAGATCACCCGAGGAAATGATGAGATCATTGCCTTTCAAGATCAACTGAAATCTCAAATCACAAGCTCTGTCCGACCCGATATGCGAGTTAACACAAAGAACTCAAGGGTGTGCACTCGAGCTCTCTCGATCGGTCACATGACTTGGATGCCAAAGTCTCCTCTCAATGGGTCTCGATCTGCGGTTCCAATGACAAGCTTGACAGATCATGACTCACTTAGGGATTGGACTCTCCACAACCGTGGCACCTCACACCTCACCAACCCGAGACTCCATCTTCCCCCTCCTTCACTTTTCCTACAACCCACCCTAACCCATCTACCCCTCGCTACTATTGTTTTACCTTCCCCTCCACTCCCACTACTGAGCTCTTACCTGATTCCTCTCCCTCTCCTACTACCCCAACCACTTTGTTGTGTTGCCTTCCCCTTCTTCTCCCACCACTGAACCTGTTCTTCTCCATCCTTCTTTTCCCCAATTTGAAGATGACAAAGGGGGAGAGAAAGTGGATTAATAGTTGTTTGGGAGTTTGGGTCTTTTGAACTGAATTAGCTTTAGTTTACATTTAGTTTACAGTATTTAGTCTTTGCATGATGTTTTATTTTACTTAATTTGGTACTTTTGTCATTCGCTAGCTGTTGTTCTTTGGTTCTTAATGAATTGTACAACTCTAGCTTTATGAATGAAACTATCAACCCTATCATAGCTTTCGCTGTCTATCTCTGATCTGCACAAGTTTTAAATACTATCCTCTTCGAATTTCAAAAGCCAATTTTTTTTTTAAAATTCTTGGAATTCAGTTTACAAGTGTTGTCATCATCAAAAAGGGGGAGAATGTTAGTTCTCTATGTGTTTTGATGATGAGTGATAATTGTAAACCGGCTAAGAGTTTTGTCTTAGAAAATTGAAAAATTTACTAACATGACAAAACTCGAGTTTTGTTTTCAAAACTCGAGTTTTGGTCTTGACAGAAATGGCCAATTTCAGTGATCTGTGCAAAACTTGAGTTTAGCATGGCAAACTCGAGTTTTGACAGAACAAAGTCTTTAAGTTTTTCAAACTCGCCTCGCGCCTTGTCACCAAGTTTTCAAAGTTTTCATGATAAAATGAAAACTTCGAGTTTTGATTTTAAAACTCGAGTTTTGGCCAACCCAAGAGCACTACAAGTTTTCAAAGTTTTCATGATAAAATGAAAACTCGAGTTTTGATTTTAAAACTCGAGTTTTGGCCAACCCAAGAGCACTACAAGTTTTCAAAGTTTTCATGATAAAATGAAAACTCGAGTTTTGATTTTAAAACTCGAGTTTTGGCCAACCCAAGAGCACTACAAGTTTTCAAAGTTTTCATGATAAAATGAAAACTCGAGTTTTGATTTTAAAACTCGAGTTTTGGCCAACCCGAGAGCATTACAAGTTTTCATAGTTTCTCATGATAATATGAAAACTCGAGTTTTGATTCCAAAACTCGAGTTTTGGTCAAACAGAGAACAACTCACTTTTCGAGTCTATGAAAACTCAAGTTTTATTTTGAAACTCAAGTCTTGGAGTTTTGGACTACAACATACCATTTTCACTAACACTCCAAAACTCGAGTTTGGTTTTGGAAACTCGAGTTTTGAGATTCATTTAAACTTTAGTTCAAAAGCTCGAGACACGACTTTACTCTCTGGAAGTTGAAAACTCGAGTTTAGTTTTTGAAACTCGAGTTTAGACTTAAGTGCACAAGTTGAAAACTCGAGTTTTGCCGAACAAACTCGAGTTTCCAACGCCGATTTTGAAATCCGCTTTCTACGTTTTTGCAAAGTGATCTTGCTTGAACAAAATACTTTCCAGAACATTCTCTACTACTCTTAGTTATGCTTAATGACTTTATTAGTGAGTTTCAGGTGATTTAGAGAATGATTTTAGAGAGATAAAACAAAAAGCAGAAAATGGTCAGAGCATTAAATGCACTGGACAGAGAGTTGCATTACTTTGGGTATTTGATCTGCACACGATTGCAAAGCATTAAAGAATGTTTACTACATCAAGCAACCGTGTTTCCAACGGATATATTTGCAGAAGATCAACACAGCTTCTTGCCCACTGATTAAGCCGAGATTAGAGAGAGAAGATGCCTAAACTCACTTCCTAACCTTGGCGTAATTTCTCCAACGGATCTATTGAAGTTGCAACGGTCATCTACTGATCTCTGAGTATAAATAGGACTGCATTCAAGTCCTCCCAACAAACACAACAACCGGAAACGCACAAGCATTCAATTTTCTCAACTACCTTTCGGTTTTCACTTGTATTCTCTTTTGACATTATAAGCTTCTGTTTATTATCATCTACTCTTAGAGAGTTTCTATCTCAGAAATCATTTATTGATTGAGATAACCACAAGTCGGGGACTTGGTGGTTGGGTGTATTGATTACAACTTGTAAGGGGGAGTGAGTTCTAGAGAGAGAACTACTCTTGAGTACGAGTGTGTAATCGGTTTTTGAGTTTAGTGGATTGAAAATCCCAAGTGTGGCTTGGGACTGGATGTAGGTCAAAGATAAGACCGAACCAGGATAATTTCTATTGTGCAAGCTTTCCTTACCTTCCTCCTCTCTCTGTCTGCTCTGGTTTCATTACTTCAAAACAGAGCATATTTCTAAAAGTTTTTAAAATACCCAATTCACCCCCCTCTTGGGTATATAGCTCTATTTACAGAAACTCTCAAATTAAGAAAAAAGAGGTAACCAAAGAAGACATCTAATATCTCAAGGTAAAAAAAACTTCATCGCAGTTTATCAGTTCTTAAGGACATAGTTTGTTTAATGTAAGATAGTGTTTAATTAATAAAATACTATTCTAGGGATCACATCAAATACGGATAAAACAAGGTTCTAATATCTCATTGTCAAAAAGAAAAGATCAGCTAGTATCTTAAGCAAGCTCCTTACTCCCTCATGATCTTCATGAATAATAATGAAATCTTCATTAATTAAAAGCAATGAAAAGGTGAAGGAAAGAACAAAGTACCTTCACCCAAGTACTCAGCGTGTTTGTTCCTTTGTTGAATTGATTCACAGTGCTATAACACTTTAGCCTCACAAGTCAAACCTTCACCCAAACCAAGAACAATTTTTAATGAAAAAATTCGAAAAGAAGGGAGCTTTGGAAGCTTCACCCAAACCCTTCACCGACTTAGTCTGCTGCTACTCTATTTTATACCTAATGCCCAACACTCCAGCTTATTTTTTTCTTTTATTTGATCACCCTTGATATTCACGCCAAGGAAGCTTTGGGTAGTGTGGACGAAGCTATTTTCTTCACCGTACCCCCACCAGTTTTTATTTTGAGTGATCTAAATAAAAAATAAAAACTCACCTTTTGATGTTTAGCCTTATTTATTTGCGCTCTCTCTCTGTCTCTCCGTCCCTTAGTCTTCTTTATTCTCTCTCTCTCTCCCCCCCTCACATTCTTTGTCCCTTCATCTTAAATCTCCAGTTCAAGGAGAAATAGAGAATATACACTACTACAAAAAACCCAAAAAAAGTCCTAAATAAGGCCCAATTAACATCCCTTTTTAAAGGGACGTCTCGAAGGGGTAGTTGAAAATTCTGACTTTTGGCGTCCCGAATAAAATTCAGACGCCTAAATTCAGTCACCTTAACTAAGGCGTCCCGATTTAAATTTAGGACGCCTTAGTTAAGGCGACTGAAACTAAGGCGTCCCGATTTAAATTTAGGTCGCCTTAACTAAGGTGACTCGAATTTAAATCGTCGCCTTATTGCTTTTTTTTTTTTTTTTTTTTAAAAAAAAAAAAAAAAAAAACCCAAATCCATCGTGAAAGCATGGTGAGAACAACAAATCACAACAATGAATGAAAAAAAGATTTGGAGCAGATCTGGAACAACAAATCACAACAATGAAAGAAAAAAAGATTTCTACACTGACAAATCACAACAACAGATCTGGAACAAGGATAGGCGATAAACATAACTGTAATTCTAAAGTTGATTACCTCCCCGTATTTTCTCAAATAAATCTTCAGGGGATCGATGTAATCCTCGAACCCTAAAGTTGCCATTACCCAAAGTAAACCGTCTCCGTTAATCGTCTCCCTGTATCTACATGATTCAACCCCAATTAAAACCCAAGCTGGTGATAAAGCTGATGAACTCGAATTAGAGGGGGGCCTCTGATCACCGCTCTCCTCATAGCTACCACCTGCGCTGGGACTGGCCGGACCTTCAGCCATCTTTGCAGGAATCCTAATACGACAAAGAAAAGACACAAATCCATCGTCGATTAGATGAAGAAAAACCCTAGGAACTGATGGAAACGAAACCCTAGAGAGAGGAGGAAGATGGGAGAGAGTAGTTACCTAGGGGAAATTTGTATTTGGCAGGATTGAGATCGGTGAGAATGGGAGAGAGTAACGTTGGTGGAGATGAGACGAGATGGAGAGAGTCCATAGAGAGTGAACTAAGAGAATGGGAGAATGAGAAATAACGCTAGTCCGATGATAAATACGAAAATAATATTTTTGGCGTCCTGAAATTTGTTTCAGGGCGCCAAAAATATCATTTGTGGCGTCTTGAAGATGTTTTAGGACGCCAAAAATATTATTTTTGCGTCCCGAATTAGGTTCAGGCGCCAAAATATTAATTTTGGCGCCCGAACCTAATTCAGACGCAACAAATAATATTTTTGGCGCCCAAACATCTTCAGACGCCACAAATGATATTTTTGGCGCCTTGAAACAAATTTCGTGACGCCAAAAAATACCCTAGCGGCAAATTTTTTTAGAAAAATACCTAGGCGCGAAAAATTTTTTCCCTTTTAGACATCTTAAATATTTTTTTTTTGATTTGATTTGATTAGTATTATTTTCAATTTCTTTGATTTGATTAGTATTATTTTCTATTTCTTTAATTTGATTAGTATTATTTTCGATTTCTTTGATTTGATTTGTAAAAGTTTCGATTTCTTTGATTTGATTTGATTATTTTCAACTTCTTTGATTTGTTTAGTAAAAGTTTCATTTTTTTTATTTGATTTGATTATTTTCAATTTCTTTGATTTGTTTAGTAAAAATTTTGATTTCTTTAATTTGATTTGATTATTTTCAATTTCTTTGATTTGATTAGTAAAAGTTTCGATTTCTTTGATTTGATTAGTATCATTTTCAATTTCTTTGATTTGATTAGTAAAAGTTTTGATTTTGTTGATTTGATTGATTATTTTCGATTTCTTTGATTTGAGATATTTGAGGAACTTATATTAAAGAATGTAAATTAATTTGTATTATCAATTCTCGTAATGTCAATATCAACCATAGATATTTCAAAAATTATATTGTATTTTATTAAAATACTATAATCTTTTCCCTGTTTTAAGTATCTCGTATGCGGTTTATTAAAACAAATTAAACCGCAATATATACAAAATTATATTTGAACTTGGTTATCTATTGATATTAATATATATTTAATATTAATATAAATTGAGTTATAATGTGTGTGTATGATTTTTTTATTATTTATATTTGAACTTGGTTATCTATTGATATTGATATATATTTAATATATTATAATTTTGTTCATTTACAATGATTTTGCCGCAAGTTTTCTAGAAGATAATTATTAAGAATATTATCCTTTTTGGAAGATAACAAAATGTGGAATTAACTCTTTTTCTTCCCTAAATCTACAATCGATGGTTCCAAATCTATAACCTATTACCAAAAATTTCTCGTGCTTATTATTCCAATCAATTTAGAATAATCTAAAATAACAAGCTGAAGAAAAAACAGTGAATCCTACTCTTATCAATAATTTTCTTGAAGAATATCTTCATCAAAAATATTATTTGGAAATAATAATTTAATACCTTCCATAAAATATTCTATTTTTTGATTAAAATAAAATAATCGATGTTTACTTGATTTATAGTTGATCTTTTACGTGATTGAATCAACTTTAGATTAGATTTTTCTAAACAAGAAATAAATTCTTCATAAGATTTGAATTGAAAATCTTACTAAAATCAGTATTTTTGGGGCAATTTGAGATATTTGAGGAACTTATATTAAAGAATGTAAATTAATTCGTATTATCAATTCTGGTAATGTCAATATCAACCATAGATATTTCAAAAATTATATTGTATTTTATTAAAATACTATAATTTTTTCCTTGTTTTAAGTATCTGTATGCGGTTTATTAAAACAAATTAAACCGCAATATATGCAAAATTATATTTGAACTTGGTTATCTATTGATATTAATATATATTTAATATTAATATAAATTGAGTTATAATGTGTGTGTATGATTTTTTATTATTTATATTTGAACTTGGTTATCTATTGATATTGATATATATTTAATATATTATAATTTTGTTCATTTACAATGCTTGCCGCAAAGTTTTCTAGAAGATAATTATTAAGAATATTATCCTTTTTGGAAGATAACAAAATATGGAACAAAATATGGAACTAACTCTTCTTCTTCCCTAAATCTACAATCGAGGGTTCCAAATCTATAATCTATTACCAAAAAATTCTTGTGCTTATTATTCCAATCAATTTAGAATAATCTAAAATAACAAGTCAAGAAAAAAACAGTGAATCCTACTCTTATCAATAATTTTCTTGAAGAATATCTTCATCAAAAATATTATTTAGATATAATAATTTAATACCTTCCATAAAATATTCTATTTTTTGATTAAAATAAAATAATGGATATTTACTTGATTTATAGTTAATCTTTTACGTGATTGAATCAACTATAGATTAGATTTTTCTAAATAGGAAATAAACTCTTCATAAGATTTGAATTGAAAATCTTACTAAAAAAATGTTTGACTTTGTTTTTTATTTTTCCACATCATCTTATATAAACACTCAAGATTTTATCCGCTCTCTCCTTATACAAAATTCCCCAAATATCTCAAATTTCCCCAAAAATGCTGATTTAAGGCGTCCCGAATGTATTTCGGACGCCAAAAATACTTTTTGACGTCCCGAACCTATTTCATTTCGCCAAAAAAATTTTCTCCCAAAAAATTCTCCAAATATCTCAAATTGCACCAAAAATACTAATTTTAGGTGTCCCGAATAAATTTCGAGAACGCCAAAAATACTTTTTTGACGTCCCGAACCTATTTCGGGTCGCCAAAAAATTCTCCAAATATCTCAAATTCAAATTGTGCCAAAAATGCTGATTTTAGGCGTCCCGAATAAATTTCAGGACACCAAAAATACTTTTTTGACGTCTTGAAACTATTTTAGGACGTCTAAAGTCTCAAACTCAAGTAAATAATAACAATAATGCCATCGCCTTCACTTTTTACTTCTTTTTTTTTTAAAAAAAAGGGACGTCTTTAGGGTAGCAAGATCTATATTTTGTAGTAGTGATAGCAAGCATAATTACAAGCGGAGGTGCAACGAAGAAGAAAAACCAAAGGTGTGAACTTGGAAAAAAAATCGAAGATGGCGACAACGACACAAAGTTTCCAAGATGAAAATAGGGCACCTAAATAAGTAATATTTAATTTCTTTCAACCTAATATATTTTTTATTCTTTCTTCTGCGTGATTTTTAGCCTTTCTCTACCCAAATTGATAACTCGGTTTCAAATTGTTGAGTTTAACAAGTTTGATCGTATCAAAAATGAGTTTAACCGAGTCAAAAATGAGTTTGACCGAGTTTAAGCCTAAAACGATTTTATATCTGAGTTAATGCATTTTCCTAAGGTGAAAACGCAAACTCGTTAAACTCGGTGAGTTGGCTTGCAAGTTTAACAACATTGGTTACTCGTCCTCACCTCACACCTAAACATTGACCGAGATGGCTCGTATATTTCTCTCCTCTTGCTTTCTGCTTCTAATGGATTCTCTCATCTTCACATCATCAAGTATATTATATTCTCATGTTCTTGTTCATATGATTATATTCAAATCTCGGTTGTTTATTTCATGTAACACTACTACAAAAACGCTTTTAAAGTCCATTTTAAAGCCCTTTTTACCTCCATTTTCAGGGGGACACTTACTTGAGCGATGTAATAAAGTTTAGGAACAACATCCATTAAAAAAGAGACGTCGTAAGAGACTTCCGACGTCCCTTTTTAGGTTTTTTTTTTTTTTTGGAAAAAAAATTCCACACCATTGAAACCGAAAATCTTTGGAGTAAACTTCAGCAATAAGAGGAAGTGTTCTTTCACCAACCTGTGTGAGCTTCAAGCCTCTCCAGATTTGGAAAATCAACAAGATTTTCAAGCTTCTCTAGATCTGGAAAATCAGATAAATTTCATCCCAATTGGTAGTAGGGAACTGGAGAAAATTACAAAAAATGGCCTAGATAGTTTTGAAATTACAGAAAAGCAGCAACGACAACTAGGAGGCAGAGATGGGCGGCCAAATAGGTAAGATTGGGATTAGGAGAGAGAAGGGAAATTGGAGAGAGAATAACTGAATTGTAATTTCCAAAATATCTATATCATTTTCTGTAATTTTCTTCAGTTTTTTATTACCCAGGATGAAATTTAGCTGATTCATCATCCATGTTAGCCTTAAAAATACAAAAAAGTCAAATTAGCGGTCAATGGATACTTTTACTCAACTTTTATAACCACATAATCACTTTTGCACCACAAAAAAACACTTAGTGTTAGGTGCACTTTTAGAAAAACCACATGTATTTTTGCACCTTAACCCTTGATTAATTAATTAAAGCATGAGAAATAATGGAGCCTTGTTTTCTTGAATATATATACATGCACTTGAAAGACTTTGAGATCGAGAGAAGTCGACTTAGAGTCATGAGAATGAATTGGTTATGACGTCTTTTGAAATTTGCAGTGAGGCGTTACAATTCAATAGTAAAATCATGATCGACTTGACAATTATTAAATTAATATTTTAAATATGTCTTAATTTTTAAATAAAAGATATATAAAAAGTATTTGAAAACAATAAAATCAATTTAAAATACAAAATGACTAAAGATAAAATAAAAATATAATTTAAAATAATTATTAATTTTAGAAAATATTTATACAATGTATATATATTTAAAAATGAAAAATAAAATTGAGAAAGTCAATAAATTAAGCATAACTCATAATTATTTTTATTTTTAATTGATCAATACGAGCAATAGATGCATTAATAGAAAATTGTTAAAAATTCCTTACAAAATTTACTGCCTAGAAGCACCTGAAACTTGTTTTAGCCAACCTATCTTCAGCACTCTTCGATCTCAATCACTACTAGAAAAAGCCAAAATAGCGACGGAATTTGTGACAAAAAAACCGTCGCAATTTGCTACGGAATCAAAATCCGTAGCAAACTTTTGCTACGGAATCCTAATTCCGTCGCAATTTGCTACGGAATTGAAAATCCGTAGCAAAATTTTGCTACGGAATTCTAATTCCGTAGCAAAATTTTCTCAAAAAAAAAATCTGATTTCTTGCAAGGAAAAAGGCCGCAAATTTGCTACGGAATTGAAAATCTGCAGCAAAATTTTGCTACGGAATCCAAATCCGTAGCAAAATTTTCTCCAAAAAAAAAAAAAAAAAAAAAAATTTCGATTTCTTGGAGGGAAAAAAGCCCACAAATTTGCTACGGAATTGAAAATCCGTAGCAAAATTTTGCTACGGAATCCAAATCCGTAGCAAAATTTTCTCCAAAAAAAATTTTTCGATTTCTTGGAGGGAAAAAGCTCGCAAATTTGCTACGGAATTGAAAATCCATAAAATTTTGCTACGGAATCCAAATCCATAGCAAAATTTTCTCAAAAAAAAAAAAAAAAAAAAATCGATTTCGGAGGGAAAAAGCCCGCAAATTTGCTACGGAATTAAAAAAATCATAGCAAAATTTTGCTACGGAATCCAAATCAGAGCAAATTGCTACGGATTTTGAATTCCGTAGCAAAATTTTCTCCAAAAAAAAAAAAATTCGATTTCTTGAAGGGAAAAAAGCCCACAAATTTGCTACGGAATTGAAAATCCGTAGCAAAATTTTGCTACGGAATCCAAATCTGTAGCAAATTGCTACGGATTTTGAATTCCGTAGCAAAATTTTCTCAAAAAAAAAAAAAAATTTGATTTCTTGGAGGGAAAAAGCCCGCAAATTTGCTACGGAATTGAAAATCCGTAGCAAAATTTTGCTACGGAATCCAAATCCGTAGCAAAATTTTCTCAAAAAAAAAAAAAATCCGATTTGCCCCTTTTTTGCGATGGAAATTCATTTCCGTCGCAAAAAGCACATTTTTTGCGACGGAAATTATTTCCGTCGCAAAAAATTGCTTTTTGCGACGGAATTGAAGTTCCGTCGCAAACGGCGGCGCATTTGGCAGGGTTAGCCTTTTTGCGGCCAACTTGATTTCCATCGCAAAAAGCAAATTTTTTTGCGACGGAACTCGTTTCCGTCGCAAAAAATTTGCTTTTTGCGACGAAAATCAAGTTCCGTCGCAACGGCTTTAATACCTCGCCATTTCGCACTCCATCCGCCATTTTGATCTCCTCTCCACCTCTTAGTCATTTTTTCGGTCCTCCTCATCACCTCCGCCCCTCCCCTCGTCCCGCTCTTCCTCCGTGTTGGCCCTCCGTCTCCTCCAACGTCCTCCGTCCTCCGATTCCTCACCGTTTCCTCCGTAACGTCCCTCTCCCTCCCTCCCTCTCTTGTTCTCTATTTTTTTTTTATCTGAAGTGACTATTGGTAAGCATTCATCACTCATTTTACAATTGAAGATGTTCATGTATTCCTCTTTCTACAATAAAAAATCCGTGTGGTATTAATGGTTCCTTCATTTCTTCCTTTTTTTAACTGCTTTGATGCAAGGTTTTTTGTAATGAATATTAATTTTTTTTTTATAATTCTTAGATATTATGATCTATCTTTTATAATTTTTAGATATTAGAATATGCCTTTTATAATCCTAGATATTAGGATCGGCCTAAATCAATCAATAGATTATAGAACTTGAATTTTGTAATTGCTTTTCTTTTTATAATTCCTAGATATTAGGATCGGCCTAAACTAGAGTATCTACATGTATTAAAATTGTGAAGGCATATGAATAATAAAAATAAAAAACTCAAAGGATTTTGTACATTTCTTTTTAATTTCATAATATTTTATATTTTTTATATAAATTTTTTTTTTTTTTAGGAATCGAGTTTTGCAACGAATGACCATGCCGGTGCATCAAACACATGAGATGATGAAGCATATGAAGATTCTACTTCAGTCCCTAATGAAGGACAAGGATGACCATACTGTCGTCGTTTCGGACTTCTTTTTTATTACATATTATTCACAACATTATTATTTATATTTTGTTTTCTCTATGTAAACTCTCTATGATTATTATTATATATTCAATTTTCTCAAAAAAAAAATCCATGGTACACTACTTTTTGTATTCACTTTTCTAAAAAAAAAATTAATTTTTTTTTTTAAATTTATTAGTTTTGCTACGGAATTTGTTTCCGAATAATGCTCCAATTTGCTACGGAAAAATTCCGTAGCAAATTCTCCAATTTGCTACGGAAAAAAAAAAATTCCGTAGCAAAATGGAGAATTTGCTACGGAAAAAATTCCGTAGCAAAATTTTGAATTTGCTACGGAAAAAATTTCCGTAGCAAATTTTTGAATTGCTACGGAAAAATTCCATAGCGAGATTCGAAAATTTGCTAAATTTTTTTTTCAAGCAATTTGCTACGGAATTTTTTTTCCGTAGCAAATTCCGTAGCAATTGCGACGGATTTAAAAATCCGTAGCAATTGCTACGCCATTTTTTGCTACGGACAAATTCCGTAGCAAATTCCGTAGCAAAATCCAAATTTGCTACGGAAAATGTCCATTTTGCTACGGAATTTTTCCGTAGCAAAATTTGATTTTTCTTGTAGTGAATTTTGTGAAACATATTTGTATACGGCTAAAAATATATGCAGTTGCCCTCATGGAAGGACTTGAATTATTAGACGTAACTTCTCAAGTAATAAATTTTGCAATTTTTTTAATCATTTTTCTCATGTATTAATCGTCTTTGATTCATAAAAAATACACAAAATCAATAGATGTATTAGTTGTGTCTTAAATTCACAAAAGTTAATAAAGATATACTCCAAAGTCCAAACTATGAATGGCATTTGATTTACTCCCTTGTCTTGTTTCTTTTTATAAGAGCTCAACAAGATCAGTTGTCTAAACATTTATTGATTTTTTTTTTTTTTCATTTGTAGCCCTTATTAATTATATGTATTGCATCAATTAAAATGTTGGTAATACTTCTGTTTACTTTATTTCTCTCTCTCTTAGTTGTCTCTAATAAATAAGGGCATACTTCTATTGTAAAAAGTTTATTTAAGACATATTTATTATTTTTAATTAACTTTAATCTCTTTCTTAAATCATATAATTAGGTTATTGAGCTCTTATAAATAGGAACGGATGGAGTATATTGTCAGTCACTCATCCCACCTCTCCCCAAACAATATCAAGATAGAGATGGCTCGTATATTTTTCTCCTATTGCTTCTTCCTGCTTCTGGCTTCTCTCCTCTTCACATCTGGTATATTGTCACGTTCTTCTTGATATCTCATATTCATATCTTACACAATTTAAGCCATTTTAATATGTTAATATTGCTCTATTCAATATTTCAATAGTTTAGCAACAAATTGTTGGTTGGGGTGGTAAGCAACCTCACTCCGGTAAGGAGAACAACACAAGTTTGAATCCTATAAAACGAACTTGTTAGACACTTTAATTATGTAATTTTTTTGCTAAGCATAAGTATTCTCTATTGGAGATAATCCTATTCGAGACACTGTCAGATACAAAATGTGGGCACCTCGATCTCCATACGGGGATTTGAATCTTGGTTTGTCACGTTATGAGGGACTATCTCCTTCCACTAGACTCAACTCCCATTGGTTCATTATGTAAATTAATACCTCTATATATAACTTTCATTACATTTCATAGTTTTAGGAGCTGAGCAATCGGATATACAAATTTCGCAGCCCCAAACTTGGGCGGACGTCAACTCCCATCGACAAACCAAACAATTCTGGTGGCATCACCTCCGCCGGAGAAGCCAACAAAAGGAAAAACATGCACTACGAGGAGCATTTGCAGTGATCGATGTGGTGACTCATGTGGTAATACTACGTGTGCTCAAAGATTCCAAGGAGGCCAAGGATTTTGTCAAGACATTGTGCCAGCTTACAGGGTTTGTATTTGTGTGTATAGTTGCTGAGGAAATCTATCAAATATCAATTGCTATATTAAATAATACTCCTCTAAATTAATTCCTTAATTATAAAATATATATGTGACATGATATTCTAAAAATATTTCTATGTAAGATTAGATTATATGTCAGTTCATAAGTTAGATAAACAATTTTTGGGGAAAAGTGATTAATATAAGAGATAAAATAGATAAAGGTTTTATATTTAAGACCAAAATTTACCATCAAATTAGGTTCTACATTTAGTACAGGAGGAGTATAATCTTGATATTTTTAGTTTGTGTGTTTTTTTAATATTAAGACTTACAACTAAGGTTGTCAAACTCACGAGTATAAACAAACTTGTGAGAGTAACGTAAACTCGTATTGTGAATTTGAATCGTAAATTCATAAAAGTTTACTTTTATTATTAAATAGGTATTACTAGTGTATAATTGAATAATTAAAAAAATAAAAATAACAACAATTTGATCTAAATATATTTTAAATCCAAATAATTGAAATTAAATCCATCAACATTCATCATTTATCATATTTAATAAAGAAATTTCTATAAAATTTATATATATAGCCGCTAAACATGGCTAAAGCAAAAAAGTTAACATGAGTTATAAGAGTAAGTTAACACGGTTTAGTAAGCTAGAAATGTAAAAACGGTAAACTTAATGTATAAATTTGTGAGTTTAACCAAGTTTAAAATTGGCACGAGTTTACCAATGACAATTGACTTTTTTTTTTTTTTTTTAGGTTAGAAACGTAACAACGGTAAATTCGTGAGAGTACACTCATGAGTTTGATAACAATGCTTACAACCATTTGGTCCCATCATATTAATTTCTATTTCATTATATCCAAAATATAAGTCACTTTTAATTATCTCACCAGAAATAAGAAAAAGTGGCTAACTCATTAAATTTGTCTAAAATTGAAAAATTAATTTTTCAATTTTGCTCAAATTAATGCGATTTTAAAGGGAAAAATATGATAAGCAAAATAATTACTCTTTAAATCACTCATATATTATATATGAACCAAAAAATCATTTTAAAAGACAGAAGAACTTATATTTTGTACCGGAGGAAATACTTGTACTCTCTAATTACCCTAATAAACACGAACATATATCGAGAAAAACGTTTAATAATCATTAAAATTATCAAACGTTTTTTTTTTTTTTTGAGGTACAGACACAAGTCAAAGCTTGAAAGCAAGGACTAGGATTAACTCTTAATATAAAACATGTATACATTCGGAATATAAACTACTCGTCGATCGTCTAGCGAACATTCATAATTAAGCACATCCATTTGGCACTTTCGGTGTCATTACATATCCATCAAATCATGATGCCCTTCATGAACTTGGAAATTATCAAATGCTTTATAAAAACCACCATAACACCTTTTTTTTTTTTAAAAAAAAAAAAAGAGCGCCTCATAATAAGAACATGGATGAGTAACAATCCAAATAAGACAGACTGTAAGAGACAGTTCATATCATAAAATTAATTAATTCTTTATTATATAATCATAACTCTTTATTATTACTATATCACACTCTTACAAGCCAATGATGAGCATCCTTATTTTGTTTGATAATAATAATTTAATATAGTTTACCAACAATCATAGTCACACAAACAGTCACTACCTGGAGGAATACGAACTTTATAGCAGGAACCCTCGGCTCTGGTATTAGGGTGTTTGGCACTACAAGCAGCTCTACAAGCATCTGGGACACAAGTCCCAAGTCTCCCCAAGGTCTCAACACAACTCTTGCATGCATCAAACAAACATCTACAAATCGGCATACCAACACATGAACCTCTTCCATTTGGATGAGCCGCTTTGCACCTCGCAAAACAACCTGCATCACATGCTCCCAAATCCTCATGGCATCTTTCCCCACTCACCTTCATCATTATTACATTATTTCCTGTTTCATTCATCACAATTTATCACAATTAAATAATTAATTATTGCGTGAGAAATTAATTAATATTGGAGAGAAGTTGATGTAAAACAGAGACAAGAAAAGGGGAAGAAGATGAGAAGGAACCAAGGGGGAGAGGGAAGGAGAGAAGAGGAAGGAAGAGGCCGTAGAGAAGAGAGATCAGAAAAGCAGAAGAGAGAAAATCAGAGAGAATTTTCATCATGTTAAATTGAAATATGATAATTCAATAATTATAAAATCCTAAATAATAATAAAATAATAAATAATTCTAATAAAAGTCTTAAATAATAAAATAACAACAAATAAATTAACCTAATAATAAATATTAAATTGCTATGATATTTGCCTCATCATGTTCTCCATCCCATATTCCATCATATATACTCCATCCAATCCTTTTTAGCTCTTTGTTCGAAACTACTCCCTCTAGTTCTTATATAGGACATATTTAGAGAGTTGAGCTTCATGCTAATATAAGATACAATTTTCATATTTGTCAATTTTTTCCTTATTTACCTCTATTGATGTTTCATAACAATATATTAAGGAGGAGAGGGAATGAGAGAATTATGGAGGATGGCTAGGGTATTTTAGAAAATACATGTTATATTAATTAATTTAACTGACTTTCTTAATCTAATCACATTAGGTAAATATATCTTATATTAAGGACCGGAAGAAATACTTATTAAGCATGTTCATGTGAACCAAAACAAAGCCCGCTTACCTCATCCACTGTACATTACAATTGAAAATCTATTTTAGAATGTTCCAATCGCGATTCCAATCACGCAATTTATAAAACATTTTGATTACATGTCTATGCATTAATTATTACATATTTTAAGATTTCTCATTTTTCTCCTACACATTCTCTCTTATTTTCTTTTCTCATTCCTTCTCTCTCTCTCTCTCTCATCCTTTCCATAAATAAGAGTGTATATAGGGAGAAAAAAACAAATTTCATCTTATACATCTATTGCCCTTGACCAATTTTAAACAACCTCTTAAATTACGCAACTTGGTTATTCGTTAGTTATGTAACGGACTGAAGGCAATTTTGTAAAATGTAATTAATACTCAATTTATTGGTGACTTGTAATATGGACAATCTATATATAGCGCCTTACTATGGGAAGGAATATAAAAGAAGTTAGTTTACATTAAAACATATATAAAAAATAAGAGTAGAGCTAGGATTTAATCTTGAGAGTAAAAATCCCCCCTTTCTTCACTAGTGCACAGAAAGCAAAATAAGATCAGAATCTGAACTGTTCGATTGAGATATGGATGTGCATATCGCGGACCATTTAGATGAAATTTAGACTATGCAAGGTAGATCATTTCATCCACAACTAATATTTTTTCTTTCTTTTCAATAGATCTTTAAGTGTTTGGAATATATATATATATATATATAAATATATATATATCTATCTATATATATAAGGAGTGAATAAATTATATGAAAAATTAACACGGGTTACACTAAATAATTAATTTGAGCAAATTTAAATAATGTGCACATCATTTGATTAAAAAAAAAATGTGTGAATTTCTTGCATGTATTTTATTTTCTTTAGTTTATCCTAATTAAAGTTTGTCTAAAATCATTAAATTTATAGTAGATTATAAGAGAAATAGAATGTAAAAAAATGCACAAATTATTATTTACCCGTACCTGCAAACGCAATACATAAGAGAAAGATAATAATGCAGGACACAAATGAGAGCTTGGCCATGTTTTTTTTTTTTTTTTTTTTTTTTTGTGGCCGAGACGCTTCTTTTTTGCAAGGTGAGTTGTGATGTGAGTGAAGCCCTTCCTTAATTTATATATTATTTGATTTAATGACTTTATTGATTGTACTACCCGATGTTTTTCTTGTTTGTACCACCAGATGTACTCCTCTTGTTTGTACTACCCGACGTTTTTCTATTCTTATGGCTTTTGATTTAATTTCATTTAATGACTTTATTGATTCGATTTGAATACACTACTTCAATGAATGAGATTTTATTACGTACGTTTTGTAATAGTTAGTTAGATTTCGTAAAAGGCTCGATTTCATAAGTTAAAGGGATCCTAGAATTGTTAACAAACCCAGGAGAAATAAATCAACGTATCCTAAACTCTAGGATTAATGAGAGTTGAGAACCTAACGTAACCTGCTTCTTCATTGTGAGGATCCTATTATCCTTTACAGTTTGATCCACATAATTAGACCTCTATTTATAGGGTCTTACAATGATTAACTACCCCATTAAGATCTTAACTAACAAAGGTAAGAATCTCAACTAATTAATGACTTTATATCTCTCATAATAATTTTCTTTTAACTGTCTTTTATTGAGGGTTGATTTAGCCCATTTCAATCCCAAATATATATATATATATATATATATATATATATCAATTCGTTGTAAATTTTACCTTGATATAAAACTTAATTGAATAATTTGGAGATATTAAGGAAGCTAAATAAATTATTTTAAAGTATTTATACATATTATTTTCCCCTAAATTAATTTTCCTATTCTATAAAATAACACTCCCTTAGATCCTTAATATGAGAGATATTTGGAGAGTTGATTTTGATTCTAATATAAGACATATTTTCATTTTTTTCATGTTTTCTAAATTAACCCTATTAATGCTCCTTCAACAATAATCCATGAGGAGAGAAAATAAGAAAATTAAAGACGATAGTTAAAATATTATCTTTACTTTAGATTCTATACTCATCAAAATAACTTTTTTTAAAAAATAGATTAAAAAATTAAATTTAGATCGTCCATATAATATCTATATGGTTTAGAGATGTTTATGGATAAAAATAGTTTGAAATATTTATTTAAATTTTATAAGCATGTACATACTTCCTTCATTTTATATTATAAGATACTTTTTGTTGGAAGGTCTCATGTTAATTGATGGATCGAACAAGTCCGGATACAATTAGGCAAGGTCCTGGTATGTCCAGATTTACCATAACATGCCCGGGCACCAAGAATGAGGTTATTGCTAACTTAAAGGAGAGACTCGGATAAAAAATAAAAAATAAAAAAGGAGAGACTCGGATTGAAAACAAATGAAAGTACTCTACAAGCCAATTTAGCATAGCATGCTTAATTATTGTTGGATCAACAGTTTAATGAAGCACTCCCTTCGTCACTAATTATAAGTTCCAAATAACTTATTTGTATTTATTAAGAAAACAGTTAAAATTAGTAAAGAAAACAAATATGTAATTTTTTCTCCAACTATACCTTTATATGTAAACAGAATAAGTGAGCGAAACAATAAATACAGTAAATTAAAGGGATAAAATTGAAAACAAAACGCTATAAATTAAATACTTTGACAAACCTAAAATAAGGCGTATATTTTGGGGCTGAGGGAATAATTAATTACCAGCAATCATATTCACGCATACAGCTATTGCCACCCGGAGCACCAATGCAGACGCATAAGAACATAGGCTAAGTAATAAATAATAAATAACCAAATAAGTAAAACCGTAAGAGACAAAGTTCATGTCATATACTAATAATTAATTAATTCTTTTTTTTTATAATCACACTCTTATAAGCCAATGAGCAGCCTTATTTTGTTTGAAAATCGTAATTACCAGCAATCATAATCACACAAACAGTCACTACCAGAAGGAGCACCGACTTTATAACAATAACCATCGGCTCTACAATTAGGGTGTTTGTCAGCACAATCAGATTTACACTGATTTGGGTCGCAAGTTCCAAGTTTTCCCAAGGTCTCAACTGTAAACACCCTCTCTTGTACAGGACATTTATCTCTCTATTGTCAGAGTATAAGCGCACAAGCATCGAATAGTTTGGACGACTTAATTGTGGAATAAAACTTTCATAAAATGACTTAGTTTGAAAACATTGAAAACGTGAGGATGAATTTTTCGCGAACGATAACTATCACATAGGAGGAATCTTAATACGTAATCCAAAATGTTAAGATAAAAGATAAACGTTTAGACTAATAGTCCCGAATAATAGAAGATAAGCTTCTACGGTAATCCTTCGATGCGCCTTTCCCTTCGTGCCCGATCCACTTCCTATTTCCTTAATACGCCCGGAGTTCAAATGAATGAACCCCGGAGGTAACAATTAATCTCATGAACAGATATGAAGCATAAATGACAATATAGTACATATTAAACATAGAAGCATTTACAAGTAAACAAGTCGCACCGTAACCAAGCAGCTTAACGGCCAAGGACCGACCCTTATTAGGACACGCAGACCCTATGAGACACGCACCTCAATCCATAGCTAGGAAAACAATACATGTAAATCATCTATCAAACATGATCAGCTAATACATGAACACATACATATATGCTAACAAGATTAGAGTTACCCACCTCGAGCTTAAATCCTTAAATTCCCGTCCGAGGTGTTGGGATCGGTCGAGGCGTCTATGAAATCCTATAAACGTTTATCATTGCCATCGTCCACTTAATCGCGTCGCAACGTAATTAGCTACGAGAACTAATTTTTAAGGGATTAAAAATGATTATTAACCCCTAAAAATTCCCCTAATAATAATACCACTTTTAATTACAATTAATTAATAACAACACTCTTTTATTTATTATTAATTAATAACTCTCTTTATTATTTATCCCCTTGTTACTAATAAATAATAATAATATTTATTATATTATTATTATTTATCTATTTTATTATTTATTCCCTCTCCTAATAATAATAACCTTCGTTTACTTTATTATTATTATTATTATTATTATTATTATTATTATTATTATTATTATTATTATTATTATAGTTAATTAAAACTCTCATAGGCTCTCCTAATAATTTAAATTAGGAGATTTAGTAAACACTCACCCCCAAACAATACGCTTCGCTATATACATTATTTGTAAATAATATTAAAGGTGAATTAATATAGGAATTAGTTAGTCTAGATCCTATTATATAGGAGTTTACAAATACTAACTACATAAAAGTATATTTTATTATGGTATATATATATATATATATATATGTACCGTACAATTTTGGGCTTCTCATATATCTATATAAATATTCTCATCCTTTTTCTCAAGGCAATAGTATATATATATATATATGTAAAAATATACATTTACACATTACGAGTAGCCGATTTAATAAATATGCATCAGCATGTTTTCTTTATCACCTCTTATCTCGCAACAACGTGTATGGAGGTTCCCGATATATGCCTAACAATCAGCTAGTCTTTGTTTCATTTTAAATACCCAGCTATATATATATATATATATATATTTGGTCAAAAGCTATAAATAAATATATATAAGGAAATCACATGACTTATTATTTTTTCTTTCTTTCTTTTCCAAAAGCAGCGAACATCTCTATATATATATATGCAGCGGGATTAGCTTACATAAAGGTATACCTAGCTCGTTTAAGCACAAGAACAACAACGGTCACAAATTTTCTAACTACCGTTTGCCAAAATCAACGACACAAACTACCTCTGTTTTAACCTTTAAGAACAGAGACTTTTTTTTTTTTTTTTTTATAGAATCTCACGGGTATTAATACAAAAGCTAATATTGGAAACTCATCAAAACCAAAAGGAGAGAAACTCGTGCTTACCTCTTCTTTTCTAGTTTAAGAACAAAGTAACTGGTATTTGAACGCTCCTCGGCTTTATCTCTCTCTCGAATTCGGCGTTTCTATCTCAGGATGAAGATGAACGATGGAAGGAAAGAATGAGAATGCCACACTCACACTCTCTCCATCTCGGACTCCCTCTTTTCTCTATGGTGGCGTTGAGGGTAGAAGAATAGGTATATATGGACTAAAGAAACCTACGGTTTTAGGTGAAAGCAGATTTCATTTCGGGAGTAGCAAAAACGAACGTGGGTGATACGTGCCCAACCCAATGAGGCACTTTGTTCGTGTTGTGCCAACATGGGTGATACGTGCTTCTCGCTTATGTTTTGACAAAACTGAACAAATAAGATAATGGGCTTTCAAAACAATATATATATATATATATATATATTGTGTAAACACTAAAATTAATCCACGTAATTCTCTTCAAGACTCTTTTATAATTATTGGATAATTATTAAAAATTAAATCCTAAATTCCATTTAAGGATTTTCCTCCTCAATTAAATTTCTTTTGGCCTTAAAATATTCTTTATTTTACTCATTCTTTTCCTAGAATAAATTTAGGGGAAAAATAAGCCTAATTATTCTCATAGTTAGTTAAAGCCAAATTTCATAATTTAATTCTCATAAAATATTCCAATCTCATATCCCAAAATTTGGGATGTTACATCAACGCAACTCTTGCATTCATCAAACAATGAGCTCCAACACTTGAGATTTTTCCTTTTGGATGAGCCTCTTTGCACCTATCATATAAATTTCCCCAAATCCTCATAGCATTTTTCCCCACTCACCTTAGCCATTAATACATTATTTCTTGTTTCATTCATTACAATATTAAATAATTAATGAGTGTGAAATAATGGAGGCTCTAGTCAAGAACCAGTTTCAGTTGTTAATCGCAACAATGAGCATCAAGAGCTAATAATGCGATGAATTTCAGATTTAATATTTTCAAACAATGATTTTTAAATAAAAAATCATTTTTTGAAAAACTGAAATTTAAGACATTATCTTATATATATATATATATATATATATATATTTGATTATGTACCCTTTAAAATATTTTTTAAAAAAAAAGTAAAAGTAAAAAAAAAAAAAAAAAAAAAAAATCAACCTGATCCATCTAAATTATATTTGAATGGTTTAAAGTAATTATTGGCTTTTGGTGCTTATCATTGCAATGAGTATTGAAACTAGTTCCTCGTCTGCTATATATGGTGTGCATGAAATACTTTAAATTTTAAGTTCGAGTGAAGTCCACATGGAGTTGTGTATACGAGAAATTGCTTGGTTTTGTTGTCTTATATACTCCCTCCAATCCCTTTCATGAGACGTCTTTCTAGTAAAGTTATTTTGGTTCTTATTCTAAGATGTTTTATAGTTTCAATAAGTATGAAATATGTTTTTTAAATATACATGATCATACTTAATAAAGGTAGTAAAAGGAAAATTAATATGATGCTGGAGTTATGTGTGGTTAACACTACAAAAAAAATGATTTTCAGTGGCGACTTTCGGCGACATTAAATGTCGCCGCTGAAAGTTAGACTTTCAACGGCGACAATTGGGTCGCCACTGAAAGTATTGACTTTCAGCGGCGACATATTTTGTCGCCACTGAAAGCGGTACAATCAGCGGCGACATTATGATGTCGCCACTGAAAGTCTACCTTTCAGTGGTGACAAAATATGTCGCCGCGAAAAGTTAATACTTTCAATAGCGACTATCATATGTCGCTGCCAAAAATGTCTTTTAGTGGCGACTTAGTGTCGCCACCGAAAGTCTTACTTGTAATTTTTTTTTTTTTTAAAAAAAGCGTCTAACTTGACCAAATACTCGGGACTTCCGTCTTCATCAGTTCGACCTCCGTCTCTCAGTCGCCCATCTCTCGTCTGCTCACAAGTCACTTTCCCTCTAGTCTCTCGACCCCAATCTTTAGTCCTCCGGCCGCTCATCTCTCGACCTCGACCTCAGTTCTCCGTAAGTTTTCTTCTTGCTCCGATTTAAATCTCGAAACCTAAGTCACTTTCCCTCTCTACCTCGACCTCTGCTCGTTCATCTTCGACCTCGGTCCTCGATCTCGAATCCTTCTTGTGAACCGCAACCCCACTCTCCACCTCGCCCTTTCCCTCTCGTCTCGAGAGTCTATAAAAAGAAAAAGGAGTGAAAGAAATCAAAGGCGAGATCAAGAGAATGGAGTGCGTATTCGGAGTAGTCGGGAATGGCTTCGCTATTGTGGTGGCGGATACATCGGCGGTTCACGAGATCTTAGTCCACAAGTCCAACGAGGACAAGATCATGGTCCTCGATTCTCACAAGCTCATCGCTAGTGGTGAGGCGGGCGAGTCCCAACATCCCTTCTTGTTTGATGTTAGGGTTTTGTCATTTTTAGAGTGATTTTGTTTTGTGATACTTGATTTTTACTTGATTCGGGGTTCAATTCACCGAGTACATTCAGAAGAACGTGGCTCTGTATCAGTTCCGTAATGGAATCCCTTTGACCACCGCTGCTTCCGCCAATTTCACCCGTGGCGAGCTCGCCACTCCTTTGCGCAAGGTGTGGATTCTGTTTTTTGACATCTCTGCTTCTTATTTTTCGTGTACTTGTTTTGATTAATTTTAGGTTTTGTGGTCTAGGTTTCATCTTTTTGCTTTAGAACTTATGGGTTCGAATGTTTTCTTTTTCCGTTTCGATTTTGAGTGTTGAAACCACCTGCCTGATTAAATTTTGTCTTAACAATTAAGTGATCAAAGTTCTTCACTTGTAAGCTGCCTTGTCATTTGTTTAACAAATGAGTGAGTTAAAAAATTATATATTGGCATAAAAGAAACTGAATTCAAGTTTAATTTTGTTGCAGTTGATATAGTAAATGAATTGTAATTGGCCTGTTAGTTTGATGATCAAAGACCGAGGTTAACTATTTAACTTTTGTAAATGAACCGAGAAGCATCTTGAGATTTTACTTGAGTTGTAAGGACTATCTTCGTCAATTGGGTGGCTGTTGTATCAAAATAAAAGGAATAAGTACTAATTCTTCTAAGTTGTCATAATCGGGTATCTTCTCCTTTTGGTCATTTGGTCATACTTATTTTCTACGCCTAAGATTAAGGCCAGGACTTGGAGCCTGAGACCTCATGAACACACTTTACAAGAGATCACATTTACAATGTGCTTACTCTGATAATATGGATTTTGCAGACTGCATTATGAATGGCAATATGTTTTGCCTCTAACATGTATTTTTTATTATTTCAGGCATTTAAGGTGAGAACAGAGAACCTAATTCCTTCTCATGAAAATTGCCAATAAGGTGACAAGGAGCTATGAGAGTTGCAGCCTGCATAACTGTAATATATATTAGCATGTGCCTATTGTCTCTTAGCTGATCAGACCTTTTAAGTGATGATTAAGGATCTTTTTTAAATGCAAAATTGTATCTGAATATGGTACTTTTTCCATTTCTTCATAGTAATTTGGTTGGATATGTTACATATATATGTTATTTCTACAATCACATCTGTATTCATCTACTTGTGTTTCCTCCATCTTCTAGTTTGCACTTCCCAGTTTGTGGTGATGTTCACTGGTAGTGATGGCTCTGATAAGTCCATATCCTCTTGCAATGCTTATATCTCTCGATCAACCGAGGCTTAAGATCATTATTAAGAGAACATGTAAGAATGTATTTACAAATTCCTTACTTTGATGTGTGCTTTGTACTTATGTATCACTTTTCACTAAGTATGCACTCATCAAGATGCTTGTTCTTTAAGTAGTTTATTATTTCCTGTATTGTGTACATAGGATAAGAGTAATTTGCCTTTGATAGCATATTTTTACGCAGATCTCAGTGAAACTGACTATTAGGTTTTATGTTTGTTACATAGCAGGTCAGTGAACTGGAAGGGGAGTGGGATAAAATTAAGGGGTATGGACTAGGGATCAAACCAGAAACTTTAAACTTACTCATTTGGTGGTTAAAGTATCGTCCCTTTCTCTTTGGATCGACTAAGAGCTAGAAACGAAAGACTGCATTTTTTGTAATTAAAGATTCTCTTATTTTTATTCGATACCTGATATTGAAATGTGCTCTCAATATTTATTAGTGATCATGTTTATACTTAAATTTGGCCATATCCCCGTTAACTAGGATGTTTGTTTCTCCATGCCTCTTTGCCATTCTAAAGTGGAGCGATTGCTCTGAACGCCTAGTTGAGCTCTCGAAATCGAGAAGCATAATCAGGGGCGAGTTTGAATCAATAGACTGTTCATGTTACTCATTTTCTCATCCAACGCCTCGATATAAAAAAATAGCCATTTAATTTTTTTTAAAAAAAATTGACTTTCGTGGCGACTTTTGTCGCCGCTGAAAGATTTTTTTAAAAAAATTGAGACTTTCAGTGGCGACTTTTTGTTGCCGCTGAAAGATTTTTTTAAAAAAAAAAATGAGACTTTTAGCTGCGACTTTTTGTCGCCGTTGATTGTCAACTTTCAGCGGCGACATTTTAATGTCGCCGCCAAAAGTATCCGCGGCAGCTGTATCAGCAACGACTTGGCGGCGACTTTTTGTCGCCACGGAAACACTTTTGGTGGCGACTTTTGGACTTTCAGCGGCGACTTTTGTCGCCGCTGAAAGTCAATTTTTTTGTAGTGTAATGAGGATAAAATTGAAAATCGCCTGAATTTTATAACAGATTTAGCAACTTTCAGTTTTTAACTTTTTTTATAAGTGGATGAGATAGAAACGTATTATAATAAGGACCTATATGTGTATGAGAAAAACCATTTTACAGGTATCTATACTTTTTTATTAATTTTTAATTTGATACCTATTTTTTTCCTCTTAATTATATCCATTAATTTTACTTTATTAGCACTATTGAGCCATGTAACTTTTATTTGTTAACATCATTAGCCCATGTAGAGAAGCTAATTATAATAGAGTAAAGTTAAAATTTAATTAAGAGAAAAAATGCATAGGTACCAAATTAAAAACTAAAGAAAAAAGTATAGGTACAGGCAATATGATTTTTTTAATATATATAGTGTTACAGTGGAATTGGATATATCTTGAGAGTGAATCCCTCGTTTCTTCTACCAGTGCATAGAAAGAAAAATAAGATCAGGATATGAACTGTTCAACTGAGATATGGATGTGCATATCCCTTGACCATTTATATGAAAATTGCAATATATGCATGATCAAATCACTACAAAAAAAAACCTCAAATTACCCACGGAATTACCAAAAAAAAAATCTGTCTTTAATTAAAATTATTGACTGAATTATGTGGATAATTTCCATTAGTAATTTTAATTACCGACTGAAAACGTCCGTCGCAAAAAAAGTTGTGGCTGTAACACCCCAAATTCTATACTACATACTGTGTCCGATGACACGTAGTTTTAGAAAAATGAACAGAGTTTGAGGTGCTACAGCTCAGAGTAATGTGGAACGGAGAGCATGCACTAACGTTTGGACGATGAGTAACTGATATAAAATGCTCAGGCATAAGCTGGTATATTAAAAATTTCCTAAAAGAATATTCATGTGATACAATTACAGGCTCAAATATTGGTCTATCTAGACCTATGGCTCGGAACCCAACTCAGTCAATCAAACCTATTAGTCAAGACGGATGTTAGTCTAGTAGAAGTCTCCTCGTCTTTTACAGCGACTTATGACTAAACCACATAGACCAACCTTTCCTTAGTTTAAGCACCAAATGGTTTGAAATAATTTTATCGGATTCATGCCAAAACTAGTCTCTGTTAAACTTCTTTCGGCATTTGCTTTGACCAGCGCCTCTTCTCGGCTTTGTCCATTGGTGCCTTTCACGGCTCCGTTCACGTTATCTTCTTAGATCCTGGTTCGTTTCCTTAACCTTAGTCAAATCTGAGATTCAATACCCATTGAATCTCATGTAACAGTTAAACTCATGTTCAAGTAATAACAGTATATATGACAGATATTTATTACATTTCAGCATCAATCATACATAGCACACAGCAGATGTAAAGTTACAACAATACATAGCACACAGCAAATGTAATGTTAACAGCACAAAAATACATAGCACACAGCAAATGTAATGTTTGCAATGTTTGCACTTACTAGTGCCACGACAGCTCCTTGTATCCTCAGCGTTAGGAGAACAACCCTACGATGTTATCAAGACTATAACCCTCATAAAGCTGAATGTATATAAACAGGTGACCTAAGCCCCATAAACTTAGTCACAGTGCATGACCCAAGACCTAGTCTTGTCCATCGCTTTATAAATCATTCTATAACATATATGCATACAAGACACATCAAAGTTGAAGTTAAACTACGCGTACGTACCTTTCACCGCGTAGTTACCAACATGCCCAACCTTTGAATCCAACTCTAGACTTCTCGGATATCCTATACATTATCGTCGGATTATTATATGATATTGTGATAAATATTATATTGCTTAGAATAATATCCTAAAGGGTTATTTTCATCTCTTTTTACGTTTTTACCCTTAGTGGATTATTTATCCTATTTTTATCCTTACATTTTCTCAAAAACGCATTGTTGGATTTTCTGGGCAGATTTTTCAGCAACTTTGAAAAATCATAATTAATTCTAACAAACTCATTTTTTTAGTGCTGTAAAATTCCTCATTACCCTTGACATGTCTATTTTTACGGAAAAATATTCCCAGAGACTAGAACATCAAGAATCATTCCCAGGTTTTGCATTTTCAAACACTGTTCAGATTTAAATCCAGTAAACAAGGATTATCTTCAAAATTTCATATCTCCTTGTCCAGAGATCAAAAAGGTACATATTTTATATATTTAGAAATCCCTACATGTCTAATTTATTCATGTAAAATTTCATGATTTAATGATTTCATTTGATACATAAAATAATAGCATTAATTTTTGCTGCCAATAGAAAGCTTAAAACTAGAAATTCTACAATTTTCACAATCTTGATCCATTGATTTCAAAACTTATTCCCTAACACGTTTTCCACTCCATTTTGTATTTTAAAAGCAATGGAGACTTCCAAACATAAAAAGAATATTTCTAACAATTTCCTAGATTAAACTACAATTTTACTAAGACTAAAAGCTAGAGCTCAAGAACTTACCTCTTGAAGTTCTTACTCCTTCCTCCTTCTTGCTCCAAGATTTTGCCTCTCACTCTCACTTCTTAGAAATCAACTACTTGGAGTTTGATTTGGTGTGAAGAAAATGAAGAGAGGAGCTCTCTATTTATAGGCAAAGCTCAAGGGTTAAAATGGTAATTAACAAGAGAAACAAAATCTCATATTTCTTCTTAAACCATTGGATGGAAAATCACTTTATTAAACTCAATCCCCTCCATTCCTTCAGCTGGTCGACATGCAGCCCTTTTTTAGCCATTTAATGCATGTTTTTTAATTAACAAATAACTAATAGTTCCATTCTCTAATTGGTGGTTTGAAAACATTGACTTTTCAAAGCTAACTTAATCATTATATGATAAATCATCTTTCCCTTATCCAAACCGTCCTCCCCCTCTCTCCTTATCCTCTTCCACAAATCCTATCCTCTTCCACAAAATCTTATCCCAATCCTTTATCTCATGTGCTGAATGATTTTAAGGACTTTAGGGGCTGATTTTTATGGATCCATTGATGACACTAGTTAGCTCTAAGTGTCCTTTGAAACTAGATGCAAGTAGGTAACTGATTGCCAACTAAACAAGAATACATTTAGGTGTTAATTATAAAGTTTAACTCGGTCTCCCATTAACCCTCTTATTTTGAAAATGTGCAGCCCCCATTATATGTCTTTCTTGCCTTTTATCCATTTAAAAATTAAATGCACAAGTTGGATAAAAATCAAGTTAATATTTATCCCAAACTTGACATATGTATTTGTGGCAAATAAATATTATGTGCTTTATTTGTGGCATTAATCAGATGATTCAAATGCTCCAATTGATTTAATTAATTATTTAAGAATTAAGGCTTATTAGCCAAGCTAACTTGCCTACTAGTTTTGCCAATTGATACTTAGTTTAATTAAGTGTTTTAATTAAGTGTTTTATAACTCTTCCATGGCTCATTTATTCTTAAAATTGCCATTATTTTATGTGACCCTAAGTCACATTTTATAGCTCTAATATATGATCTCATTAATCAACCATTGGTTAATTAATTCCAAAGTGAAATTTGGACAAAAATATAATCAATAAAATTATATTCCTTTGAGACACATATTCACCTTTGTATTTTGCTAATTATTTATCAAAATACAATATTTATAAGAATTATGAAAATTAGGGTATTATAGTGGCCTCTTCTACCATGACCTTTTTTGCGATAGACGTTTTCCACCTATGGAATTTCGTCGGTAACTAAAATTACTAATGCAATTACTGTGGGTAATTTCCGTCGGTAATTTTAATTATCGACAAAAAACATCGATCGCAAAAAAAGCTATGGCCTCTTCTACCATGGCTTTTTTTTATGACGGATGTTTTAAATCGATAAATTAAAATGACCCATGGAAATTACTCATAGAATTTTGTGGGTAATTTCCGACGGAATTTTTCCCGTCGATAATTCCATGGATAATCTGAGATTTTTTTTTTTTTTTTTTTTTATAGTGGATCATTTCATCCACAATATTGTTACTGTTTTTTTCAATAGATCTTAAGTATATTTATATTAAAATATAAATAACTGAGTGAGAAATGTATTTTTTTTTTTTTTTGAATAGGGATATAAATACCAATTTTGCCATGGAAGTTTTGGTTTTAGAGCACCCAGCACCCGGAAGTTTTTTTAGTATCATTTTTGCCCTGGAAGTTTACAAATGTAGCAATCTTGCCCATCAGTTGATCTTGACCATTGCATTGATCATTTTTTGTATCATTTTTTCTGTGAAAGTTTACACAAATTTGCTTCTAAAAAAACTTCTGGAGCAAATTTGCTCATAAAAAAAACTTCCAGGGCATATTTTCTCTTTTTATAAACTTCTGGGGCAAAATGATACCAAAAAAACTTTCGGGTGCTGAATGCCCTATAACCAATACTTCCGTGGCAAAAATGGTATTTAACCCTTTCGAATAGACCCTTATTTTTCAAGAGTGGGCTAGTGAGAAAGAGAATGAGTAGGAAAAGAGATCGAAAAAAAAAATGAGTAAAAGGGATGAGAAAACATGTAATTAATTGGAAGTAGATATGAAAAAAGAGTTAATTAAATTTTCAGACAAGTATAAAGTGAAGCTAATTATATAAAAGGAGAGTACAGTTTATCTTAATTAACAGTTAAAATTTGTCTAGAATCATTAACCTTATAGCAGACTATAAGAGAGACAGAATGTAAACATATGCAAGAAAAATATATACATTTTACCAGTACCTGCAAACGCAATAAAAAAGAGAAAGAGAATGCAGGAGATGGAGAAGAGCTTGACCATGTTTACCAACAGTCAGAAACTCCTTAGCGAGGAGGGTTGCGATTGACGGTGGGTCCCACCATAATCGGACGTTGGGTGCTTTTAATAGTGTTGTGTCATTTCCTCTTTCCTCTTTCCTCTTTACTCTTCTGAACTCACCGCTGTTGCTCTCCACTCTCCCTCTCTCCTGTTTTCTTTAATCTTAGCAACCCAGAAAATGGAAAAACCAGAAATAAAGAAAGAAAGAAAGACATTTAAACAATAGCTTTAAACTTTAACACCAGAAGCATTACCTCACTCTCGCAATCATACTCATCGAAACTCATTCTCACTTACTCTGATAGATGCCTAAGGCATGTTTACAGCAGAACCACCCTTCATATTGGCCAACGTATAAGTTCCCGAAGAGGAAAGAAAAGCATCGTTAGGTATAATCGAATTTGGGAAGTTCAATTTTTTTTTCATGCTAATTGTCTTGTTTATGAAGATGACTAACGATATGTTTTGGGGTGAATTCGGCAGCTATACTTCTTGTGGTTCAAAAGCAACACCAGCTGTCCGTAACTCTGATTCTCTGTAAATATTTTTATAGAGTTCTTCTAAGAGAAGGAAAGAGGAGAGCAACGCGGTGGGTTTGAAGAGTGAAGAGAAGGAGAGATGAAAGGAAGGGTTAGGTGTAAGAGAAATATTTACATAACATTATCTGAACTCTATCTAATCTAATGAAAACAATGAAAACAGAGTAACTCAAATCATTTTAATCCTAGTAAACTGATGATTCATCTGGAAAAATTCAAATTCTATCTTGTTTTAAAGAAAAATATTGATTGATCATTTTTTTAAAGTTTTTTTTTTTTTTTTTTTCAAATTAAGATTTTTTTTTTTTTAAAAAAAAAACAACAAGATTGAATTTTTGAATTTTTCCGATGAATCATCGGCCAACTAGAATTAAAATGATCTGAGTTACTATATTTTTATTTGATAAAGCTCAGATGATGTGGTACTTCTGTTTTTATTTGATAAAGCTCAGATGATGTGGTACTTCTGAAGTATATAAATATTTCTTTGGGTAAAGAGGGAATGATGTAGCACGCATAGAGTGATGAGGTGACATGTAGAGAGTGCCATGTGGATAAATTAGTCAACTTTAATAGTTAAAATTAACCTTTTGAACCGTGGAGGTAATATTGCACTATTTTTTAAAACTTCTTGGGCAAAATATTGTCCCCTTATAAAAACTTTCAAACACCTAATGCCCATTAGTGGAAGCTTCCGAAGCATTTTTACTCCTAACCCCTTTTACTTTTTTAAATATAAAACAAACCGTATAGAGTAGAAATATTATATTCAGATTTCATAAGTACACACTTCAATCACTTTAAATTATAGGATTAATTACATTATTCGTCGTTATAATTTAATTATATTTTAGTTTTGGTCCTTGTTTCAAATCATTTGTTTTAGTCTTTATAGTTTCATAAAATTTTAGTTTTAGTTTAACGATTGATCCTGTACTTTTTAACAAGTTTTGATCCCTAAGTCCCCATACTTCAACTCACACCCTTGTGAAACTATGGGCATCAAAACCAAAACAATCAAACTGTAGACATGGTATTAACCCTGTATTGCAAGATACTTTTCTTTTTTGAAAAATCTCATGTTGAGTGGTGGTCCGGGCAACTTCCAAAAAGATCCGGACGAATCCTGATACGGTTAGATTAGGTCCTGGTACATCAAGTCATGTCCAGCACCAGGATGAGGTTATTGCCAAGTCGAAGGAGAAACTCAGATTGAAAACAAATTAAGGTACTCTACAAGCCAATTCATTAGCATATATAGCAGGCTTATTGTTTGGAAACTCATTATTGTCTCATTTTATATTAAAGAAACTTTTTTTTTTTTTAAAAGTCCCATGTTAAGTGCTGGTCCCGGCAGCTTAAAACAAGATCCGGATAACTCCTAATACAACTAGGCAAGGTCCTCGCATGTCCAGAATTGGCTTGACATATTCAGGATCAGGATGAGGTTATTGCTAAGTTAACGGAGAGACGCAATCGGATTACAAACAAATGAAAGTACTCTAAAGCCAATTCATCAGCATATATAGGAGGTAGGCTTGTTGTTTGATTAATAGCTTAATTAAATACTATTTCCGGTTCTAAATTTAAGACCCAATTGATTTTTTGGATGAGATTAAATAAACTAATTAAATTACTTAAAAATATTTATATTTATCATTTTTTCTTCAAACTAATTTATCTGATTTATAAACTGATATGTAATTTAATCATATACAACATATGATATGATTAAGTAACTTATTTAATTTCATTAATTTCTCCAAAAAAAAAATGTCAATTAAGTCTTACATTTAGGACTGAAGGAAGTAATTAATTACCAGCAATCATATTCACACATACAGCTATATATTACCACCAGGAGCACCAATGGAAACACATTAGCCAACAGCTTTGCGATTAGGGTGATTGGCAGGACAATCAGATTTACACTGATTTGGGTCACAAGAACCAAGTCCCAATCCCTCACTGCAAGTCTTGCGTCCATTAAACAAACAACTTCAAATCTGAGGACCAACACATGATCGCCTTGTCAATTTGGATGAGCTGCTTTGCATCTTGCAAAACAATCTGCATCACAGACTCCCAAATCGTCATGGCAATCTTCCCACTCACCTTCACCAATAATACATTTCCTGTCATTAAATGCATATGTTAAATAGTTAATAGGTGAGAAATAGGAACCTAGTTCGGATGCTTATTGCAATGATAAACTCCATGGTGCTCATAGTTAGAGTGAGATTTGCACTGTTCTAATGCAATTGCAATGGTCTAGATTTAAAATTTTTAACCAATGCTTTTTAAATAAATAAATAAATAATCATATTTTTAATAAAAACTGACAGTTGAGAGGTTATATTTATTTTAGATTTTGTCCACGTTAAAATAATTTTAAAAAATAAAATAAAAGTGAAGAAAATTAATTCCGCGTGGAATAATATATGGAGCCTCGTCTTCCATTTGTACTCCCCTCCGGACCTAGTTATTTCTTTTTCAAAAATGATCTTTCAAAATATAATTAATGTTGGATTATTTTAAAATAAAGGTATATATTTTTTGTAAAGTCATATTCTTATAAATTAAGGGATTTATATGAAGAGTTGTGTAATGAGTTAGAGCACTAAGAGCTACTAAGGTTATATCTCTTTAGTTCCTAAAAATATGTGTAGTAGCCATCACTTAGTGAAAGGTTGTGTTGTTTTTATAAGAAAAGTCTACATAATATAAATGTGTAACTCTTATGGAAAGGTTATAATAAATAATAATTGGTTACGTATGTTCATGAATGAACATATTGGGGTTCATGAATCTAACATATGATTATGACTTTTAGTTGAAGAGGTATTGCATCAAGAGGTATCACTTCTTGGTCTATAAATTTCCTACACAAACACTTCATTTGGGACACACAATACAAATCTCATTAAAAATCAAACAACAACAAGAGATCAAACCCATTATCTTTGTCTTTGAGTGCACACAAAGATAATGTCAAGTTATTACCTTGTAAAAGCTATTATTTCCTTGGCTTGAGTGTTGGGAGTGCAATCCATACTCAAGGTTTTCATTATATCCTACAAGAAATTCGTCCATCAATCTAAATTGCACCATATATGATAGAAATAGTTGGGGGCTAATTAAGCCTAAAGAAAAATATTACACATGCCTTGAAGACATTGTACAATACTTTTTTCTTCATCTCTTATTCTTGTACTCCTTATAGATCTAGCCCCTCCAACAATCTTTGAGTTTAATTCCTTGAAGTGCTATTCATGGACCGCTTTCATCATTGTCACCTTTTGTTACTCAGGATTTCCCTTGAAATAAGAGAGCAAAATGGATACTGTGATCTAGAAACTTTGCAGAGGGTCATCTCGAATTTATTTAGTCAATAGCAAAGGAGAGAGGTAAGTACCTATTTACCTTTTTATATTGAATATAGGTTATACAATCATGAGGTTTATTCATGATTGGTTTGATGCAATTATTTTTGCTTAAATTATATGGTTTATTGCCTGTGGAATCGTGATTTTTTTTAATCATATTTGATCACAAATTGGTAAAAAGCATGATAAATTTTAAATTTAATAAATGGATAATTATCATGAAAAATTCTATAGGTAATTAGATGGGTTGATAATTATCATGTTATATTCTAATTTAATTAGAATGATTGATGGAAAATATGATGTAAATAAATGCATGGATTGAACATAGTTTGAATAATTTCAAATAAATTAACATGCATATGGATAAATTTATTATTGTCTCATCGATCATGCATTGTGAAATTACGCTATCAGAGTGTGGTTGCAAGTACTACTACAAAAAAACTTTTAACATATGTTTTTAAGACCATTAGACGACTGTTTCAAGGGTCATAAAAAAAAAAAAAGAATCATTGAAAGTTTAGGACAAACAACAATTGTTTTTGAAAAAAATAGCGTTGAATTTCAACGACTATTATTTAAATAACAATAGTTGTATGTCTACAAATCCACAACACGCATACATGCTAGGTAGTCCATAGAACCATCCAAAACACAATATAAGGCGCAATTTGAACAAGCTAAAGCCTCATGAGAAAAAGAATGGATTGAAAATGGATGATAAACAACACCATTCAAGATTTGACACAAGAAATAGAGCATTTCATGTCCAACGAAGCACAAAATAAGAAGAAAAATAAAAAACAAATAAAACATCTTAAGTCTCAATTGAATGAAACATAAGACAAAAAAAAAAGAAAAAGAAAGAAAAAAAAAGCACTAAGAAGTAGAGCAGAAAAACACTACAATGGAACTATCCATTCAAAATTTTCAACAAAAGAAAGCACCAGTAAATAGAGCTCTGGTATCCTCATCATCGCATGTGGGGGCTTCCTCCTCTTCACGGTGCTTAGGATCGTTGTTCGACAAATTGTTTAGTGCGGAGAGAGATGCAGATCTGCAATTGAGATCTAAAACTGGCGGCAAATGCAAATCTGGAGGCTGTGTAGCACACTTGTAGTTCACGACAAAGGACGAGTCAGAGTCGAAGTCGCTCACGCCGCATAGCAAACCTCCTTGGTGGCAAGGGTAGGGTCGTTGGGTGCGGCGATGGAGATGGGTATGTCTCAAGACTCTTATTTAAAGGTTGCGTTTAGGATTTGAAGGAGATGTTCTGCACTGTTGGGTTTTTAAGAGAAAACTTTATATTTTTATGGAAGAGATAGAACAATAAAATGTCGAAGGTGCAAGATTGAAGTTGAAATATTTAAAAAATTCAAGTTTCAACGACTAGTTTTGAAAAACCAGTCGTTGTAACTCAAAATAAAAATTAACATAAAATGGCATGAGGGAGGCTTAAACTAAATAATATCGATATATTTTTTTTACAGATATATATAAAAAGAGATATATTGTTTAATTTATTAAATTTAATTAAGAACTAACTAAATGAAAATACAATTAGATTTCTTCTATTAACTATCGATATTCTTGGCTATATACTAGAAAATAGCTATAAATATGGGATAAAATTATATATGTATGTGTGTGTGTTGTTTAATTTATTAAATTTAATTATTATGAACTAACTAAATAAAAATACGGATTTATTTTTTTCTTAACTATCAAAATTCTAGGTTACATACTAGGAAATAGCTATAAATATGAGATAAAATTATAGTGGTCATATAATCTTGAAGCTTTTATTCTAACAGTAAGTAGCACTAATTTTTTGCAAATTAAATGGTGTCTCAAAATAAATAAAATAAAATAACCGGTGTCTAAGATACAACAAATGTTTTTATTAAAACAGTCGTTGTATCACAACATTTAATGTCTGTTTTTTAAAAACGGACGTTTAAAGTAAGAAAAAAAATTATAACAATGTCACCGCCTACGTTTTAACATCTACATTTTTTAAAACAGACGTTAAAAGTTAGGAAAAAATTGCAACAATACCACCACCTACATTTTAACATCTACATTTTTTAAAACGGACGTTAATTAGGGGACGTTAAATTCCTATTTTGTAGTAGTAAAGTACTTGACTTTTTAATACATCCCAGGTTAGAAAGTACTTGGTAATCTTAAGACTAAAAGGGGGTAGGTTGAGCCTTAATTTGGCTCTTAATGGACTTGTAAGGATATATTTGTTGGAGCATTTATCATACTGGTGCTCTTGACGGAGTCTACCTATATGATAATGAAGTGAGGTCGCTTCTAAGAGTCCAAGGATTTGGCTCTGAAAAGTTCTCATGAAAAGGATACAGACATAGAGCCACAAGTAAACATGACTTTTGAAGTGGCATGCAATGGCCCAAGATCCCATGAGTAATTCATGCACATTTGTTTATATGGGATAATTGGTTCAAAACTTAGTCTACTATATTATTTTAGATAGGTGAAACCATGTCTTACTCAGGTAAATGTTCAAATCCTTGAGATACCTTTTTCGACAACATGAGATTTTTGAAGTAATAAGAGTTTATTATCATTTTAAAATTGTGAGGAATTGTTGGAATATTTTAAAATGAAGAGATGTATTTTTATAAAGTCATATCTTATATATTAAGGGATTTATATGAAGAGTTATGTAAGGAGTTAAAACACTAAGAGTCACCAAGGTTGCGTCTCTTTAGTTCCTAAAGACATGCATGTGTGGTAACCATCACTTGGTGAAAGGTTGTGTTGTATTTATAAGAAAGCTCTATATAATATAAATGTGTGACTCTTCATGGAAAGGTTAGAATAAATAACCATTAGTTACGATTGGTTCATGAATGAACATATAGAGTTCATGAATCTAAACATATATGGTTATAACTTTTAATTGAAGAGGTATTGATTCAAGTGACATTACTTTATGGTCTATAAATACCCTACACCATCACTTCATTTGGGATACACAATACAAATCACATCAAAAATCAAACAACAACAAGAGATCAAACTCATCCCCTTTATCCTTGAATGCACAAGATAAAGTCAACTTATTACTTTGTAAAAGCCATTGTTGTCTTGGCTTGAGTGTTGGGAGTGCAATCCATAATCAAAGTTCTTCATTGTATCTTCCAAGAAATTCACTCATCAATCCAAATTGCACCCTATTAGAGAGAAATAGGTGGGGGCAAAGTAAGTCTAAATGAAAATGTTGTCTATGTCTTAAAAATATTGTACACTACTTTCTTCTTCATCTCTTATTCTTGTACTCCTCAGAAATGCAGCCCCTCAAACAATTAATATACTTGCTTTTAGGCATCTGAAATGTAAAATATCATGACATTACATAGAGGCTAAATTTTTTTTTTTTTTGGGCATATTGCTCATGAGTTATTGTAGAACTTCTTAGTAATTAGCCAGATTGCTTGCCACGAAATTCATATACCACTACTACAAAACGAGGATACGGAGACCTATTTTTCGTACTTTTGACGTCCTTTTCGGGGGACGTCTATCCGAAGTGCCATAGGGAAAACTTAAGGAGTCCTATTTTAAAATTAGACGCCTAACATAAGGAGTCCTATTTTAAAATTAGACGTCCTTTTGTGTATTTTTTTTTTTAAAAAGAACCCCGAACCCGCTTAGGTTCGGGATGTAAGGCAACTTGCTACCAAGAAGAACCGACAACCGAGATAAGAAGAAGACAGTTACCGAAGCAACAATCGACTACACAAAATCAGAAACTTAAATCAATAATATCAATGCTTGACGGCTTGAAATTTCAAAATGAAAAAAGGCAAATCGAACTAAAAACTATTAATAATATTAGATCTACAAACACAAAATCAGAAACTTTAATCAAATCTACACACACAAAATCGGAGAAGGGAGGTCGACGGAATAGATACCCAGACGGAGGGCTAGAACCATGAAGATTTCAAAACAAAGAAAAATCCAAGTTGCACTTAACCCCAATCGGCAATGCCACACCTTGTCGTCGACGGATCATCAACCTGTCGAAGCTATTGCAACCCAAATCAGTAGATCGCAACCTAGAGACGTTGTCGGCCGTAAGGGATGGGGAGGGAGGTCGCGGTCGCCACCGCCGTCGTCTCCGGTGGCGTGGTGGGTCATGAACGCTACAGATCTGAAAGAAAATGAAAATGGGAGTGAAGGGTCACGACGCGTGGGATATGAAAAAATGAAGAACTTTTGACGCGGGATGTGAAAAAGGTGGATTATTTAACTTAGAGCATAACTTTTGGAGTCTAAGTTTATTAATTAGACTCAAAAGTTATGCTTTTGGAGTCTAAGTTTTAAACTTAGACTCCAAAAGTGTCTCCGCGGAGCCCCACTCAACCCCACTGCTTTACACCACGTGATCCCTTTGACGTGACATTCTTTTCATTGCGACATAACCTTTGGAGTCTAAGTTTAAAACTTAGACTCCAAAAGGCATGCCTTTTGGAGTCTAAGTTTTAAACTTAGACTCCAAAGGTCATGTCGCATCAAAGAAGGTCACGCAGTTAGGGATCACGTGGTGTGCAGTGGGCTGGGATGGGCCCGCGAGAGACACTTTTGGAGTCTAAGTTTAAAACTTAGACTCCAAAAGCATAACTTTTGGAGTCTAATTAATAAACTTAGACTCCAAAAGTCAACTTTTATCACATATAATTACAAAAATGCCACCGCTTTTATTTTTTACTTCCTTTTTTAAAAAATAGGACGTCTTTTGGGGACGCAAAATCCGTTTTTTGTAGTAGTGTACAGTCACATTTTAACCACAGACGAAGTAATAATAATCCGAATAAAAAGTAAGAAACACAACTTTCATATCACGTAAATGATGATTGCAACTCTTTATTACAAGTACCCTCTAGCTACAAGCCAATAATCATTATTACAATGATTCTCTATCCACAAGCCAATGATTATTAGCAGATAGGCTTATTGTTTGATCATAAACTACCAGCAATCATAGTCACACGGATAGTCATAACCAGCTTGACCACCAGCACCATAGCAAAAACCTTCAGATTTGCGATTAGGGTGTTTAGCAGAACAAGCAGATTTACGGGTGTTTGGCAGAACAAGCAGATTTACACCGATCTAACACACAAGTCCCAAGTTGTCCCAAGGCCTCAGTGCAAGTCTTGCATTCATTAAATAAACACCTGCAAATTGGAGCACCCACACATGAGCCTTGTCCATTTGGATGAGCCGCTTTGCACCTTGCAAAATGTAACATCTCATTTTCAAAAGCAGTATATATATTTTTTCCATCAGAGTAGAGCATCGGAGCGATTGAGTAACTGATATTTATATTCGAAATGCCGTAAGTCTAGGCGATTATGAGCGGTACGTTATACCGAGTGTTTTCAAAAGTAAATAACAAAAGAAGAAAGTCTTCGGTGAGTCCCTATGCGTGCCGCTTTCCTTTCTCCTCGATCCTCGGTCCTCCTGACCCTGAAGCTATGTTAAGAGCTGAGGTTCAATGCCCAATGAACCTTAGGTAACGGTTAACCTCATGCTCAAATAATACAAGATATGGATGATGAGATATTCATGACATTACAGATAATCAATACATAAGCACACAAGATGCAAGATTAACATATCAACGAGTACATAGCACACAGCACATGTAAAGTTACCCATGTTTGCACTAACCCGGTGCCACGACGGCCCATCGTGTCCTCGGCGCTAGGAAAACTCAACGGCATTACCAAGATCGTAACCCGTATAAATAAAGCTGAATGTATAAACAAAGGAACTAAGACAGAGTCTTAGACACGGTGCATGACCCAAGACAAAGTCCTGTCCATGACTCTATGAAATAGTCTATCACATATAAGCATACGATAAGCATCGAGTTAGTGTTACGGTACGCGAACGTACCTTTCACCGTGTAATGGCCACATGCCTGACCTTTGAACCCAGCCCTGGACATCCGAATATCCTAACATATCACCATAGTACTTAGAATAATATCCTAGGGGATATCTTAGCCACCAATGACCATTTCACTCCTGGTGAGTTCCTTTTTCAATTTATTCCCTGAAAATTTCGTGAAAAACGCTACTTTCAGCATTTCAGACAGAATTTCCGCTAACTTTGAAAATTCATAATTAATTCTAGAAAAATCATTTTGAGGTTCCGTAAAATTTATGATGACCCTTGACATGTCTATTTTCAAGTAAAAATGTTCCAAGAACCTAGAACACCAAGAATAATTCCCAGTTTAATGTTTTCTCAATGCTGCCCATATTTTCGTTCAGAAAAATAGCTTAACTTTAAAAATATGTTACTCCTTGTGCAGAACTCAAAATGCTACATATTTTATATATTTGGAAAGCCCCACATGTGTAATTTATTCATGTAAAATTTCATGATTTAATGACTTCATTGCATACATAAAATAATAGCATCTTTTTCACTGCCTACACAGGATTTAAGCTACCCGAAAATTCTACAATTTTCACAATCTTGATCTATTGATTCTAAAAATTATTCCCGATCATGTCTTTGACTCCATTTTTCATTTTAAAAGCAATGGAGACTTCCAAACATGAAAAGGAATATTTCTAACAATTTCCTAGATTAAACTACAATTTTACTAAAAACTAAAGACTTAAACTCAAGAACTAAAAACTAAAGCTCAAGAACTTACCTTTGGATCTTGAACTCCTTCTCCCTTCTTCAAGAAAACTCTCACTCTCACTCTCTTAATCAAAGGATCAGAGGTGCTTGTGAGTTTTGATGTGAAGAAATGAGAGCCAAGCCTCTCTATTTATAGGGAAAAATTGAGGACACAAATGGAAATTAATTGTGACCAAATCCTACCTTAACCATTGGATTAAAAACACTTTATCACATTTAATCTCCTCCATTCAATTGAATGCCGACATGCCCTTGTCTCTTTTGCAATTTAATATGTTTGTTTATTAATCAAATATCTTTGTTTATTTAATAATAAATTCGGTGCTCTTTTGCAATTTAATGTGCTTGTTCATTAATCAAATATCTTTGTCCTCCACCATGTGCATGCCGACATCAATCCCTTCAATCAGCCATTCCATGCGTTTTTTTTTTCTTTTTTATCCATTAAATATGCTTTTTCAATTAGTAATATATTGATTATTTAATAACACTTTCCATCCAACTCCACCATGTATTCAGTCGACATGCTCCACCCCCCTTAGGTATTTAATATGTTTTTTCTTTTAGCAAATTATCCCATTATACCATCTTCTTATTGGCTAGTTGCAATGTTTGACTTTTCAACACTACTTTATACTTTATTACTCTTCTCTTCCTTCCCATTTTGAGCTGAACGTATTTTCTGATTCTTGGGCTAAGTTATGATGTCATTTAATAACATAATTAAGGGTTTAAAATGCCCATTAATGCCACATGTCTTTATGCAATTTGTTTGGTAACTAATCAAAGTCATTTGTGCCTGATTAATCAAGCTTAATGTTGTCTTTCATTGGCCCTTGATTTTTGATTTAAATCAGCCCTCTTTTATTTCAAAAATAATTACTTTAATTTGCCCATAATTAAATTGAAGAATTATGCCACTAATCTCAATTAGTGCAAAGCTTATTTGCCTATTATTTGCTAATTGGCACTTAATTTAATTAATTGTTTTTATAACTTTTCCATGGCTCTTTTAATCTTAAAATAGCCCCTAAATAATGCACATAATTAACCTTTGGTTAATTAATTCCAAAGTGAAATTTGCCCAAAAAAATAATTAATAGATGATATTTATTTGAGACACATATTCACCTTTGTATTTTGCCAATTATTTCCCAAAATACAATGTTTATAAGAATTATGAAAATTAGGGTATTACACAAAACAATCTGCATCACATGCTCCCAAATCCTCATGGCATTTTTCCCCACTCACCATCATCACCAATACATTTCCTGATTCATTATGTAACCACCACCTTGTTATTTCTTCAATCAAACTTAATATGTCAGTATATAATTAAAAATATTTTGTCATTATTTAAAATGAATTTCAGCTTCCATATGTAACTTCTTGGATAGACTCCTCCTATATATATACACACTATAAATAACCGAGTTACTCCCTTTAATTAGTATTTAATATATATGACATCTTTTGAAATATTTTTATATATTTTTATGGTCCTAAATATAAGACATTTTAAGAAAAGTCAGTAGCTTATAATTATTCTTTTCACAAATATTCTTATTTATTGTAGAGAAAGGTAGTATACAAAAGAGATAGATCAGTAACATGTATTGATTTTAATTGGAGGGTAAATTTGGAAAGTAGTGATTTTTTATTTTATTTTTTCCATTTAACCATACAAATTGCTTTTAACTACTTTTCTTAATCCTTGTAAAATATCATTGAAAGTCTTTTACTCCATCTGGCCTTTTTTATAAACAACTTTTTTTTATTGTGCAAAAAACGAACTGTGTAAAAATTAGTTTAAAACAATAAATATGTCAAAAATGTTATATTTCTTCCAAATATGTCCTTATTTTATGAAAAAAGCACAAGACAGAGCATGAGTATAAAATATGAGAGAGCATTGATAATAAATGATTAAATGAAAGAGAATTAGTGGTGAATGAGGAATAATTAATATAAGGCTTAAATATTTATTAAAAAAAAAAAAAAAAAAAAAAAAAAAAAAAAAACTGGGTATGTTGCGAATAACCTCCTCACCTTTAGAAGTTTAAAACCAAGACCTTGAAGTTTAACATTTTGACCGTTACCTCCCTACCGTTAAAATTGCTGTTAAACTTAACGGTTTGTTGCATCTCACCTTAACAAATGACACTTGGCATTGATATGGAATTAAAATATTTCATTTTATTTTTTCCAAAATTCAAATATTTTAACTACTTTATTAATTCTTAAGTATTTATTAATATAATAAATTACAATCTAAAAATGGATCTGGGAATGATAATTTTTATTTTTTAAAGTTTAATACTTTATTAAGATATCTTTTCTTTTTAGACTGTAATTTATTATATTAATAAATACTTAAATCTTAATAAAATAGTTAAATTATTTGAATTATAAAAAAATAAAAAAAATAAAAAGATTTTGAATTCCCTGTCAACGCCCAAGTGTCATTTAATAAGGTGAGATCGCATAAAACGTTAAGTTTAACGACAATGAGGTTAACGTTCAAAATATTAAACTTCAGGGTCTTGGTTTTAAACGTCTAAAGGGTTATTCGCAATACACTCAAAGTTTAAGGGAGTTTTTGGTATTTTAGCATTAATATTTAATAGGGATGGAGAAGGAAAAAAGTCATTTAAATTTTGAGACACGAGAAAAAAAAAAAAGTCCTTATATTAAGGAACAACCCTAAGAGAAAAAATTGCTTATGAAAAGGGGCCAGAGGATTGAGGAAGTATATTAGTAAGAACTAGCAGGGGGAGTATGTAGATCAAAAGGTTAGTAGTTGTTAAAATTAGTTAAAGACAATAAATGAGTAAGGAAAGTATTATTTTTTTTTTTCAAATATACCCTTATTTTTTGAGAGAGTGAGTTCGTGAGAAGGAGAATGAATAGGAAAAGAGATGAGAAAGAAGGAGGGAGTAAAAGAGAAGAGAAAACATGTAATTAATTGGATGTCGGGATGAAAAAAATAAGTTAATTAAATTTTCAAACAAAGTGCAAAGTGTAACTTGATTAAAAGGCGAGTTTATCTTAATGTCTTAATAGCTAAAATTTGTCCAAAATCATTAACCTTATAGCAGATTATAAGAGAAATAGACTGTAAACATATGCACAAAAATATTTACCAATACCTGCAAACGCAATGAAAAAGAGAAAGAGAATGCAGGAGATAGAGGACAGCTTGGCCATGTCTACCAACAATCAGAAACTTCTTAGCAAGGAGGGTTTGCGATTTGATGAATGATGCTTGCCTTGCCTTGGCTTAATTTATACTAGCAGACGATGTTGTTTCTATTTTTTATGGCGTTGATTTCATTTAATGGCTTTTGAATTTTGATTTGATTTAGATATGTAGTACTTAAATGAAAGAGATTTTATAATAACCTTTTAAATATGTAGTACTTAAATGAATGAGATTTTATAACCTTTGAAATACGTAGTACTTAAATGAATGAGATTTTATAACCTTTTAAACATGTAGCCATTGTTGTCAAACTCATAAATTGACTCCCCGAGTTTACCGTTTTTAAATTATAAAAACAAGTTGAATCATTGGTAAACTCGTACTAATAGTAAACTCGGTTAAAACACGAGTTTATACACCGAGTTTACTATTTTTACATTTCTAGTTTACAAAATCGTGTTAACTTACTCTTAAACTCGTGTTAACTTTTTTATTCGATCATGTTCAGTGGGTTTATATATAAATTATAGAAATTTCTTTGTTAAATATAATGAATATTGATGAATTTAATTTCAATTATTTAGATTTAAAATCTATTTAAATCAAATTGTTGTCATTTTATATTTTAATTATTTAATTATACACTAATAATACCTATTTAATAATAAAAGTAAACTCTTATGAATTTGCAATTCAATTTAATTTTTATATCACTCGCCACGAGTTTGTTTAAACTCACAAGTTTGACATTTTGTACGTAGTACTTAAATGAATGAGATTTTATTACCTTTTAAATATGTAGTACTTAAATGAATGAGATTTTATAATCTTTAATAACGGGATATATTACCATATCCTTCTTTTATATAACAATGATATTACCATATTCTTCTTCACATAACAATCTTTCTATTATAACCTTTAATAAAGGGATATATGATAATATTCTTCTTTATATATATAACAATCGTTCAAATAGAAAAACGCCTAAGCAATAAGGTATGTTACTTTCGGTAGGAGAAGTGAGAAGAAGACACAATCGGACATTGGGTGCTTTTGATAATTGTGTCATTTTTACTCTGATTTTTAAAGTTCATAGGTACTTTTGCATACAAGAAAACTTTATGGGGATTTTTGCACATTTGTTATAAGTTGATGGGCATTTTTACACCTTAATCCATAAAAAATGGAAAAATTACAATGAAGGACCTGGAGGAAAAGATATTTATTCATAAAGACCATAAAAATTGTAGTTATTTAGAAGGACCAAATATTAAAATATTATTAACAAATTTTTTTTATTCCCTCCTACATTCTCTCACACGTTCTATTTTTAAAACTAATACAAAATTCTAAATTTCACTAAATTAAACAATTTTTTTCAATTTTCATTTTTGACTACCTGCATAGATATCTATATGAAAAAAAGTACACATTCTTTGGTTTTGTGAAAATTATAATTTTAATAAAACTCAAGATCTTTTATAATTTATTATATATATATATATCAACCAATAAATTTTATACAATTTATTTTTATTTTAGAAGAAAATTTATTTGTGCTAAGAAAATTCATTTAATGTTAATAAAATTCAAAAAATCTAAATGTTATATTGATTAAATAAATATGGAACTTGGTGGAAAAAAAATTAAAAATATGAGTTTGATCATTGTTATTTAAATAATTTATCAATTACATAAATATGAAACTTGGTGAAAAATAAGAAGAAGAAAAAGATATGCACATTTGACATGTGAATAATAGGCAGTTTTTGTTTTGATTTTAGTTATTTTTTAATTATGAATACAAAAGATCATGGAGGAAGTTTAGTTAGGGGCAATTTAATAATTTTGAATTTATATTATAATGTTTGGTTCTTCAAAGTAATTACAATTTTTACGGTCCTTTATAATAAATATGATTTTATCTAGGTCCTTTATTTTAATTTTCCCAAAAATAATACTTCCCTCATTCTTAATATAAGAGATATTTAACTTTTGTTGGAGAGATTGAAGAAGTTAATTAAATAAGCTAGATTAAAATATTTATATTTATTTTTTCTCCAAACTAATTTTCTGATTTATAAACTAACATATAATCATATAATATATAGCATTTGCCATATATAATTGAGTACTTTATTTTGCTTCCTTGATATTTCTAAAAATAATTAAAAGTCGGAGCTAGTAATAATTATGAAATATCATGTTCAGATTTCATAGTACTGTTCATGTTATATTATACATTTATACTCATAAGACTTTTTTTGGAAAATCTAATGTTACAATATGTCAGTGCTTAAGAGGAATTACCATTCTTTTATTTAAAACGCTATCTAAGAGCAGAGTGACCCGGCAATATGTTTTCCTATAATAATTAACAGTGATTCCTAAATTAAGATGTTGCAACTTAAACCAAACATGTATTCTATTCGCATGCTGCTCACTCAATATAAGACTTTTAATAATTAATTATTTGCATTGTTTCCTAAAGGTCTTAAAATGATTTTCCTTGAATACGACTACATGCAAGAGACCACAACGAAAACACGATAGCCTTGAGCAGAACGATTAGGCTGCCTATCAACACAATGAGGTTGGCAGTGTGTTTAAAGCATGGTTATGAAACTCAGACTAGATTGGTTGGTTTGGATTAGAAACTGGCGAACCAGCCGTGAAATTAGGTCAGAGACAGTTTAAAAAAAAAAAAAAAAAATTCAATTGAAGAGTGAAGACGTTTAAGAGATAGAGAATGGACGGCTTCTCCTTTGTCAGACGTCCATGGTTTTGTGCGATGAAGATGATGAACAATCCCTTGTGCGGCTGCCTCCTTCTCTGTTAACAACGGCAATAACTACTCCTCCCCTTCTGTGCCATCGTGTTCTCTCTCTCCCTCTCTGGTTCAAATGCGTTCTAAGGAAGAGGATGACTCCATAGTGAAGCTGCAGCTCCTTCCTTCCTTTTTTTTTTTTTTTTCCGTGTCTCTTTCCCATGACTTTGTCACAAGCGTCTTGTGTGCAAGCAACTAGAAATTTTCTGGAATCTAGTTCAATTGACAAAAGTGAGAACAACAGATGATGCAATAAAGTTTCGGTACTTGTCCACAGTTTCACTACTTATAATTGGGCCAACACAGATAGATGAACTAAAAAAAGAAAAGAGACTAATCCAACAAAAATAAAGTGTGGGACCCGATTCATGTGCCTCATCAAATGTTATAAAAGGGTGTGAAGGAGCAGGCTCATAAATGAGAAGCAGAGAAGGACTGAAGGAGCAGACTGCCAGAACACAACTCTTCATTTTTTTTTAACTTTGTGGGACCCAATTCCCATTAAATCCAAACAGTGTCAAATCTTGCTAGATATGAGTTTGATGTGTTGTCAAACGGGAACCAAATAAATATTATATAATAAATCCTTGAGACTACGCTGCCTCGATTTAGCTTCATCGACCTAACCCAAGACTTCGATTGGTTCAATGACTAGTTTGATTTTAATAACCTTGGTTTGAAGGCAGCCTCCCACCCCCAAACCCCACCTCTCTCTTTGCATATATGATATTTGGAGAAATATGATGTTCCATAAAATAGAATTAATTATCAAAAAGTCTTCATAAGAAGTGATGTATTGTCATTTCTTTGAAATTTGTTAATTACATACTTTTCAAATGTTATTGAGACATTTTGGATGATTAATTAAGTCATTTTCTTATAACCTTATATTAAGTTTTGAGAAAATGCACTACTACAAAAAAAAAAAAGATTTTACTTCCCCAAAAAACGTTTGTTTTTCAAAAAGGAAGTAAAAAATAAAAGCGACGGCATTTTTGTAATTATGTGCAAAAATGTTGACATATTAGATGTCCCTTTAACAAAAAAAGTGTAACATCCCAATTTTCGGAAACGTTTTCAGAAATATTTGATCAGAGTAGAGCATCGGAAGTAAATAGTAAAAGTAACTGATAAATATCCACTGTAATGTATGTGCTTTTAACAAATTACAATTTTTTCCAAATGTCGATATCGTAAAGTACATGTCAATAGGACTTTCTCCAAAATTCCTACATCTGTCGCTTACCCTTGTCTTCGATCCCGTTTACTCGGATCCGAAGCTATGGTAAGAGCCGAGGTTCAATACCCATTGAACCTCGGGTAATCGGTTAACCTCATGTTCATGTACGATTACGTATGACAGTTATCTCATGACATCACAGCTATATTCACATATATAAAAACAAGTAATAACAACACGGCCACCGCATATGAATGTTATTACAGACCGCACTATTCACCGGTGCCACGGTGTACATCCGTGTCCTCAGCGCTAGGAAAACTCAACGGCGTTATCATGACTATAACCCGTATAAAGCTGCATGTGTATGAACAATTCTTTTAAAAATAAAGTCACGATCTATGAACATATCTATCACATATAGGTATACAAAAGAAACATCGAGTTAGTGTTACGATGAGCGTCCGTACCTTCGTCGGTGTTGTCGATGCGTTGACGATCGGGCGGTGATCACGCGTATCCTATAATGGTAATATCATATTTATTAATTTACAAATAATATCCTATGGGATATCCTAGCCACTAATGACTATTTTTCCCTTGCAACATTTATTTTCCACTTTGTTTCCTCAAAATTCGTAGAACAACGCTGGTACAAATCTGGGCAGCATTTTGTCTAACTTTGAAAAATCATAATTAATTCTACAAAAATCGAAACGAGGATCCGTAAAATTCCTTGGAATCCTTAGGATGTCTATTTTCAATTAAAAATAATCACTCTTGCCCAGATTACACGAATCACTCCCAGTTTTAAAGTTTTGAGCCTCTGCCCAGAACTTTTCCAGAAATTCGTAGCCCAACTTTGAGAAATTTTATCTCCTTGTACAGAACTCATTTTGACATGTTCTTGACATATTTAAAAAGACCTATATGTCTACTTTAACCATGAACTTTTTCAGAATTTTGTAACTACATTTTTAACATAAAATATGGGCATTTCTATCACTGATTTTAGATATTTCTACCCGATGAATTTTCGCGAGCTTCGCTACTTTGCTCATAGTTTTCCAGAAATTTTGCTATACCAAGGGGCTCATCTAATTTTTGAAATATCACTATTTTTGACTACAAAAACATGATATTAAAATTACTCTAGCATATTTAAAATCAAAGCTACTTCTAACTATGAATTTAAGACCTAAAACTTAAAGAACTTAAAGTTAGAGCTAGAGAACTTACCAAGAACTTGCTCCTCCTTTCTTCAAGGCTCTCACTCACTCTCTTACTCTTAGAATCAGATTTCTTTGTGAATTGGTGAAGAATAATGAAGACCAAAGCCCCTATTTATAGCAAAAGGCTTATGGATTTTATCCCTTGGATTATCTTTTCTCATCAATGGCTAAAATTAATTTGTGCTTCTATGAAGAGACAATTTGTAAGCAAATGCCTCCCATTGGTTAGAAACAATTACATTGGATTTAGCTAATTATCTTAATTTCCAAAATTAAATCCCACATGTGCCCTATTATAGTATATTTCACTTTAATGAAATCTATTTTTGGTTGCTTGATCAATCACTAATACTTTTAAATTCTGAGTATGCTTTTTAATTAGTAGTTGAATATCCAGATTTATGGTCTAATTAGATTCCCCTGGTTGTACTAAGCTTATTCTTCAACGTTTGCAAAAATAGCCTTTACTAGGCTTACTTTCGAGGTTAAATTATGTGGGTTCAAGATAAGTCTTTATATTTTCTCCGGGGTTCCTACTTCTTCACAACTATTTGAATTTGTATAAATTCTCACTTTATTTGTTGTTTTGAGCTTTTTACTTGTGTACATCGATATTTACTTGGATTTCAAACCATTATCCAATTTACTCTAGGATTTCAAACTTTATCAAATTTGCTTTAGTTTTCTTTCTCTCTCTCTCTTTCTCTCTCTTGAATACTAGACACACACACACTCACAACTCTTTTCTATTATTGGTGGATCAATTGACTTTTCTCTCTCTTATATACTAGACACACACACACTCACAACTCTTTTTTCTTATTGGTGGATCAATTGACTTTTCTCTCTCTTATATACTAGACACACACACACTCACAACTCTTTTTCTTATTGGTGGATTTAATTTCATATGGATTATGCTTTATGAAATCCATTTTCAAGCCTTTAGATTAGCTTTATTAGATTTAATCTTAGCCTTCCATAACTAATCTTAATTAGCATCCCTAATAAAGTAGTTAAGTGTAATTGTCAAAATATGATTGGTTCTAAGATTAATTAGAAACCACTTCTATGCTAATCCTAGCCCTTCACTAGCCCTTGTTTCTTAATTAAGGTAATCCATCCTTAATTAGGCCTTTAACATATGCCACTAACTAATTGTGAATGTTTATGAAAATAATTCAATTAACATAGATTGAATTATCCACTAATTGTTGGCAATTTTCTCTAATTGGTTTAATTATTTCCTCACAACTTTTTAGCTTTTCATGGCCATTTATGCACCATGTATTAATTTAATAATTCTAGGGCAATTTATGATCCCTAAAATAAAATTGGAGAATTTGGTTTTTGATTACCTTAATTCTTAGAGAAAATTCCCTAAATTGACATAAATATGTTACTCAATTTTTGAGACCACATATTCACCTATTTTTAATAGGCACTTTTTATCAAAATATAATATTTGTGATAAACATGAATTTTAAGGTATTACAAAAAGGAACGCCAAAAATTGATTTTTGGCATCCCTTTTCAAATTGGGATGCCAAAAGCAAGGATTTTGGCAATAACAGCACAACTTTTGACATCCCTTTTGAAATTTGGATGCCAAAACTAGGCTTTTGGCGTAATAATTTTAAATTGGGATGCCAAGGCCCCAAATGCAAACCTCTCTAGCACTTGAATATCAGACATCCTTTAAAAATAACTCATCTAAGAGAAGCAAGGTGTGACATGCCTCTATGCGAGTGAAACTCACTATGAGAGTAACGCCGACATCAAGAGTTAAGTCATCATTCCCACCGCAACAGACGGAGGAAGTGTCCAGCTGAGGTGCATATTTAAGGACCTAAAGGCGCAAATCTGAGAAGAATAGGAGTGATGCTTCAATAGGTCTCTCGGCCAATGGTGTTCGACGGCGCCCTCCTTTGGCGACGGATGAGGCTTATCGCCAATCGAGTCAGATCTATGTCATCTTTGTAGCTCGAAGACGTCCATATCTGGTGAGCTTCACTCAGTCATCTCTGTACATTGAGATCTAGTGAGCTTCACTGCCAACAATCGTGAGTTCTCCTCGTTTGACGTTTTTCAGTTCGTCACCATTCTCTTTGGCCTTATGAGCTACTGGGAGCACAACCTTACCCACATCATCGGAAAAGACTTTGTTGGTTGATGGTGGTGGAGGGATTACATCTTTTGCAATTTCTCCAGCTCCCACATCAACGTGTCCTCGATTTCCTTCCTTTGTTTGGTTATCCTCTTTTGGTACTCAGACGACACAAACTCCGATCTCTTATCCAAATAGGTAAAATAGGAATGAATGAAGGCGTTGGAACCCCAAAGCTTATCAAATCTAGAATGGTGGTAGGTGAAATCAGAGAGATCAAAAGGTAATCGTCTGATTTCTTATGGCATTAATGACGGTCGTCTCAAGAACAAGATTACAGTGGATGGTGGGTGGAGCGAACGTGGCGGCCCAAATGTTGCCTTTGTCTTTGATAGCTCTGGTGAGTCTTTATCCACATCGTCATTATGTGCAACCACCACTTCTTCCCCTGCATTCCCACCACCACCGTCGACATTGTGCTTCACCACTATTGGAAGTCCCCCCCCCAAACCACCCTTTTATCCTTTATCAAGGCGCACGAAGTAATTTCTTTTTTCTAAAAAACAAAAACAAAACTTAAGGTGTTCCTTTTTTAATGGACGTCGTTTGGAAACTTTACTATATCACTCTCATAAGCATCTTCCTAAAAATGGACGTAGAAATGGTCTAAAAAAGGACGTTAAAATGTTTTTTGTAATAGTGATTGTAATACCCGGAAAAAAAAACCCCTAATTATTTTAAATACAATACTTTGGTAAATAGTGCCTATTAAAAATAGGTGAATATGTGGTCTCAAAATTGAGTAACATATTTATGTTAATTTAGGGAATTTTCTCTAAGAATTAAGGTAATCAAAAACCAAATTCTCTAATTTTATTTTGGGATCATAAAATACCACAAAATTCATATTTCTCTTGAATATTATTGTTTGGAAAGAATAATACCTATTTAAAATAGGAAAGTATGTTGTCTCTAATTTTAGTAATTTATTTGATTAGTTTCCTTGAAAATTAAAGAGTCAAAAATCCAATATTATATTAGGGACCATAAGTTGCCCTATGATTATTAAATTAATGCATGGTGCATAAATGACCAAGGTAAACCCAAAAGTTGTGAGGAAATAATTAAGCAAATTAAAGAAAATTGCCAACAATTAGTAGATAATTAAATCTACATTAATTGAATTAAATTCATAAACTTTCATAATTAAATTGATAACATGTGATTATGATTAATATTGTAACCAATCAAATAAGCCTAATAATATTTAAGAACACCTTGTTGGAAATAATTAGCCAAAGGTTTAAATTAATTACTTAAGTTAAGGCATAAATCCAAGTGGTAATTCATGAACCAATAAGAGCTAAAGATGTGGAACAATGAAAACAACAAACAAGAATGCATGGAGTAAAGGGGGAGATGTGGCAATTTTGTGTGTGTGTGTGTGTATGTGTGTGTGTAGTGATTAAAGGAGAAGAGCCTTGTTGGCTCAATGAGTGTTCCATAGATAAATATGAGAAGTAGAAAGGGCCAACAAGGCAAGTTAAGAGACAAGGACAAGAGGTGGTGGAACATGGAAGAGCCAACAATGCAAGGTCAAAGGGAGTAAAAGGTGATGATTCATCCTCCCTTCTAGCCATAGAATTATTGCTTATGTGGCATAATAGAAAACACAAGTCCAAAGCCAAGAGAGAAGAGAGATAGCTTGTTGAAAGGGGTTGCTTGGAGCCTATAAATAGAGAGCAAACCTCTCTTCATTCTTCACACCAAACAAGCAAGAGCAATCTGAAATTAGAGAGAAGTGAGGTTGAGTGGGAAGTAGCTTGAAGGAGTTCAAGCATAGGTAAGCAAGTTCTTGAGTTTTGAGTTTTAAATTCATAGATAGTTGTGTTTTAATCTTAAAAATTCTAGAGTAGTTTTATTTTCATGTTTTTATGGTTAAAAATAGATTTATTTCAAAAAATTGATGAAGGAAGGGTTAGGGAAAAATTTCGGAAGAAAAACACCGAAGTAACGAAGTTCAAAGAAATTTTGTCGAAAGCGATTTCTAAAATCGGCGGTAGAAATGCCAATATTCCTTGTTCAAAATGATGTTGAAAAATTCTGGGAAAATTTATGGTGAAAGTAGCGGCTTTTTAAATATGCCAAGAACATGTTAAAATGAGCTATTTACGGAGATAGAAATTCTCAAAATTTAGCTACAAATTTCTGGAAAAATTCTGGGCAGAGGTTCAAAACTTAAAACCTGGGAGTGATTCTTGTAATCTGGGAAAATGTGATTATTTTTAATTGAAAATATACATCCTAAGGATTCCAAGGAATTTTACGGATCCTCGTTTTGATTTTTCTAGAATTAATTATGATTTTTCAAAGTTAGACAAATGCTGCCCATTTGTACCGAGCGTTGTTCTACGAATTTTAGGGGAATAAAGTGAAAAATAAATGTTCCAAGGGCAACATAGTCATTAGTGGCCAAAATATCTCTTAGGATATTATTTGCGAATTAACAAATACGAAATTACCATTATAGGATATAAGTGATCACAATCCGATTGACGTACGTCATACGCAATCACGGACAAAGGTACGTGCGCGTACTGTAACACTAACTCTGATGCTTATTATATGCTTATATATGATAGATAACTTTACGTCTGGGCTGTGTGCTTACGAGATACATCTGCGTGTGCTTATGTACTTGTTGGGATACATCTCGCGTGTGCTTATATACTTGTTGGGATACATCTGTTGTGTGCTCATGTATTAATTGTTCTTTGAAACGCCATGAATATCTCTGTCATATACTTTGTCATATTTAAGCATGATGTTAATTACCCGAGGTTCAATGGGCATTGAACCTCGCCTCCTGTTATAGCCTCGGGATCCGGAGGGATTAGGACCGAGGACAAGGGCAAGGCAAAGACCAGATGAAGACCCAAATGGACAATTTCTTTTTGGATATGTATTAGCGTATTTTTGAATATTCGAATAAATGTACCGTAAAGCAACCAGATACACCAACAAGTGAAAGTTTATCGATACTCGCTTTTTTAAATTATTCCGATGCTCTACTCTGAACAAACTATTTGAAAACGCTTTAGAAAATTGGGATGTTACAGTGATGACAAAAAATACTACTTGAACTCCAAAATTCTGTTGACAACAATAGTAATGAGATTAACAAAAACAAGAAAACAATTGAGAACTCGTTTTATTGATAAATCACATATTTGATATTTTAAAATTCAACTAGTATTTTTAAACTTTTTATATTTATGTCATCCAAAGTAAAATCAAATTTTTCAGAACCATCCAATCGGATACTAACATAGGACTGCGTGGAAACTCAGATTTGCAACAAGGAGTCAAATTGGAGCGGGTAACAGTTCTCGGTAGCAATTAAACCAAAAAGTCACGGTGACATTATTGTACCTTTTCATAGCATCTACGGTTAAATTCCGTAGCTATGGAAAAATATTGGAAAAATCCTTTTCAAGGGACCAACTAACTAAAAAATTATCCAAAAAGTCTAAAAAAAGTCACATGTCAAAAAAGGTTCTAGAGGCTTTTTTGATATTATTTCAGAAAACGTTATACTTATATAGTTGTTAATGTGTACTGATATAGTTGTTAATATATACTGATTTAATTGTTATGATATTTTTGTTAATGTATACTGATTTAGTTGTTAACGTTTATGAAAAATACCAGAAAAGATCCTTAGGCCTTTTTTGATATTTGACTTTTTGAGTCTTTTTGACAATTTTTTGGTTATTTGGACTATGAAGAGGATTTTTACAAATATATTGGCAGGTCAACATGGGTCAGGCTGCTAGCTTCCTAAAAAGTCCCAACCCCCTTTATTTGTATGGAGTTTTCAAAAAGCACTGTATCATCACTTGGAAGGAAAATTTCAGCCCACCCATTCTATAGCAAATTATTCTCCAGTAGCTTTTAAAATTTTTTAAAATTTTACTGTACCTTAGGATTAAACTGAAAATAAAATTTATGAGTAAAAAGACAATTGTGTTCCACTTTAGAAATTAAATATGATTATTTACAATATACATGTGAAGAATTTACAAGTCAAATATGCTTATTTACTAGATAAATAAGTGAAATTACAAATCCATTTCGGCCTAGGGACAAGACAATGAGCATATTCATAAGAAGACATGTTATTTACAATACACATATAAGAATTTGCAAGTCAGATATGTGTATTTACAATATACAAGTGAAAATTTACAACATTGTCTCGATTATGTACAAGACAAGGGCATAAAAGTTTTTTCAGCCAAAAAACTTAATTGTCAGTTTAGCCCTAGGAGGTGCATTAAAATTTTAGAAAGTTTTAGGCACTGTTTTTAAAATAATTTACTACAAAGGGGGAGCAATAAAATTTCCCTAACTCAAAAGCTTACGGCCTATAAACCAATCTTTCTTGTAAGAACTAAGATTTGGTGTAATTTTATCCCGAGTATAACAACTCAGGAGCATTGAGTATCTGAAAAAAATTTGAAAAACAATTTTTCTTCAATTTTTTTTAAAAATAAGCAAATTCATCCTTATCGTTAAAAGTAATTGCTGACTATTAACATCTTAATGGCTAGAGGAAAAAATGCTAATATTTTGGTTATTTCTAAGACAAAATTGCTTTTTGAACAAATTTCGGATATGTAGCGCTTATGTGTGGTTGTTTCCGAAATAAAATTTCAACTTAACCATGTAAGAAATTAATAACGATTTTGCATAAATTATATTATTAGTTGGAGAGATTTGTTTAATTAATTATAAAGTAATAAAAAAAAAAAGTGATGATTCAAACAAAGTATGTCATTTAAGATATGTTTCTTAAAATAAGTATAGATGAAAATACAATACCCTTGAGTAAGGTAATGGAAATAAATAAATATTAAAAAAAAATCAGACCAACCAATGATCAGACTCGGGGTCATAATTTAAATAATATATTTAACTAAAGGCTGAAGTATATTTGTAGTCTTTTAATTTTTATATAAGATATACTTCTAGTCCCTTAATTTTATAAATTATACTCTTGCCCCTATATTTCTAACACCGTCAATGTTGTTAATGGAAAATATTAATGCAGAAAATTCAAGTGAGGATCATATAGCTGAAAAAATATATTTAAATTTTATTTTTTTAATATAATATATTTAGATTATTAAACTAAAATAGACCGAAAAATTACTACAAATGAAATCAAAATTTTAATAGTTAGATTATCAAACTAATATTATCAGATTATTGAACTAAATTTTTTTAATATACTCAAGGTTTTGATATTGATGCTTCATTAAATTTTTAAATATTTTTTATTTACACATATTTTAAATTTAAGATTAATAGCATTTAATTATATAGTCATCATTTGAATTTGATGCGTCGGCGTTTTCCTTTAACAATGTTAGAATCATATAACCAAAAGTATACTTAATAAAATTAAAGGAGATTTATCTCTATTTACGTAAATAAACACTTTTGGATATCCAAAAGTAATCACAAACAAGTACAAAAAATATGTCCTGCGTAAACTTAAATTACTAAAAATATTATTTAGCCTTAACTAAAATATAAAAGTATTCATATATAGCTCAAAATATAAATATTTAAATATAAAAGGCATTGCACAAGTAAATATAATATTAATGTATAAATTACACACAATCCAATAAAATAGAGTTACTACACTACAAAAAACGTAACGTTTGTCGCGGTGATCTTGTAGCGGTCAAGAGCAACCGCTACAAATGAACAAATTAGTAGCGGTTTAAACCCCAACCGCCACAAATTAGTAACGGAAGCATTGCCGCCAAAATGCGACCATTTTGCTTCGCTTTTTGTCACGGTTCACAAAACCCAATCACTACAAATATGGCGCCAAATTTGGCGCGTTATGGCGCGAAGTCCGTCGCGGTTGTTTCGTAGCGGTTATGTCAAAATAACCGCTACCAAATCACGAAACGACACACCTTTGTCACGGTTAGAAGAAAGCGACACGTTGACCGCGTCAAAAATTCAAATTTGGTAGCGGTTCTCACAATAACCGCTACAAAATTTATTCTATAAATAGCCAATTCCATCCGTACAACAATTATAATGTTTAAAAATATTCTAAATCTAGCTTTGTCGTTGAAAGAGCATTCTTGGCTTTGTTCTCGAAACATAAGACGGGCATATATCTCCTGGACCGATCTCGGAGATGAGTCTTGGGAGATATTTGTCTGTCTTCTCATCGTTCAAGCCGAGAAGGTTCCTTCGACAATCCGATCTCGATATTCATTGACCTCGAAGACTTCTACTCCTCTAAATATGTCTAACACGCCATCGAATATTGGGTTCAATACTAGCCACCTTTGTCTCGGCAAATATCTCGATCAAAATGAGTCGCTGAGTTTTTCCTGGGAGATCGGTGGCTATACCGAATCCGAATATTCACGTGCATGTTGGACAATTTTCAATAGACTTGTCATTTCTAATTTTATAACGAAATTAAAGAAAATAATTGAGAATGCTTTGATTATAATAAAGAAAAAATCCAAACTAATTAGTTTGATTTTTGATAAATCAAACTAATTAGTTTGGAAATTTTTTTAAAAAAATATATTAAGATCTCGTAGCGGTTTTGGTAATAACCGTTACGGGTTAACTTTTGTAGCGGTTTGTGTAACCGCTACAAATATTCACATAGAACGAGGAACATTTGTCGCGGCGGACGTAGCGGTCTTTGCATAACCGCTACAAATATGACGCGGTTATTAATTTGGTAACGGTTTTAGAATCGCTACAAATTGTCACCCGGAACGAGGCACATTTGTCGCGGCTTTAGTGGCGGTCTTAGATAAAACCGCTACACAAATCACGCGGTTATTAATTTTGTAACGGTTATTTGGCTATAACCGCGACTAATTGTAGCGGTTATTATACCTTCGCACCTTTGAAATTCACGCGCGTCGTTCCCTCTCTTTTTCACTTCTCTCTTTTCGCTTTTACCTTTCAACATCATGGTTTCTCCCAATAAAGGAAAAGGAAAGGCGGTTGAACCACCGAAAAAGTTTATCGGGGGTGGTAGTAGTAGTGCGGGGGCCGTAGGAGAGGTCGTGGGATTCTAAATATCACCATTCACCTCCTAGAGTAAATATCCCGCCCCTCAACCGATAACCCTCTTCAGCCCCCTCAGGTTGGGAATGAGTTTGATGAGCTCTTTGTAAATCAGCCAATCCCAAGCCCAGCGACCCTACATGAGACCGTAGGTGGAGGTCGAGGCGTAACTCTATCGATTGAGGACATCCTCAATGAGGAAAATCCGGACATCGACATTGAGTTTCCCTTAAATGAAGCGAGCGGTTTCTCGATGAGGAGAACGAGCGGGAGCAAGGGAACCCCGACCGTCGTCTTCTCGTTCCACCGGATTTGCGGTGGATGTCGAAGGTAAGTATAAGTAATTTATTGGAAACAAATAAAATTTAAATTTAAATACAATATAACAATTTTGTTATAATTATGCAGATCCACATGGGAACGTCGGCCGGAGGACGCCGGATCTTCATACGCCGAGTCGAGTCGAGGGGGACAACTATCGCGTGATAGTCCCCCGGAACACGACACGGACCACCGATCGACCGATGGCCACACTGTTAAACCGATACCCGTCACAGCTTAGGTGGGAATTGGGCATGGTTCCCAATCTATTTCCACGACGGAAAAAGGTCCCGAAGGAAAACAAGGATAGGGCGTTCGAGGACATTGTGCGGGTAAGTTATGTTGTGTAATTAAATTTTACATGTTAATAGTTTTAAGGTGTATAAATTGTGGCTCATTTCGTTATATATTTCTTAAATAATTATTAATTAATTACTAATTACTAATTATTTTATAATGTAGAAAAAGTTTAAACTGCGAGCCAACGCGAAGAGGTATGTCAAGATGAAGATGGGAGAAGCGTGGAAAGCCGGAGGGTCGTGCATGTACGACCGCCAGAATGGAGATGGGACTATGCCTCATGCAACAACCGATGGCAAACGTCCCCGGACGGCGTGGAGCCAAATGAATGGGCAGCTTTTGTCCAATATAGGAGGAGTCCAATGGGACAGTACGTTTTTTAATTAATATAGTTTAGTTTTGAATGTAGTTGAAAATTTGTTCTAATTAATTTTGTTTGAATGTAGTTTAAAAATTTAAATATAGAGTAAAATATAGATTTGGTTTAATTAGAGTAAAATACATTGACTACACTTCTATTGTACCTAAATTGCACAAACAACTCATTTATTTTGCGCTCTATCGCAGAGGAACACCAGATCCGGGGCGGCTCAAAGGGTCAATCATACGTCGGGATCCAAGACGTTTCTTTGTGACCTACGGTGAGATGGTATATTAAAAGCTAAATTCATCGTATGTTAAATGATTATTGTTTCGTTTTAGAAATAACAAAGTTTATATTCTTTTAGCAAGAGGAGGCTCGGGAGGAGAACCGTCAGACGGACTATGGGGAGTTGTGGACACGCACACATGACACCGTGATGGGACGCCGATCTCTGCGAAGCGAGAGGAGATAATAGTAAGTTAAAAAAAATATTAATTTAACTTAATTTAATTTAATTGTTTGATTAATGTTTTATGAAATATGTGCGGCGGACCGGATTGAGCGAGCCGGCAAGAGATACAAGCGTCGTAGCCCCCGGAGTCACGGGTTCTATTGATCCTACGCCACTTTGAAAGCGGTGTGGTCCCCGTCGAGCATCCCGGCCGTGTTAGGGGCTTTGGGCTAGCGCCCGGCCCCTGCATGGTGTACGGCAAGGCCTCCTCCTCTGGGGCCGGGACCTCCGGCTCGAGCAGGCAACAACCTGAGGCGGTTGATGCGATGATTGCCGAGAAAGTTGCCGCGCAGGTTGCCGAGCAGGTTGCCGCAGTTACTGCGAGGAATGAGGCCAAGACTAGGCGCATGCAGGAGAGCCTCAACAGTTGGTTCGCTACTCAGAAGCAAAGGCGCGGTCAATTGTCGGGGCCTTGACGAGTTGCTTTGCCCGACGGACAGCTTCCGTCTCCCGAGCCTCCCCCTCCGTTCATCTTTGAGGATTCCCCTTCGGCTCCCCCGCCTCCCCCGCCCCTCCGAACATCTTTGCTTGGTGAGGAGGAGGACGATGTTACCTGCGGTCGAGCTCGCGCCCCCGAGAGACCCCCGAGACGATCGATCATCGGACTCGATAGTTAGTTCTTCTTTTGTATGCCCGGATGTTTGATGACAATTTTATTAAATGTAATTACTTGTTTTCTTTTTTTCAAGAGATTTTTACAATTTAAACATTTGTTATCTTTTTTTTCGAATGTTATTAAAATTTAAATTTTATAAAAATATGATTTTTATTAAAAATTTACATTTTAAAAATTTTTAAATTTTAATACATTAGTAGCGGTTTTAGAGTTTCACCGCCACAAAATATATTAGTCGCGGTTTCAATGAAGAACCGCCACAAATTTGATTCACATTTGTAGCGGTTTCATAACCGCGACAAATTTTGAATTTCAAAGAAAAAAACCGCCAAAATGTAATAACGGTCATCATTTGGTATCGAATTCGTAGCGGTTATAAAACCGCTACTAGGTAAAGCGGATTTTTTATTCAATTTGTCGCGGTTAAGGAACCGCGACAAATGTAAATTTCGTTGCGGTGGATGTCGCGGTTTTGTAACCGCTACAAATTGTCCCCTCGTTGCATTTAAACATCTCCGGTTACGAGATGATAGTAATTAAACATTGTCTCCACATTTGTATGCTTTCCTAGCTTTGTTTACTACGATGGATAAGTCATGGATCAAGATGCCGCGAGCTTCTCCTGTATATTTAGCGGGATTGAAAAATTTCATAGATTTCGCCTTCTCTCACGCTAGCATTAATGGCAAGATCGTGTGTCCTTGTTGTAGATGCAAGTTTAAGAAGTGGCAAACACGAGAAGGTGCTATGGAACATCTGCTTATGAAGCCTTTTCCGAAGCATATACATTCTGGATGTTCATGGTGAGAAACGTGGTATGGGATATGGGGATCATCTTCCTCAAACCTCACAAGTAGGAAATCAAATAAATCAAGATGATCCGGTTAATGAAGTCATTTCATGACGCTTTTGGTGTTCAAGACGACAACTTCACGACGAAGTGAAGGGTCCTGAACCGGTTTTCTTCACGAATGAAGCGGCTCGAATTTTTCAGCCTCATGGATGAGAGCGATCGTCCTCGTATCAAGGTTGTCGAAATATTCAAAATTATCCTTTCGATCAAATTGTACCATATCAAGTGCATGTGTGGCATCACCGATAAGGCGATGTCGATGTTGTTGGAATTACTACGAGATGCTTTCCCCGACGTGGACATTCCCACAACCTTCTACGAGGCCAAGAAGATAATCAACAAATTGGGATTGAACTACGAAAAAATTGATGCCCGCCCAACGATCGCATGCTTTATTGGGGGAGGACGCTCGGAGGGAGACTTGTAAGAAGTGTCACACTTCGAGGTTCGGGACGATTCGAAGGGAAAAAAGCGAAGAAGAAACCCGCAAAGATTCTCAGGTACTTTCCTTTAAAACCTCGATTACAAAGATTATTTATGTCGTCCAAGACAGCTGAGCATATGAGGTGGCATGAAGCCGACAAGAACGAAGATGGTAAACTCAGACATCCACGTGATAGTGAAGCGTGGAAAGCGTTCGACTCGAGACTTTCCCGATTTCGCAGCGGACTCTAGAAATGTTCATCTTGCTTTGGCCACCGATGGTTTTAATCCGTTTGGTAATCTTAGCACAAGTTATAGTATATGGCCGAGTTGTTTTGATACCTTACGGCTTGCCCCCTTGGATGTGTATGAAACGAGCTCCTTCATTATGTCCATGATCATTCCAGGCAAAAAGGCACCGGAAATGACATCGATGTGTATCTACAACCGCTTATCAAGGAGTTGGTGGAGTTGTGGAACGTAGGCGTCGAGACGTATGACGCGCACGAGAAGACACTCTTCAACTTGCGTGCGGCGTTGATGTGGACTATCGGTGACTTCCCCGACCGGGAACATTATCCGGTGGAATGTGCATACCGGCCTTGCGTGTCCGGCTTGCAATTTTGACTCGACTCGGTGCGCCTTCCCCACGGTCGTAAGTGGTGCTTCATGGGTCACCGGAGGTTTCTCGATGGTACGCACAGTTTAGGTTGCAACGCAACCGTTTCAATGGGCAACGGAAAAAAGAGGACCTCCTCGCATATTATCCGGTCTGAGAGATCATAGAGCAGATTGTGGATGTTGATTTTGAGTATGGGAAGAAAGACGATCCAGCAAAGGCCGGGACAAAGACGGTCGGGGTTTCGGTTCCGGGACCCGAAAATGGCGGAAGATAAGCGTCTTCTTCACTCTTCCGTATTGGAAAGATAATTTGCTCCGACATAGTCTCGGATGTCATGCACATTGAAAAGAATGTGTGCGACAATGTGTTGTACACGATTATGAATGAACCAGGCAAGTCAAAAGATCATCTTCAAGCGAGGAAAGATTTATGGGAGATGGGGGTTCGTGCGACGCGTGGCCGGATGAGCATGACAGATTTCAACCGGCAAAATTCACCCGACAAAACCGAATAAGGAAATCTTCCTCGCCACTTTGAAGAAAATAAAAGTTCCCGACGGGTATTCAAGCAACATTTCACGATGTGTGGACGTGCGGTGCTCGGAAGGTTCTTGGGCTGAAGAGTCATGACTCACATGTGCTTATGCAGCAAGTTACTTCCGCGGCCATAAAAAATACACGCCTCGATGTGTCGATCGTTTTGGTCGAGCTTTGTACTTTCTTTCGGAAGTTGTGTTCCAAGGTGTTGATCGTGGAGGAGCTCGACCGGTTGCAACAAAATCATTCTTACGTGTGCCATTTGGAGATGATCTTTCCTCCTTCATTTTTCACGGTCATGGTTCACCGACGGTACACCTTGTTCACGAAACAAAGCTTTGTGGCCCGGTTCACTACCGATGGATGTATCCTATTGAGAGGTACTCTTTTAAAATTAATTACTTCAGCATTATATTACTTCCTAGTCGCATGTTTAACCATTGATGTATCGACATTTTTCCTCATTACTTTATAGGTTCCTTGGGAAACTGAAATCTTACGTGAGGAATAAGGCGTGGCTTTGAAGGTTCAATAGCGAAGGTTATATTGGGGATGAGGTCTTATATTTTTGTTCCAGTACCTTGATGACATTGAGACGTCATTCAACCGGCCGCCTCGTGTGGACGATTGTCCTGAGCCAGACCCAGAGCCAGCAGCTTCAGAGTTGTTATTCCCTCGTGTTGGTAAACTAGTTGGCGGATGTGAGAACTTCAAACTCACGGCACTTGAGAAGTTTCAAGCACATAGACATGTCTTGATCAATTGCACTCAAGTTGAACCGTACCTTCGAAGGATTGCACACGAGATATATTTGTTATCCTATATGTTTCCCGACATTTTATAGGCACATTTATTGCTCGTCATCGCATGTTTAAATTGTAGGAATTCGGAGTCATGTGAAGCGTCGAGTTGAGGATCCGTTCACGACATCCTCCGAAATTGATAGAAAGGTCCACGAGAGAATTCCGGGGTTAGTTTAGGAGGAGAATAATGAATGACCACAACCCCCACTCGCGAAATTCGAGCTCTCGCACTCGGCCCGCTTGACCACGCCCAAAGATTTACGGCATACAATGTGAATGGCTTCAAGTTTTGCACGGTTTCACGAGATCGGGGATTGCTCACCCAAAACTCGGGTGTATATGGCACGTTTGGGACGAGGAGTTATGCGAGCGAGCGATGACGGAACATGCGGTTCGGTGACGTCCGTATTATGGAAAGCCGCTTGATGTGGTCGGGATAACTTACCAAGGCATTTTCTCTGTGACGCCCGTTCAAGTGTTTGTGGGCAAATACGGCAACTACTCGAGACTCACGACTGATGACTTAGGCATCAAATCAGTGAATTTCTCCTGCCTATTCACACCGGTCGGTCGGAAGATGACGAGCCGTATATTCTCGCCTCGAGGGCCCATCGGGTTTATTATGTCGCCGATGAGAGGCACGAGGATTGGAATATGGTGGTTCACCTAAAGCCTCGGGACCTTTATGACATGGGCGATGGTGAGAACGTCGCCCTACGATTGTGAGCCGCTCCAGCCCGCCGAGTTTGAAAACTTCTTCCCGACGGCGATGACACTTTACCTATAGTTGATGCGTTTTTAAATAGACGCAATATGAAATATAAAAATTTTGATTTCACAAAAGTTTTATATATGTCTTATTCTAAATTCAACTCAAACATAACTTTTTATACAAACTTTTTTTGTAGGGATGCTTGACCTTGATTGAGACGAAAAATTATCCCTTCTCTTCCTTTTATTTTATTTTTAAAAAAATGTAAAAAAATTATTTTGTAGCGGTTCATGACCGCTACAAGAATAAAAATAACCGCTACCAAAATTTGATTTGTAGCGGTTAATAACCGCTACTAGTTAGATAAAACCGCTACTAAGCTAACCGCTACAAAAACCGACACAACAACCGCTACAAAATGTTGCGCCGAGATCAAAATAAATACCTCGCCACCAACCGCTATAATTATATGTTTTAAATCTGCTTCTCTTATATTTTCACGTTTTCTCTCTTATATTTTCACGTTTTCGAACGAGGCAAAGTGTTTGGATGGGGTAAGTGTCTCTAAACTTCATCAAATCTAGCCATTCTCGAAATATTTGTTTTTTCTTCTACCTCGATGATATTATTTTATCTTATTTTACAGTATATTTTGTCAATTCTCAACTTTCTTTCTACTTTCACCTACTTATTCTTTGATCAACTTTCCCACATTTTTGTTTTTTAAAATTCATTTTATTTAACTAACTCATAAATTGTTGATTCTCATTCTTTTTACACATTTAAAGACATCTTATACGCTTTTCTATCAAATGTTAATATCCATTTATAATTAGTAAAAATATAAATGTTTATTAATTCAACATTTTATAATCACAAAAAAAAAATTTTGTAAATTTTTTTTTTTAAATTTCATCTTTTTGTCGCGGTTATGACACCGCTACAAAAACGAAAAATAACGAGGGACATCTCAAATTTAAAAATTAGGGCGGGAATTTGGTCACGGTGATATCACCGCGACAAAAAATTGTTTTGACACCTTTGTCACGGTTTTAAAAACCGCTACAAATAAAAAAAAGCGGCAAAATTTTTTTAAAGAATAATGGCTTGAAAATGGTCACGGTTGTATAACCGCGACAAAAAATTATTTAAACAAATTTGTCACGGTTTAATGACCGCGACAAATGTGATGAAAAATTTGTAGCGGTTTTTTGACCGCGACTAATGTGTTCATTAGTTGTCGGCTTAGCCTTATATAGTGGCGGTTTATGTGCGTTGAGTAGCGGGTTTTTTTAACCGCTACAAATGTTCTTGTTTCGGTCGTTTTTGTGGCGGTTTTAGTAACACGACAAATTTCATTTGTCACGTTTAAAACCGCTACTAATGTGTATTTTTAACCGCTACAAATGACCGGTTTTTTTGTAGTGCTAAAGCACAAATATAATGTATTGCTATTTTTTCTTTTATTTTCCTTTTTTCACTGAGCGATGTCGTTTCAGGCTTTAAAAGAAAAATAATAATAAATCCAAGGCTAAAGTGATGAGGGGAGGAAAGGATTTAACCATAGCTTGGCAGCAGGGAAAGGCAAAAGGGTTCTGGATAGATGAGGGGAGGGGAGAGTAGATGAAAGAATTAATTAAAAATTGAGAGTGTTTTTATTATTATTGTTGTTGTTTTGATTAGAATATGAATTTGTTAAAAAATTTGAGTTGATGCGGCAGCCACTTAAGATTAAGAGTCATCATTTTCCGTTAAACAAAATTAATAGTGTTAAGGTTGAAAGATAAAAAATACACTCTTTAAATTTAAGGATAAAAATAAAACTAGATGTAAATATAAAAGACCAAATATACACTTTATCATAAATTCAATTTGATTAACGTGTCTAAAACTTTTAACAGAACTGGTTAGCGAACTGATATACTTATTCGTTTGTTTGACGCACGAAACCAAATTGAGTTTTCTTACCATGATTTTGAGGAGGACACCATGACACTATTAATTAGGCGTTTCTATATAGTGTATTATTTATTTTTATATCAATGAACATTTTCTTGTTATTAAAAAAAAAAAAAAAAAAAAACACTTCTCATGTTGTAGAAGAAGTGTTTTCTTATGTTACATACATATAAAATGGTGGGACCCAGAGCGGGACGCAAATATATAGGGGGACACGTGCCCCCCTTGAAATTACCTTTTTTATAAAAAAAATTATATAAAAAAATTTACAATTTTATCTAAAAAAAAAAAAATCCCTTGCCAGATGCGATGAAAGCCAGCCAAACAGAATGCAGCCTCTTGTGGGTCCAAGAAAGCAACATGTACGTTAGAGAGCGTTAGAGAGCACATGATTTTGATCAAGCTATTAGCTACACCTCCTTTGACCAAAAAAATTAGCTACACTTCCACGAAAAACGATACAATATTTCTCTCACACTCACATTCACACTGTATATTCTTTTATAAGGTTCCACGTAATTAACAAGATTTGAATATTAAAAATAAATACAAAACTTGATTTTTTTTTTTTTTCCATGTTATTAATTCATTGCATTGTATGTGAAAACATACCTAGTTATACAAGATTTAAAATATGTAAATCTTTGTATAGAAAAGCAAATCATTAAATACATCAAACAATGATAAAAAAATATGCTTAGTCAGTTTATTCTATCCTTATTTGATGCATAGGTTATTTTTATTTTTATAATTGAAATGTGAGTATAATTTTAACAATAATATAAAAAGTGCAGGGTTTATTTACTTGTAAAGTTAACATTAACTTTACCTATAGCAACTACATTTGTGGAAAGAGCATTTTCAGCTATGAAATACATCAAGACTGCACTTCGTAATAGGATAGGAGATGAATGATTGAATGATTGCCTAGTGCCTTATATATATTGAAAAAGATGTATTGGATAAGATTTGATAATAAGGCAATTATGATAGAATTCCAAAAAATTAGACCTATAAGAATGACTTTGTAATTATTTTTATTCCAATATACTTGCCTTATTTTTCCCTTTATATTCTTTTATTTTTTAATGTATTTACATTTTTGCTTTAAAAAAAAAATTTCAGGGGCAGCCAAATCCCCCACCAATGGTGCCCCCCTCCAATAATTTTCTGGGTCCGCCACTGGTGGGACCTATATATATATATATATAATTTGCATTATATATATATGGATCTTACCATTTCATATGCGTAGGAATCTTCTTTTTCTCATACAATATGAGAAGTTTAAACCCCAAAAAAAAAAAAAAGTGTCAAACAACATGGCCAAATTTGAATAACGTACATGGAAGATAATATGGAATGATAAAAACTCGTAAGTTTTAATGAGAATAAGTTTGGTATCATCTACTAGGATTTAGCTAATCCTTCCGCCTTTCTTTACTAAACCTGGTGTGGAGCTCAAATACTATATTTTGCATGGCTCTTTCATCTTCAAACTCATTATTGTTTGTTTCGTTGTTGGTTTCCTTTTATCGCGCCTGGTAAATATGGCCTATAATTTATCTGGTAATTCTTAAACTAGTCCCCTAAAACCTTAGTAGATTTAGGTTTTTTTTATGTAATTTGCTTTATCCTTTAAATAGTATGTCTTTCCATAAAAAGTTTGGTATCACCTCAAGATACATAGTACTTCCTATTTCAAAACAGGAATTATATTCATGAGAATTTGGGAAAATCCTCTTAAGGGACCTTTTTATTCCAAAAAGCACCTAAGAACGACAATCCCGAGATAAATTCATTAAAAATTTACAACTAAATCGTCTCAACAATTTTTTTACTCTTTACAACTAAATCCCGACAACAATTTTTTTACTAAATCAGCAACAACAATATAGGTCCAACTCACCAAAATAAGCTTTAATGGCGATTTTTTTTGAATAAATATTAATAATCTTTGTCTCTCTTCTGCCCGAAGTTCCTAGCAAGTAGGTCCACCTTTTAAGCTTTAATGGCGATTTTAACTGAATAAATATTAATAGCATCAGCCTCTCTCACCGTTTGTCTCTCTTTTATCGCATCCCCACTCCTCACATTTCGGAAGTCACATCCCTCCTTTACCATCCATCAAGTCTTTCTTCCTCGTCCCTCCCCAAGAACAACAAGATTAAACAAACAAAATCCATTTCACCAATTACAGGAAATAAAATTACAGTAAAAGTTTTTTTTTTTCAAAATAATAATAATAATAATAATATGGTTATTCAGAGCAAACAAGAACAATGGATTATTTTCTCCTGTAGGTGAATTTGGTGAAAAAGGTAGTTTCTTTCTTGTGTTACCCTTTTTAAATGCTTTTGTTTTTGTTGTTCTTGGATTTGTGACCTGAAAGAGTTTTTCTTGCTGTAATTTTCTCAATCGTCATGATTCTTCAATGTTGCTTTCCCCCATAAATTTTGTTTGTTTCTTTGAAATTTTTAATACTAGTTTTTAACACTACATTTCACGCAGCTTCTGTGGCGGTGGTGTGGTTTTTTGTGGCCGTTAGAGATAAGCGCACTTTGGCATTATATTCATCATCGTCGTTCCCTCCAAAAATCCCCTTCGTCTTTCTTTACCATCTTCTTTCCCAAGCCGCGCTTTTCTTCCTGCCATTTTTGCTCACTCAAGCTTTTTCCCATCTTCAAGATTCTCTGAAGTTCATATGATTTTCAGCTGTTTTGTTCCTCTGATTGTTTCGGCTACCCATCATTTGGATTCCTCGACATTCAGTTTGCTTCACCAATTTCGGTTTTCGTCTTTATAGGATTCCTCTGACTTTTTTGTTGATTTCAATAAGACACGTTCATCAGCTGCTCTACTTCTATCTTCAGGTATGCTAAGAACTCGAAACGTACTACAATTAAAGTTTCAGTAAAAAAAATTTAAAAAAAAAATTAGAAAAGAACAAACTAGGCTCTTTAGCTTGAATTTGAACCATGCCACAGAATTTGTTTCACTGCACAGGCTGAGCAAGGAAGGCCATTTTTGACGACTTAATCTAGAATTGGTTTTTGTGTTTGATGTGAAATTTGACGCAATTGAAACCCGAGGATATTGAAGTGATCGAAAAAATTGGAAAGTTAAACGATCCGGAGCATTATATAGCATGTTGGTTTTAAAGATCAGCTTCTCTGTTGCATGCGTATGTTCTTGCATGTCGCCTGCGTATATATATACACGAAATGTTCTTGCCCCGTTATAAACTGTGAGCATTTGATTGCCTTTTTTTTTTTTTCCTTTTTTTTTTTTTCTTTTTTTTTTTTTTTTTTTTTTTTTGGTAATTACAAGCACAGACACTAACGTCACTAGTTACTAGCGGCATTAGACTTGCGACCTCCCACTTACTCCATAGTCCATAACCATTGGTGCATTTGATTGTTATCTCTGGAAATTTAGAGTATATAATTTAATGCTATGGGACACTGCATAAAATTATTTACAATTGTCCCTTGTCCGACTTGTATTAATTGAGCATCAGTAAAAATCTTTTTTCGTTTTTTTGAATGAGTGGGGCATGCACTAACTGCCTGAGAGGTTTCAGTTGGATCGAACTTGTGATCTCCCACTTAGAGGAGCTTTCATGCCACACTAGACTGCAAAGGCCATTGGCTGCTGGAGTAAACATTGAAACACGGCAAAATTGGGAAGGATTTCTGTCACTAGACATTAGTTACCTTGTGCGTAGCATGAAAAATCATAATATAGCTAAGGGTTTACTATTTTTCACAATCCCAAAGTCAATGGTGTCATCCTGTTATTTTTGGATTATCTAGCTCAAGTTTTGATTAATTTTACTAATTCCTAATTAATATCACTGATAGGAAATTTCTGAAACATAAATTCCTTTCCAGAACAATTACTTGAAACACTTATGTTAGCTTTTCCACTTAAAATATACTTCAGAAGCTTAAACAATTCAACTGATCTTTCTAAGCTTGATCTTTGTTTTATGATTCCTTTCAGGGTATTCTTTGCAATATTCCAGCTTGGTTATACAAGATCAATAGAATATGATGTCTGTCTCCATGAGAGATTTGGATCCAGCTTTCCAGGGAGCTGGACAAAAGGCGTATCCTAAGTCTAATAAGGATATTGAGCTGTTTGCAAACTAATCAAATTCTCATCTGGAAAATCACTCATTTTCTATCAATTTAAGTTTCCTCTGAAATTGATTGATACAGGAAACACAGTCCTGACAAGATTTTCATTGAGATAGCTACTTCTTTTGCGTCTGTTCTCAGTTAATTTCATTTCATGCCTTAATCTCTTGCTAGTTCTTCTTAACTGTGTGTATATAGTGGACTTGAAATATGGCGCGTTGAGAATTTAAAACCAGTTGCTGTTCCCACCTCCTCCTATGGGAAGTTTTTCACTGGGGATTCTTACGTGATCTTGAAGGTAAACAACTTGCTTATTACTCCTCTAGGAGTTTTAGATGTAGGACTTAATTTGTAGTATAAATTACACCATAAACTAGGTCCCATATTTTGGACCGTTAGTACTATTATTTTGTTTTTTAACTTCTTGTCGTCTGTGTGTAGACAACAGCTTCAAAAAGTGGCGCACTGCGTTATGATATCCATTACTGGCTGGGAAAAGACACCAGTCAGGTAGGTTGTAGGTTCAGCTTCTAACATATTGCTGTTTTTTTTCCTTTTGGTATAAGTTACATTAATTTCTTGCAACCTACTTCCTAAATGAGGGAAATTGAACCAGGATGAAGCTGGTGTTGCAGCCATCAAAACAATTGAGCTGGATGCAGCTCTTGGAGGACGTGCTGTTCAGTATCGCGAATCACAGGGTCATGAAACCGAAAAGTTCTTGTCTTATTTCAAACCATGTATAATTCCTCAAGAAGGTGGAGTTGCCACTGGTTTTAAACATGTTGAGGCTGAAGAACATACAACACGTTTGTATGCATGCCAGGGGAAACATGTTGTACGCGTCAAAGAGGCAAGTCCAATATTTTTCCTTCGCCAATGACCTCGTAGTCTAGGATATCAATAGCATGCACAGCTGATAAAGACAGAACAAATGAACTGAAACATCATGTTTTAACTTGCTAAATGGTTATTTGTCTTGGTTTTAGGTTCCTTTTGCAAGATCAACGCTCACCCATGATGATGTTTTTATTCTGGATACCCAGTCTAAAATATTTCAATTCAATGGTTCTAATTCATCTATTCAAGAAAGGGCTAAAGCATTGGAAGTTCTACAGTATATAAAGGATAACTACCATGATGGGAAATGTGAGATTGCCTCTGTTGGTAAGTGGACAACTATATTTTCAAAGCTTGACCTTAATTTTTCCTTCCTAGTATTTCCTTCCCCCTATTTTCCTCTCACTTATTCTTCATCCAAACATAGCTTAAAGGTTGTTGCTAAATAGCACTAATTGAATGCCTCCACTTACACCAAAATGTAGAGGATGGAAGGTTGATGGCTGATGCTGATGCTGGAGAATTTTGGGCCTTCTTTGGCGGTTTCGCTCCTCTTCCACGAAAAACAGCCAGTGATGATGATAATAATGTTGATTCTCAGCCTCCAAAGCTGCTGTGGTAATATGTTTTTAGTTTTGTAGTATATGATATTTGTGTTTTCTCTGCTAATGTATTTCATTCATCATTATAACTTATTCATGTCATTCTTCTTTTACTCATTTCTCTTTTGTTTCCTTTCATTGGACAAAGAAACAATGTGCATCAATATAGGACTCTTACAAATTTATTGTTCTTTTGTCCTAAAATTGTATAAGTTGGTTATAAGTAATATCTGAAATCAGTCTTGATTTTGGTGGAAGTACACTGTTTATATTGAAACATTGGAATTTTCTATAATGCTGTAGTTCTAATGGAAGGGTTCTAATTTTTGCAGTATTGTGAAGGGGAAGGCAGAACCTATTGAGAGTGATTCTTTGACAAGAGAACTACTAGACACAAACAAATGTTATATTCTTGATTGTGGTTTGGAAGTTTTTGTTTGGAAGGGAAGAAACACCTCTCTGGATGAAAGAAAAAGTGCAAGTGCAGCTGCAGAAGTAATAATGTCTTTAATTAATTTCTTGCAATAGTTAAAGCCTTATTCTTAACCTAAATAACTCATGAATTTCTCTTGATCAACAACAGGAATTAATCAGTGGCCCTGACCGAGCAAAATCCCACGTAGTTCGTGTGATTGAAGGATTTGAAACTGTGATGTTCAAGTCCAAATTTGATTCTTGGCCTCAAACACCCAATGTAACTGTGTCAGAAGATGGCCGTGGCAGGGTGGCGGGTAAGTGCAACTGAACATGTATTTATTTTTGGCCAGAATGGATTACACTGTACTCTTAAATATATTTTTTATAATACTTATTGATTATTGATTATTAATTATTGATAATGTTGCAGCACTTCTAAGGCGTCAAGGAGTGGATGTTAAGGGTCTGTTGAAAGCTGATCCAGTAAAAGAAGAACCTCAACCCCACATTGATTGCACGGGACATTTGCAGGTAATGCACAATGTTTCTTCTTCTTGTTTTCTTTTTAAAGAAAATTATCTATTTTGATTTTCTTTTCAAGCGTTCTATTGAAATGAGAAAGTTCTTTAGATCACAATCACCCTGATTTATCACTCAGGTTTGGCGGCTGAATGGCCAGGAAAAGACTCTTCTTCAAGAATCTGATCAATCAAAACTTTTTAGTGGTGATTGCTATGTCTTTCTCTACTCATATCCAGGAGAAGATAGAGAAGAGCATCTTGTAATAACATGGATTGGAAAGGACAGTGTTGAGGTGAAACTCAAAAGCATTTTATTCTACTTCTGCATGAGTCTATGCATGTGTTGTGTATTTCTCCTTTATACTACATGATTGACTAGTTGGAAGAGGTGAAAACCTTTTACACTCTAAGCCTCAAAAGGAATTATAACCTTGACCAAATCAAAAAAGAAAAAAAGAAAAAATAATAATTAACTAGTCTGGCTGCATAATGCTTTTACGGAGCTGATTACTGTTTTGGGACAAGAAAGTGATTTATAAATGCATAAAAGAGAATCATTTTGGTCTTGCTATATATCTACATTGCATTACTGTGAATCTATTCTCTGCATTGCTCATGAATTTTTTTTTTTTTTTTTTTTTTTTTTTTTTTTTTTTTTTTTTTTTTTTTTTTTTTTTTTGGTTGAAAACAGGAAGAAAGAGCTTCAGCTATTTCAATGGCAAGCAAAATTGTTGAAACAATGAAGTTTATTCCTGCACAGGTGATTTTCACTTAAATATGTTATTTTTCACTTTGTTGATATATCAATTGTGCTATTATTTATGTCCTTTCTGATGTTATCGATGTGTTTTTTATTCCTAGGCTCGAATTTATGAAGGGAATGAACCGATTCAGTTTTATTCTATCCTCCAAACCTTAATTGTTTATAAGGTTTGTTGGGTTCAGATATATTGAAGGAACTAAGATTAATCAGTCTTCATAGACATAATCTTAATTGCATTCACTTTAATTTTCTGTTAGGGTGGTCTTAGTAAGGATATAAGAATTACATTAAGGAGAAGGAAATTCCAGATGATACTTACAAGGAAGATGGTATAGCACTGTTTCGGATCCAGGGCTCTGGACCTGAAAGTATGCAAGCTATACAAGTCGAACCAGTATGCTATCCTTTCTCTTTATGCTGCCTCTTTTCTATGTTCATCTCTTTATGCAAGCTATATAAGATCTCATTCACAGTGCAAAACAGATTTTACAACCTCCAGTCTTTAATATAAGATCTCATTGTAGTGCAATTTTCACTGAGAACAAGATCTTATATAAAAGATCAGAGGTAGTATTTGTGTAATAAAGTTTTCCCTTATTTTTTTTCCATTAGGTTGCTTCCTCCTTGAATTCCTCATATTGCTACATACTTCATGATGGGCCAACAGCCTTCACTGGCTAGGGAGCCTTACAAACACAGATGACCATGAACTAGTTGAGAGGATGCTGGATTTGATAAAGGTATGATTTGTTCAATGATATACTTAAGGAGAGAATCTTAAGGAATCCAATCACACAATTTTTTGTTGGCATATTAGCAGCTGATATTGGTTGATTTCTGATATGTTTATGAGCTGAAAATATTTAAATACATCCCTAGGCTTTTGGTCTCATATGCTAGCAAAATATTGGGTGGCAGCTATTAATGTTTAGGGTCTCAACTTTGAGTTTCTGAACATTTTGAATATTCAGGAGGGTTGTCATTAAATTTTTGTTATTTTTTGAATTTTCCATGTTTTTCTGGTTCTTATATGTTTGAAAATTGTTTGCAGCCGGAATTACAAACCAAACAACATAAGGAAGGTTCAGAGTCTGAACAGTTTTGGGATTTGTTAGGAGGAAAATTAGAATATCCCAGTCAAAAGATTGTAAGGGATGCTGAAAAAGATCCTCACCTATTTTCTTGCAACTTCTCAAAAGGTGAGGATTATCTTTTTCATGAAAGATTTAGTTTATCTCAATCACCCTTTTTATTGGAGGCAAATGGCTGACGTTTTACAATGGTGTTCTTTGGCTACCTGACTAAACAAAATATGCAGAAAATTTGAAGGTAAGTTTACTTTCTGATTGATTTTTTTCTTTTAATTTATTTCCCTATGGTGGCTGTTCATTATTAGCCTGTTAGGATGCTTCTCTTCTGAAAAAATGAGCGTTTAAGCAAATGATAACAAGAACAGGTTATAACTGAATTTAATAACAATGGAAATATGAGCTGGTTTGGTCAAGCTGAAAATTCACAAAATAGATAAAGTTCCAGTCTGAGAGACAGAAGATATAGCAGCTCAAAAACAAGGATGAGAATCATTAATCTGCATTGAAGATGCCTTATTCCATACTAATCATACTGCTAATCAAATTTAAATGATATGATCATATTACTCAATTAGATGTTCTGCCATAGATTTGCAAAAAGCTTGTTGATGTGACTCAAGATTAAATAATTAGTCAGCATATGAATAAGAAAACTGTTTAAAACACCCGTGCATCGAAGAGCCAAAGATAGCAAATAACATGTTAGGACAAGATGATCTCTGCAAATTGAGCAGGTTATGTTCTATGCATCATTCTGTTTAAGACTTTTAAACTATCAAACTATTTATATAGTACAAATTACAAAGGTATAGTTGCAAAGGAGAATTTATATCATTTGATGAGAAACTGTATTTGCAGGTGACAGAAGTATACAACTTCTCCCAGGATGATTTAATGACTGAAGATATAATGATCTTGAATTGTCACTCAGAAATCTTTGTCTGGGTTGGCCAGCAAATTGACCTCAAGAGTAGAACAAATGCTCTAACAATTGGTGAGGTATAATTGACTTTATTTTGGCTAGAAGCCATAGCCATACTTACTTAGTGGCTAGTATTGAAGGTTTTACCACTAGTTAAGTGTTTTATCTTATTATATCTTTAATATTGAATAAACTGCAGTATCTCCCCGTACTTTTTGTTTTTTTTTTTTTTTTTCTGATGACTATGGTATCCCCATTATCATTATTCCCCCATGAGTTTTAACTTATTTCAGTTGAACAGAAATTTCTTGAGCATGATTTTTGTATGGAAAATTTATCTCGTGAAGCTCCAATATTTGTTATCATTGAAGGGAGTGAACCAACTTTTTTCACTTGCTTCTTCAAATGGGAATCTGCAAAATCTGCGGTGAGTTCCTCAATGTAATGGGATAATGGCATAATGATTCTATTTTAGATCCTTCCTAAAATTTTGAGAATTTTTCTTTTTTTATTGGCAGATGCTAGGAAACTCATTTCAAAGGAGGCTTACAATATTGAAAAATGGGGGCAGTGCCCCTTTGGATGTAAGACATCTTGTCCTCTCATTTTTTTCATAAGATAAGAGTATGTGATCATTTTATAATTCAAAAAGTTACTTCTGATGAATTCCCCACAAATAATGAACTTGCTGCAGATTTCTTCATATAGGATGAATTCATCCAAGTTCTTAACAGTTTGATGAACTATCAAATTTCTTTACCTTCAGAAACTTTGCTCTGAAGACACTTTACTCAGCTTTAGCACTATTTTGATTTATTCTATTTGATTGGTGAATGTCATCCACATGATCAGAGACCAAAACGGAGAACAACAGTATCATATGGAGGAAGGTCCAGTGGTGCACCGGAAAAGCCGCAGCGTTCTCGCAGTGTGTGCGCTACACCAGACCGTGCTCGTGTGAGAGGCAGATCGCCAGCCTTTAATGCATTAGCAGCTACATTTGAAGGTCCCAAGGACAGAAACCTTTCAACTCCACCTCCTATGATTAGGAAGCTGTATGCAAAATCTCTGACCCCAGATTCAGCAAAATCGGCACCCAAATCTACAGCTATAGCTTCTTTTACTTCAAGTTTTGAATCATTCCGCCCATCAAAAGAAAATCTTATACCTCGATCATTCAGAGGTATCCTATTGGGATGAATTGTTCAAGTGGCTCCTTTTTACACTTCCTATGAGGAGAAGCCTGCAATGACAAGTGCAGGCCAGTATAAGAAATGACAAGTTTATACTCCTCACTTGTCATTGGGACTTCTCGGTAATTAAGTCTCTTTCTGGGACCTTGTTGTAATTCCCCCTTTCTGATATTGTTATCATTATTACTATTCTCTGCATTGTTATGATGTGAAGTGAACCGGGAGGCCTCGAAGCCGGAGACAAGTAAAGAGAGAGACTCTATGAGTAGTATAGAAGAAGGTGTGAAAGAGGGTGAAGCTAATGACGAAGGTCTCCCAGTTTATCCATATGAACGCCTCAAAATAGGATCTGATGATCCTGCATCAGACATTGATGTGACCAGGAGAGAGGTACTATAATGAAGTTTTTTGAATTTGTTTGCATCTGATAATTAGTTATAACTTTCTTTGATTTTAGTTATAACTTATTTTCTTTGAGCTGCTTAATGCATGCAGGCTTATATGTCAGCTGACGAGTTCAAAGAGAAGTTTGGGATGACAAAAAAGGATCTCTACAAGTTGCCCAGATGGAAACAGAACAAACTCAAGATGGCCATTCACTTATTTTAATTCTAATTATACACTTCAAATTCTATCAGATCCTCGTGGTTTTTAGTTTCAGGTACAAGGAATTTTTCTTGCAAAACTTCTTGCGTTTTTTGTTTGTTTTAATCTTTCCTCCATGACTGATCAGAGTATAAAACCAAGCTTTTTTTTTTCCTAACGCCCAAATCCTTTAATCATAAACATATTTAAAGAAGGTAGACCTTAATGTATGATGTAATTGGAGAGTTGATCTTGGTACTTAATGTAAGACTTATTTCTCATATTTGTCAATCTTTTCCTAATTTACCCCTATTGATGCTCTTTTAATAATAATCAAGTAAGAGAGATTGAGAGAATTAAAGAAGATGATTATGGTGTTTTGAAAACACATGTCATATTAATTAACTTAACTAATTTCCTTAATCTAATCAAATTAGGTAAATAGATCTTACCTTAAGGATCAAATGGAGTATTTGTCACATTGTTATTTGTCAAGCTTAAACATTTTCATCCTTGTTAGTTGTTACTTCACCGGGAGCTTCTGATCTAAGTGTTCTCTCTTTTTTCCCCAGTGATAAACTGGTCATATGGAAGAGAAAGGGACAGCATCAGTAGTTTTTTAGCTGCTTCTTCTCTCAACAAGCTTATTCTTCATGAAGAGTGAAAACCAGAGATTTTTGTAGGTCACAGGTTGTATTTTATTTTATTTTTGGCATGCCCCTTTAATTGGGATTTCATGTCAATCTTCATTCTTTGATTCAATTTTTTTTTTTTTTTTTTTTTTTTTGGTAAGGTTATTGAACCTGCAAATGCAGTCTACTTATATAGGTAAGGTTGTACTGATAATTGAGGATGGAGTGTTGTGTGTGTACAGCTTTGTAAAAAAACCAGTCAACTCCTTATCTCTTTCTCTTATTTCTTGTTCCTCAACAGTTATTAACATTATGCTTAATATATACCTTCTATAGTTCAATTAAGAAGAAAACTTTGTCTTCAAGCTTTAACCATGGCTTCTCAAAAAGGAGGCAGTATTTTAAAGAGATATGGAAACAAAATTTGGAAGGCTATTGGGAAAAGAATCTCAAGACAAGACACATGTAAGTGATTTTGGGTGAAAAATATGTAAAATGTTGAAAACAAAAAACTGAGAGAATGTGAGGGACAAGAAACCTTTATTGCTAGACAATCTGAAGCTGTTTCAAGGTTTCAACATCTACACTATTTAGATTGAGGGCTCAAATTTTATATTTTTCTAATTTTTATAACAATTAATTAATTCCTGACCAACAAAAAAAATTAATTAATTATTATTTCTTAAAAAATCATGATTAAGAAATATTTTTATTTTGAATAATATTTCTTATAAAAATAAGGAAAAAGTTAAAAGGGGAACTTAGGTGGGTCGGTTTTCTCATCATCCCTCATAATCTTTAAATTATATCCATCCAAACAATCTAAAAAGTCATAATATCTCTCGCTCTTCCTAATCAACTACTCAAATATTTCATGAGGGATAATGAAAAGATCTACTTACAACCCAAGTATACCTTGTAATGTGTGTTAATTAATAATTTTACACTTCTACTTTGAAAGGACACAATTCATCAAATACTATCAATTTTGATATTAATGCAAAAAGATTCTCTTATACATTAAATGTATATCTCTTTAAATAAAATATTTCCTCCAATAATAAATATAGAGCTAGATAACTAGTACTGATTGGGTTGAATAAAAAGCATCCAACCTCCCTTAATATTGAGGTTGAGCATTGTGGAGAGAAAAAATACTGTTAAGAGCTATTCTCAATTGGCTGGATCCTGCTTCTTCTTCTTTTCTTTTTTTAATTTTTAATAAAAGTTCAAATTTATTCAAACTTAAGTAAAACATACATTATACTATCAATTATGGGCTTCCTATCATACCTGAAAAGCAATACAAAACATTAAAGCATAATATAGATGAAACAAAACAAACAAAGTAATATCTAGTTAGGGGTTCAATCTCTGAGGGTATGTATGGAAAGGGTCTCATAACCAGTCCTAAAACTTCTTTGGGAAGTCTAAAGTGTGAGGGAATTAGTCACCGTTACCGGTGGCAGATACCTGAGCCATGACGCTACCACCATGCAAAACGCTGTGGAGAAGCAAGATAACCACTAGCATCCATTACACCTCAGGTAATGCGGAACGAAAACTCATCGATAAATGCCATGCTCGTAGATCTAACTCATATCAAACGTTTGATGATTGCAATTTTTTTCTTTTTCTTTTTTTCTTTTTTTTTTAAAAGGTCTAATGCATTTGGACTAATCTATTAAGAAGGAATTTGTAACTCAAAATACGTACTACCTCTGGTCCCTTAAATAAAAGCTACTTAAAGGATTAGATTTGATCCTAAATATAAGATCTCAATTCATTTTATCCACTATGTTTATCATTTTTTTATCTAAATTATCCATGTTGACTACACATATGTTAAAAAAGTTTGTATACAAATTATTGAAGAAGATATTTTAGAAAATTAACACAGTTTAAATAATTAACTAATTTATTTAATTTACGAGAGTAAGACCGGAGGTTATAATGTTTAACATATAGTAGTAGTGGTATTGTTATCATGACACATCGAGAAGTTGTTCTGTTCTTTTTGTTCATGGGCCAACATAACAATATCCTATTATTGTTACATGGATATGGCTTCTCTTTTGCTTGGCATCCACTGCCCTCCTATACTTAAAACCGCTTAAAACGTTTTGATTTGCAAAACACTAAGCTAGTGCCCTTTTTAAAAAAGAAATATTTGAAGGTACGGACTGATACTAATTAGTATTGAAAAAATATTTCATAATCTTAAAAAATTATTTTAGGATCTTGAAAAAATATTTTTAGTACCATTCAAGATCTTTGAAATATTTCTTTCAAGATCCCAGAAATTATTTTTTAAGATCATGAATTATTTTTTTAGTGCTTGAAGTATCTTTCTAGTACTTGCCCGAAACATTTTTCCAAAATAAAATTTAAAAAAAAAAAAAAAAAAAAAAAGCACCAACTCAGTGTTTTACACCAAAACGGTGTCCTTTTAAGTAAAGGAGGGCAGTGAACACTAAGAACCCGCGTCCATTGTTCTATGTCAGTATTCTATAGCGTATGATAGGAAGAAAGAAATTCACCCTTCAGCTCAAACAACGTGCATTGAAAGTACCTAAATGAATCAGAAACAAATAATCACGCACAAAGAGGTACAATTTCTCACAGAAAATAGTGAATCCACCCTCTGCATATTTGTAATCATAGCCATTATTCCTGACATCCTGCCGTGTCTTCGACTTAGAAACTGGTGTGAATCAATCCAACACAAGCTTCAAAAGTAATAAACAGTTCTTCAGAGAAATATAATCATGATTCCTTGTTTGTAATCCCAAGCTTGGGAAGGGGAAGCAAACCAGAGAGAATCGAACTCTTCATCAAGTTCATCTCAGTTGATAAAGAATGAGGTTAGTGACATAAAAGGTATCAGCTCGTGAACTTGTATATATCATTCATATTGGATTAATACTTTTGTTGGTCATTACATTTTAGTCGAATTTTTATTTTGGTTTTTGTAGTTTTAGATTATTAATTTTGGTCTCTATAGTTTCATAAGGACGCTGTTTGAATTTAAATATAGGACAAAAATCAAAATTCATTAAAAATATAGGGACCAGTTTTTTAAGTCAGAACAAATTTTTATGTGACTATAGGGACCAAAACCAATGATTTGAAACTATAAAGACCAAAATCAAAATTTGATCACACTGTAAAGACTAACAATGATATTAATCCTGTTCATATTTTACTTCTACTTCAATAGTGTTCAGCTTCAAAGTTTCCAACAACATTAAATTGGAAAAGAACATGTTAGACTAGACATGCACGTAAACTAAGGAATTCTGAAAAGTGCAGATAACTTATTTACAAAAAGGACACTGAGAAGTGTGGGTTTATAAATCATCCAATTCATTTATTGGAAAAAGTAAAAAAGAAAGAAAGAAAGAAACTAATATAGAGGAATAATATCTGAATGCATGAACCCATATAAACTCAGTGGTCCATGAAGAAAAGAGTTGAAATGGTCTTTTTTTTTTCAAACAGGAAAGTTGAATTAAGCTCCTATTATTTAAGCCTTAAATCTTGAGAAAGCCAATGTGTTGTTGTAGTTCCCCCTTTTCTTTCTTGATCAAATGTCACACTTGAACTGCTCATTGGGGTATTAGGATCACTGTATTCTCCTCTATCTGATTTGAAAGATGCAGATGAATAAAGCAGATTGGTTTTTTCCTTCTTCTTCTTTCCCTGGCTATTACTACTACCTCCTATACTTAATGTCAAATCAACTTCCATGTCTTCTTCTTCATCATCACCATTATTCCTAATTTTACAACTTGGCCCTGCCTCTCTTTCGTCCTCATCTTCTTCTTCTTCTTCTTCTTCAGCAGGCCTTGCAAGATCAATTATTCCTCTTCGAGGCATTTTGATTGTGTCCCCATTACCAGAGCAGCTTCCACTTCTTTCTCTTGAGCAATAATCATCTCTTAAATTCTCAACCTGCAGATTTGGGTCATATGAAGTTTGCGTTCTTCTCTGGTGCTGTTGTTGCTGTTGCTGTTGCTGGTCACTGTGATGATGAGAATGAAGGCTAATTTCTAAGCCATTCATGGCAGTCCAGATGTTCTTTTGTCTGTTTTCCTTTTTTAGTTCTTCCATCAGCATCTTTTGAACACTATATACTCTGTGCAGTTCTCCTACCTGCAAATTCCCAAATTGTTGTAATTGCTTAACTTGTTTGAAGCTAAAGTTTAATCTTAACATATCATCACATCCTTTCTCAGAATCAAATATTACACTCATTCATTAGATTCCTGAAAGTGGTTTTAATAAAAATACTTGTTTTGGTCCTTGAAATATGTTGCCAGCTTTAGTTTGACACCAGAGAGGATTTTGTTGTCACTTTGTTACAAGAGAGAATAACTTTGTTGTGATTCTACAGATTTTTTCCTGACAGTGAAAGATGGTATTGCGACATACAGAAGGGTGAAAATGAAACGAAACATATTCACAAATAAAAACACCGTGCTCTACCAATAGGTTGAGGTAATAAGCGGTCTCACTCCTATAAGGAGAAAAACACAAGTTTAAATCCCGAAAAGGGTACTTGTTGAGAGAGACAAAAACTCTTTTCACTTTAAGCCTCAAAAAGAGAAACCCTTAATCAAATAAAAAAAACACCATGCTCTAAGACTGAAATGTGATATTTGTGTAAAAGGAGCTTCTACAAGGTTGACAGAAATTTGCTCACAAACAAGTGGCTTTTGTTTTTAATTATAGTCAAATGTTACGTAAAAGAATTCCTCATGTACTGTTTCTGACATCATTATGCTTAGAGTCACATGCTTTAAGATTTCACACATATTACCGGTGATTTCCAGAACTTGTGGTTTCTAATTGAGTAAAAGATAGCAGAACAAACCCAGCAAATCAGCTTGACACTTCAGATTTGTTTAAAGACAGGATCTTAAAAACAGAATCAAATCTTCATGATACATACCTGGTGTTTGAAGACATCCTCTTGCATCTGCATTGTCTTCTTGATGGATTCCATGATGTTTCTATCCATGGAAATGGGATCTTTCTTCAACTTATTATTGTTGATTTCTGTCAACCTTTTTTTCTGATAATACTCCCACACATCCACACCACTGATGCTAAAGTTGTTGCTCTCTACTGCTACTGCTAGAGGATTTATAGAATGCTCAATCTTGGTCCCCATGCCTGAAAAAGAAACAAAAATTATTGTAATTGTTAAGGCTCAAAAGGAAACTGATGATTATGTAAACTACCTTTTCCTTCCCTAGTTGTGTAAACTCATGATTTGAAAGACTACTAGGTAAAAACATACCAGATTCAATTCCATTGCAAGAACCTAATCCCACAGTTACAATTATAATAAGCTTTATAGTGTCCCACAAAAAAAATTATACTAGAGTACTTCTCAGAGGAATTCAACTTAGGTTGATGAGAAAAGAGGCTATCCCTTTTCTTTTCCACCTGAGATAATCTTCTTAGCCTATCCCACAAGACTTAGCTGTTGACCTTTTGCTCAATTTATAGATGCTCTGTGTGTGTGTGTGTTGTTGTTGGTTGTTTGGGGGGTGGGGATGACACTAGTTTGTTTTGAGAATGCGTCAGAACATGGTCTGTCACTGTAAAAAAGGGCGGTTGTTGCATAAGTCTCTCACCAAGTCACATGGCGACAACCTATAACAAGGTCTATCACTATAGGAACCAAAAAAAAAAAAGTAGAGTTGATGGGGGTCAAAGGATTTGTATTGAGATGTTCCAAAGTGTAATCAAACATTGCTAGAGGAGCCATTTTAAAGAAGAAGCATGAAATATGAACAATACAGATGTAGGCATGAGTGAGACCAAAACTGATATGAGTGGGTCTGTGTGATGAAAGCAAACAACTGTTGATTAATAGTCTTCATCCATCTGCTGCTACTAACTACACCCTTTAAAGGTAATTGCGTCTCACAAAAGTTCCCACTTCCCCTTGTTTCCTTTTAAAGCCAAGACCTTTAAGAAATCCCAAAAGAAAAGACTAGAACTTTATATCTCTTGAAGCTCAAGCAGAACAACCTAGAAGAACCCCAAGCCAAAAAAACTAAGACAAAAAAAAAAAAAACCCCACTGTATTGAAGAAGAGTTTGAATGTCAAATTTTCATGAAACTTCTGATATACGGAGTAATATCCTGAATGGGAATCATATCTGTAGCAACCAAAACTACCAAAGTTGACTCAATGGCAATTTGGATTCAAGATTCCTCGAGACATCGATCTGAGGCTAAAATTCTGAATGCACCAAACCTGAGGGTACCAAGAAAGAAAAACTAACAAAATTGCCTCCTTATGGTTTCTCAAAACTGCAACACTTTCAGAATTTTATGTTTCTGATGCATAAAGGGAATGAAGAAGAGGGAATCTGAAGGTGCAATACCTGAAAAACGAAGCAGCAAAAGTGAAGCTTTCTGTGAAGAAGCTCATTGAACATTTTCGTTCCTCATTCCAGAATTTTTAGGCACAATTGATGATGATGATGACGACTCTTAATAATGGAAACCAACTGTGTCATGTTTTTTTTTTCCCTTGACACAAAGGGATATGGAAAATTCCAAGAAGTTCTCTGTCTACCTGCTGGTGAGTTCAGAGAAAGATCATATACAGTAGAAAAATTAATCTCTCTCTCTCCCCCTCAACCGCTTTTGGATTTAGAGAACAATAAACAAAGCAATAACCAGAAAGCTCAAACACAAATTTAAAAGAACTGTAGAATGATGGAGCAATAATGATTCAGGCTTGACAGGCTGTGAGGGAAGAAGGCAAGAAATGAAAAAGTTGGATTAGCTGTGTGTCTCTCCATGTGTGAGTGCCTCTCTCATATTTAGGGACACACACAGAGAGAGAGAGAGAGAGTTGTTCACATTATGACATAACTTACTTGATTAAATTAAATTATCATTTGTCACCCCTAATTTACATTTTCATTCTCTAATCAACTTTAAAGTAACATAAAAATGTATGTTTAGCTTTTGGAATTAGCTAAGGATATAAGAATGAAGTGAAGCAGATATAAAAGTTTAAGATTCAAAACTTTCTATATGTTATAACTTTACAGATATATATATACGCACACACACTTTGTAAATGAAATTATCTTGTAAGGCATTTAGATAGTATTATAGTCTTAATACTTTGCCATTGTAGGTAGCTTCATTTTGTATAATTCTGTTGGGCTGTATTGTAAGAAAGAATAGAAATGAGCGAGAGAGAAGGGACCACAAAGGAATACAAATAAAAACATGAGAGTAGACTACATGAGGCCAATGTAGGTCAGTGAACAAGATATTCCAGACAAAGTTATTGAGTGGCTTAATGCATCACATATAAAATATTTTATACACACACACACACACACAAACACAAACACATGCATCATCATCATCATCTTCCATTGAAGTGCCTGTTTCCTATAGGTCTACTATCACTATCTTCTCTATCTCTCTCTTTGTCTCTATCTCTCTCTACAGTTTCTTGTTTTTGGGATTTCAACGATTGGGGGTTGTGATTATTCCTTTCCGTACATTCACATCCATATCCAATCCTCCCTTGTGTTTCAGATTTTATCTCTTCCTTATTTTCCTTTCTCTTTTTTTTAATAATTTGAAATGTTTGTGATTTTATTGGATCCATCACTTCCAGGTTTTATTAATATTCAATCAATCTAAATCAGATGCAATGAAAAGAGAGCACTGGTATAAAATATATTATCTCCCCTTTCTCACTGTATTCTCTTGAAACTCTATTCTGCAAGCTGTAAATTTTATAAACCAAAAGAAATATGGAACTCGTTTTTTATCAGTTTCCTCTTTTTCATGTGTTTCATCATTAGTAATCCAACTTGTTTTATATTGGTATTTCATTCTTCTTCTATTTCTGTTTCCTTGAATTGAGATTTTCAATTTTTTTTTTTGTCAAAAAGATCTGTACCATCTATTTTAAATTACCACTTAGTGTAAGGGACATTAATTCCAAGAGAAACTTGCCATCCAGTTAATCCAAACCCATCACTTTCTGTCAAAAGCCTGATATTATTTCCATGGCTGTAGAAAAAACAAGAAGAAGAAGGAAAAACAAAAAGGCTTAAATATTACTGTGAAGTAAAGATTCCAAATGAACCAGAACCACAAAGAGCCCCAAGTGTACTTGACATTACTTAATGCATAGATATTGCTATTTTAACATTTTCTTCAATCCTACATGTGCCTTTGCCCTTCCTCGGTCCTACCCAAAATCCCCTCCAATCCTATGTTCATATGTTAAATATGTCAGAATAATTTTTTTTTATTTTTTATAAAATGGGGATCAATATGTATTTATTATAAGCAAGAATTGTCTAGTCTATATCAAATATGTTAAATGAAAAAAAGATAATATGTGACGGTGCTTAAGAAAAGAATTAATTAGGATGCTCAAAAGGCAAGAGAATTTTTTTTTTTTTAAATATGTTTGAGATGAAAATTAACTATAATAATTGTAGAAAGCGCAGAAAGGATTATTTTTTAAAAAAAAAATAAAAACATATTACTTGTTTATTTTTATAAGGAATAAATAGGAGTGTAATTTTGTTTTTTATTAGAAAAAATTATTATTATTTATTTATATCCTTATGAAAGATGAGAAAAATGTTCTTTCATTCATATTTTCCATGCAAGTTTTTAAGAGTATTATTGGGAAAAAAAAAAAAAAAAAAAAAATCATCTCCTATACATATTTCAAGATTTTAACCAAATTAACTAATTTTTCTTAATATTGAGAAAGTCGTTAGGTATTTGTTTCTTATAAAAAAAAGTAACAGAGGAAATATTTTAAGACTTGACAATGACCATTTGGTTCATATTATAACATTTTTTTCTGTCATACTTCCACCCACCTAATTTTCTAAGGAACCATGATGATGATGCAAGAGATTAGAATCTTAAACCTGTAATCAGATTATAAACTATTTAATTAAGAACTTGAACTTGATCTGGTTAGGTTGGCCATGTGTTCCCTCCACATGCCTAATTAGCCTATCAACCAACATCAATTTTTTTTTAAAAATAAATCCAAGAGAGAAAAGGGATACATCATGCATCACCTTCTTAAAAAAATTAGACAATGTCAATTTTTTAAGCAAGAAATATTTGAAGTTAAAATATATATTTGGTTCTTTAAATTTGCATCAAGTATTATTTTAGTCTCTTAAATTAAAAATATGTACTAATCCTGAAACTTAACACTGTGAGCATTATTAACGGAAAATCTTATGTATTTCTCTATCTTCCTCCTTTTTTATATTTGATTAAGTTAGCGGCTATAACTTTCTTATCCGATTGTATAACTTACCTTATCTTTTTTCTTTAATCTAGTAACTTGGAAAGTTCAGCTTTTATAGTCGCTTACACTTGGGTCTTAATTTTGAATGTTTGTTGCGATACAGCAAATAGAGGGGGAATGATATTTCCTAAATTGAATTTATACTTGATGTAAACTTAAAAGATTAAAAGTATATCTTAGTCAATATTTAATACTAACTTATCTGAATTTAAATTGTTAGGCTCCAAATTTAGAGTAGCTCTCTTTTATTGCATGATCATTCTCAATTAACCATGAATTTTTTAACATCCACAACACTTAAATTCAAAATCTTATGTAAGAAATATAAGTCCTTTTCACTCACCTTATAATATGATTTTAATGAAAAATAATATTGAAGACTTATTCATATTAATGACAATTAACAATTTTGAAATCAATGTTTTACAAAACATTAAAAAAAAAACCTGTCGCTGATGCTTTTTACATTTTTCACTTATGTTCTCTATAGATATTATTTGAACTCCTACCTAGATTTTATTATAAAAATATTTAAAAATAGTGATGAATAAAAATATAATTATATTATAACCTTATAAAATTTGAATAATAACTTTAAGAAGGATGAGTACGAATTATTGTTTATAATTATCAAAACTACTTTAATTTTAAAACATTGATAAAATATTTATGTCAACTGTGAGTTTTTTAATAATTGCAATCTTCCCTCTCTTGTGTCAAATTTTCTCCATTCCACAAACCCATATAATAATTGGCAAACATAAAAAAGTAGACACAATCAAAGCTAATCTATGCATCTTCACCTAATTATACTCGGTGTGTTCCTTCGCTGTCTTAGATCAGCAAATAGATCCAAACTATTAATTTTATACATGTATATACATCATATAGATACACACACATATATATTATTTTAGTCTGGTTAGATCCTTTTCATGGAGCTTTCATTTTTGGTGAATCAGATCCTCCCATGTGTGTTTGCAACACCAAACCTGAATTGATCTTTTTGTTCTTCGTTTCACTAACAGTGTTATGTAACCTACCCATCAAGTATTATTCATCTATGAATGATTGGCTATGACAAAATATCTATGATATATATATAATATAATATTGTCTTGTATGTTTACTACTATGTGGAAACGATGTTTAAAATTATTTTTAAAACTTTGATCGAATTATATCTTGTTTGCGTATCGTAATCTAACTACACGTTGTTATAACTGTGGTTGAGAGACATAAGGTTTACCTGCGACTTTCTACTTGCAACAAATTTATCTTTCAACAAACTTTTTTGGGAAAATGGTTGAAAATCTCGTATAGAAAAATTTATTGTCCAAATTTAACTGAAATGTGTTTAACATCATGTGCACCTATCTTCAAATAATAACTTTCTTTAGATTTTATATTTTTTTCATCTATAATAAAAATATTTACAAGAAAGATATTCAACCCAAGAAAAATTGTATCCATTAAAGATGTATTGCTCTTGTTCATATAGAGCCTTTAGGTAATATAATTTCTAATAATTAATTTAACCATCTGTTCAATAAAAATAACAATGATTATAATTTAAACTATTTAGAAAAATCAAAATGAACAATTAAATTACTCACGATGAAATAGAATGTGAATAATAATTAAGATTTTAATTTTTTTTTAAATGATAACAAGAATATTCAACCCATATTGTCCTAACATTAGCTTTATTCATTAATAAACTAATATGTTTTATTGTTTTGAATCTTTTTCCAACCCATCCTGCCAACAAACAATATAAACCAGGAATAAATAATTTTTTCCTTAATTGATATTGATATTTCTTAATCTTCTTAACATAAGACATAGTTAATTTTTGGTCTTAAAAAAACGTAAGATTTTGGTGTAGTCCTTATATTGTTTTGAGGGTTAGCTTTTTCCAACCCATCTACCAATAAACAACATCGAACCAGGGAATAAACAAATTTTTCCTTAATTGATATTGATACTTCCTTAAATACAGTTAATTTTTTTGAAAAAAAAATAAAGAAACCAAATAAATTATTTTAAAATATTTAAATTTATCATTTTTGTCTAAACTAATTTGTTTAACTTATAAACTAATATATAATCTAATGATACATAATATATTATATGATTAAGTAATTTATTTAATTAGTTTAGTCTCCCAAAAAGGTTAGCGGGTCATGTATTAAGGACCGGAGGGAGTATAAATGTAGAGTAGTAAACAAACAAAAAGGAAAAATTGGGGTAACACATTAAAAGTTTTATTGGTGAGAATGACCTAATAAATTTTTATATACAAAAAGTATTAATACTCTATAAATTTTGTATACAAATACTCTAATTTAGTTCATTCTCACCAATAAAATTTTAATGAAGACCATTTTTTTCTAATTTAATAAGATTATTGTTTTGATAATTATATAAAAGCATGCTGAAATTTTTTCTTCAGGTTGGGTTGGGAAAGGCATGCGTTGTAGGCTAAGTGAGGCACAAGCCGTAGGAAAGTAGTCCCACTCGCCCCACTACGCTCCTTATCATCTTTCTTTTTTTTACTTTTTATTTCCAGTCTTATCAACTACAAGCCACCACCGCTACAAAATAAATTAATAATAATAATTTTATTACATTTAAATATAAAACCCATAAGAAAATTAATTTAGAAGTATTTGTATTCATGTTACGATTTAAGTTGTTAAATATTCACTCCATTTTGAACCGACACTTGTTTCATTATTTAAAATCTGTCAACTTTTGTTGATCGATATTTTAGGATGGTCCAACTCCATAACAGAATCTCTTTTTAGAATAAATCCAAGGAGCTGCATAATAATTACCAGTCATATAATGATAACAAAGATGATGATCGATAATGATAATAATATTCTTTCTCGTCCTTTTCTACTTGTTGCTGTCTTTTGTTTTGATTTATATCTGTATGTATATATATTGTTTCATCGTTTCTGATCATTATGGATCTAAGTTTATATCTAAATGTTTTGCTTTGGGTGGCTGTCTTTGGTTTGGATTGTGGGTTGTTCTTTTGTACTGTTCTTGATTTAAAAAGTAAATAAAAAACATACGATTAAGTCTAAGAAAAGAAAACATAAAACAAAGAAAGCACTAGTCCTCAATAGTTAAATAACTCAGTAATATAAAAGCTCCCTCATAACTAAGCCTGTTTGACAAAGTGTTGGGAGAGCCCCAATCCATGATTAGAGGGGGGCAAAACACATCAAAGCTTAAATAGGCTTTTAGGTTCACGATTTCACTTATGAGTTTTTATTTCAAAAGTCATGTTTCCCCATAAGCTGAAATTTGATGCTTTTGTTGTGACACTGTGGAGGAGAAAGCAATGACCATTGAGGGAAAAAAAAAAGGCTTTCGGTAAATGGGACATGAGAAGATGAGAATGCTCTTGGTAAATGGTGCCACTTTGATCTTCTTTATAAGTTTATTTTGATTAAAAAAAAAAAAAAGTTGGTTCTTATTATAAATGGTACCACTCTATTTCATTATTTACAAATGGTACCACTTAGACCATCTCGGTAAATTTTGATCAACTTATTTTTGGTATTAGGGTTAAGGTGCAATTTTATTAAGAAAGTTTTTTCCAATGGGCATCTAGCATAAATAAGTTTTAGAATGAACAAAAATACTAATAAACAATTTAAAATGGTGCAAATTCACTAAAACTGTTTATTTCACTAAATGCTGTTAGGGTTTTCTTCTATTATAATTTAATTGTCAATGAGTCAAATTTAACGATTTTAGTGCATTTTCACCCTTTTAAATTGTCTATTGGTATTATTACCCTTTTCAAAACTAATTTGTGCCAAGCTCAATAGGAAAAAAAATTATTGTTAAAATTACACCTTCAGCATTTGTATTACTATTACTTTTTGCTTTTTGGTTTCATTTTTCTTTAATTTGGACCAGTTATACACATTCCGTAAACTAAGTTCTACCTATTTCATGTCAGACTAGCTCGACTGGGTAAAAAAATCATCAAGCATAACCATTACCCGAGTCACTCATTGGAATGAGTTTAAGAGCAAGTTGGTATGGTCAAGTTACAAACGTAGAAGCAATTAACTGGAGAGACCAACTGAATTTATAGACAACATGAGTTTAAAAATGAGTTGACATAATTTTATAAATTAAAAACACAAAACTCAATACACTTAAAGAGTCGGCTTACGAATTAGGGAATAAATCGTTAATTTTCCCATCTTAATCTACCACCACTAGAACCATATGACTTGGTTAGTTATCCATAAATGATTTAATGGCGACAAAATTTCAGTTTCATCAAAGCCTGTGACAATATCTGTCACTGGTAAAACTTGCTTTTTTGGTAATAAATATCACCTCTGAATAAACGTCGGACCCTAACCTTTATATATAATAGCTCCAATTATTATATAATGCCTTTTAATAACCAAAATTCTTTTGGGGGTGCTAAAATAGAATTTTCTGTGACAGATTGTTTGTCACCATCAGATATGTGTCATCAACTCATCATTATATTCCAGATAATAAAAGCATAACCACAACCCTACTATGTTTTGTTTTTTTGTCGATATCAACAGCACTATTTTTTATCTCTATTAAACAACATTTCAAACCAACTCATCCCAATTATTAATTTATTGATTTTGTTTTTAAAGAAAATAAAATTTTAAATTTACCCATATTTAAAATTATGAATTATTTCTGGAGAAGTAAAAATAACAAAATTGCATCTAAATTATAATAGAAAAAATATTTTGAAAAATATAATTAATACCCACTTAGTAATTTATAACAAGTACTACACATTCTTTCTGGAAAAAAAAAAAAAAAAAAAAAAAAAAAAAAAAAAAAAAAAAAAAGGCTGCCTTATATGCTAGGGATGAGGGGTATTGCAGATAAATTCTGATTGTATTAATGATATCATTGAAGAATTCATACATTATAAAAAAAATTATGTATTATTATTTATTTGTCATTGATTGCTATATCATGATTTATCATATGTATAGAATTTGTAACAAAACCCTACTATTTACATCTTTCGATTTTAAATATAAAACTTGGTCAATATTTTTGTTTTGGTTCTAAATATAGAATGTTAATGTTTTTTGTCATTACTCTCATAAGTTTTATTATTTTTCTATCTATATTTCATGTATTTAGTATCCTCTTTAAAATAGAGGTATTGTGAAAATAAACATATACATATTTTACAAATAACTAATTTTTTTAAAATTTTATAAGTTTATCTATTAGGTGTTATATTTATGTCCAAATGAAACATTAACTTTAATAATAAATTTAAATATCTATGCATGGTGAAAAAATTTCAGTTACCGAATAAAATGTCATAAATAAGTGTGTTTCTCCTTAAAATTTAAAAAAGTAATAAAAAAATGTAAATTTAATTTGAAGCAAAATGGATGCCACACTAAGTCCTTGTCCTGGTCCAAATATTCAAAAGATGATAGATCACACTCCCATCACTTGTAGGTATTGATAAGGCATGACACTAGAAAATGGTGGGGTCATATGGGACCTACATATTGTGGTAAGGACACGTGTCACTCGCCAACCGCATGCAAATGCTTTAAATTCATAGTACTCTTTCAATTTTTAATGTTGTCCCCAAACAAGTGCATAAGATCTAATGGTCACTTTGTGATTTGACCTGTTTGTTTTAGGATTGATCATGTTCTTGATTGGTTTGATCTATAAATAAAATATATGGATTATTTTATCTAACTAATTAATACTAATAATTAATGATAATTAGACAATCAATTTGACTCTCTCTCTCTAGATTGAGCCTTTTTAGTTTTTAATTTTAGTTATCTTGTTAAGCATGCTTAGGTAAAGCTTACTTTTTCTTTTGTTTGATTAAGGCTAAAGTAATGCATAAAGGAGCATTTGTGAGCATCACGCCTATTTACTTTATATCCTTCTCATTCATCTCATCACTATTATATATGCTTATCTCCTTCTAAATTAGTCCACCTTCCTTTTTTCTTAAAAAAATGGATTCAAGCCTTTTTATATATTCAATCTAAATGGGCCCTATATACATGAATAATTATGAAAACAATTTATTGTTTTTTAATATTTGTCATTACTCATTATGGATGATTGGATTGAATTTGTTTACATATTGTAGTTTTGAAAAATACTCCTATGGTGGTATATAGGATGGGGAGAAGATAAATTTTCCATTCTATTTATAAAGCACCTCATTAAATTTTCTATATAAATGTACAATTTTATTTTTCAATTGTTATTGTGTTGACTTTGTTATTATAATTTATAAAGTATACTTTATATTAAATAGGGATAAGATTGAAAAGTTATTAAATTTTAAGGTATAGTTAATGAACTTTAGTATTTTTATTAATATGGGTGAAACAGTGATTCATAAATAACACTAGATGAGTATAAATTGATATATAACATTAAAACGTAGCCTATGGCATAGAGAAACCAAATGATTCAAAGTCAATAATTATATAGATTTTTTTTTTTTTTTAACATTTTAGATTGATTGGTTTTGTACTTAAATATGGTGACTAGACATTTTTTGTCCAACCAAGGTTTATTTATACTAACTTGTTATATTAGTTTTATTTTTGGTAGATGTACATACATACATATAATTTTTTATAAAAATATAATCAACATATAAAGATATAGGTACAAAAATAAAATTGGGTATTCATGACACAAAAGTTTCTAAGAAAAATGATAGAAAAATACTACTTAAACTTTAAAATCCTATTGCCAACAAAAGTAATGGGACTAACAACAACAAGAATGAAATTGACAACTCGTTTTAATGAAAAATCACATATTTAAAATTTTAAAATAAAATTTAAATGGTATTGTTTAGAGATTTTCTCAAGTTTCTATGTATATGTCCTTTTTTGTAACCATTTTAGTTACACCATATAAAATTAATTCATGGCAGCAATAAAAAGAATCTTCATCTTCATAGAGAAAAAAAAAACAATCTAATTTTCTTAATTTTATCTTATTGTTTATCTTTAGTTACTTTTGATCGAGTATAAATTCTTCCTACCCTAAAAATATGAATCTTTGTTAAACTAGGATTTGAGCCTTCACATAATCTGATAATCACGTACATTTATTTAGAAATTTCGATTGATCCTTTTCGTTAGATGAACAAAGATTACCCGCATTTCAGATATGATTGTAATTGAAAAATTTTATAAATCGGGGGAAAATATTTGTAAATAATGTGTAAATCAACAGTAAATAATTCAATTATTTGATATTTTTGGTATGTCATGAATTAATTGACACAAATTATTATAAAAAGATTTAAAATTATGATTAATAAAAATTATAAAAATTATAATTCAATCTAAATATTTACTAGCCATATAATCGTTTTTTGAAATTCTTATATAATGCAAAGAGAGCCCAACCAACCGGAAAATACTTAAGTCAAGTTCATTTATTATATCAAGTTCTCTAATTACATTGGGTTATATACTTATATGTCCTATTTTTAAAGTATTATTATTTAATCATAAACTCACATGAAAAAATATGGCACATGACAGTGTGTGTTTGAAGTTTGAACATTTGAAAAACTTGATGTAATTGATATAAGGAACTTGATTTAAGCATGATTTCATCTAATTTTAACCTTCATAAATTTAATTATTCAGTTGTAGTTTATGCAAATTAAATAAAAATTATTATTAGTTCTACAACCACTGAAAAATATAATGCCTAAAGTTTGAATTATCTTAAACATTGTGGATTCTGTGATCATCTGACATATAATCCAACAGTCATGAGTCATGACCATGACTCGCCACTGATAAAAAAATAATGTTTTCCAAATTATGAAAGAAAAGGAACAAATTAAAACAATATTGGATTTGACCTCTCACATTCAGTTCATCAGATTCGAAAATAAAAAAAAAAATATGATTTAAGTGTTGAATATTTAAAAAGTAAATTTAAAAAGAGAGAGAGAGAGAGAGAGAGAGAGAGAGAATCTCTCCTTTTGGGGACGAAAGCTTATCTTCTCTGGCGCGAACATATCTCCCATTTAATAAGCAATATCCTGATTCCCACGTAATTCTAGTGTCCATTTATATTAATCAGTGTTTAATCTTTCTCTAAATTTGTTCTCTTAAAATTACTTATTCACCCTTGTAATTACATTATTTTGAATTTTTTTTTTTACATTTTTTAAAATTCTTCTTAATTTAAAATAGTCACATGATATAATCTCATCATTTTACATTGTAAAGCTAATAAATACTATAAAAAAAGATTACGAAATAATGTGCTCAGCGTGACAATATAAAAACTTTTACATTACCTCTCATCATGAATGGAACCAAAATAACCTTGATCCATACAATTTATATCTTATAAATTTTAAGTATATATGAGATGGCACAATGAGATTAGCTAGAGACCGCTCACATTACATAACCATACAAATGCTGATATGAAGGACATCTAAGATATACTTTAAAAATAATCGTAAACTTGGGAGCTAATAAATTAATTTTCTCCTATCACTAATACAAAAAGTAAATTTGACGTTATTAATTAACATTGGGGATTTAGAAAACACAAGTTTAAAAAGGAGGTGATAAAATTTTTAAAATTTTGGCTTAACTTTCAACGATTGTTTTAAAAAAACAGTTGTTAAAATAATGATTGTTCTTAAAAACAATAGTTGAAAGCCAAAATTTAAAAAAATATAAATATTTGTGAGTTTCAACAACTGTTTTTCTAAAATAGTCTCTAAATAAAATTTTCAATGATTGTTTTTAGGGTTAAGTATCAATTTTGTCCTTGAAATACGCGTCCAGAAGTAATTTTTTCCCTAAAGTTTTAGACATAGCAATGTTGCCCCAAAAGTCTCAAAACGTAGGAATGTTACCCCTTCGTTAACTACCTGACCGTTAGGACTATTAACGAAGGGGCAACATTGCTACGTTTTGAAACTTCATGGGCAATATTACCCATGGGCGTGTACTTCAGGGGCAAAATTGATACTTAATCCTTTCTTCAAAAAAAAAAAAAAAAAAAAAAAAGTCAACCCAATTTTATAATTGAGGTTAAGGAGCAATTTGACCAACGAACTTTTACCTCATGAGCGCCCAACACAAATAATTTTTAAGTAGACTAAAAATATCAAAAAACTTTTAAAACTGTGCAATCAACACAAAAATGGAGTAAAACTTTTTTGTTGGGCGCTCCTAGAGTAAAATTTTTTTGTGTTGGCCGCATATTTTAAAAACTTTTTGGGTATTTTTTGTCCACTTAAAACTTATTTGTGCTGGGCGCTTCTGAGGTAAAATTTGTTGGTCAAATTGCTCCTTAACCCTTTATAATTATAATCATGACAAGAGGAAGTAGGGGTGACAATTAATTATTTTTTTTTTGTTTTAAAAAAAAAGTAAACATAGCCTACTCCTTCTTCCCCCATAGCGTCTTCTATCACTGGCATTCCCCAATCAAATAATAATCACTCACCCACGGAATTTGTCCAGAAAAAATGTTTCAAAGAAATCAAACAAAAAAATAAGAACGAATTTGTCCGAACAGAAGATCAAACAAGTACGTCACAGGCAGTTTAAACGAATTTTTCCAAACAATAATCACTCGCCTGCGGAATTATCTACACGAACGATTAATGAAGCTCTCATGCATTATAAGCAGAGATGACTGAGAGAATAAAGCTTGCAAAGGGTTAAGTATCAATTTTGCTGCACCCAAGAGCAATTTTGCCCCTGAAGTTTTTGCGTAGCAATGTTGCCCTGGAAGTCTCAAAATGTAGTAATGTTGCCATTTCGTTCACAGTCCTAATGGTCAACTTTGACCATTAGGACTGTGAATGGAGGGGCAATATTGTTACGTTTTGAGACTTACGGGCAACATTGCTACGCCCAAAACTTCAGGGGCAAAATTGCTCTTTGGCACGTACTTCATAGGTAAAATTAATACTTAACCTTTATTTTTAAAAACAGTTGTTGAAAGTTAAGTCAAAAAATAAAATAAAAATGTTTATTTTCGACTTTCAACGACGGTTTTTTTTAAAAAAACAATCATTGTAAGTTAATTACAATAACGATTTTACATAAAATCAATTTTTAATTACTATATCTATTTTCTAAAAACAATCGTTAAAAGTAACTTACAATGATAGTTTAAAAATAGATATATATTTTAAAACTTTCAATGATATTCATATAAGCTACTCCCGAAAACGGTCGTTTAAGGGTCTTGAGACATTAAATTTTGTTTTTTTAGTAGTGAGATCTTCTTCTTTAAATGCCTTCACAATTATTGTTGTCAAAATCATTAATTATTTTCCTTCTCTCTTTTGATTTTGTCATTAAATATTATATCAAGTACAAGGTGGCTGCATGTGTTGGAGAATTCTTAACTTCCACAGACTGGCAGAATCTTTTGTACACCTTGTTTAGTTATAATTTAATTGAACTAAGGTAGCATGGATCGATTTGTTAATTATTAATAATAATAAATTTATTCTTGATGCTCATACCAGCTTGTTTAATTTTCCATGCCATGAGATCACACCAGGCGCGACGAAGTTGTCGGTTGTATTAGAAGTAGGAGGCAAATTTTTTTAGTCTCAGATAGAATAAAATTTAAAAAATTGACACATAAATCATTCACACATGACATCAACCTTAGTCTTAAAAAATTATATAAGTTTTATATTTAATTTTCTATTCCTATCATTTGTCTATATATTTTTTTGATTATGTTTCAAATCATAGATCACCTATCATTTAAAATAAATTATTAAAATTATGATAACTAAATAAAGTGTTATTTTCCCAAAGATCCACTAAAGTTGGAATCCCGCAATCCATAATTCAACTATATTACGAGAAACAAGAATAGTTAAGTTTTTTTAATATCCTAAAATGTATGAAAAAAAAAATTTTCACTTTTACCCTTTTGAGAAATATTTTTAATTGCATTAAAAATGTTATTTTAGAAAGATATCGGATATAAGGAGTGCATAAAGTTGGAAAGTAAGTATTAATCACAATGACAAAATAAAAAAAATAACATTAATTAAACGAGAGGTGATTTGTGTTTTGAATCAAACCTTCCTTTTAGGAGTGCCATATATTGTGGAGTGGAGGGAGTATGTAACATGCTTTAACCATCACATGGAGGGATCATTAATTTAGTTAGAATAATTATTGTGATTTAGAAAACCAATAGACAAGAATCTGATCGTTTGATTACATTGTCTTATTGATCTTAAGAGAATCTATCCTGTAATTTAGATGTATAATATGAACACACACACACACTACATTTTAAATTTAAATTTCTTAAGACAATCTGTTAGTTTGGTGATGGCCATATCTTAATTATAATTCTAATAATGCAATATCTTACCAATTACCATTAGTCCAAACTAGCTAGGCATATTTTTCTGCACATTATACAGAGCTTGAAAAATAAATCATACTATTGTAAATCAATGAATTATTCTTTATTTTGCTACACAAGAAAAGCAGAATTATGAATATTACTCAGTTAAAATAAACATATTTTTATGTAAATATTTTTATAATTTTATTGTTCATGATTAATGAGAGTGGAAGTAAGATTTATTTGATGATAATACAACTAGTTTGGATCAATTTATTTCAAGTAAATTTTTCATTGGACAAAATAAATATGTCAGAATAGTTTTATCTCATAAAATGTAAAAATACTTAAAATAAATTTGTTTAATTGATGAAAATTTTATTAAGTTGAGACGATTTTATAAAGGGAAGAAAGGACGATTATATATAGGAAAAAAAAAAGGGAGAGAGAGAAGTTCTAAATCTAAATATTATTGATATAAGGTAGTGGCATACATCTCAATTCAATTTCAATCCAAACTTCAAAGGAAGCAATGATGAAGTAAGATGACAAAGAAAAACCTCGAGAAAATTTAGACAATATGTTGTGTTTTTCATATAGTTGAGAAGACCCAAGCCACTTTCTTTTGGTCGGTTAGGATAAGCATCCTTTATGTCCCACTTGATATCTGCACACAAAACAACTATTGTTGTCGTCTACATATTTACATAACATGGACATCTCTTTTATTTTGTTCAATAATTATTTTTTTCTATCTCCATTTTTTAACATTATTTTTTTTATTATACTATGTATACGATAGGCTCTCTTTTTCTTAAAAAAATGAAGCTCACTTTAGTAGCATGTTAGGATATGTAACAATTGATTTCAGGTGGATTCATGAGATAAAATTGGATTTAATAATATGTACGAGGAAGGATCTGTAAACTTGAATAATGAGGTTTTGAGTTAAAACGTGTAGTGTTAATTCTACTCTTATTGCCCATTTACACTTTCTCATTGTTCTGGGTGCTACTCCTCTTTTCATTATTGTTCTAACTTTATGTAAAGATGATATTAAGACTTACGTGTATCATACGTGAGTTATAACTTTGTGTCATCTTGAGTATGGCGGGGAGGCTTGTTTGTATATGTTCAATAATGAACTCACACTAGATATTGCAGGATAACAGATAGATTTGTCTTGAGTTAGAATTGGGTTCGATGATCGTACGGGGAGGCTTGTTTGTATATGTTCAATAATATGTTTGAGATTTTAAGTTAAAATGTAGGGTTGTTTCCCTATAGGGACGGTTCGTCTTCTCCGAACCGATCTAACATGGTTTACTTTTTATTATATCTATAATTTCTTGTTTATCTATATGGTACATAAATGGAAACATATTATCTCCGGTCCTAAATATAAGATATTGTTAACTTTTTTTACAAATTAAGAAAAATAATTAAATTACTCTAAAGTATTTATATTTATTGTTTTTTATCCAAACTAACTTCTTGTTTGACTTTTAAACTAATATGTAATTGAGTTATGCAAAATATATTATATGATTAAATAACTTATTTAGATTCTTTAATCTCTCAAAAAATGTTAACTATGTCTTATATATAGGATTAGATATAGTATTTATTTATGTAGAACGCTTTATTTGTCTTTTCCTTATTTCTGTTTTAAAAAAAATGTTAGATATGTGAATTTAGGTTGGAGAATGGAGTCTACAAAATGCTATAATTGATAGGGAGATTTTAATGGACATATCGTTAAGGCGATAGATAACCAACAATAATGAAAGATTAACAATATATAGTTATTGCATATTTGCATGTCACTTCCTCACTCACTTGGTTGGTTGTTTGGTTGCCTGGTTGTGGCAAACCAAAGTGGACCAAACAAAGAGATTGGGTACTATGTCCACCAATCACCCTTCTAGCTACCTCAAATGCTCTTCACACTGTTTTTTTTAAAAAATTTTTATATGTAATAAATATTTTTTAAGAAAATTAAATATAATTAAAATCATCCCAATTAATTAAATTTGACTAATTGGTTTGAAAACAGAGCACATAAAAAAACACTTGTTGCCATATCAACATCAATCTATGCAATATTATGTAATATCACAGTTACAACAAGAACTTTATTTTGTTATATAGGGTTGGTTAAATGGATTCATGATGTCATCATGATCACTTCATTTAATATTACAGTGATGCCTCCATTTAATATTACATTGGGAAAAAAGTATGGTGTTCTTGTAAAATAAGTATGGGTTAACAAAATTTGAAAAAATGAATTATATTATTTATAATCTGTAAATAATACTATCTTTGGTCCTAATTATAAGAATACTTTTATAATACAACTTTACACTATAAAAGTGCTCCTATAATTAGGATCGGAGGGAGTATGTAATATGATCATATATGTTGTTTTTTTATATCATATACTTATTATTTAAGTCTTTTATTTTCTTAAGTACAATATTTTATTTTATTTGTATTATTCATATTAAAACTGATTAATAATTACAACTCAGAAACTCACTCCTAAAATTTAATTGAATAAGATCTATTAACAATCCAATCCAATCCCATCCCCGAGATGTGATGGATCATTCATTTAAGACATTTTTTCTTCTTCTTTTTTCAAGGTTTTAAAACTCAGATTGGCCACTAAACAAGTTAGAGAATTGGGTTAAGAGTCGATGGATCGACCAAATCAAACCGGAGCCAACTCAAAGCCAATAGATAAGAAATTAAACATTTAAGGGTAATTATTATGAAATTTTAAAGAAATTTTTTAGAAAATCTATATTCTTTTTTAAATACCGAAGTAGGGTGATGCCCAAACCGGACTGTTTTATGGACTGGTTCGTCAGTTTCCGATCTGGTTCGCCCGGTTCAAGTCTCTGAACACTGTATTTTTCTCTCATAAAATTATTATGACTTAAAAAGCAATTTAGCCAATGAATTATTACCTCATCAGCACCCAGTACAAATAATTTTTAAGTAGACCAAAAATACCAAAAAACTTTTAAAGATGTGCGTATCGCCAGACAAAAAACTTTTCTCCATGAACGCCCAAAGACAAAAAAGTTTTTTACTTCAAGAGCGCCTAGCACAAAACAATTTTATTCCATTTTTTGTGCTGACTGCACATCTTTAAAAGTTTTTTGATATTTTTGGTCCATTTAAAAGTTATTTGTGTTGGACGCTCTTGATGTAATAATTCATTGGTCAAATTGCTTTTTAACTCAAATTTACATGTTACCCTATTTTGACTTTTTATAAATTCCACACAGTGCTGGCATTAAGTTTCTATCATCATATACAATTTTTTTAGTCAGGGTATATTGTTTTATTACCTTTAATGAGGATAGTTAATTGGGATGAAGAGAGAAAAAGAATTTTAAAATTGTAAAATTCTAAATCAGAGATTTTCCAAAAAAATAAGTTATGAAATGTTTATCAAATTTCATTATTCCCTTATCAATTTTGGTAACAAACTTAAATTAAAATTTTACAATTTCAAAATTCTTTTTCAATCTTTTTCCTTAGATTAGAAGAAGTATAATGTGTGATTTTTTTGGGGTTGAAGTAGAGCCGGGAAATCGGGCCAAGCTCGTTGGGCCGGCCCATTTAAGCCCTGGCCCTGCAGGGCCTCGGACCAACCCGTTAGGCCCGTTTAACTGTAGTTTTTTCTTAAAAAAATAATTACTTAGATTTCCACTAATGAATATGTTTATTTGTAATTATTTAATTTTTTTTAATTTAAACTATAACCCTTTTTTTATGTTTATTATTATTCTATATTTAAAAACATAATTAGTATTATAAATTTTAAAGAATGGATGTTTTCATATTAAATAAACACATACTTTAGTATTACAACATTATATAAGTAATAAATTATAAATATATTTTGTCTAAAATAAGTATAATTATTTTTACCTATCAATAAAATCATGCATGAACCGAAGAATATGTAGACACACACAAAATTACGAGAGGAAAGGCATTTTATCGTAGGCATACATAAATCAATTCCTTTGTTTAATATTTTTTGAAAAAAAGGAAAAAAACATATTCTTTGTGTTTATTTATTTTTTATTACGAATTAATAAATGTGTTTATTTTTTGAATGAATTATATTATTTAGATATTATTTGATAACATTTATTTGATAATTATTTAATTTCAATTTACTAATTATATTTCTTTGAAAAAAATCGAAAGAAAAATACTTAAAATTTGGAATAGTAATTTTTAGGTCGGGGGCGGCCTAGCCACGACACTATCGGATTAGACTTTGAAAAATATATTTTTTTCTTTACCCTAGATCCTGTGGGGCGAGGTCCCGATTCCAGCTTGAAGATAGCAATATTTTTTTGTGTGAGGATATATTTCTTGGGCCAAAAGTACATGGGACTCTTCTACTTTTTTTTCGCCTGAGATTTAGAAAAATAATTCTTGTCTGTTGATTTTTCCCCTTTTGGGAGTTGGGCCATCTTCTTAGGTTGAACTTAATTGAAAGGATTTTTTTTTCACCACAAAAATTATTAATGCCTAAAACCACATTTGCAACCTAATTAGGAAGTTTTTATATTTAAGACAAAATGATATTAAGTAAATATGACTTTTACAAATTACATATACTTAGTAAACTAATATGAAAACTTAAAAACTTAAGAAAGTGAGGAAAATAATAACTTATACATCTGTGTGCGTAGTGCAGAAAATTTTTTAAGTTTAATAAAATAATATTTATGTGGTTATAAATGATTATTTAAGTGATTCATAATATCTTTTAAAAAAAAAAAAATAAAAAAATCATATTACCAAATAATCTCCATCAAGATCTGGGTAACAATGCCCATTTTATGGAACCAATCAAAACTTTTTAATGGGCTGGAAGGCCCAAATTAACTTATAAGGGAACCAACGGGCCAGCCCAATGCAGTAATTGATTCATATGGAAAGCTTTGAGCAAGGGATTGTTATAAAGGTTGGTATAATAATTAATAAATTACCTTATCTCCTAAGTGTAAGACCTAGCACCTGAAGAGTATTTGTCTTTTGAGTTTCATTTTTTCAATTTTGTTTTATAAGTTCATATTTTCAAATTCTGTTTGTGTTAAGTTCAACTGTGAATTGGCATAAGAAAAAGTCACTCATTAAATTGAAGTTGATTACAAGAATGGGCATGTAAATGATAAACTCATAAAAGCTTTAAAACTTGGGCTTCTTTTAAATGAAAATGTATTTTTAGATGTGAAATGTTTCAAGCAGGCCTTTACACAAAAATTAAAAAACTTACTACCCATTGTTGGAGAAACTGAGAAAATTAAATAAATTAATTTTAAGTATATATATTTATCATTTTTTTTTAAAATAATTTAGCTCTAATAATATACATAAGTATTTCAGAAAGATCATATAGCATAGCCATAATTAAATAATGGGAAAATATTTTCATGTTGTAGGAGAAGTGTATTTTCATGTCATAGATACAAAAAGATATGGGTCCCACCATTTCCATGCTTGAGTTTTTTTTTTTTTTATATAAAAAAGATGTGGGTCCTACCATTTTATGTGTGTGTAAGAATCTTTTTCTTCTCATACAACATGAGAAGTGTAAACCCCTTAAATAATTTATTTAAGTTTTTTAATCTTCTTAATTTAGTCAATTGGCTCTGACATAAAGTAGTATGATTATGATTACTTTAATATACGAAGCAGGGTCTATTTGGTCAAGACAATTATTTCAATCGTATAAAAAAAGAAAAGAAATAGATACACAATATTTTTATATCTCTTTTATTGTTATTTGACACTGATCTTTTTTTTTTTTTTTTTTTTTTTCAAAAACAATTTCAGTACAGAAGATATTTCTCATCAATAAATTAATTTTTTTTAAAATGATTCTAGGTATCGATCAAGTTAATTTTAAGTCAAAAAATGGTATAATACATGTAAGCATATTTTTTTCATAAAGATTAACATATGAGGAGTGCTAGATTTTAAGGTTATAAACTTACGAATTTAAATAAACTCATAAAAAAAACATAAATTCAAATCGTGAACTCATAAAGATTTACTTTTAATAATAAATGGGTGTTAAAAGTATATAATTAAATAATAAAAAATTGATTTAAATATAAATATAAATAATTAGAATTAAATCCATGAACATTCATAATTTATCATATTAAATAAAAATATTATGAAGTTCATATATAAAGTCATTGAACATGATTGAATTTAAAAAGCTAGTATGAGTTTAAAAGCGATTCATCATTATTTTATTGGTAAAAATATAAAAATAGTAAACTTGATTTGTGAATTCGCAAGTTCAACTAAATTTAAAGCTAACACAAGTTTAAGAGTGAGTTGACACATATAATTGTATAAGATATAAACATAAAAATGATAATCTCATAAAGTTAACTTAAGAATTTGATAACAATACTATGTTGCTTTGTTTTTTTACATCTAAATAAATCATATTTCATCTTTTGAACCCAACAACCTCTAATTAAGTTATTATTGCCTCTAGTTCTAAATATGTAAAAGGTACTCCTTTATGCGTATATACTACCTCCAGTCCTAAATATAGTTGTACTATAAACTATATCATATATTTATGATCGAAGGAGTGATATATATTTATCTAATTTGATGAGATTAGGGAAGTTAGTTAAGTTAGTTAATATTATATGTATTTTCTAAAATACTAGCTTACTCATCTTCCTTAATTCCCCAATCCATACTCCTCATTTATTATTATTGAGAGAGCATCAATAGGGACAAATTAGGAAATGATTGACAAATATTAAAACTGTTTTATATTTAGGATCAATATCGAATTCCCAAATATATTTTATATGAAGGACTAAAGGAGTATATAGATAAGTTTGTTCCTGTTGTAAATTTAAGATCTCAATTGACTTTATCTTTCAAATTTATAATTTTTTTCCAAAATATATCTACACATACTGAGAGTATTTTAGATTAAAAATAAATAAATACACATTTATTATAAATAATTAACTTAACTATTTTTCTAATTTGGATAAATTAGTTATCTAACTTTTATACTAAGTGTTGTATTAAGGAATGAAGGAAGGGAGTATAAACTTATCAATTATCTTGAAGACAAAATCAACCTATAAATTGAATTATTTGTCTTGAAATACATAATTTGGTGACATGATAAAAGTGGCAAAGATGGGATATGATTCATAATAATGAAGCATGACTTCCTTATCTTTTACTGGTCCCAAACGTGTACACTTGTGTAGGGATTGCTTTAATGAGGCCAAAAGCATGTGCTCAGATAACCAGCAGTTTAAAATAAGCCAAATAAAATGGAAAAACGATTGTTATTAGACAGTAATTTAAAAATATAATAAATATGTTATTTTTTATATTTGTTTTTTGAGTTACTCCACAAGCTATATCTATAGATAAATTCAATTGACAATAATGCATTCATATTGATTCGAATTTGTAACTTCACACTTAACTCTATGTTTGGATAGAAAAAATAGTGAGGGGAAAATAAAGGGAAGGGAATATTATGTTTGAAATTAAACTTCCTTAAATAATAAAAAAGTTTACTAGTTTTTGAAGTTCTCTCTTCCTAATTTTCTCTTCATCCACGGAGAGGGTAAGTCAACATAGCTCTGCTTCCACTGGGACTAACACATTTTGTTAGCTAGTATTTTAATTTTATGAAGTGTCTTTTAAGTCCTATAATATTGAGTTGTTAACAACAAAAATGCAGACACTAAATTTTAAATATTAACAAAAATTTCAAATGTTTACATATTAAATTTTACTTTAATAGCAATGAATGTTATCCTTTGATATTTTGTTAAAAAAAAAGGATTAAATCCCTTATTTAGGAGCTATATTTATCATAACGTGCTAAATTTATTTTTTATATAACTTTGATCTTGTAATTTAAAGATAGCTCAATGTACAAGATTCTCACCATGTGAGTTTTAAGAAGGGATAGGTTTACCCTGGCTTCCTCCACTTTGATCTTGTCATATTTCATTAAAATATATGATTCTAAAAAAATATAGTATTACTCTTTAATGCATTTAGAAGTACAAATTAAAACTATACTTATATAATAATTAAAGTGATAAAAAATATCAAAATGATAATAAGTTCATTCTAAAGAGTATCAAAATAATGAACATCATATCCGAAGAATGTATAAATTACTTTGAAATATCATATATATATATATGGTTTTGTATATATGTCTTTCAAATTAGCTTGTTCCATTTTTGGAGAAGAATATGCAGAGAGAAATTAAAGATGACGTGAGGACTTGAGTAATCAAGTAGCTCAAATTCTGCCTGCAACAATTTTCATCTCAGCGTGACAATTATATTTCATTGTTATATATGGTTTTGTATATATGTTTTTCAAATTAGCTTCTTCATTTTTGGAGAAGAATATGCACAGAGAAATTAAAGATGATGTGAGGACTTGAGTAATCAAGTAGCTCGATCAAGTTTGCCTGAAACAATTTTCATCTCAGCGTGACAATTTTGTTTCATTATTTTGTTCAATTAATTAATATATTGCGATTTAGATATATGTGAAGGAAGTGTGTGTGTGTCTCTCTCTATATATATATATAAAATAAAGCGATAAATAAACCAGCAGGTAGTAGCTAATTGTCTTTGACAATATATATATTGCTTGATAATTATAACGCCACACCAATACTTATATCTGGAAAAATAAACAACAAAGAAATAATTATAATTAATCAAGGTGTTGTCTCAGCCAAACATTGAAGAATGTTCACCTGCATTTGCAAGCAGCTTATATAACTCTCCAATTCTCTGGCCATTTCTTCTTCATCTTCACCCATTTCTTCTCCACCTGGTATTAACCTTCTTAGTCTCTCAAACCCTTCTTCTTCTTCATTTTGAAGACAAGATTTGGAAGAACCAGTTGTAGGGTTTGCAGAGAAATTATATGGTGAGGAAGGAGCATTATTGTGATGGTGGTCGCCATGCTCATCGTTGATTTTTCCCACATCGGTGTGATCTGTTTGAAACTTGGCTTTTAGGGCTTTGCTCCATGCAAAACCTGGTGGAGCTGAACACACCATAGCCATACCCACTTCATGCTTCACAACATTCTCACAACTGTTTTTCTTCTCATTATATTCATCGTCTTCTGAACTGTGAACAGTACTCTTCTTCTTTTTCAGCTTCTTCTGGTTTAGCTTCATTAAAGCTGGCACTAAATGGCTTAAGTAGATTCTAGCAAACTCAGCTTGTGCTATTTTTCTGGGTTCCACAGAGTAAATACGACGTCGTTTTGTAAGCTTCCCCTCCATATCTCACCCAGAAAAATATATGATGAGAATTGGAGAAGAAGAAGAAGGAGGGGGGGGGGAGAGAGAGAGGTGGTGAGGTTATTACTTGTGTAAAAGGGAGAAGAAGATATTATAGGCACGAGAGGATTCAAGGTAACCAAACAAAAGTATTTTCTGACAATTATGGATGGAGGTACAGCCCAAAAAATAATTGCCTGCTTTGACAAGAAAATTCAAATTTACTACTCGTATCAGTTTTTACGTAACCTCTGCGTGGCCTTAATTTTCTGAAAAACAAATTGATAAAATTGTTCATCATTCATCGAGGTGAAAAAAATTAAAATAAAAATTTACTTTAGATATTTTTTTTATATTTGTGGCCCATACGTGCTGAAAACTTGGTTGGTTTATTCCCAATAGTACGGAGGTATCGCCAAGCATTAAATATATTTACATATTTTCCAACGAGTATTCAAATGTTAGTTGCCATTTATAAGGAGTAGCCCTTTCCGTTAGACTACACTCTATTAGTTGTTAGTTGGATCCAAATATTCACTTTTATTTAGAGTCAGTTGAATTAATTATAAATTATTTTATGCTTATTTCAATTAAAATTATTAACTTATAATTTTTGGATCCCATGGGGTTAATTAAAATATCGGAATTACGACAACAGTAGTTAGGTCAAATAAAAGATACTTAAATTTGGAATTTCAAGAAAGATCAATAATTTAAACCTTGTGGATAAACTTGGCATAACCTTGTCCATTCTTTAAAGAGATTATTTTATATATTAACTGTTATATTTAAGCATAAAAGATAGTAGGTTGACCTTGACCTCATTAAAAAACAATTTATATGGAGTTGATTTATAAAAAGGATTAAGAAAATCATTATATATAAATCAAAACTGAATCGATAGGATGGATTTCTTTTTTAATTATTATAGGAAAAAAGGTGCTTTCATCTGTTTGACAAAATTATCTGATGATATGTATTTTTATCCACATAGAGTATTATTTTTCACCAATATTTCTGTAATGAAATGATTTTGCAGTCAATAATATAGAGTTTAAATGATAAAATAATTATAATTTTTATATATAATTATTTGAATCTACTACCACGAGGTTAGACTCAAGCATATATATTCAATTGTTATTTAATAGGAGGAGGCACACAGTCATATTATTTACATACAGTTACACAAGTCTAACAACTGTCTCCATCTTCTGGTTCTCCTATAACTTGTATAGTTAGTTTCCTAGTTCTTAATATATGACATAATTAAGGATAAATGAGTTGATTTTAGTTCTAAATATAAGATAAGTTTTTTATACTTATCAATATTTTCCTAATTTCTCCCCTATTACTGCTCTCCAATAATAATCAAGGAGAAAATATGGAAGGAGAGAATTAATGAAGATGACAAGGATGTTTTAGAAAATATATGTTATATCAATTAACTTAACTAATTTCCTTAATATAATCAAATTAGGTACATGTGAGGGAATATAAGCCTCCAATGATTTGTCAGATCTTTAATCCCTTATAAACTTTATGACATTTAGATTTTATAAATTTACAAAAGCAAATTAATAGTGTATTTCAAGAGAGATATAGAGGGGATGGAGAAATTGTTTATAATGATGAGATAATCTAAATTAAACTCACATAATCACTTTCTTTTATATGATTTGCTTTATTGTGGTTAGAAATTATAAATTAAATCTGAAATATATTATATCTTGATACCAATACATGAGTCTAGTAAGTATATTAACATGAGAACCTCATTTAATATAGATCATTATTTATAAGTATACTTGAGCATATTATTTAAATTTTGAGGATAGTTCAGTCTTTGTAAATTTCAACCTTGAATTCAGTCATATGAATGTGTGTTTGAATCAATGCTTGCAATTTTTTTTTTTTTTTTTTTTATAACTATCTAATTGAGTGAGATTCGAGTATTGTTAGACTCAATTAAGAGCAACCTTCTTTATAGACATTTTCTGTGTCCTTTGTATTTAAATGATCAAAAGTCTCTTCTTACTAGGTTAACTCATGTTGGTGCAAAATAAATTTTTTTAGAAACTACAAATTAAACAAAATTTTATCAAGCTTTTAACTCCATGTATTAAACTTTGGTTTGGATCATTGCTCAAAGATAATTCAAACATGCCCTAAACTTTTTTCACACACATATAAAAAAGGAATTATTGAGGGCTTCTATTTAAGTGAGAGAAAAGTCAAGGGGCAAAGAGGGGAAGCACATGGGGTCACATGGAAGAAGGCTCACATCTCACATGGCATGTGCAACACACAACAAGCTAGAGAGAGAATGAGGCCCACACACACTCTCTCTCTATAAATGCACCCACGTGCATATAGTCTCTTCCAACTCAACATTTTTTTTTTTTTTTTAGATTCAGAGAATATAACAACAGCTTTTTGAGAGACATCAGGGTCACGAAAGCCTCAACATATTTGAATTAGTTGATTGCTCATAAACCTGATAATATGGTTCAGACGAAGTGTTGAATGGCGGGTGAATCAAAGGGGTTTTTTTTTTTGTGGATAATATAGTAGGCAAGTCGAAGCTTGAAAATGTGAAATAAGAACTAGATTATAAGACTCTAGCCCCTGATACAACAAGTAGAAAGATACTAGGAGTGACAGGATTGCTGATCCTTCAAAACCATATCCAGGAACCCTCAGGATAGTTGGAATCATAACCATATCGGCACCAATGGCAACACTATGGCCCTCCTTGGCCATGTAATCAGCACAAAAGATATTTTCTCTTGGAATATGATGAAGCTCCACATCTCAGTCTCGGAACAAAAAGTCTCTAATCTCCCCAATAATGTCTTTAAAAGGATGATCAATAGGACAATCCCTTATAAGATTATTGACGGCATCAAAAGAATCGGAATATATTCAAATGGTTATTAGGCTATGGCTAACTCATACATATTTCTAATTTTACTCATATTACACCCGTGTATGTATATGAGTGTGTGCACATTCAACAACAATAATGATTACATTTTCTCCCTCCAACACATTTTTGGGCGACATTGAAAAGATATACTCCTTTTCGTCTTAAATATTATTACTCTGATTCTTATCTATATTTATCTTATATATTTATCTAATTTAATTAAATTAAGAAAGTTAATTGAATTAATTAATCTCACATATATTTTCTAGAATACCCTATTCATTTTCTTTAATTCTCTCGTTCCTTCTCCTCTATGATTATTGTTGATGGGAACATCAATAAGGTTAAATTAGAAAAAGATTGAAAATTATATCTTATATTTAGGACTAAGATCAACTCCCAAAACATGTTTTATATTAAGGACCAAAAGAACAACATTCTTTATCTAACTCACAAAGATTAAAAGATAAGTTAAATTATTTCTTAATTGATTGGGTTGGCAATTTATGGTAACTTTCCTAAGTATCTCATTAAGTGGACTATTGACCTTTGTTCATTTAAATTTAAAAAATGATGGATTAAATAGGGATCCTTTGGTAAAAATAATTAATGTAATAGACAAATGAGGATAAGGTTTTACCTTAAGAATTATTTTAGTTCTATTTACAAGTCACTTCAAACATGTTTTACACAGGAAAAATGAAATCTTAAACTTCATTAACTCTACGATAAAATTCAGGAACTTTACAACTTTATCCCTATTTTATTTATCCTATTTTGTGAGTGTGTGTGTCTGTTATATACCCTATTAGAACAAAATCAATTCAATAATAAATTTATGATAAAACTTGTACAATCACATAAAAAATTTAATAAGATGTCTTATAAATACGATCGGGAAATTTCTTTTCTCTTTACCCTATATAAATAAGACTAGAGGAGTAAAACAAAGTCTCCAACGGCAACAAATATTGATCGAGTTGGTAAGAATTGGTTAATAACTTACAAATTGAGTGACTCGTAAGTGCCTATGTAAGCTCTTTTTAGATCTGGAGACACGCTCCAACCCTAATAGCCTCCAGGCAAAGAGTTGGCTTATAAAAGGAGCCGAGGGAGTCTAATATGATCATTTAAATCATCTGATGCTCAGGAGAATATTTGAATGAAGTTTTAAAGTGAAAAACACCGTGTATCATTAGTATCCTACGTTTACCTTTCTGCTACTATACGTGCAATATAAATTCAGCTTCTTATGTGTGTATAATGCGCGCGCGCGCGCATGAGATCCAAACATGCATATATTTGTGTGATGCAGTGAACTGTATGACTAAATTAGACTTCAATCTTTGTACACTGCAACAAGAGATAAAGAAAGGATCCAGGAGAATACACGTACACCAGTAGAAAAATACTATATTCTACGTATGTTAAAAATGTATTTTCGCAATGTAAGCAACTCAAAATCTGTCTACTTATTATTATATTACTACATCTGATCTTTAATAAGATCTAGTTTGTAATTCAAACTACAAATTAAATCTTATACTAAGAACAAGAAGTAGTATTATTAATGGGAAGATTATTAGAAGCAATAAGAAGGATCATAAACATTGCAGCTGTATGTGTAAGCAAGCCAAAATCTCTCGTCTATATTAAAGATGAAATGGTCAGTTTGATAGTGAAACTGAGTTCATCATTAATTGTTAGTCCTGTTGGTTGCTGATAAATGATAAAGTTTAAGTGATCTAAATTTTCTTTTTAAAAAAACCCATCAAATCAAAACGCACAAGTCACGGTTTGAAAGGTCATAAAAATTATATTTACAGAATCTGCTTATATATCAAAATGGCCAAATTTGATTGACAAAATGAAAAAGTGAAATTGGTTTGAGGGGGATAGAACACAAGAGTCTAAGAAGTAAATGCCAACCATAGATTCAGGAAGGTGTGGGAGTGTGGGACAAGCATGCATGTGCTTCCACTGAAGAAACGCAGACTCATATTATTAGTATCAAGGACACTTCTCATTATTCTCATTTTTAATTATTATTTTTATTACTATTTGACTAGTAAATATATACACACATGCACACATTCATATTATTCTTCCTGATGAGTCAGAGAGTAAGCGATAGGTAGCTTACAGCTACACATAAGCATACATTCTTGTCATCAGGAGATTTTTCTTCACATAGAGACGTGGATGGCAAAAGAATCATATTTTTCAAACTGGTTTTCTCCGTTCCCTCCTCACTCATCAATATCAACTATCCAAATTAATTTTTATTTTAATATTTGCATATATGTGATATAGATAGCCAAAATTAAATAATAAAAATACAACCATATAACATATATATAATATGTCATGCCATAAAAATACAACAATATACATACTTCCTCCCTATTTTCTTGTCTTTATATATAAAAATTCATATTTCAAGATGAAAGAAAAATCTATGCACGGTGTAAGAATTATTATTATTTCTATTTAATGTTATACCATTTTAAAAGAAAAATTCTTTTAAAATAGTGAAAAGATAAATCAGGGAGTCCAATATCACAAATCTTAATTTAAACATGTGGGAGCAATATGGGAAATGCAAATATTTCCAAATGAGCAATTTGTCTTTGTGGAACTCAAATTGTCAATATGTATATTAAAGTTGTTAATTACAATTTTGAAATTGTTATTATCTATACATAAGTAGTCAGTGACGTTTGACATGTGTGGTTTCAAAATATTACTTACAATGTTGTTGGTATTTGGGGAGCTCAAGTTGTTTATATGTGCATTGAAGTTGTTAATTGCAATGCGAAGTCAACTTAGGCTAGAAAATAACAACTTAATAATCGTAATTAACAACATCGATATATTAATAACTTGAGTTTCTCAAATGTTGTGAGGGGCAGAATGGTCATTTGAAAATATTTTCAAGTCCCATATTCCTCCCATAGGTCTTATTTGGGATTTGTGATGTTGAATTCCTTGATTTTTCTTTTCCCTATTTTAATCGAATTTTTCTGAGATTTTCCCTATATTTGAAATCTTAAAACTACCTTGAGTACCTTCCATCTAACAAAGGAATGAGTATTAAAAGGGTTAAAGTATATTTAGTTTGGAATTTATATCAAATTTTAGTTTTATCCCTTAAACTTATAAAGTTTACTTTCAATCCCTTAATCCCTTTTCGTTAATGAAAAATGATGACTTTGCAATCAGAAATTAATTCTATTGAAAGAAATTTTATTGCTTAACCACTTCTCCTACTAATGAAGGGAGTGTACTGTGCATCATACATAATAAATTATGATTCTTACATGTTATAAAAATAGTAATTTAGTTGGTAAGGATTTCATAACTCTGTAATATTTATGGATTCAAATCTTATTCTCAATATGAGAATCGAAAAATCTATAAATAAATCTGTAAATACTACATATTTGAAGTAAAAAAACAGACACTGGCCTTAAAGAAGTGGCTGCTCAATTTACTTCGATTTTTTTTTTTTTTTTTTTTTTTTTTTTTTTTTTTTTTTTTTTTTTTTTGGAAAAAGAAAAAAACTAACACCAGCACAAGCCATTTCTTTGTTTTCTTTTCTCGTGTAAAAATACCCATAAATTTTTCTAAAAGTGTATTTGGCAACATAAACTTTTCTTGAGTATAAAAGTGCTTATGAACTTCTTAAAATGAGGCAAAAGTGCCCACACAGTTAACTAAGTACATACTTCGGTTTTGTGGGACCCACATTATTATTTGGGGAAATATCATTTAAATCCATTTGAAATATCAAAATTTAAAATCAAGCCTGCACTTTTAACAAATCCCTAATAAGGTTTATAGGCTTGATTAGGGATTTATGAATTTGTTGATTTTATCAAGGGTTAAACAACAATTTTGCCCCGAAAGTATATGCCTGGGAGCAATTTTGCCCTTAAAGTTTGTAAAAATGTAGCAATCTTGCCCTTTTCCATTAAAAATTTAACGGTCAATGTCAATTTTTTGAAGATGAAATATCACCTAGAGTGGGTGAATAGGTGATCTCAAAAACTTTTCGCGAATCACACACGAGCACAAATAAAACGAAGACAGAGAAGGGAAATAGACACAGAGTAATTTATACTGGTTTGGTCTAACACTTCGACCTACGTCCAATCCCCAAGCACACCTTGGGATTTCCACTAACTCTTTAAATACGAATACAATTACGCACTATGTAACATAGGATGATCCTTTCACACTGGGACTCACTCCCCTTTACAAGTTGTAATTATACACCCACACTTAAGGTTTCACAACCTTAAGATATATCAACTAAACAAATAATCAATTAGTGTTTAAACTCCTCACGAGTAGATAAATGATAAACACTGACGTACAAGATATCCGAAGATATTAATGAAGCAGATGAAACAGTAGATTGCAATAAGTTCGAATTGAATACACAGAGTTTCAGTCATTAGCGGAATTGAATGTGATGAGCTTTTATATCGTCTGCCATTAATGCCGTTGTGAAGCTTTGAATGTAGCCGTTGAATCTCTTCAAATTTCCGTTAGGCACAGTTGATTTACGTTGAGCTTATTCGATCGTTGCTTCATTAAATGCATTTTCTGTCGATTGTACTTGTGCAGAGAGTAAGGCATAATAATAGCTGGAATAAGTATGCCTCGAAGGAATGTCTTCGACTGCTGCAAAATCTCATTCCGATTGTGGCTCTGTTTTCTGAATAAGCATTTAATGCTACTGACACAATGAACGACTTTTTGGCTAATCTTAATTTGAACAAATTTATATCACTACAAATCACTCATAAGGAAGATTAGAAATAATTTAAATGAAACTTGAATAAAGATAAGAGTGATAGCTTAAATTAATGATTTCATGATTACTGTAAGTTCTTATAGACGATGAACCATGCTCGAGTAGATGGTCTTGGTTGCTCGAGCAGACATGAGCAAAATGCCTATACAGAAGTGAGAGTTACTCATGCTCGAGCAGTATCGAGCTCATGTTCGAGCACCATGCTTGGGCACCAAATTTCAATGCTCGAGAAACGTTGAATTTCTTATGATATGAAGAGATGGTTGTTGGTGCTCGAGTAGTATTTATGTTATGCTTGAGCAGGCTGCTTGAGTAGACCTGAGAACTTGCTCGAGCATTAGTTAGACAGAGAAGAAATAATGAAAAGAAACATGTATGCTCAAGAAGCATGCTCGAGCAACCCTTAGACTTGCTCAAGAATACCTCAAACAGAGAGTAGTTTAAGATGAAAGATTGTGACTGCTCGGGCAACATATAAACCTTGCTCGAGAATCATGCAAACAGTGAGAAAGAATAAGGCATTATCGATAGTGCTTGAGCATACATTTACCTCTGCTCGGGCACCATGCTCGAGCGATACTTACCTCCTGCTTGAGCAACGGCTTGACAGAGAGTATTCTTCATTCTAGCTCGTCGATGCTCAGGCACCATGAGTGCCTATCTCGAGCAGACTGCTCGACCATTACTTAACTAATGCTTGAGCATCTTCTGTACAAGCACTTAACACATTGTTTAGCTAGAGTATGCTTGAGCAACGATAGAACCATGCTCGAACATACTTCATACTTGGGCAATGCTTTCTGAATCAAAAACCTTAGTATTTGTTATCATTAAAACATTGAGAACTAATATTTTTTAACGGTCAACATTCATTTTTTGACGGAAAAATGCAAGATTGCTACGTTTTTATACTTCCGGAGCTACATTGAGCACATACAAAAACTTTCAGGGTAGAATTGCTTACAGACGTGTACTTCTGGAGTAAAATTGTTCTTTAACCCTTTTATCAATATGTGGAGCTGGGAATAAGGGCCCTTCACAGGCTCAAGCCTAAACGGGCTTCCCTTAAACCCCCCCCCCACCCCCAAATTTTGAAGCCTGGTCCTTATGCTATAGGGCCTAGGCCGAGCCTATGACCTTTAGGCATGTTTAATTAAAAATATTATATTTTCTATATTTTTAAAAGAAATAAAGTTAAAGGAATAACTTCTTAATTTAAGATATAAATATTATATTAAAAAAAATCAAATAAATAAAGTTAGAATAACAAGTTATCATGATTAAAATTTCAATATTTTATACACACATGCTCACACTGTCACACATAAAAAACTTTACTAGTAGCTAGCCACATATCAATAGACTTATCTTTTTTTATGAGAAAAAAACAATTTTTGTAAGTATCTACACCTATAAATTTATCATAGGTAATATAAGTTCTACAAATTGCAATCTTCATTTTAATTCAAATAAAGTTCAATTTCAAATTTTACAATCTAATTATTATTATTATTTTGATTTAAATTGAGATACGTTGTTTTCAAAACTCAAAAATTTCTAGTTAATAGCAATACCTAATGTCTAAATTAGTCTACTTTTTAAAACGTTTGAATGAATAAACTATTGTAAAAAACAAAATAAATCAAACAATTTTATAAAATTAAAATACAATAACAACCAAATATCTGTAACATCATTAATAATATAAAAATTATAGTACCATCTAAATAATTTTAAAAAAAATAAAAAATAAAAGGGCGGCTCTTTTAGGCCCTTAGCCCACTAGGGGCCCATTTTGGCCTATTTGCAATTATATTTCGAGACAATTTTTCAAGCTCAGCCCTTGTGATAAAAAGGCCTAGCCCCCGTTTTCTTGGCTCTATCAATATGTCCTTTTGTTATTTTCTCTTTCTATTTTTAAAAATAAAATTTTCATCTCAATTTCGTGAATTCCTCGCATCTCCTCTCCCCATCCCGAGATTTCTTCGATCGATTCATCATTTTACATGCTATTAAGGTCTTAATTTATTCTTTGAGTCCCTTTCCAATCGACATGGCCACGAAAATAGTTTACTAGTTGAAGATAATTTATAATTACTTTGAAATTTAGACTGATTTTGTTTCTAGGCAAATTGAAGATAATTTTTTTTTTAGAATCGATAGTTGCAAAAACACACTATATAGATTTTATTCTTTCAACCATCCCATATACATTCCGTATAAATTATACGACATTAGAGTTAAAAAAAAAAACTGTAAGGACTATACCCTTCAATATTGTTGAGATCCCGATACTTAAGGGAGGAGTGGATTATGGGGTTAGGGTTAAAAGTTAATGGAAATTTGCAATTAAAAATCTTCTGTTTTTTTAATTATAAAGAGGCATTATGATCTTTTAACAACATTCATAAATCCCTAATCAGGCAATTGTAAGCCTTATTAGAGGTATGTTAAAAGTGTAGGCCTGATTCTGGATTCAGGTATTTCAAATAGATTTAAACTGATCCTTTTGTTATTATTTTTAATGATTATTTAATTAAATAAAAAACTTAGCTTCAAACGGTGCCCAGTCACTTGCATAATTCGATTGAAATGTAGAGTGCAGTTGCAGTTTCTGGGTTTTTTGGTTCAGCAAGATTCTCCTTAACGGATCCATCTCCACTGCCAGCTGCACACTTCAGAAGTTCAAATTCACCAGAGACTTCAGTTCGAGTTGAAACAGCAAGTAATACAATAATTAAGCAGAATAAATACACTTTCAACTTTCAAGGTTAGTTTTTCCACAAAACAAGAAAAGGAATAAGGAGAAATAAAAACATATAATAGCAATTAGCAAGGGAAGAGGGTTGGGGAAAGGGGGAGATGAAAGTTTTTTTAATTAAATAATCATTGAAAAAACAATAATCTAGGTCACACAAAACGGAAGTTTGTACTTAATTAACGGCCATAAACAATTTTGTATCTAAAAAAAGTTTACGGTGTCAGATAAACTTTTTTTTAAAAGAAAAAATTATAGATATCTTTCTAGCTTAATTATTATTATTATTATTATTTAATCTGTAACCATTTCTTTATTTGAAGTCAAGATTTGGTAGGAGAAAGTCTTAAATTTTTTATTAATGTGATGCTGTGATTCAGTCATTGGATGGAATAAAGAAGGTAGAACTGTTTAATTGAGAGTTGGGAGGGGCATTGACCACTCACAAAAACCATTAATTGAAGGTATCACGTTATGGTTTCTGAATAGACAACACAATACTTGACCTCATTCAATGTCTCTGTAACTGTAAGGTCATTAACTTTCTCATTAATTCGTTTCACAAACTAAAGTCAATCCACTTGCCCACGCAACTTCAACCCCAAATGACGACTTTTATATGCTCAGCTCCACATTCCCTCTAAGACACTTTAACTATATATTATAATCTAAATAATAATTATATATTACTGGCTATTTATAAATAATAATTACCACTTAACAAAAAAAATTTAGTCCTTTTTATAAGTCCATTTTAATCAAATAAATGAGATTATAACAATTTTTCCCATAGTAATGATGATGAGAGAGATTGGCTAGCCATGTTGGAAAGAGAAAAAAATGAGAGAGATTTGACAATAAATTTTAAAAGTAGCCATTCATAAATGAGGGTAAAGTTGGAAATTTGTTCCATAATCATTGAGATACTTACCTCTCCCTTGGTATATGAGATTTGGTCAAACCGGACTTATAAATAGGACCAGAGTGGTAAGTCATTTGATGTATGTTAAAATATAACTTTTTTTCACTTTTGCTGTTGTTGAGAAATATTTTTAATTATATTTAGAATATTATTTTATGGAGGAGGATATAATGAGTGCATAAAGTTGGAAAGTGAGTATTAATCACAAGGACAAAACTGGAAAAATAGCATTAATTAAATTAGAGATTACTTATATATTGAATTATACTTTTCTTCTTGAAATGCCTTATATTATAGGCTGAAGAGAGGAATTCATACTATAGATTAATTAAAGAATAGAGTTAGAAAGAGTTTTTTTTTTTTTTTTTTTTTTTTTTTTTTTTTTTTTTTTTTTTTTTGGCTAGCCGAGTTAAAAAGAGTTACCAACTCATTTACAAAACTTTTCGAAATTATGCTTAAATTTTTTTTGAAAGTTTAGATTTTTTTTTTAAACATGATTATTACTTTATGTTTTTAAGAAAGCATTAATTAATTTTTAATAATTTTACTCTTTCATAAATGTGGAGTGTTTTTTATATAGTTATATGCATTGTTATTAAACTCGCGAGTTAACTCTATGAGTTTATCGTTTTTTTACGCTTCTAGCTTACTAAAATCAATTAAGCCAAATGTAAACTCGTGCTAGTTGTAAACTCGGTTAAATTCACGAGTTTATATACCGAGTTTACGGTTTTTACGTTTATAGTTTACAAAACCGTGTTAACTTACCCTTAAACTTGTGTTAACTTTTTTAATTTGATCATACTTCAAATTTTATATAGAAATTTTATAGAAATTTTTTATTAAATATGATAAATGATGAATGTTGATGGATTTAATTTCAATTATTTAGATTTAAAATATATTTAAATCAAATTGTTGTGATTTTTATATTTTAATTATTTAATTATACATTAGTAATACCTATTTAATAATAAAAGTAAACTCTTATGAGTTTATAATTCGAGTTCATAATACGAGTTTACGTCCACTATCACGAATTTGTTTAAACTCGTGAGTTTGATAACCTTAATTATATGATGGTCTCAAATATAGATTTTTTCTATATTCATCTGAACTTAAATTCGAGACGTCATTATACTAAAGCTGTCAAAAACCTTTTCTATAAGAGCCAATGCATGCTGGTAATGACAAGTAGTATTTATTTAAAGATGCTTATCACATCATTAACATTTAGCATGTTTGTTAATTTTCTTAATCCACACGCACGCCTCCAAAATTAATTAATGTGTTCCGATCCACATCTCCCATGACATACACTAACTTATTTTTGGCCACTTGGATTATAGAACTCAACCCCCTCCCCTCTTATTGGTTTCGACTGTCAATGAAAAATTCTATAAGTGTTATTTTAAAAAAAATTAAATCAGTATTAGTATAAAAATTATAATTCATTTTATTCTTATTTCTTAAGTTTTTGGGATTTGTTCATAAAATTAAATATTCTTGTATAGGTGATTTATTTTCTTTATTTAGTACTAAAAGTAGGGGGGAGAGAAAGAAATATCATTAACTGTAGTATAATATATTATGCATCAAGCATTTCCTTTGAGTTTATGAGTTTGAATCCTCAGTAAAAAAGAAATCATTATACATTACTTATGCCAAAAAAATGTCTAATACATTTTTATGCATTATCTTGGTTTATTTAGTATCTTAAAAAAAACAACCAGGCCCTAGTGTTTGATTTTTAATTAGAGCTAAACTTGTTCGTGAATCGTGATAGAGTGGTATATATGAAGTAGATGAACCACAGTTGGGTCTACAACAAATTATATGTTTGTAGTGTCAGACCTCTGAATAAATATTTGAAGAGCCAAATGTATATCCATTAACTAATTTTAAAAAGAAAAATATTTGGGGGTCTAAATGTATAAATTTTCAGGATAAATATAAACATTTTTGGACCAAATATATAAAAAGAATCCAATTCACATCAAAATTTTGGGATAGATTTTTTTTTTTTTTTTTTTTTCGGGGCTATGGCCCTCCATTGTCTGCATTAATCTCAACTCCTTCATTAGTCTTTTGGACCTCTTGGTGTATCAATTTGCATGCACGCACATGGCTCGCTAATAAGATGTATAGAATCCAAATTAAGTATACTCCATCACATTCTAAATATAACATAGAGTTGACTTTTAAGAAAGATTTAAAAAAAAATTAATTAAATTACTTCAAAATATTTATATTTGTCATTTTTTCTTCAAACTATTTTGTCAAACTTACTAATATATAATCTAGAGATATACTACCTCCGGTTCTAATTAATTATAGGAACACTTTTATAATACAATTTACATTACGAAAGTGATAATTATAATTAGAATCGGGGGGAGTACAACATATGATATAATTAAGTAATTTATTCAGCTTCTTTAATCCCCACAAAAAAGTCAATTTTGTCGTAGGAATAAAGGAGTATTGACGTAAAGATTCAGGTGAATCAAATTATATACTTTATGTGATCCTAGCGTATTTAGAAGATTTATTTTGATTATAATCCCTAGATGTTATAAATCAATTCATTTTATCTCTTGATTTATAATTTGTTTTGTAGATTATCTTTATTAAATGAACATATCAAATTTATAAATTTGAAAGGCCCGTTCCAACCCAAAAGATCCATTAAAACCAATATTTTAAGAAAGTCAATACACAATTTTATTTATAAAGAATTAACTTTAAAAATTTTCTTAACATCTCAAATTAATTTCTAACTAGTACATAGGAAGTTTAAAGCTTTGATAATAGGGGGACTGGTCTGTTGAAGTAAAAATATAGAGATAAAATTAATTTTTTATTTTTGTTTGAAAAAGGTGTGCCCACTTGTGAAAAGAGAGGGGGGAAAAGATCTGGTTGGAATTTGAAGGGAGGAATTTTTGTGTGCATATGGTTTTCCACGTCATTTGTAATCTAACCAATTAAAATGTAACAACTCAATTAATATTAATCCTTATTGACTGCTCATATGATTTATATTTTTATTTTTCATAAAAAAATAAAGTCCTTAATTAAGATTTCATAAGTAATGCAAAAGTAAATCTTGTGAAATGTTTTACTTTTATTAAAATGCCAACTAATATTTAGGAGGTATGCTCGCTATGCCAAATCATCAACTCATGAATTGTTGTTGTGTTTTAATTGGTTAGACCACAAATAACGTAACAAAACATGTTTTTGGAGTGTCCTGTGAAATTAGGAAGTACTCTATCTTATCCTTTTTAGAAGAGATCAAAATTTAATTTTTCTTGATCCTTTTTATAAGAGTTCAACAAGAGTTATGTGAAAATTTAATGAGTTTTTTTTTTATTTGTGCCCCTCATTAATTATATATATTGCATTAATTAAAAGATTAATGATACTTATATTTACCCTATTTTTTTCTCTTACCTGCCCTCTTTAAGTAAGAACATAATTAGAAAAAAAAAAAAAATTTTTGCAAGACATGCTTATTATTTTTGAACCATGTTTCAGTTATATGAATCTTATAAATCAAACCAGAGGGAGTATTTTTTTTATTAAAAATTAGAATGGTAGCATCAAATGCAATTTTGTATGGAAATTTTCCTTATAAGAAAAAAGTATGGACAAATTTTCCTTTTTCCTTTTTTTTTTTTTAAATTTAAATTCCATAATAAACTTGCTGAAAAAAGAGGTATGTTATAATTGTCCTATAAAATATAAGACGCCTGGTTCTAATTATAAGATCCATTTAAATTTTTTTAGAAAGGTTAATAAAACTAAATAAGTTATTTAATCATATCATGAATTGTGTATGATTGAATTATATATCAATTTATAAGTCGACAAATTAATCTAAAGGAAAAAAGTGATAAATATAAATATTTTTAATTCATTTAATTAAATTTATTAATCTCTCAAATAGTTGACTGTGTCGTATATTTAGGAAGCGAAGTAGTATATCATAAATTTTTTGGAAAAAATTAATAATTTTATATTCTTAATTACATAATTGTGTAAGGTAGATTTTTATATATATAAATATGTATGATAAAAAATAAAATAAAATTTAATTCATATTTTTTTATAACGTTTATTTTAATTTAATAAATTTTAATTTCTTATTATTAAATATAAATTCTATTTAATTTTAAATTAAAAATGTAAATCTTTTAGTAATTATTGATTCATTCCATGAAATTAAGCTTCAAAATAAATAATATTTATAATTTATAAATTCATAATAAGAATTTTTTTGAACTTTTGATTGGAAATAATTTAATTTTAATAATTTTTAATTCAACAATATATGTGAACGGAATTATTAGAAACTAAAAAAAAAATTTAGAGATAAAAAAAATATATAGTTGAGAGGAATGGATAGGACATAGGAGGATTTAGGCACGGCCTCCAATTTCGGATCAGAACGACGTCCGTACGGACAGTTTATTTGGGTGTGGGGCCCATATAATATTGATAATGACCACTCTTTCTATAATTTCCCCCAGATAGTGAAAGCCCACATGCCACGATTTTCAATGTGCCCCATAATTATGTCAGCCCTTATCTCTTTGATTTTTGACTAGCTTACTAAGATCAAGTCCTGGTCTTTTCCTTTATGTGACCGATGTCGAACCCTCCAAAACTTTTCTTTAACAAAAAAAAAAAAAAAAAAGTCGTTCAAATTATTATTATTATTTTATATTTTAAATTCTATCATTAAAACATTGAGAAAATTGATTTGTCAGACCTTATAGTTTGACTTAATTTAACACATTTTTTAATCTTTATACATTAGTTTGATAACTTTTACATTTAATTAGAGCTAGATGGAGTAATAATGATGTCATGATGATGAATAAATGTTCATACCAAATACGGTAGATAAAGTTTTATTAGCTAAAAAAGGGAATATTTATAATGATTAGTCTTGACTTTAATAATATTAGGTGTGATTCTTCATATTAGGAGGGATGATTTCAAGTAGAATTGAATTTGCTACCTCACAAAGAATCTTTCATGTTTCTAAACTACAAGATCATTAGCCATTTAGACGGTTTCTTGAATAAAAACTAACTTGAATCTCCAAATTGACAACATAATATAGAATCCGTTTGTGTGGGGGGGGGGGGGGGGGGGGAAAAATGGAATACTGAGCTTATAAGTAATAAGCAAGGTTCTAAAACCCGAACCGGTGACTAAACCGGTCAGAATACTAGGTTAAGGGTTAGTGGGTTAGACCGGAGTCAGTCCGGAGTCAACCCGGGCTAGACCGGTGAGGTATAAAAAATTGAAAAATAATTAATTTCTCATCACACCAACATAAATTTCACATACTATATATCATTTCAATACTTTAGATCAGTAGCAAAATAACCATATACTCCAATACTTATGACATATTTGGATATTCTTAACAATTTTCTTTACAACTTACATTTGAGACAAAATATTCCGACTAGAGTATTTTCAACCTACATTTCCCTCCATTAACACAGATTCAGAAAACAAAGATATTCACCAGTCAATCCGGTTTCAAATAACCGGACCGGTTTCTCGGCCGGTTTCCGGTCTAAACCGGCCGGTCCAGTCCGGTTTCTCAAACCATGGTAATAAGAGATGTGAGGAAAATATGTGCCTATATTATCTTGTACTTTCATATTTATTTCTATTGTCATAACCTAACTATGCACTCGTTATATTGATTGAGAATTTAAATTCATAACCTTATATTTAAGAAAGACCTAGTTGTTATCTGGTTTTACTATAAATAATACTTTTGAGGCTTATAATTGAACAAAATTGTTCTCATATATTTACCCTAATGGTTTTCCTTTCATATGTGTCATGAGAAAGCAGAGGGTGGAGTTACAATTGTAATTAGAACCGAGCCGGTGACTAAACCGGTCAGAATACTAGGTTAAGGGTTAGTGGGTTAGGCCGAGAGTCGGTCCGAGTCAACCCTGGGAGCTAGACCTAGGAGGTATAAAAAATTGAAAAATAATTAATTTCTCATCACACCAACATAAATTTCACATACTATATATCATTTCAATACTTTAGATCAAGAAAAAATAACCATATACTCCAATACTTATGACATATTTGGATATTCTTAACAATTTTCTTTACAACTTACATTTGAGACAAAATATTCCGACTAGAGTATTTTCAACCTACATTTCCCTCCATTAACACAGATTCAGGAAAACAAAGATATTCACCAGGTCAATCCGGTTTCAGCCTGAACCGGACCGGTTTCTCGGCCGGTTTCCGGTCTAAACCGGCCGGTCCAGTCCGGTTTCTCAAACCATGGTAATAAGAGATGTGAGGAAAATATGTGCCTATATTATCTTGTACTTTCATATTTATTTCTATTGTCATAACCTAACTATGCACTCGTTATATTGATTGAGAATTTAAATTCATAACCTTATATTTAAGAAAGACCTAGTTGTTATCTGGTTTTACTATAAATAATACTTTTGAGGCTTATAATTGAACAAAATTGTTCTCATATATTTACCCTAATGGTTTTCCTTTCATATGTGTCATGAGAAAGCAGAGGGTGGAGTTACAATTGTAATTAGAGGGGATGAAAATTATACAATAGTACCCAGGTATTTATAAAATTACATTTCAGTCTCATAAACATTTGAATATTTTCACTTCACTCCCTCTATAAAATTTAGTGGGGACTAAAGTAAAAATATTGAAATTTTATGAAACTAAAAAGTAATTTTCAAAATATCTAAGTTCTATTCTATAATTTTAGGAGGCGTCCCCTCTGTGACAAAGCAATATCAACTCATCACAAATAATCAATGGTATATCAACATTACATTAATTTCGTCACTAATTAATGTCATTTTGCTACTATTTAGGTATTTACTCTCTCCTCCTTTCTATTTATAAGATCTTATGCCATGATCCTTCCTTTACAATATTTTCAAAATTAGTTGCAGTGCTCTAATTCCATCAAACCAAAGTTGTTCGGCAGATGTGAGTCTTTGCCCTCCTTAGAGTTTCACCTATAGTCTTTGCCTTGGTTTGTAACTACAATCTTACACCATTACTCATGCTACGGCAAGTTAGGTGTAGGATTCTTTTACGAAAAATCACTTTAAGGTTTTAAGAGGGAAAAAATGTTAAAAAAGTCCTATAAAAAGTTCTGATATAAAAAAAAATCTTATTGACAACTCCTTGAATAAGTGATTAACAATTCCATCTGTGAGTTTTAACAACTCTTTGAGATCCTTTTTTACATTAGAATTTCTGTAAGATTTTTTTAACATTTTCTTAAAATATTGTGACAATAAAATGACCACTTTTTCTAGAAGTTATCACAAAACGATAAATTAATAATGAAACTATAAATGCCAAAAAGAGTCATTTTACCTCTATATATATATATATATATATTGTATATCACTAGTTGTCTTTGATTGAATTTGCAAAAATAGTGCTGTATGGAAATAATTTGATAAGACTTTTTATAATTATTGAGGCCAAATAATTTGATGAGACTTTAAGGTCAAGCACGCCCAATATAGGCTTCAGTTATGGGCATGGAAATTGGAATACTAAGAAATGAAGATGAGAGGACAAATCAATCGTCAATGATATCACATGTGGAGTCTGATCTTACAAGGCAGAGAAATTCAAACCCTAACTTAGAAATCTTTCTTTAATGATTCGCTTTGATGTATTCAGTTCAACAACTATGCCTCTCACTGGGACCCCATTAATTAATTTCTTACCATAGAGGTTTTTATATTACCTGGCATAAAAAAAAAAAAATCAATTTCCCCTAAAAATCTTGTGGTAAAATTTTTTATTGAGTTTAGTGTTTTTATATTTTTAACTTATAAAATTAAGTAAAATTGTTCTTAAACTCGTACTAGTGGATTATGTTTAATGATTTCATAAAAATTTCTTTGTAAAGTGAGATAAATTATGAATGTAAATGGGTTTAATTTCCATTATTTGAATTTGAAATATATTTAAATCAATTTTTTTAAAATTTTTCTATTTTAATTATTATTATTTTTGCTTCTTTAAAATTTTTTTAATTATTAAATATATGCTTTTAGTAGCTATTTACCGATAAAAGTAAATTCTTACCAGTGTTAGTCTTAAATATGAGAGCTAGATGCCTAATTTATAGAGACGGAGAAAATTGTTAAATTAGTTATTCGTGCGTATAAAATTATATGTTGGTTTCCAAAAATATCATTTTTAATTATTTGTATTGAAGATTAATTTATCAAATACGTGGGCTCAATAGGATAGTTTGAGAAAAAGAATATAAATTTGCAATTTGTGAGCATTGCAATTCATTCATGAGTCTCTGTTTTTCCTTTCTTCATTTTCAAATGTTTTCCTCAATTTGAAGTCATTGCAGTGCATTCTGATTCAGTTAATTTATCTATTAACAGTAGACAAATTGGAATTAGAATACTACTAATGGTTAAAGATGGCTCTTTTGGGTGGTGGTTTTACTAAAATAGGCAAGAACAAGTTCACTATTTTAGAAGAACTATGCTACATTTTACTTTTTCTTTGCATAATAACAAGGGGAAAAAAGAAAGTAGGAAAAGACAATATTGTTATTCGCCAGAACTCAGAAATTCATTAGAAAAAGGAAAAATATAACAAACCAAAGAAAAATGGGAGAGCTATAGCACAAGATTTTCTCTCCATTATAAGACAGTAAATAGCTAGTTAGGCCTTCTCTAAGTCTTCTGTTTTATGATATTACATTGCTTTGTGGCCGTTCTGCTAAAAATAAGAATGTTCACTGTTTGTTTCTCAGACTGTGTAGTGTTGCTGGATTGTGTCAATGTCCAAACCTTTCAGCTTCACCACTGACTCAACATGTCCCTTAAGTGTGAGTAGCTCACGAAGCCTGCAAGTGAAAATAGAAGATCATAAAAAATCTCATCTTTATTCCATTGTGATACTATACCTTGATCAGAACAAGGAAACATGAAACAATTTTAAGACCAGATTAAAGTTGAACAGACCTGTTTCTAAGTGTATCGGATATGAGTTTCAAACAGAAAAGTAAGCATGTCTAACATGCTTGAATGTGTATACTCATAAATTAGTGCTTTTTGTTGTAACTTGTGATTTTTGAGTTCCTATTATGGTCTCAAGAACATGAAGGCATGTATGGTTGCTTACCTTGCAACTTCGGCTCGTCTCTTGGCCTGCTCGGCGATCTCAGACAGTTCTCTGTAGCTGTTCTTGTCATTGAAAATGCCAGAAGATTCTGGTGGTTGAAGGCCATGGAGGGTCCTCTGAGCAAGAGCCCATTGAGCTTCCCTCTCCTCCTTTCCATAATCTTTCTTGGTAGTGAAGGCAGTCTGTAAATACATTTCAAAAACAGTGAATTAATCTCCATCCTTGAACAACTTGCCATTCTAGAATATGCCCATTTGGTTGTGTTCTGTTTTTTTCTTTCTTTTTCTTTGAATTTTTTTTGAAAAACATCATTTAAGAATAGAAAACAAAATCTTCTGCTCATATAACAAAACCAGTTCAAGTTGAGACCCATTTGATTATGTTCTGGTTTTCATATTTCTTTCAAAGAGGATTTTGAGAACAGAAAAAAATCAGCAGCTCATAAAACAAGACCAGTTCAAGTTGAGACCCATTTGATTATGTTCTGGTTTTCATATTTCTTTCAAACATATTTTTTGTGAACACAAAACAAAATCAGTTCAAGTTTAGATTTGTACATGAAAAGGTATTCAATAGGCTTAAACATACCTTGTTTTCTAACATATTAACCCAAGCCTTGCCACTTAAGATATAGCGGATAGCAAACTTCATCAAGTCAAGTGGGACATAGAAGACAATACTGTAGAGCCAGATGACTCCAGCCCAACCCCAACCAATTCCTTTAACCCTGGCAAAGTTCCAGTCTGCATATACTGCTATTATTGTAGCAATCTGTACGATATAACCACAAAAAATGTTAGCTACCTTTGCCAGAAATAAACAGGTTATATTAAACCATGTGAAAAATCACATTCTCATCTCATGTATACAAATCTGAAAGTTAAATGGACTAAAGGACCATTATACTGACCAGCTGAGCAATAGCGAATGCAACTAGTAACAGAATTCCAGGGCGTTCAACAAAGGACCAGCTGCGAGAACGGGTTACAAAGATTAAAGCCTGGCTCACTATACTGACTTGAAGATACAAAGCTGATGTCATTTGAAAATTGTCATGATCAATGTGTCTGACTCCAAATTTGTCCTAGAAAAAAAATCAAACGGTGTCAAAACTCAAGCTTCGAGCCTAAGAAGTTGGGCAGGTAATGATAAAGTAGAATGGGTTCTTACAGGGAAGAATGTGGTTTCATGCATTGCCCAGAAGAATATGACAGTCATCAATGCCATGTAGCCTCCCAGAGCGACTCCGGTAGCAAATATTTCTTTCAGTTTCCAGCTATCAGGCATAGGAGATGGCTTCACTCTGTCCTTTGAAATAGTCATGATTGTTCCTTACAGTATGAATCATTGTGTCAAATCTCCATCATAAAATTAAGATAATTAAAAATTTGAGTTTTGCGGCATATTGGTTAGAAATCTTACCATCATTAAGAATGGCAATAATCAAAACCATGAATGGAGAGAAGTCGAATTTCCAAATCAGTGCAATAAACATGAAGCCAAACTGCATATAGAAATAAAGAGAATCAAATTAGTTGATATTCAGAATTCCTTGTTGTAATGAATCACGTGGATCTTCATAAATATAGCATCTACTTACCACTATACGGATGGTGATAGAAACTGCATAGATCTGCAATTCAAAAAACAAAATTGTGACTTGAGCTCATTTCCAAAAATAAAAATAAAAATACAACAGATTAATGAAGAGAGTGGAGAGTGACTAACTGTATAGTTTTTCATTCTTTGGAAAATAGCTCTGCTAGTTAAGACAGCACTGATAATGACACTCAATCCAGGTTCTGTTAAGACAATGTCAGAAGCACCTCTTGCAGCATCAGTAGCGTCGGCAACAGCAATTCCAATATCAGCCTTCTTCAAAGCAGGTGCATCATTGACACCATCACCAGTCATTCCACAAATGTGCTTCCTTTCTTGCAACTTCTTCACAATTTCATATTTGTGCTCTGTAAGATTGTACATTTAAACATTTGTGAGAGTGAGAGTTGACGATGTCAGAGTAAAAAACGAGACAATGTCTAAGAAAATAAAGAGAACAAATTTTATTTGTAGTAATGAGATGTTAGAGATTGCACACCAGGAAATACTCCGGCAAATCCATCCGCCTTCTCAATCAGCTCCTCTACTGGAAGTGCAGCCATATTTAAGTCTTTGTCTTGACCAAGCAAGGTAGAAGATGGATACATATTTGTTCCCATCCCAAGCCTCCTACCAGTCTCCTTAGCAATGGCAAGTTGATCACCTAGAGAAAGCATAGGCCAGTATGTTTAACTTCAAGAAGTTCAACAACAAATGCTATTTTGTACAACGGAAACCTTTTCTTTCTAAAGAATTAGAGCGCTTAATTACCAGTAATCATTTTGACATTTACACCAAGATTAAGAGCTCTTCGGATGGTCTCAGCACTGTCATGCCTTGGGGGATCAAACAATGGCAGCAAGCCAACAAACTGCCATGGACCACCAGGACTTTCCTTAGTTTTCTCAGGAACTTCCTGCAAGAGATGTAGATTGGCTATATAACCCTGGCCGGCAAGTGGTTTAATAAAATTTGAAGATAAGGAGAAACAGTATAAACCTGTCTGGCAACAGCAAGCGAACGAAGCCCTCTTTCTGCAAACTTTTCAATCATAGAGTGGACCCTCTTTTTTATATCTTCCTTGAGGTTACACAAGTCCATGATCTGCAGAGAACCAAAACAAAGATGTTAACATCAACATGAGAAGCTAAAAACCTCAAAAATTAAGAATAAACTAAACGATGAGGTTACCTGCTCAGGAGCTCCTTTGCTTGCCCTGTGCCACTTTCCATCAGAATCAATGTAAGTCAAAGCAGTTCTCTTGTCCACAGGATTGAATGGTAAGAAGTGGACTTCTCTAATTCCAGCTCGTGCCTGCACAAGAAAAAGACATATTCAATATACACAGTTTAAATCAACAGTCATCAAATAATGAATTTTAACAACAGAAAAAACAATAGGAGGAAAAATCAAACCTCGCTTGGATCAGCAAGCATTCCAACCATGGCTGCATCTATGGCATCTTGATTTTCAGTTCTAGAAGCCCTTGCGGCAAGGAGAAGAACATGGTCCTTTTCCACACCCTTGGCAAAGACCTCAACCAAGTTCTTGTCAACACTAAGCTTGTTAAGAGTGAGTGTACCTGTCTTGTCACTGCACAAAACATCCATACCAGCCATCTCTTCAATGGCAGTCATACGCTTGGTGATAGCACCTTGCTGCGAGAGCTTGTGAGAACCAATGGCCATTGTGACTGACAACACAGTAGGCATAGCAATGGGGATTCCTCCAATCAAGAGGACCAAAAGGTTGTCAATTCCATCCCTGTATGCGCGTTTTTGAATTGGGTACATGACTATGATCTCAGCCAGCATACCAACTGCAATAGAACAAATGCAAAAGTTCCCAATTGCTGTGAGAACCTTCTGGAAGTGTCCAACTTGATTGGTGCTATCCACAAGGTGAGCTGCCTTCCCAAAGAATGTGTGGACTCCAGTTGCAATAACAACAGCCTCAAGTTCACCTTGCTTGCAAGTTGATCCTGAGAAAACTTCATCCCCAGGATTCTTGGTCACAGGGAGGGATTCCCCAGTAAGAGCAGATTGATCTATCTTCAAAGGATCACCCTCGAGAAGACGAGCATCAGCGGGAATGATATCACCTAGCTTGACGCTTATGATGTCCCCTGGCACAAGGATTGCAGCCTCTTCCTCACTCCACTTACCATCTCTGAGAACCTGAAAGTGCACAATACTATGATTGATCAAAATGGGCTCCATGTTGGCAATTCTTCTAACAGCTCAATAGCACATTTATTTGCAACTAAACACGAATTTAATCTTATTACCTTTGTTTTTGGAGCAAGGCTAGCCATAAGAGCCGCAGCAGCATTTCCAGCGTTATTTTCTTCAATGAAACTGATGGTGGAGTTGATCACCAACAAGGCGATAATACCCACAAAGTCTTGCCAATCTGGAGGCCTCCCACCACCATTTGCAAGGGCAATTGCCATTATAGCTGCAGCTTCCATGACCCATGAGAGAGGGTTCCACATAAAACCAAGAAACTTGAGTAGTTTGCTTTCCTGAGAAAATTACCAGAAACACAAATCAGCAAAGTGCATTTAGAAAATAGCATCTAGGAGTGAAGGAAAAAAAAAAAACAAGAAAAAAGAACGAACCTTTTTCTCCTCTAGCTTGTTGGGTCCAAATATTTGAAGCCGACTGGCTCCTTCCGTCGAGGACAATCCTTCCTTGGTGCATTTCAATTGCTCAAACACTTCATCAACGGGAATACGTTCCTGTAAACACAGGGTATTAGAAAAAAAAAAAAAAGTGGATTCCGCAAGACATCATCCCACATTTAAAGATGACACAAAAACATCAACAAGATTTTAAAAAATACGCAGTCCAGATCGGCCCAAGGAAAATAAAACCATATCCAGCCGCGTCAAAGAAAAAAAAAAGGTAAGAATATTGATACGCTCCAAGGTACAACGTATAGGAACCTCTTAGTTCAAACTTATCCTTTTACTATACTAGCCAAGTAACAAGTTAGGTTCTATGCATTGCTTCTACGTGCTTGTTTGAGAATCTCTCAAACCGTGGTAAGCATTTTTCACCAGATAAAACTCTTACATACTTACCTCATAAATTATAAAAACATTTTTAAAAAACTAAAATAAACATGCACTAAGTATAGGATTTAGTAAGCAAGGCATACAAAGCGTTTGTTTAGATTAATGGTGGTATGCAAGATAAGTATTGAGAGGAATTTTGCCTCGACTTACCTAAATGAACCTTTTAAAGGTGAACTCAAACAAGCCCAAAAACATAAAAAATAATTTTGTTTTAATTTCAAAAAAGGAATGTTTGTATAGCAAAAAAAAAAAAAAAAAAAAAAAAAAGGAATGTTTGACTTTACATTATGTGTGGCTAAATACCTATTTGGATTAATAGTAAAAACTGTGTTCCAACGTGATTTACGACATACGATATAAATTTGTTATAGTAAGAGTTTTATTAATTTTTCAACACCAACTCCAAAAACCTAATAAGTCCAAGAATGAGGTCGCAGGCACGTCGTGAAGAAAGCCATGTTATTTCCACGCTTTGAAGGTGTAGTGGACCTTTTGATTAAGAACTGTACTCATTGCAGCTTGTCAATTTAATGATTTAATTTTTTTTTTTTCCCTTTTAAAACCAAACATTAATGCAGTAGTATTTTGACAGGTAGAGATCAGGAAATATAATCAACGTGCCATCATCATTCATCCAGCAGATATATCTCCAAAATATAAATTTTGATTGTTAACATTATTATTATTTGAATAATCCAAATTTAAGTATGATGTGGAAAGGAAGGATGGGAAGAGGCAGGACCACGTGGTTGAAGGCTAAGCAAGTTTAGTTGGAAAGATCAAGTTTGCCTGCGTATCCTTTGAATAGGAATAGGTAGGTGAAGCTCGTCCTTCGAGTTCATATTTAATTTTTTTTTATTTAGTGATTTTTAAATAATTGTGTTTTTGAAAAAATATTAGTTGAGAGTTATTTTCTACCTATTAAAAAAATTTTTTGAAAAGGTAAAAAATAAAAAATATTAAATCTTGGACGATTTCACCTGCCTATCCTTGGACAACCAATCAGGAAGGCCGAACATGTTGACCGGTGCATCATGAGAGGAGGCAGAGTGCACACATCAGATTGCGACCTCACGCGCTGCCAACACGCGCTGCCAACTAAAAAAATGCTCCATGTGATTGGCTTCTCTATTTTAACTAACCCTTCTCTATTTTAACCCCATATGTGCCGCTTCCCAAAAGCCACTACCCTTTTGGTCAATATATCATCATTTTATGTAAAAATAATAATAATAAATTATACCCTCAAAATTTTAAAATTCAAGCTATTTCCACTGTATTTATAAAATTAAATGAATGAAAATTCTATATCATAAAAATGAATTTCCAAACATATTATAATATTCAATTTATTTTTTAAAATATAAATTTAGGGCCTTTTTTTTTTTATCAAATTCAGGTTGTGCTTATTAAGATGTGGGAATGTAGATGCCATAAAAAGTAAATAAAAAAGAAAAAAAAAAGTTATGCGAATATGAAAAGGATAAAGTACCACGGAAAAAGTACTCTAAACTCTCTCCCGCCAAACAAGGCAGAGACAAAGAGGTGGACAGATGAGTTAGATTAATTAAATGATTTTTATTTTTTTAAAAAAATATTACCGAAAAATTGAAAGCGTATTTCACTCCGTCTCTTATCTGTCTCTCACATGGTTGCGCCTCAGATCCCTTTGAAAAATTTCCTGGAATCATTCCGTTGGGTCGCCTTGAAAGCGAAAGCAAAGAACTCTACGCTACTCAACTACCCTAAACGCAACCCACTTTGTATTATTGAGTTCCGCAAAGTCAATTTTGGCTTTCGATTTTAATCTCCTCAACGTTATTTTCCTCTTTGACTCTCCAAACGCATATAAAATATCTTCTATATGCTTCAGAAAATTAAACAGGAACATGAAAACAGAGTGAGAAGAACATGAATCGGAGTTAGATGAAAAATAGCATCAAAGACAGCTAGGACAGAACAAAGTGAAAGAGCGTGAGAAACGAAAAATCCAAACACAATATGTCAAAAAAAACTTGTGGTGACTCAATCGACGATCTCAGTTTATGCAGAAAAGGAAAAAAAAAAAACGGTGAGAACAGAGCAACGACGGAGTTTCCGATGAAGCTAAATGAAGGAATTTAGAGCTATCGTACCAGATCGACAGCCTCGTTCTTGATCTCTTCAAGGCTGATTGCCGCCTTTCCGGCCGCCATCTCTGTTGACTTGCTTCGCCGGAGATCTGAGGAACGAGAGAGAGAAAAGGAGACCGGCGAACAGGAGAGAGTACTCTCGTCGCCTTCTTCTTCAGATCAATGGGACATAAACATTAGAAGAAGAAGAAGATGGGAGATCCTGGGGCGTGAGTGGGGTGGTTTATATAGCCTATGAGCAGCCGGTCCTGGCAATTAAGACTGAGAAAATGACGATTTTATCTTTCTCCGTTTTTTATAGAAAAATATCCTTTCCTATTTCTTTTAATATTGTTTTGCTTTTTATTTAAAAAAAAAAAAAAAAAGTAGAAAAATAATTTTAAAATGGTAAAATTCTAAATCAAGTTTATTAAAAAGAGTTGAAAAGAGACGATGAAATTTAATAAACAACACAACTTTTACTACTTTTGTTTATAAGTTTATTTTTACTCACTTAAAATTGGATTTTTTAAATTAGATTTATAAATATGATCAGAATGGTATTAGATAGCACTCGCTTTAAGATTTTAAAATTTAAAAGTTCTTTCACTACTACTCGGGTTTTATTTATAAGTATTTTTTAACTAAATCTCATATATTAAAGAGAAATAGTTAATTCAATAATTATGTAGTAAATTTTTAACTTTAATCTCATTTATGAATATATATTTTTTAACTTTTTTTTTATCTATCTTCAAAATTTATTATCATACATACAAGTAATATGAGTAAATTATCACAAGATGATTTACTAAATAGGACAAAGAGGCATTTTTATCCCAACTTTCTCTCTTTCTAGTTACCGGTGACTTGTCAGTTGTCAGTCATTTTAGGGTTCAAACTTCAAAATAATTCATCTCTTGCGGGTCCTACACCTGCTCATTTTAATTCTATTCCTTTATTTCATTACTTTTTATTTTTAAAGTCTTTTAAAATAGTAGAATAAATTCATATTATCGTTAGAAAATTGGATAATCCGTATTTAAATTTATTGGGGTGATTTTCTGGATTTATTAAAGGAAAAAAAAAAAACTATCAATTTAACTTCAAAATCCTATTACTCACCAGAGTAATGGATTAACAACAATAGTAAAATAATTGACAGTTTATTTTAATGAGAAATCACTTATTTATGATTTTGAAATTTAAGTGGTATTTATAATTTTATTCTTTCCTAATTGAGATCTTAAATCAAAACCGAAAATCAGTTTTTTGCTTTGGTTAATTTTTATAATATCCAAATATAAGGGACAATTTAATCTATTAATTTTGATTTGGTTAATTTTTTCATTTTTATCCATTTTTTTATAATGGTTACTCCTAACAAGCGCACTCCTGAAATCATGTCCTATTTTATTTTAGGGTTAAAATCAAAAGTTTTTATCCTTTAAATTTTATTCCGTTTAAAAATTACACGTTAACCCTTAAATAAAAAACCGGGTTACTTTAGTGTGTCACATCCCATACATGTATTTATATTGGTATTGTTCATTTTCGCTAAAACCTTACAAGGTTTAAACCGGAACAAAGACTAAAATGGGTACCAATTTCAAGTTACAACAAAAGGTCAAAAGCCTTGAAAGACAATGAACAATTTTGAGAGAAAGAATTGGAAGAAAGAAACAAAAAGAAGCCATCCAGCCAATTTCATCAAGGCAAGTTTCCACGTGGAGTACATAATTTTATTTAGTATAAATAAAATTGATTTTTTAAAAAAAAAATAATTATCGAGGAACTTTTAAATTTTTTGTATCTATTTTATTTTTGAATTGGTAATCTAAACTTGTTAATTCTAAAAATAAGTAGTAAAAAATTGAAAGTCAGTGGGTAGCCTAGTAATAAGAGTAAGGATAAACCGGGAAAAAAATTAATAAAATCCTAAGAAAAAAAAAAAAAAAAAAAAATCTTTATAGACTGTTTTGTGGTTTTTCACAATTTGTGAAGATTAAATATTTGCATTAAAAATAAAATGCATTTGATTAAATATAAGTTATGTTTTGACAAAATATACCTCAAAAATGTGAATAATTTTTTTCTTTTTGCCAGCATATCCTGGTATGTTTGGGATGTGTTTTTTCTTTTTTTTAAAAATTTTTTAATTAAATATAAGTTAATTTTTGACAAAATATACTAAACAATTTTTTTTTTTTTTTTTTTTTTTTTTTTTTTGGGGGTATGTTTGGGATGGTTGGTGTTAAAGTGGGACTTGGAGTTTTTAATTTTATTTATTTATTTATTTATTTGCAGCTTATCACTTTTAGCTTTTGACTTGTGTAATTGTTTAGAGGGGAGGGAGGGGTATGAAAAATGAAGAGAGAGGAGAGGGAATGTATATATGGTTGATAATTCATATATAATAGGGATAAATTAAAGATGATAATTTTTTTCCTTCAAATTATATTATATGATATCATATTTTTTTTATTGAGAAGAAATATGAGAAATTAATTGGCATGAAATACTTGATAAATCCTTATACATAAACTACATAGAAATTTGGCACACACAGATCAAAGTACTTTGATTTAGGTTCTTATCATTTAAATTTTTAATATATAATTATAATATATATATATATTTAATATATATATGTTATTTAAATCATTTTTCATGTCATTTAAATCATTTTTCATATACATTTATTTTTTAATATAATCATCTAAATAAGTTTTTAAAAAAATTAGAAAACATCATTTTTTGAGATGTATCGTCAATCTAAACATAAATTACGTTAAATTACGTTACAGTTTACAAAAGTCAAATCGAATCTACAAAATGTAAGGATTGACTCAGGGCAACTGCCTAATAAAAATTGGAACCCTAAGAATGAAAAAATAAAATAAAAGATACTTTTGAATCTGATTCTAAACCCTCCTACAAAATGGAAGGGGGGGAATTACCTAATAAAATTGGTAAAGAAGGAAAAATAGAAAATAGAAATTGACTTTAAAACCTGGGAGGGTCCCACGTAGAGGCAGGCGGCGACATGAAACTGAAACCGACGTTAATTCTGATTTTTCAAGGCACACTAATAGAGGTGCGTGGGACGCTCTTCCTAGTAATTTTAATGTCATGTGTGGAACTAGGACAAGTTGCATAGACAAGTCAATGGTTCATTCAGATATTTTAATATATAATTAATAGGAGTACCGTTACAATGCGAAAATTACATTAATCAATAATGACTCATACAATTATTAATTAATATAGTTAAAGATGGTACTTTCTCTCCGGCCAAAAAAAAAAAAAAAAAAAAAAAAAAAAGTACTAGTACGTACTTTCTCCGTCCCTTTTTATGTGGCCGTATGAGTTATAGTAAAAAAACATGGATGGAGATTGGAGAATGATGCTAAATCTTTAATTATTCTCATTTAACATGGTGAAAGGTTTTCACCAACCTGTTTTTCCACTTTCACGCCAATTAATATGGGAAAATCTATCTTAGCGTCTAAATTAACAAAAAAATTATTAAAAAACATCCAAGAAAAGTTTACATGCCAAAAAAGATATCGAGCTTTTTCTCGATATTATTTTATAAAACGTTAGTTGTTAACGTGTATTGATATAATTGTTAATGGATGATTGATTTAGTTGTTAGGATATTGTTATTAACGCCTACTAATTTAGTTGGTAATGGTCTACTAATATTGTTATTAATGGTTGTGAAATAATACTAGAAAAGACTTTTTTTTTTAATATGTTTTTTAGATCTTTTTTTGACAATTTTTTTGCTAATTTAGGTCCTAAGAAAAATTTTTCCAATTAATATCTCGTCCACTAAATTAATTGTTGGTCTTTTAGATGTAATAAAAATTATTATAATACTAACTAATGAAAATATTAAATAAATTTAAACGAGTAAAATTTAACAAGAATAGTTCTAGAAATTTATCAAAAATATTTGTTATCTCTACTTTATATATATTATATATATATATTGTAATTTTTACTTTTTTATTCTCTACAATTCTAACCATGTTCAATTTTAAATATTTAAATTTATTTATACATCTTTATTATTTAATGTTATAGTAATATTTCTGTACGACTGTAAGTTTATTTATCGGTGAAGATAATAAGTGAAAAGAAAGAGGAGACGAATAGTGGAGACGTTCCTCCCCTTTCTAATAAAGATAGTGTTGAAAAAAAAAAAAAAAAAAAAAGTTCTTCCCATCAAAATTAGATAACTAATTATCGATATATAATTGGTCTAGTAATGTAAGACTCTACTTTAGATTTTGAATTCGAATATCGGAAGAGACACTTATGGTGGGAGAGGTAACTATTAACCTCAAACCGAATATAAAATAATAATATAAAAAAATAACCACTTTATATATATATTAATAAAATTAGTTAATTTCCAATATATCTAACCTTAAAACTTGTAGCTAGTACGCTTAGTACTCGGGGTTTGAAAATTAAATAATCCCTCTATAAAGTTTTTTATGAATTTTTAATTTTTAATTCATATTAGTGAGGAATATGCTCGAATATACAAAATTCTTACCAAATTTGTGCAATTTCAACTTTCAAGTCAAGGGTATCACACTAAAACATCAGCTTCGGACTAGATAATAGTGAGAATTAAACATAAAAAATACCCCTCATAAAATTTTGAAATATTGAGATCAATACATTATAATAAAATAAACAGTCAACATATTGATTTGCTCAGGTAAAAAAAAAAAATATATATATTATTGGTTTATAGACAGTTAATATAATCGAACGTGAAATTAGTTTGACTAGGGATTAAATGTCTAGCGGTCAAAATCTACGTTATTTATCAAATACTATGTAACTTGAAATGATTAGGGAAATAAAGCAAGTAAAAGATTTTTCCAGTTACTAGAGATAAGTTATCTCTCCAAACCCTTATCTCTCTTCATTAATTCACCTAAAATTATAAACACTCTAAAACTAAAAACGCCATTTTAATTAATAAATAATATTTCGAACGTAAATTGGTTTGACTATGGATTAAATGTCGAGCCAAAATCTCATTATCAAATTCAACTTGAAATGATTATAAACACACCCTTCATTAATGAGAAAGTTATCGACGTAGTTTTAATTAATGAAGAGTGTTTTCGTAAGATAACTTATCTTAATTCACTTAAAATTATAAACACACCCTTCATTAATGTAAAACGACGTAGTTTTGGGGGTCATTGGAGATAACTTAACTCCAGTGATTGGAGAAATACCTTTGTCAATAAAAATCATGTAAATCTCACCTGATGAAGATTAGTATTACTTCTCGTCCTAAATATAAGATTTATTTATTTTTAAACTAATTTACATGATATATATAGTTTAATTATATATAATATATAATATTATTAAATAATTTATTTAGTTTTCTTACTTTATAGTTACAACGGGTGACAGTTGGAAGCAGAATATGTTACATTATAACAGCCCGTGTTTTCGGCCGGCATTACATAAGCAGCCCTTTTTTGGCCGGCGCATTATAACAGTTATCATCACTGGCAATTGTTTTGGTGGAGGTATCAAGATTATAGTTTGTGACTTAGGTTCAAGGGGGCCGACTGCTCTGGTAATTAATTCTCCCAAAAATAATACTGTTTCGAATGATACATATATTATTTTGCAACATGCATGATTAAATATTAACACTACAAAAAAAACTTTACAATGTTTGATTTTTTTTTTTTACTCATTTTATGTCTTTTTTTTTCAGGAAGACGTCTATATAGAAGGCATAATAAGTCTAGACTTATGGCATCCCATATGGTTTAGGGACACCATAAGTTCTTTTTTTTTTTTTTTTTTATTATTTCTTTTTTTTTTTTCAGATCTTCAGATTCACGGAACCAGTGAACAAATCTAAGTTTCGTCCCAAAAAAAAAAAACAAAAAATCAAAGGAACTAAATCAAAGGAAAAACCATAAATTGTCAGTGAACAAGAACCAAAATCACAATAAACAAAAAATCAAACCAAATCAAATCAAGCAAAGAAATAACCAAAGATCCCAATGAGTTGGAAATAGAATGTTTGCTTTTTACCATCTTAGATTTGAAATTGAAGCTGAGATGTTTAGCTGGGATGTTCTACTACTCCATCCTCAGATATGCAACAGTGAAGGAGGCAGACTGGATTTGTCAAAAACGAACCTATCAGCTAAACGGATTGGGGAAGGATGATGGTGATTTCGAACGCCGACAGTGAAAGGCAGAGTTGTTAGCGTTCGGCTCGTTTAAGTAGCCAATGATGTTAAGCCCTGACTTCACTGGCGAAGAGGCAAGTGGTTGCCCAAATTGTTTTCACAGTCCGCGGTCCAGAGTGGCTTCACATGTGGTGATCGAAGCCATATCTGGAGGACCACATTGATTAAGATTTGTCAGAGCGATGATGTGTAGCTACTAGAAATTTCAAAAAGCATTTGGGGAGGGAAGATGGAGGGAGGACGAGGCGCTTGAGAGAGAGAGGAGGGTGAAGGGAGCGATTACGGTCCAGAATGTTGATGTGTGAGTGTGAAGGGTGTGTACAAAAGTGATGGGAATGGGTGTGAAAAGAGAAAGACCATCAAGAATTTCAAAACTACTAAGGTGTCCTAAATTAATTTTAGGATGTAAAAAATATTGCTTTTAGTGTTCTAAATTCTTTTTAGGATGCCAAAAATACTCCTTTTTTCACTAGTCCCCTTCTTTTGGTGTCCTAAATTTAATTTGGGACGCCTACAGAGTCCATTTATGAGTCCCCAATTTTAGATTAGGACACCAAAAGACTCCATATAATTACAAAAATGCCACCATCTTTATTTTTTACTTCTTCTTTTAAAAAAGAACGCTTTTAGAAAGTAATAGTCTTTTTTTTTTTTTTTCTAAAAAAAAAAAAGTAGTGTAAGTATCCACATTAGTTAATTTCATAATAAATTATGTTATTTGTTAGTAAGATATAAATACAACATTAAAAATTATTTTAGAATATTGAATGTTAGTAAAAAAATACTTCAATATACTTTGGATGCTACTAAAAAATATTTCAATATGTTGAGTGTAGTAAAAATTATTTTACAATATTGGGCGTCACTAAAAAAGACCTCAAGTTATTTAATGCTCTTTTATTATTATTATTATTTTATTTTTTTTACCGTTCATCATTTTATCCCAAATCGGTGTAATTTTAAGGTATGAGAGGCAGGAGGATCATAGAAGAAAAAGAAGTGAAGCTCTCTCTCCATTGTAATTTGTACGTGCACTCAAACTCTGGCGCAGACTTGATCCTCACTCATTGTTACATACCATTTTTGTTCTATTTATAAGTTTTTTAACCAAAAAATTGGTCCTATTTATAAGTCATGTTTTAGGACAGTAAATAAGATTCTAATAGTTTTGACCATATTAATTATACCAATAAAAATAGAAAAAAAAATAATTGAAAAATATTCATTCATAATGAGAGTAAAGTTGAAAATTTACTCTATAATTATTCGCTTAACTATTTCTCCTATGTGATTTAGTTAAAACGAACTCCTAAATACGACCAGCAAATAAAAAAATAAAAAAAGAACAATGAATTTCAAGATAAAATATGCGGTACTAATTCTTCTTTTGCTTTGCTCTTAAAAAGGAATAATAATTTATGATAAATATTTTGCTTGAGAAGGTGGTTTTCATCCCTAAAACGAAAAGTCTGCATAGTTGAAAAATAGAAGTTTAGAACAGGCTTTCTTTAGGAAATGTTAAGAAAGAAGCTTTGAAGTGGGTCCCACACCCCCACCGGCCACAAAGTCATGACAAATGACTTACCCGCGGGTCAAAGCCACCTTGGCTTACCCGTCGTGGCTGGATAAATTGCCTGAATAAAAGATAATATCGTGAAAGCAAGTCTTTATTTAAAAATTGGAGGTTAAAGTATTAAATTTTAAGGTATACTTTTTGTCTAATATTTCTAACTCTATTAATATTTCTAACAAAAAAATATTGATACAACAAATTTAAGTGATAGTTGTACGGCTGATAAAACATATTCAAGTTTTAATATAATATATTTATAATATTAAACTAAAATAAACCGACAAATCCATGTAAATGAAATTGAGGTTCTAATATTTAGATTATTAAAGTAATATATTTAAATTATTAAACTAATTTTTTTAAATGCAATTGAGGTTTTGATAGTAACTATTTCATTAGGTTAGTTTTTAGATATTTTTCAATTCACATATATTTTAAATTTAATATCAAAAGCATTTAATGACAACATTATCACCTAAGTTTACACTATCATTACTTAAATTTGTTGTGTTAGTGTTTTCCTTTAACAACATTAACGGTTAGAATTATAGGACAAAAAATATATTTTTTAAAATTAAGGGACCAAATTAAAGTATATCTTATGTAAACTTAAATGATTAAAAGTATATTTTAATTAAAATTTTATTAATTAAAATGATCTAAACTCAAGTATATGTATAGTAATTCCTATATATACGAAATCCAGTAGAGTGTTGGTTCTTCTAGATAAAAACATCTCAGGCAATAAAATTTCCAATATATTGTTTTAAATTTTAAGAATATATTAATCAATGAGTAGTATTCATTTAAAGAAAATCAGGAACATTTTAGAAAATAATATATTAATGGGTTCATACAAAAAAAATTAGTTTTAGCGACGGAAAAAATCCGTCGCTAAAAAGGATTTTTCCGTCGCTAAATGAGTTAGCGATTTAAATTTGCGACAGTTTCGTCCGTCGCAAAAAAACTAAATCCGCAATTGCGACGGAAAACTCTAAATCCGGCGCAAATTTTGAATTTTGCGACGGATTTAATTTCCGTCGCTAATTAGCGACGGATTCACAAACTGTCGCTAATTAGTGACGGAAAAAAATCCGTCGCTAATCCGTGGGATTAGCGACGGAAAAAATCCATCGCTAATCCCGCCGAATTAGTGACGGATGGATTTCCGTCGCTAATCCCGCGGATTAGCGACGGATTTTCAATCCGTCGCTAAATTCGAATATTTTTTTAAAATTAAAAAAATTATTATTTTTGTAATTTTTATAAATTTTGATTTTTTAAAAAAATTTGAAATTTTTTTAATATTGATTTAATCAATCATCTGGTCAAAATAATATGTTGTTCAAAAGCGAGAGATTCTCATAATTTAATCAACATTCTTTATCGATAGCAATTATTGTCATAAAAAAAAGAAAGAAACGAAAAAGATGCAAATGATTTCATTTAATAAAAACAAAAAGCTTTTAATCACGTTCTTACTAAATTAACATATAACCACTTTCCATTTTTACTGATTTTTTCATTAAAATAGGAGCAATAATATTATTTATATATATATAAAATAGTGGATTAAAAAAATCTTTACGGCAAGACCGATAAGGTATAGCTACAAATAGAATCCAGTTGCTCCTTCCCCTGAAAGAATGATAAACAAAACAAAATTACACAAGGAGAGATAAATATTGACAGCATAGGGTAAGAAATTAAACCAAAAATTTAAAAAAAAAAAAAAAAAAAAAGAAACAACATACACAAGGACGACACACACATAAAGAGAGAGTTGATATTTCCTTCAATTCTTTCATCCACACGCATCCATACATATATATATATATATACACACACACATAGTCGCTATGATACCAAGACGAAATTTAGAAGAACAAGAGAATTGGGGAACAATGCATAGGAACAAGAAGGAATAATTAAAATGAATTTAGTAAATAATCAAAAAAAAAAATCAAACGAAATTTTGAAATTGTATTTTTCAATCAAACAAGAAATTAAAAAAGGACAGACGCTAATTTTGAATCAAACAAATAATAAAACGGAATATTAAATTAATTTTATAAAAAAAGGAATATTAAACAATTTCCCTTTCAAATCAAATATTAAAAAATAGTATGATGATGGATTTCAAAATTAGACATCTTTGAATAAATCGATCGAATAATCGAGATAATAAAATAGGAACAAGAAGAAAAATAAAAATGAATTTAGTAAATAATCAAAAACATTTCAAACCAAACTATAAAAGTGACAGAGTACATGTAATCAAAGTATTATACCAAACAATCTCAATCAAGTGTATAAACTACAAAAGAAACATGTCCATTCGCAACTATTCAAAATATATGATAAAAAACTGAAAAAAGTAATCAAACTTACTCCGAAACCTGGTGACGACGGAGACCGGAAGGGGCGGCGACGACGAGACGAGGGGCGGCGGGCACAGAGGTGGAGGACGGACGATGAAGAGGGAAAACGAAGAGCCGAGGGAAAACGAAGAGCCTGAGACGCAAAAATCGTGAAAGTGAAGGAGGAAGAGAGGGTTGGGAAATTATAAATGATTTTGCGACGGAATTGGATTTCCGTCGCAAACCCCAACTGGGTTTTGCGACGGAAATGTAATTCCGTCGCAAAATTTTTTTTTTTTTTAAAAATATATTAAATTTAGCGACGGAATTTAAATTCCGTCGCAAAACCCCTAAAGGGATTAGCGACGGAATTAAGTTTCCGTCACAAATCCCATAAGGGGATTAGCGACGGATTATAAATCCGTCGCAAAAACCCCTAAAGGGATTAGCGACGGAATCCAAATCCGTCGCTAATCCTAGGGGATTAGCGACGGAATATAAATCCGTCGCAAATCCCTTAAGGGGATTAGTGACGGAATCCAAATCCGTCGCTAATCCCAAGGATTAGCGACGAATATAAATCCGTCGCAAATCCCTTAAGGGGATTAGTGACGGAATCCAAATCCGTCGCTAATCCCAGGATTAGCGACGGAATATAAATCCGTCGCAAATCCCCTAAGGGATTAGCGACGGAATCCCAATCCGTCGCTAATCCACGGTGGGATTTGCGACGGAATCCAAATCCGTCACAAATCCCCTTAGGATTAGCGACGGATTTGGATTCCGTCGCTAATCCTTAGAAGCCGGTTTGCGAGGGATTTATTTTCCGTCGCAAAACGGCCTTTTTTGTGACGGGTTTTTAAAATCCGTCGCAAAAATTTTAAATTTGCGACGGAATTGTAAATCCGTCGCAAATATCTTAAAATTTGCGACGGAAAATTTTCCGTCGCAAATTCCGTCGCTATTCACGTTTTTTCTAGTAGTGGTTAAGGTATAAATTCGCTCCGGAAGGTGCAAATTGCACTTGGAGGTGGCTAAGGGAAGGCGGCTCATGACCGTCGTTTCCACGGTGGTGACTGGCATGGACCATCGGATCCAGCCGTAGGCCCTGAGGCAATGACCATCTGTTCCATAATGAAGTAGAATGAACTTGTGCGATTCAACTCCACCTTTGCATCTCAGTCATATCGTATTTTGAAATCAGATATATTGTAGCTTTTATAATCTTCTTCTTTTACCGGAAGCAACCTCTGCAATAAATGTTGATTTGATTCAGATGATGTAGATTTGAATTTTTAAAAGTCTATATTTTTTAATAAAAATTATTTTAATGGGTATAAATCTAAAATAAAGATAGTCACTTAATAACCATTGTTTTAAGAAATGTTTTTTATTTAAAAAATATCATTTAAAAAAAACTCAAATCTGGAAAGTCTAAAATCAGATTTGGATGACCCAGATCTGATGAGTCGGGAGAGCTAAACACAGTGCTTAACACTAAAACCAAGTTGCATGGGAGATGATCAGATGGATGGGAGAGGAGAAGCATGGTGATGGGGTGCCCACATGCACAAAGTGGATTTTGAGATAAATATTTTTTGTTTGGGGGAGGGGGGGGAGAGCAAATCTTTATCCCAAGATCGTAATATTCGATATAGACCGGTAAATATAGGGGAGTGAAAAATCCAATTTGAGTTGTGAAACCAACAAAGATATCTATTACTATCATTTCTCGATATCTATTACTATCATTTCTCACCGGCAACAATCAAAATCAAAGAATGAAAGCAAAGAAGGAAATAAACAAAGAAACAAGAAAATAATTTACCAAACTCGACGATTTCAACGAGATTTACCGATTAGGAAATTTCTTATATTAGAAAAGAATCAAGACCAAACAAAGTAAATATGGGGTTGAATCAGAGCAAAGAAATAAGATGGGAGAATTTACTTGTAGGCTGTAGTGAGCAAGAGCCGAAAAATCACAAATGAGTTATCCAGGGAGATTGGGAGAAAAACATGCGTGTTCCTTATTCTTGTTCTCGTTATTCAGTTATCATGGGAGATTGGGAGAATAATAGAAGCGTGCCCTAATGCCTGACATCTGTGAACAGGACTGCAGGAGGGAATGAAAAAAAGGGGGAAAATGCTTTTAAAAAATTTCGGGGCCAAAGGAGTGTGATAGCTTGCATGTTGATCTTTATGCCAAAGGATGTGAAAATGATATGAGTGATAATTATGGATTTTTGACATAATTGGAATAATCAATCAATCAATCAATCAAATATAATTTCTCATTGTCCATTAAATTTAATTAATTTGTTGAACAATTCCCACATTCATAGTTTAAATCAAAAGATGTCACATTCCCATATTCAATTTGCATGATTAATTTTTTTGGGGGGCATCATCAAAGATCCGCCACTGACTTAAACCAAAAGATCCCACATTCCCACATTTAATTTGCATGATTAATTTTTTTTGGGGGGGCTATGGCCCCCTCTGGCCTCATCAAAGATCCGCCACAACCCACATGACAATGACATGTGTCTTTTAACGGTCCAAGTTAACTTTTTTTAATGGGTAAGTGCAACATTGCTACATTATTAATACTTTTATGATAATATTGAGATTAAAAAACTTCCAGGCTACATTGAGATTTCCACAATACATGAGGTAAATTTGCACCTTAACCCTATATTAATTTTACAAAGTATGATGTTATAAAATAATTTTTTTGATCTATGCAAAAATTGTTTTTGTGACAACCAATAATTGGAGGGAGAATTATTGTATATTTTATACAAAAAAATACTCCCTCCGATCCTATTATAAGACATAGTTGACTTTTTTGGAGAAATTAAGGAAGCTAATTAAATTACTTTAGAGTATTTTTATTTTTTTTTTTTTCAAAGTATTTAGCTTAACTAATAAACTAATATATAATCTAAAGATACACAATAAATAAAATGATTAAGTAACTTATTTAGCTTTCTTAATCCCTCCAAACAAAGTCAACTATGTCTTATAATTACTACCGGGGAAAGTAAAATGTATGAATAGTTGTGCTAGAGCCTCCACGGGGGGCAAACTAATTTTTACAAGGGTTCAAATTAGGTGCTTGTCCTTATGTGCTTCTTATGTGAGGGACAAGCACATTTTATTTTATTTTTTTATTTATTTAGATTAAATAATATGTTAGTTTTTGAATTTTTTTTGCACCCAATATCTTAAATTAATTAATTTTTTAGATACTTGATGTTATAAGATAGATATTTACGTATGAAGAACTGGAAACTAATTAATTTGTGATTTCGAGTGCAAAAAAAAATAATCTAGAGACTAACATATAATTTAATCTAAATAAATAAAATTTATAAAAATAAAATAAAATATGCTTATCCCTCTAATTAAAGGGACAAACACATAAGGACAAAAGCAAACACTTATATACTTCCTTTTTACAAGCGTGTTTTGACTTTGAATCTAATTTTTCTGAAAATTTCTAAAACCCTCTCCGTCATGCCCAGAGATTGGGGCATGGTATTGTTACTATTTAGTCAATGGTATTGGGTAGCGTGGGTACTTCAAGTACATTTCTATTTCCTATGATGTATTGCATGCGTTAAGCGGGAAAAATAGGACAGGTTCTTAAGAATTTAACTGTTATCAAGTAAGTATACAATTATTGTCAACTAAAATAATTTTGACAAAATAAATTACTAGTATTATTGATAAGTAATTGAAAATTATTATTTATATGGAGAAAACTTAAGTCGATTGGGTTTTATTCATTAGGTTTAATTCTCTAATCCAATTAGGTCATATATAATTTTTTAACTAAATTGATAAAATGTCAAAATTTTGTAGATAATAACAATAACAATAATAATATAACATACTATACTAGTATACTACCCTAGTTTTAAATATAAGATCCAGTTTATTTTTTTGAAGAGATTAAGGAATGTAAATAAATTATTTTAAAGTATTCATATATATCTTTTTTCTCTCCAAATTAATTAATTTTACTTATAAATTGATATATAACATAATAATACACAACATATATTTTGATTAAGTAATATATTTAGCTTTTGAGCTTTAACCTCGCTAAAGAAGTCAATTGAATCTTATTTTTAAAATTGAACGAAGTACTTGACAAAATAACATATTGTGTGTTATTCCAAGTTTCTGGTTCTAACAAGATTCTCAAGTGCATCTCAAAATGATTTTGCTGCTGACATTTTCTCCTATTTAGAGTGTTTTTTAGTTATTTATATATATATAAAATTTCCTGTCTCTTTTCTACCTTCCCATGATATTTCCTTTTTTTCAAGGGGTTTCTCCCCCATGGTATTCTCCTATTAAACTTGTATTTTGAACATTTTATCCTTTGCTTTACAATAATATTACTTTTTATTAAAAAAATGATAAGCACTAAGTCACAAATTTGTTTTTGATGTTTAATTACAATCAAGAACGTTGCGTATTTAAAAGTTTTTTTAGGTTCAATATCATCCTATAAGTTTTAAAACTATAGCAATATCGCTTCAACCATTATCTAAATGAAATTTAACCGTTAATTGATCAAATATATATTGAGCAAGTAGATCAACGAGTGATCCAATATTTTTTTTCCCCATTAAGGTACAAATTTGGGTAGAAAGTTTTCATTCAGTAATGTTAGATATTCAATATTTTTTAGATTCAATGACCATTACCTAGGTAAAATTTGATTATTAATAGACTAAATATACCAAGATCCACTGCATGTGATCTTTTGTGATCTTTTATATTTTTCCGTTTTTCTTGTGCTCAGAAATTGTACTAAGCTAGAGCGATTCTTCAAGTGAAGTGATCAAACTAGTAAATGCGTAGGAAGAGTTGTTCTTTTAGAAGAGAAATAGTGTTGGGGTTTTGAACTTGGAATGAAGTGGATGACTTGGAAAAAAACTGAAGTAGTTAGACATATATAGACTTCCCAACTCAACACATTTAACCAACTAACAATCGAATTTAATTTATAGAACCAAAAAAAACTTCAAAATACTTAACACTTTCAAGATAAATTTGCACATTAGCCAAAAAAATGAAGCAGATAACACGTGGACATGTCAGCTCAACATATTTAATTAGCTAATAATCAAACTTAACCTAGATAATTTTTGGGCCAATGTTGCTTCAATTTAAAAATTATGAGGTAATATTAAACTAAAAAAAACTTTTGAACACCCAACGCTTTTGAGTGAAAACTTGTGTGATTTATGTTTTTCTTAAAAAACCTATAAGGCGATATTTTGTGACAATGACGACTATTTTGTGTTGGTTTCACAGTGTAATAATTTTTTTCCTCTTAATTTTTGCAATAGACAAGTGCAATGTTATAAAATATATATATATATATATATATCATCCCTTTGAATTTTTTTAGATAAAAATGTATTTTATATGATTCTCGAATTTGATCAGTTCGTCCTCTTTGATCAAATTTGAATTAAATTAGATCTTAGAAGCGCGCACACACACACAATGCTATAGACTATTACCCTGTGGAAAAAAAAGCATATCAAACTGAAATGAAATTAGGGATTATATTTTTGATGGGCTGATATCAAAATGAGAAATAAATCCAAAAAATTCTTAGGTTAATTGTGAGTTGATTTATCGAAAAAGTGTAAGATTGATTATTGAACAAATAAATGTTATTAATATTAATAAATTTCACTCATTTATAAACTGAGTCATTATTGGAGTCATTTCAATAGCATTCTTCATGTTTACTCAGTATGCATGCATCACGTCGTGACAAGTTAAAAGAATTAAAGCCCTTCCCTCACACTGACCCAATTAATTAAAGAAAATGAAATTAGCGACTGATTTAATTTTTCTTACCTGAACGACTGATTTAATTGAATGATATTTATTTAGTTTGACGTACTCTAATCTGTTCATCTTCTTCCTAATACACACAACCCGGTTCAAATAATGCGGGCGAGTCCAATACAGACAAAATTAATTTTTTTAAAAAAAATTAATAATTCATAAGTTGCCAAAATACTAAGAGAAAAGAAGTAATAGGGTTATAAATTAATTAAACATTGATCATAATGGAAGAAAAACAAATTCTTTAACATATTGAACAGTTGTTTTTGCATGCTTCAACGGTAAACAACGCGCCACCATGTGTCACCGTTACCTTCATGATTCATGTCAGAACTTAGAACAACTTTAATAAAATATATATATATATATATATTCAAAAATAATTATATAATCATGGGTGTCCATCTGTGTATTGTTAATTATTTGTGTATTACCTAACCCGTACATATGAGGTACACCTTTTTCTTAAAATATCATTGTATGTTTTAGCTTGGTCAAGCATTTATATATAGCCACATGTGAGGGTTTTTCTTTTTTCTTTTTGATAAACATAATATCAATATATTAATCTTAATATATAGGCTCTGTTTGGTACGTGTTATTGGAGGGGTTAGTATAGGGCATGTACTAGGATTGTCCATTTTGCCATGTTTGATATGAGGGACTAAAAGTAATTTAGGATTGTGAGTAGCACGAAAGTAGGATGGCTCAAAACCCATCTACCCCTCTAGTACTATTTTGAAAAAGCTATCGTGGGGTTATAAAATTTTTAGATTAAACTATCCCTATTTATAATAATTTTTGGACAAGAGCACCCTCTGAATTTTGGTATAGATTAAATGATGCTGTTAAAATTTTACACGAGCTAGTATAATAATAAATTAAGGTCTTCTTATAGAAACTTAATCAAACTAGTGATAAGGCATTCAATTTCCTTATTTCATTTAAGTTGAATGCATCAAAAATTGATTTCAGTGAGTGAAGAAAAATGAAATTTAAAAAAAAAAACTAATACTAACAAAGATTTTTCACAAAGAGCAAATTCTAATATAAAAAAGGACAACCTAGAATTATTAATCCCTTATTTGCTTCTTAGATTTTATCACCACTAAATTAATTAAAATTAAATTAATCATTAAATTAGAGTCTCAATATCTATAAATGCCCATCGGTTTGTATATATACCTACATTATTTAATTATGTAAATTACATAATTAAATAAGGTGCAACTTAAATAAAAATCACTATAATTTTGTTATGCAAAACTTTTAGATATATGTTTACCTTAAATGCAAATCATATTAAAATATAAGTCTACATTATTTAATCTCACAGTCAATTTAAAATCCCTTTTTCAAGTTCAATTTAATTATACTAATTAGTGAAAATAATCTCTAAATCTCAAATAAGCTCCCAACAGATTCATAGTGCTCTAAGTTGAATAGAAAAACGGCATTGCCTAATCCCTCGAAGAAGAGACAGTTATTTTAAAAACCAAAAAAATCTAATAATAATAAACTGGAACGTTTTTTCCTCTTCTTTTTATTTATTCTTTTAAAAACATTTAACTATTTCAATTTTAGTTTAAATCTAAGATACTTAAAATAAATCCTACAACTAATGCACTTAATTGATATGTTATCAAAATCTCAAGAAATGTCTCAAAATTTGTCTAGATAACACTTCAAATATCTTCGAAATATCCTTTAAGTACACTAAAAATGAAGAGTTATCATTAAACCATCTCTTCTTGTCCCCAAAAAAAAAAAAAAAAAAAAAAAAAAGTATCTTCTTTCTCTCCAATCAAAATGAGGGCAAAGTTACGTTGAAGGCCTTTGGCTCTTAACTTTATCCTAATTTTGGTTTTGTTCCCTCAAATTTTAAATTAGAGGTTTTGGTCCTTCAAATTTATTTCATTCTATATTAAACATTGGTCTTTGTTATTAAATAAAAATTTGGATCATTTTGATCCTTGAAGACTAAAACCTCTTATTTAAAATTTAAGGATTCAAAAATAAAATGAGGACAAATTTAAAAACCAAAGATTATATTAACCTTAATATGTTTATTTGTTTGTATGAATACTATAGATAACTCTTGGGGTCCTAAACAGGAGAGTTTGTGTTCTATGGCTCAATTTGGCAAAAATGACGTGAATGTGTCCCCTAAAGTTAAGGTGTAAATTTATCTTAAAAGTTTTTTGCTCAACAATAATGTTATCCATATAGTTTTTTTTTTTTTTTTTTTGGTGCTTCAATGTTGCTTCAAAAGTATTAAAAAGGAGCAATATTAACTTTTAAAATTAAAAAAATTAAGAATTCATGTCAAGTTTTTAATTGTCAAAGTTTGTTTTTTAACAACATTGCTCATTCTTAATACCTCCGGCATAATGTTGAATCCAAAAAAACTTCTAGATAACATTACTCATTGACAAAAACTTCCAAAGGTAAATTTGTTTTTTAACCCTATATTTTATTACTATTTTTGAATTAAGAGGCAATCTCTAATAACCCAAGGTTTATTAAACCCATGACCTCTTACTTATAAAAGGAATTTATATGCTACTAGATAACAATGTCATTTGTTCCAATTTATTATTTATTTCGGAAAAAGCATGTTGGATATTTTTTGCAAATTTAATAGTATAATTTTAAAATATTTGTGTTAATTTTTAGAAATAAAAATAAAATATAATTTTGATAAAGTATAAGGTGTTTTTATATGATTGAATTTTAATTTAATTCTTAAATATAATAATATTTCATGTATTTTTTCTATTTGAGTACTACAAACAAGTAGCAACAAGAAATAAATGATCCAAATTTAAAAGCTAAATTTTTAGAACTAAAGTCTAAAAAAATAGCAGAAGAAAAATTAAAACTAAATTTATTTTCTTGTGTATTATATAGAATAAAAAAATACAATTCATAACGTGATTTTCGTCAGATTTTATTACACACACACACAATTGTATATATAATATGTTAAAGAGGACGTCACAAAATTTTATATATAGTTTCCATATGAAATGACTGTGGGGCCCATATTTAAGCATAGGGAGAAAAAAAAAATAAAAGAAAAAAGAATTTGGTGGACTTGTGTATATATATAATTATATATACATATGGTAAAGTCAAGTTTGAGTACACCATGTGTACTCTATCTCTTCATTCGAAAGAAAAGACCAAAATTTTCGTAGACTCGTATATTTAAAGTATATTTTATTTTTTGGGTATAAGTAAATTTTTGTTTCGCATAACTGAGTTGGGTAATAGAACGGCTTCGCAAAACTTGGGCATGCATTACTTTAATTTCTTAATCCATCAGATCAATTTTTTTTTCCAAAATGTTTTTTTTTTTAATGATGAACACAGGATTTGATATCTCAAGACTTTAAATTTATGAATGGAAAAGAATTATGCTGAAGGAGCTAATATATCGATTTGATGCTTAATCTAGCTCAAATGTTGTTCCATTTATACTTGATAGTACTAAAACAAAATATATGCATAGCAATTTTGATAAGAGACAATATGGATGTTGAATTGGGAGAGCAAGTCATTCAACAAGTGGTAAAGTTTAGATATTTAAGATCAATTATATCATAATATGGTGAAATTGATTGAAATTTTAATTATAGAATTCAAGCTGAGCGGTATAAATGTGTAGAACCTAATGGAGTTATTTATGATCAGACAATAACTAATAAGGTAAAAGGGAAATTTTATCTCACTGCTATAAGACTATCAATGTTATTTGGTAGTGAATGTTGGGCTTTAAAGAGACAAAATAAACATAAAATAGGAGTAGTAGAGATGAGAATGCTCAGATAGATGTGTGGTCATAAAAGTAAAGATAAGATTTGTAATAATCATATATACGAATGAGTTGGAATGACACCTATTAAAGAGAAAATAATAGAAAATCGTCTGAGGTATAATTTGGACACATTCAAAGAAGACCATTAGGTACATGGGTGAGTAGAGTTAGTCAAGTAGTATTAGATTCTCTAAAAAAAAAAAGGTAGACATTACTAAAAAAAAAAACCTATTAACGTCTGTTTTTAGGCCCTTTCTATGTCCCTTTATAGGGGGATACTTATGTGAGCGACATAGTAAAACCTGGGAACAACGTCCGCTAAAAAATGGACGCCATAAGTTTGACTTACGACGTCCCTTTTTGTAGTCAGGACGCCATAAGTGATGGTAATTCAGGACACAATCATTGTTCAACACTCACAATCACAAAACTAGTCGTTATCATCACCGTCAATCATTCATCAGCCATGGATCCCAGACCTGGAAACGTTCCTCTTCCTCCTCCTTAATGTCCCGCCTCCCTTCTTTCTTTGCCATCGTCACTTTTCATTCGGAGCTCTACAATATCAAACAACCTCGCCTCCCTCTGCTGTCCGATCCATATTCGTCATCGTCTTTCGGTATCAAAGATCCTGAAGTGATCGCCTAGATGCGATGCATCAGTGACCCAAAACTGTTGGCTTCCATCACCTACACCATTTACGACATCATTTAGACTCGATCCATGCTTTGGGTCCACGATGACCGACTTGACCATGAATCCTAAAGTCGGCAACCTCGAAGATTATTAGTGAAATCAAACAAGAGATTGTCGGGCTTGATGTCTCTTAGGCTATGTTGCAAGACAGTGGCAATAAGCGAGGGCTTCAAGGAGCTGCCTTATGACAGAAGCAACTTCAGTCTCTGGGAAAGGGCAAGGGAGGATGTGGTCAAGGAGGGTATGGGGGTGGCATAGCTCGAGGATGATGCAGAGAAAGTGGTCGTGGTGGAAGATTGGAAGATCTGAAGAATGTTGGGGTGAGGAGAGAGGGGGACATGTATTTGTGTTCGTTTTTGAGGCTAGAGCAATTGGTGGGATCAAGGAGGAGACACTTGTCGATGAGTTTGCAAGCAAAGAATTGGCCAGAGAAGAGGTGAATGCAACGGAAGATGGCGCCGAATTGGCCACGTTCAACCTAATTGCACAATTGATAGTGATTGTGTTGAAGGATATGCTCTATCTCTGACTCCGATGATGGAAGATTGCAAGTGTTGTTAAGCTGTTAGCTTTTTCAATCTCTCCCTTCCTTGTTGCGTGCTATTTCTTAAAAGTGGACTTTAGCTGTTCCAATTTTGACTTAGGGATGAAGAAAGACCACTTTTGGCTCTCCAATTCTAAAAAGGACGTCAAAAGTAGTGTTACTTGGTGCCAAAAGCTCTACTTTTGACATCCTTTTTCTAAATTAGAAACCCAAAAAAGATTTTTAGAGTCCATTTTCTAATTAGCACAATACTTTTAACGAATGTTTTTGTTAATGAGACGCACAATATTTCAAAACTTCTTTACATAATTACAAAAATGCTACAACCTTTATTTTTTACTTCCTTTTTTTAAAAAACAAATGTTTTTGGGGACGTCATTCCCATTTCTTGTAGTAGTGAGAGGAAGGCCGAAGTAAGTACTCAATGATGTTATAAAATATGATTTATTAGTTAATAATATATCTATAAAGCTGGTTTTTGATAGAGTATAATGGTGTTATACGATCTATATAGGCATAGCCATCCCCACATAATAGATAATGTTTTGTTGGTTTTGTTTTTGTAGTAGTAAATGTTTTAATGATCTTTTAATAATCTCTAGAATTGAAATTAGGTTGTAATATTTATATATTTGATGTTTGATCTAAGTCAATCGCATGTGTTTTCTTGAGCTAGCTTGGATTGTTGATGCGGCATATTATATTGGAAGGTGCCAGTATTTGTTGTTCGAAATTATACAGGTATAGAAGAAGAAAGAAAGAAGTTTTGTCCTGCTAGGTGATGTCAGTCACAAGGACTGTATTAAATAATTTTTTATCATTTTCTTTTTAATATTCTCTTTAATAGATATCATATCAAGTCGGCCAGCGTACGTCCTCATTTATATTCATTACAAATCTTATTTTTTTATATATCCATCTTAATATACTCATCCTGCCATCTCATAATACATGTCATTACTTAATGAGTTATTAATGAAGCTTTTCAAAATATTGCTCCCTCATTATAATTTATTAGAAGAAAGATTTAAAGTCTAATAAAAAATAGTATTTCTTTGTGTTGTAAAATTTGGGTAAAATTAAAAAAATACATTTCATTTTGAGATTTAAAGTTATTTGTAAGTAATTGAGTTCATCAAATACAATCACGAATTGATAAATACGTTTATATAAATTAAAATAAAACCTTTTTTTAACATATTTAAGTCGTACTATATTATAAATTATAGTTGAAAAGCTATTTCAATTCGTTTACTATTCCAAACAAGTACTCTATACACCAACTTCATTCACTCGGCGTGCCTGCCATTGTTTTCACTGATGAATAATATCATTATCAGCACGCAATTGTTTTTTGAAACAAAATAGCATTACTTATTTATTTTATTTTTTTGCCAGCACCTTATTATTGGCTAAGGTTCATTGGTCGTTGACTTTATGTGAAGCACATGTCAGCCGATAGTGAATATAATGATGATGATGTTCACATGTACAGAAGTGTTTGCACATGTATTAATTTATTAATAAGATTTCCATTTAGTTCATCACCTAACCCATTTGTATCCAGTAATTAAATGTTTTCCTTGTTTTCCCACTTGGTCACATTATATATATTCTTGGGGTTTGAACGTTCTGAAGATGGCTGGTCAAAAAGGGAAGCTCCATGTGTTTGTGTGTGAGAGAGGGCAAAATATTGTGGTCCAAACCAAAATGATTTTCATTGGTTTGTCGCAACTTTGCGTTGAGGAAAAAAAAAACGTTGAAAAACAAACTGTATACTCCACGTACCAGTCGAATATATAAAAAAATTCCAACATTTTTCATGTACCAAGAAAAAATTTATTCAACAACTTTCAAACATTACTCCTATTTAATATTTTATCCGGTCCTATTTATAAAAGCTCAATAACTGAATAATAAGATTTAAGAAAATTGTTAAAATTAATTAAAACTAATAAGTATGACTATAATAAACATTCTTCACAAATACCACTATGTATCTTATTATAAGTCACTTGTATTTCATTCACACAAAATAAGAAAATTGTTAAATTGATATTTTTTTATTATTATATATTTACCGTTATTTATGAAATGACATGCATTTTCTCTCATATCCTTTTGCCTCTATGTATTTACACATCTCTTTCTTCTCTCTTTCACATGTTAATAGAGGTAAAATTGACAAAATCTCATTTATTATCCAACAAGTGACTTATATGTTAAACACAACTATCTAGGTTACAAGCAATTTATAATAAGATATAGAATGACATGCATTTATTTATAAATGGGGCAAGTAATAGAGAGAAAGGGAATAATAATAAATAGAAAGAATGAAAAAGAATATATGCAGTGCGAAAAAAATGAGAGGCAAAAATTGAAAAAAAAAATCATTAAAAAAATATTCAGACAATTCTTATAAAGCTCTTATATATAAAAAGGATCAGATGGAGTATGCATTATAGCTCGAAAACAAAGTCAATACATATCAATAACAGTATATATCTAGGACATAATTTCTATATTCCTGTTATTAACTTAATATTATCGCTGCTGGCAAAACAAAAAAAAAAAATTCCATTTTTTGCCAAATCAAGAAGATTCCCACCTAGTATACTCCTATCAATTATTAGTTGCAACATGGTTTCAGCCCAAGTATGACAAAATACAGCATATTCCCTACCTTGTTTGGGGGAAAAAGTCCCCATATTTAGGGATCTTAATCTCTATAAAAAAAGCAGTTATTTTTTTTAAAAAAATATTTACAGTGATTATAACCGATCTGGATGGTACGTAGCTATTCGCCAAGTCTTGTACTAATACGGTTGTAACAACTGATTTGGTAGGTATTTTTATAATTGGTGCTACCCCATGGTTAACCCCACTATAACATTAATTAGTAGTGGTATGTCTAAGACAATAATTAACCTTGGCAATTTCTTTGTGAAAATGTATGTATAACTAAAAATGAACCACACCTAAAATCGGGTCAAGTTCTAATAATTGTGTTATCAAATCATAGTCAGAAACAGTAAGGAAACCACTACTACTAATGCCACTTGATATATTGGAGTGTCATATGTTAGCTCAATTTATTAAGTTAATGTGATTTTTTAAAAACTGGATTTTTGTCTTCAAAATGTTTTTATATGAAGCATGGGAGCATCCTAAAAAATTATGAACTAATATCATATTTACTAGTAATTTATGAAATTAACATGATGTTGCCCTTTTCTTAACAATTAACATTAAGTTAATGTGGATGAAAAAAAAAAGCCTCCAAACTGGATTGCAAGAAAAAAAGATAACGTATTATATTAGTTTTTGAAAATTTTGTGTTATATTACTACCTCCAATCTTTAATATAAGAGTTACTTGGGGTTGTATTTAATCCCAAATATATACATCCCAACTCATTTGGTCTCTCATATTTTATATATATATTTTAAAATATCCCTTTTGAATGCACATTTTAAGGGGAAAGATAGTTATGGTGAAAGATGAAATTTTAAGAAAAATCAACCCATATTTGTTACAAATAAGTAACAAAAATATTTTTGTTGATTTACCCAAATTAGTCAACTAACTCTTATATTAAAGAATAAATGTACTAAAAATTACATAGGGCAAAATTTTTTGAACCGTAGCGCATGTACTACTCCGTGCGCTACTCTCGCTTTTTGGGTGAAATATGAGAATGAAGTGACAACGCTGAAGCTAATCATTCATCCAATAATGCTTCTGTAATTCACATCCACTTTTCATTTTGGGCAAAATTATAATTTCTGCTCAAAATTATTTTATAAAAAAAATAAATATAATTGAGGTGTATATGACATTAATAAGTTGTAAACATTATTTACTTTATTAAATATATAGGTGTATTATAAAATTATTATTGTCTTTAATTATTATTGATAAAGTATAAATAGGGGTATTATAGGAAAAAATTGACAAAAGTTAAAACTTACTCTTATAATTAGGACCAAAACTAATTCCAAAAAGTGTTCCTATAATTAGGATCGAGTACTATGCAATTTTCTTGATGATGCTCATAACTCCTTTCAAAATAATTTTGGGACAATAATAAACTTTAGTTATTATTTTTTCTCATGAATAATTAGCACATAAACATAAAGTGAAAACCAAAAATGATTTTTGATATACGTTAAACTATATATATTCGTTAATTGATTGTAATGTACCGTAGTCTTTATTGCCTTCTCGCCTCTCTATACCCTCATATATATATATATATATATATATATATATATATTCAAATTTTAATTTTACGGTTTATAACAATGAATGATAAAGGCTTTTTCACACACAGATATATATATATGTTATATTGATTGATGGATGATTGATAATAATTATAATTATATAACAGTCTTAAAAAAACAAATAAAAACTATAATAAATTAACTTAGGTACTTATGTGTGTGATTAAATGACACTTTGGCTCCGGGCGTCACGCAAGAAAATACGCTCAAGTGATTGAAGCATAATTAGTTACATAACACATGTAAGCATGTGAGAGGAATACATAAAAGAACATGATAATAATGCAAGCTACGTATCTCAAAAGATAGCAAAAGATCCATACACTTTAAAATATAGAAAAAATTGCACTGAGGTCCCAAACTAGGAAACTATTAAAATGGTTTATTGAAATCTCCAAAAATTAAGCCAGAATTTGCATATTATATGTTGTGAAACCAATCTTCATTATGTGCAAAAAATCTTCCCTTATATATGTAAACAATCTTCCTTATGTACAATTTGTTTTCCATGTGTGCAACTTAACTTTCTTGATATGCAATCCATCTTCCTTGCATGCAAACTTCTTCCCTTGTGTCCCAAAATTAAGCAAGAATTTGCATATTTGTCCTTTGAACAATTGATTTTCCATTTGTGCAAAAGATCTTTCCTTATATGCAAACAATTCTTATATACAATTTATCTTGTATATGTGCAACTTAACTTCAATTATATGCAATCACTGTTCCCCGTGTGCAAATGTCTTCCCCGTCATGGCCGCCACCTTTCCCACCGCAAGCAAGTACATATGTGAGACTTCTTCACTACGGTTGCCTCCTTTGTCCCACACGAATCTTCTCTTCAAATTTTCCTTGCGATTGTTTTCTTTAACTTCTTAATTCATTATTGCAAGTCTTTTTAAGGTTACCCGAGCCGCGCTGCTGTAAGACTTGATAATAGGATTTGTATTGTTTCAAATATATGAAAATAGTGAATGCAAGGCATGGCATCCTAAGGCAAAATCTTGTGTTTGTGAGAGAGAGAGAGAGAGTTGGGGATTTGTGTATGTGACCTTCGTTTTTGATAAAGGCGAGTTTTAAAAGTTGAGAATGCTTTTCATTGAATTCTGAGAAATATAAAAAATGACTACATAACAATCTATAATAGTGCATGTAGCGTGGGCTTTGCAAACCAACTGATAATAAACATCTCATTTAAAGCTTTATTAAATATAAGTTTGTGAGTTCAAACCATCTATACAGTATATAATAGATATGTGAATTATTGGAAGAAAAACGTTCAAGGACCTCTGATGGAGTCGCCTCTTACGGTGTGATCTTGTCATAATAAGGAGGACACTCAGGATAAGCTTTCCTGTTCCTCTTTTCTTTCCAAGAAGACATGAGATCTATAATTATTCAGTTTTCAAAATTAATACAAATTAAATTAAGTATAATTTCTAAAAGTTAACTATAAATAACTTTCTAAATTTTTATACAAACAAAATAAAATAATACAGATCTAACCAATATTTGTAACAGATCTCTACCAATATACGGATCTTCCAAATTTACAGATCCAACCAATACATAGATCTAACAAATTTTTATAAATATTAAAAATAAATTACAATAACACCTAACCAATATTTATAACATGGAAAAGAAAATAATTTTACAAGATAAAATAAATTTATAATATTTTGACAATATTATAATAATATAATTATACCTAACCAAACAAAGTAAAAAACATGAAAGCATTTTCTTTCAACTTATTAAAAACGCAGAGATAAAAAAGATTCAACAAAAAACACACAACACATCCCAAACAGGCTCAGTTACTTATAAAAATTACATAACCATGAATAAGTAACAATAATTTTTTTTTTTTTTTTTTACTTAGTTCAAAAATGAAATAAAATAAATAACTTTACTAACATCGACTGTCGAATTCCTTTTAACTTCGGACAGAAACTCAAATCTGCTTGAAATCTTCTCAGAGAGAGCACGGGCCACGAGGTTACCAAAAGTGGTAAAATGAGGCTTAACACCGTTTTTATAAACGTGATCTTTATAGTAGTTTTGTTGAAGAACCGCTACAAATCACAAACACCATCCATTTGTAGCGGTTACCTAAAAATTGCTACAAATGTTGAACCCTTACCTCAATCTCCTTGAAACTTTATAGCAATTCCACAGAAATGGTACAAACATCGAACTAGATCACAACGTTTAGTCTTCTGTAGCGATTATTAACCAAAACCACACTAGTGGAAAAAAAGGCTTTAAGTCTGCCTCATTTAGACCGGAGTAATGACGCACCGGTTTTAATAGTATGACCGGTGGCAGTTTTGTAAATATAAAGAACTTCTTGGACCAAGCATCCTAATGAGCATCGGTCTTAATAGTATGACCGGTAAGGTGATGCTTTTGTAAATATAAAGAACTTCTTGGACCACATCCTTTATCAATGAGTCTTAAATATATTATTTAGACCGCTTAACAAAACAAACGGTCTTAAAAATGTTATTGAAAAAAACTGAAAGTTTAAATTTCTTTATAGAGAAATCTCAAATAGGGCTGACTTATATTTTCTCGCGGTCCAAAATAATGAGAAAAAAATTAAATAAACGTTTAAGACCGGATATATATAACAAAGGCGGTCTTAAATATTATATTTTTTAGACCTGGACATAAATTGTTACCGTACTAAATAGTTTATTACTTTTAAGTTCGGAGTTTAATAAATGACTGCCTTAAAACTTAACATTTAAGAACGTCTTTTTTAGTTCATCCGGTCTTAAAAATAAAGCGCTAAATATATTCTTCTTCGCGCGAAACGTTCCTTACGACTTACGTTGTCCCTCTGAACTCTGAAACCCCTCTTCTTGTTGTGAAACCACTCTTCCTTGTGCATTACCTCTCTTCCTCGCCCACGCGAAATGTTACCTTACGACTTACGTTGTCCTTCCGAACTCAAACCCCTCTTCTTGTTGTGAAACCACTCTTCCCGTTGCATTACCTCTCTTCCTCGCCCACGTACCATTAGCCTCTCGTTACGCTCTCATTTGCTCGCATTCCTCTCTTCCCGTCTCGAAAATGAACGGTGAAAACGATTCCATTCGTGTTCCGGACGCCGCATCGGTGTGAGTCGAACGAACCCTCTTCATCGACAATGTGCCTCGTAACCGCCAAAGACGCCGTGGTAAAAGAGGCACAAGAATGATGGATGTAACCCTAAGTCGGACTTCGGGTCAAAGCCGGAGATTCAGTTTGATGAAAAGTTGCGACCTTTTGGTCCTAATAAAAGCAAATATACTAGTTTTGTCTACTGCCTTGCACGCAAAGCAAGGTTAGCATCTTGACCGATGAGTGGAAAAATATGGACTTCGGCAAAGTAAAGCAACCTATTTGGGACACTATCCGGCTTACATATAATGTCCCTGACTCTGAGAAGTTGAAAGATAAGACATTGTCTTATTGTGCTGATCGGTGGAGGAAGTTTAACACCTCTCTCGCTAACAAGTATATTTTTGCCGAGGTTCAAATTTCGACCAAAATCCTTGGGACAAGTACACATTTATTGATGAACAAACTTGGCAACAATTTGTTCAAATTCGCGACCACTCCCGAAGCTCGTGAGTTTATATTTAGTTTTTTTGCCCTTTTGTTTGCTTATTAACCCGTGGGCTGGACCCGAGCAAAAAAAAAAAACCTGTGCTGATATGTGAATGTGTTTATCTAATCCTGTTAGTAAAATTGCTTGGTATGTGAATAGAAGTATACATTTTCTGCCTTTGTCTATGCAAGTCTGATATGTAAACCCTGAAAAGGTAAAATACTAAGAAGGTAATTAGGGAAATAATAATGGCATAAGAGTCAAGCCATTATTATAGTCTTAGTTCTGTTATAGTAGGTAGTGGTTAGACATTTAGTAGTTCTCATTACTATCTAATGAGGACTCGCTGATCCCACCGGATGCCTTAAAAAGAATCAAGTTTGTATTATTCTGTAAGCATAATTCTCTTTTGTTTCTTAACCTATCTATCTAGCAAGACAAGACATAGCTCCAATTTCTTCTACAATTCTACATCTTCCTTACATAAAATGTTGAAACTTGATGAAGTGAATTTGACTAGTGTTTGAGGTTCATATCAAGCGTAGTTCTCTAATTTCGTTAGTGAGATGGCTGGAATTCATAATTAATAGTTGTTTTCAATGCCGATTCACGGAAAGAAGGGAACGAGCATAGGAGATAGGGAGAAAGAATGATTGCCCGCATAGCACTTCTCGCGGCGGATATGAAAAGGTCAAGAAGAATTGATAGCGGCCAAGCGGAAGAGATTGGATGATGAAGTAGAATCCAATCCTTCATGGTACATGATCCACCATCTCCAATACGTCGCGAGGAGTTGTGGTTGCACATTCGGAAAAAGCCAAGCGGAGCCTACACGAGTGAACAAACTCGTGTAGTTGCTGAAAAAATTGTAAGTATCGTTATTGTTATTTTTTAGTTACTAAACATGTTTCATTACTAAGCTTCTCGTTATCTGTATCTTACAGGAAGATCTTAAAAAGAAAGAAGCATGGATCTTTTGTGTCGGAGGGGAGGAGTGATGTTCTCGACTCGGCCCGGAAAACCGGATCATGGTGGGCGTGTAAGGGGATTGGAGCACGGGTAGGCCTCGAAGAAATACTTTGGTAAATCCAAACGCCATAGACAAAGTATGGTTACCCGGAGGAGATGGAACAGATGGGTGGCCAAATTAAGTGAGGATGCAACGGCTAAAGAAGCAAGGTATCAATCCGAGATGAGCCGATGAGGGAGGAATTGAATCGATGAGCCGGATGAGGAGGAATTGAATCGATGAAGCCGCTTTTGAGCAATCGTCCGTGAGACCAAGTGTTCCCTTCACACATTCACTCGCACTCCGTGCAAAGATAGCACTAGAGGGACCTGCATTGTTGGATAGTCAGAGCAACCTTGTGACCTATATGTGGAGGATCGTGATCATCCTGCACGATTAGTTGCAAAAGGGACTGTCCACAGCTTATTGGGATCAACTGTACACCACCAACAAATGCGGATGATGAAGTCAGAGTGTCAGTTGAAAAGGTGATCATTGATGCACCTCTCCCTCTCCCAATGATCAGCTGAAGCTTGTGAGTGATGTCAAGGGAACCTTCATCTCTTGGCTAGTGAAGCTTGTACATGTCTCTACTCCTCTTGAAGCTTCATCCCCTCCTCTCAAGTTCTACCCCCTCGTCAAGCTCCATCCCCTACTGCTAAGTTGACTGTCACGGAAAAAATATCCGATCTGGTGAAGAGTGGATATTTTAAAGATAAATCGTGGCCTGTCAATGAAGTATTAGGCGTCCCTCATCCTCTTCCCGTTCAAGTTGACACCGTTGATGTTGAGTCCCTGCTGCTTCCTCGACAGGAGCTTGCCGATGCAATTGTTTAAATTTTTATGAAGTAAGTATCTTCTCGTCTATGAGTACATAATTTAAATGCATCGTTTAGACACACATACATATATACTAATTCCCTGATCGATGTCATTATTGTAGGTTATTGCATCAAGAATTGGTTCAAAAGGGCAGGAGCAACGATTTTGGATTCTTGTGCACTGTCTATTCAAGTCAAACATCCATGCAGGAGAGGCAGGTGTACATATCGAAGAGGGTGTGTGAAGTGAGAAGAAAGGTGTACTTGTTGACATTCTTCCACAGGTACATATCACAAATCTTGTCTACAATTCACTTAATTCTGCTACATATATCACTGAGTATACTTTACAATTTTCAGCCGCCACTGGCAGTTGGTCCTCATGTGCATGGAGGAGCATAAAGTTATCTTCTTATGCTCCACTCACGGAGTTCCATTGCCTTCGTTGACGCAGACCATCAACGAGTAAGCATGTCATTTTGATTCTCTTGTCTGAAATCTCTGCTGTGAATTTTCAGTGAACATTATTGATAAATTTGTGATTTTGATGATAGTGCCATGAAGATCTTCAAAACCGAGGTAAAGAAAAGGAGTCGAGCCAAAGACCCCATCTGGGACACACCAGAGGTTGGTACAATATTTGTACACTGGCACACTGCCTTGTGAAGTTGGTCATTAAGCTATATATGCTCTTATATATATTTCTTGTTCTTTTTAGACTCGTCGGCAACCATCGGGTCCAACTTATGTGGCCGCACGTCATGAAACACATGTATGATATTATCACGGAGGAAGGACTAATTTAACTCGCAAAGGTAAATGTATTTGATGTTACATATTATGCACACAAGTTAATTCAGTGTCTAGCTTAATGTTACATATGAAATATGCACGCAAGTTAATTCAGTTTCTGTCTTTGATGTTACAAATGTTTGACTGCCCTAATCCCTTTTCTGATGATGAACTGGAGCACATACGCAATTTGTTTTGTGAATATCTCGTATGACTGATAAAGTCGACAATAATTAATGTCCTAAATTCATTTGTAAATATATCCCGTACAACAATAATATTTTGTAAATTTGTTTATTTTTCCGAACAATATTCATTTGTAAATATACATAGGCAATGTAAAATTCAATAAATAAATTTGTTTAATTTTTCGAACAATTTTCTTGTGTCCATTTTGGGTTTTTGAATGTATTGGATGGTGGATAAAGCTATTTAATGCTTGAAATTTGAGAAAGATCTCGAGTTTAGGACCGTATATTAATTAAAAGTCCGGTCTTAAATGTCCGCATAATAAACATCCGGTCCTAAAAGTGTTCGTTTTAAAAAATATGACATTTTTAGGACTGTATATTAATTAAAAGTGCGATCTTAAAAGTCCACATAATAAACATCCGGTCCTAAAAGTGTTCGTTTAAAAAATATGAGACTTTTAGGACCGTATATTGTGAACATCCAGTCCTAAAAGTATTATGAGACTGTATATTATTTTACTATCCGCTCCTAAAAGTCCTCTTATTTTAATTTTAGAAGTTGTCTTAACCTTTAGGACCATGTAATTGTTAAATGTCCTGGTCTTAATAGTCTTCATTTAAATAGAAATGTTCACTCGCTTTTCGACAAATCATTATGGTTCGAGACAACCGAGGTTCGACGTTCGCTCAAGCTAGGTCCTTCATTGTAGTCGATGTTACCTCTCCCGATCTTGAGCAAGATTATCGGTTTCCCTTTTCTTTATCTCTTTTCTTTTTGTTAGAAAAAGAAGGAAGATATTGAAAAGGTACTTTGTTTCAAATTAGGGGAGGTAAAACCGACGACAACGACAGTCCAACCTTGAGAAGAATTGTCACTGTATTTGTTTTTATTCAAATAAGGTAAAAGATGTTTTTTGTATGTTCTTAACTGTATTCTACGAATTTCTATTGTTGATTTACACGAGGACAATGTTTTGTTTGTTTCCTTTTTGTCGGAAAAAGAAAGATGATAATGAAAAGGACAAGGCGATCGAATATGGAAACCAAAGCTGACAAAAAAGGCAGTGTTTTTAGGACCCTCGATTTACTAAGTGTGCGGTCCTAAAAGTCTTCGTTCTTTCATCTTAGTTTTTTGAGTCCGCCATTATCCATCTTTCATAGTTGCCTTGTTTATTGCTTTCCAGTGTTCGATAATGGATAAACTAACAAATTAAAGTACTAAACCGTACGAGAACAAAAAGAGTGCATAATATTTTATATAATAATTTTTATCGCTGCCCTATTACAAAAAAAAAAAGCAACAAAAAAAACAACTAATCCTCTTCGTAGATGGAGAGGGAGGGGGAGCCAGAGTCGTCGGAGTCGTCTTCAGCCTTATCGTACTCTACGTCATTGGCGTGAAGTACCATGTTCAGCTTGTTGTTCACGGTATGAACAAGCTGAACCAATTGGCCCAAGCGTCGATCCATGTGATCGACGCGGCCACCAACGACGCACCAACCGCTTCGGAATTGGAGGAGGGAATGGCGGAGGGGGCCGAGGTTGAAGAGGAGGAGGAGGAAACGGAGGACCCGGGAGCAGCCATTACAATGAGGCTAGGCAAAGGGAGGAGGCCGTGTAGAAGTGATGGAGAATAATGTGAAGAAAGTACAAGAACAACGGGTTTAAATAGAGAACCCATCCCGAACAATGTGAAACACCGTAAACTTTAATGAGAAGATGCCTAGTTGGGAAGTTTATCTCGGAAGGCGAAGAGACTCAATCATTCATTTGAACAGAAAGTGTAAGGATACGATTCTCGCTATCCGAATTTGAAAAGAATGAATTTTAGTACCGGGTAAATGATGAAAGGTCGATCTTAAAAGTAATAGAATTGAATATTTTAAAAATAAATAGACTTTTAGGACTAGACATATTATAAAAGGTCTGGTCTTAAAAGTAATAGAATTGATTTTCAAAATAAATAGACTTTTAGGACCGGACATATTATAAAAGGTCCGTCTTAAAATAAAAATTAAATAATAGAATTTTATATCGCGTACCTATAAATCCCGCTCTTAAAAGTTTCTCTGCCTTTATTAACTCCTCATACCTCTCTGTCCTTAACTCCTTATTAATTCCTCATCACTACCTCGTAACTCCAAACTACGTACGTGGCTATCTGAGAAAAGCTCTTTGCCTTTATTAATTAACTCCTCATACCTCTCTGCCCCAATTGCTCAAACCATAGTTAGATACAAGAGAACTGCTCGTAGGGGTGCTCTTACTCGTGATGCTCGTGCCTTCCGTCGATCGTTATACGGTGCGCCTCCTCCATCGAGAGTCCGTCCTATTGCTGCAGAAGAGTCTCGGGTCGTTGGACTAATTGTTATTTCTTCAGATGATGAAGAGGTTCCCGCTCCCCCTCCCCAACCTCTTGGCCCCACCGCGACTACTACCGACCCTCTCCTCTTTCCTCTAATAAAGCATTGTGTCCGATGAGAGTAAGACAAACTTGCCGATCTCCCATGGGAAATTAATGTCGTTCACGCCAAAATCACCAAGGCTTTGGAGGATAATAAGCTTTAGGATGTTTAGTCAGATTCTTGTTTTTGATAATTTTTTGTTTGTCTTTCTCTCTTAATTTTCTTGTGTACGTGCATATTCTCCAGTTATGTATGGAAGCAGTAAAACTAAGCTTGTGTCTTTCTAATATTCATATTCTCCAGCTTTCCTTTAATTTATTTTATTAACTCGGTTTTTCAAGCTCACCAAATTCAAACCTCTTCTTCTTTTTTTTTTTTGGTTAATTAATAAACGAAATACTTTTAGGACCGTAGTTCTTATAACCGCCGGTCTTAAAATTAAATGAATACTCGAAAGTTAGGACTGAGTATTCTTAACCGCTGGTCTTAAAAATTAGTTAATAAATGTTTGACTTTTTAGGACCGAACGCTTTATAAATCTTCGGCCTTAAAATTAACCGAATACTAAAATTTAGGACCGCATTATTGTTAACCTCCGGTCTTAAAAATTTATTAATAGAATTATATCTTTAGGACCGTATATTGTATAATTAACCGGTCTTATTAAAATCTAAAATATAAAGACATGTCTAAGTCGCGGGGAAAATTAAATTTCCTTCTCGAACTTCTCTTGTCGCGCCGAAAGTGATTACACAAAGGTTACTGTCTCCCGGTGTGTTGCGTCGTCGCGCTTCGCGTTCCTCTCTCGAGATTAACTCTCCGGTTCCTTAGCTAAACGTCTATAGACCAAACTGCATTTACGAGTTGTTTCGGTTATATAACTTTATGATTTTCCTTCTAATGGTTCGGGGTTTTCATGGGTTGAATGAAATCGATGAAATGTTATTGTGGGTTTCTCTGTTGTTAATGAATATTGTATTTTGAAGATTATATTTGCACTTTAGACCTACCCAACTGACCAAGAAATGTTTTTAGGTTACTCTCTCTGTCTGCAACATCAACGTTCGTGGCGAGAGAAGAAAGACTCAGCAAACGCATTTGAATTTATATGGTACAGGTGAGTCCACAAGACCTTCATGCAATGTATTTAATTTCCTCGTCATGTATTTATTTTACTTCTTGGATTCACTGTGATACATTTATGACCAAAAGTGATTCTTCGTTATGCATTTAATGGGCAAGTTTCTCCGTAAAAGCAAAAAAAAAAGACATGCATATCGACATTGAGCATAAATATGCATTTGGAGTTGGCTTATTTTATATGCAAGTCTCTGCCTTTTTTCGGATTATGTATATGTTAAATCTTTCCGTCTATAGGAATACTACTATGGACCACAAACTTGGATAAATGCTTTACGGACGAGTGTTGAATATTAGAATGGGGTGAGGGACTTTATTGAATTTGCTAAACAAAATGCTCATGATGATAGTGGGAAGTTTTATTGCCCTTGTGTAAAATGTCTGAATGAGAGGCGACTAAGTGTTGAAGTTATGCACACACATTTAATTTGTGAAGGATTTTGTAAGACTTATACAGTATGGGTATGGAATGGTGAAAAAATACCAAGTGGGTCTCAACATGGGGAAGTGGCCTTTGATGATAATGACACGGATATCGATGATCGCATAGAGGACATTATCCGTGATGTAGGAGAAGAGACTTTTCATCAATCACATGCATATGGTAATATGTGCAGTGATGCAGAGACTCCTCTATACCGTGGGTGTAAAAAATACCAATTGTTGAACGCTGTATTGAAATTGGTAAGCTTGAAGGCATGTCATGGATGGAGCGACAAGAGTTTTTCTGAAATGCTTGAGGTTTTTAAGGACATGCTTCCGGATAATAATGTGTTGCCGCATCGATACTATGATGCTAAGAAAATACTTTGTCCACTGGGGATGGAGTACAAAAAGATCCATGCATGCCCGAATGATTGCTATTGTATAGAAAAGAGTTTGAAGAGAAGCAGAATTTTCCGAAATGTGAAACCCCAAGGTACAAGTCAAATAAGGGGCCTCGCAAAAGTGTTGTGGTATCTTCCAATCATACCAAGGTTCAAGCGCTTGTTTGCGAATGAAAATGATGCAAAAAATTTGAGGTGGTATGCAGATGAGAGGATTTCTGATGGAAAGCTTCGACATCCGGCCGATTCTTCTCAATGGAAGAAAATCGATCAATTATTTCCGATGTTCGGCGAAGAACCTAGGAACCTTAGGCTTGCCCTTAGCACGGATGGCATGAATCCATATGGAAGCCTTAGCAAGATACATAGTTCATGGCCTGTACTACGATTATTTACAACTTATCTCCAATGTTATGCATGAAACGAAAGTACATCATGTCATGCTATGTTGATTTCGGACCGAAACAACCCGGAAATGACATTGATGTTTACCTTCAATCCTTGATCGAAGACTTGAAGGAGTTGTGGGCAGAGAAGGTGTCGATGTTTTTTACTCTTTCAAGAAGGAGGTGTTTAAAATGCGAGCCATGATATTTTGTACTATAAATGACTTCCCAAAGATATGGGAATTTGTCGTGGTACGTGTAAAAGGCCATAAAGCATGTCCGGTTTGTGAAGAAGGCACACGCTACCATCAACTTCAACATGGAAGAAAGACGGTTTATCCCGGACATAGGAGATTTCTTAGATGGGGCCACCCATATCGTCGATTAAAGAAAGCCTTTTTGGTGGCCAAGAGTATGAAGATGCTCCGGTGGCATTGATCATGGAGCAAGTTTATGAAAAGGTGAAAAATATCAATGTCATCTTCGGTAAGACTACAAAGAGTAGAAAAGAAACAAATATATGGAAAAGAGATCTGTATTCTTCGATCTTCCATATTGGCGCAATCTTGATGTAAGACACAGTATTGATGTCATGCATGTGGAGAAAAACGTATGTGATAGTTTGTCGGCACGCTTCTCAACAAACAAGGTAGTTCCAAGGATGGTGTGAAGGCAAGATTGGATCTAATAGCAATGGGAATATGCGAAGAGTTACATCTAAGGCCGATGGGAAGAGAACTTATTGTCCCCGGCTTCTCATACTTTGTCTAAGGATGAGAAACGAAGTTTTTGTGAGTGTTTACATGGCACAAAAGTTCCCACGGGTATTCTTCAAATTTGAAGAGGCATGTATCGATGAAGGACTTGAAATTAGTAGGCCAAAAGTCTCCCGATTGTCATGTCTTGATGCAACAAATACTCCCAATAGCTATTCGAGGCATCGCCGAATATGATCTTCGAGTCGTTTGACTAGACTTTGTGTCTTCTTCAATGCGCTTTGTAGTAAAGTTTTCGAGATTGAAAAGTTGGATGAATTGGAGAATGAAGGATATCTTATCTTGTGCCACCTTGAAAAACTTTTTGTTCCTACATTTTTTGACATCATGGTTCATCTAATTGTTCATTTAGTGAGGAGATAAAGATGTAAAGGCCCTATCCATTTACGGTGGATGTACCCAATTGAAAGATCTATGAAATTCCTAAAAGGGTACGTGAAGAACGATACCGCGAAGCATCGATTGTTCAAAAATATGTTTCTGAAGAAGCCATGGAATTTTGTCAAAATTATTTGACCAAAATAAGACATATTGGGCTTCCAAAACGTCAGCATGCTGAAGGGCGTAGACGAGGGACTTCCGTAAAGAGTGTGGATCCTGATGAATTGTCACAAGTCCACTTATACATCTTGAATAATGTTGATGAAGTTCAAGCTAGTATAGCTGAACATAAAGAAGTCAGTAAGGAAAGAAAATCATCGAATGATCAATAAATGTTGATTAGGGAGCATAATGTAACTTTTGCAAACCGGTTCAAACAAAAGGTCAAGGGAGAGGAATGTGTTTCTGATACAATCAAATGGTTAGCACGTGGTCCTGAGGTCGATGTCATAAGTTGGAATTTGTATGTGATCAATGGTTATACATTTTACACTAAGTCCCTAGATGATAGGAGCACACCCGGTCCGGGCAGGTGGTGTTATGTTAGAGGCCAATCTATGCACTTCTCCAGCTTCGAAAGACAAGAGCCCTTTATTGGCGCAAATCATGCCATATTATGGGGTTATTGAAGAGATTTGGGAGGTGGACTATGTGAAAATTAGATTTCCCATTTTCAAATGCAAGTGGGTCAATGTCAATAATGGTGTTCGATCAATCGGCTAGGATTTACATTAGTCGATGTCCATGGTAGAAGTTTTGGAGATGAACCTTTTATTATGGCGACCACTGTGCAAAACAAGTGTTCTATATCACCGATCAAGAAAATAAAATGTGGTTTGTAGCTCTCCAAGGAAAGATGGTCATTGATATTGATGAGGAAATGAATTCGAATTATGGTATTCCTAGAGTACTCATTTTTCAAGGGGTCTACCATCGACATAAACGAAGAAGATGAAGCGATAATGAACCCGGCATAAGAAGTGATCATGAAGAAGGGATATGGGAAGATATCACTTTATAAAAGAGTCAATTCATAAGGTAATATTCATATGCAGATTTCTTTGAAAACTTTAAGGTTTTAACTATATTATATTCCTTCTATGTTCATAAACAATGTCACCGATCATGAAGTTTGTTCTTGTTTTATTTTTGTGCGGGATCCGATCCAAAGGGGCATGATATAAAAGAGGACGTTACTTTGTTGGGGGGAATCGATGAAGGCATGGTGAATATTATTTTGGGCATGTGTGTTGTATTTGTAACTTATTGTATTTGTAAGTAAGTTATCTTATTGTATGAATTAATTTGGGTGTTGTAGTCATAGTATAATCATTAATTAAGAGGCCAAATAACTCATGGTGAATAATATTTGTATTCTTTTTCCAATTCAATTTATTCAAATAATTGTTCATAGCTTACAAATTTAAAGTATCGACTTTTATGTCTTGGATTGGTGGTGGATTTGTGTGTATAATACAATCGGGAAGAACAGAACGGGAAAAATTCATGAAAATTTACACCGTAAATAAATGCTACCGGTCTTAAATGGTGAGTTTTTAAGACCGGATGTATTTGTATGTCCTGGCCTTAAAGGTCGGTAACACATTTCATAATAAGCGCCTGGTCTTAAAAGCTCGGTCTTTTTAAGACCGTAAATTTATACATGCGGTCTAAAATAAAATTTTTAAGACCGCATTTATTTATCATCCAATCTTGAAAGTCAATCTTTTAAGACCGCGTATAATTAGTCGTCTTAGAAGCCGCTAAGTTTAAGACCGTATTTATTTTTGTCCAGGTCTTAAAATTCTATCTTTTAAGAGCGGCCTAATTATTAGCCGGTCTTAAAAGTTGAGTTTTAGGACCGAACAAAAAGTATTTTAGGTTTATTTTAGTACGACTTTTAAGACCCAATGTTATAAATGTCCGGTCTAAAATATTTTCTTTAAAACCGGTTGTAGTCCCTCTTAAATGTAGACTTTTAATAATGGGCTTTAACAAGACCGGTCGCCGGTCCGGCCCTACGATGCCTCTTTTGTCCGATCTTAAAATCTTTTTTTGCACTAGTGCCACTACAAATCTAGGGCCATAAATCTCACGAACTGCTACAAATAACCGTGGCACACCACGCCACTTGGTGCGAGTCATACCATGACAAATTTATAATGGTTTCTTTTAAAACAACTACAAATCCATTACTTTTTAGCCGTTTGATGTAACCAAATCAACGCCTTTTTTTTATAGGTATTTAAATCTTGAATTTAAGTTTTATATACTTAGAAAAAACTCAAATGAGTCCTAAGTTAGTTTTACATGTATACAAAGAAAAACGTATTTAGGATAGTTTAATAAATCAGTCAGAGTTTATTATGAGTTTTAAAAATAATTTAAGGTGTGTTTGGTTTGAGGTGAGGAGATGAGAGAGGAGATAAAATTTCTACCAAATTGCCCATGGAGTACGACTACATATTTGATTGAGCCGGTGGCTGTTAGAGAAGTCAAAATTCTCAGTGGTCCCATGACGCTCCAATTGGAGGAACTTGATAACATAACTCAAGCGCTACATCATCCTCCTCCCACAACTTGCGATTTAATGTGGTCCCCACCATTCTCTGTCCTTTGCCTTCTGTCGTCGCAACCGTAATGTGGTGGGTCCCTCTTCCCTCGCTCCTCTCTACCATTCTGGTCCTATTTATAAGTCCTATTTTGACCAAATCACACATACCAAGGAGAGGTAGGTAGCTCAATGATTATAGGGTAAAATTTCAACTTTACCCTCATTTATGATTGGGTACCTTTTAACTTTTTCTTCTCTCTCTATTTTCATTGGTACAATAATATGGGCAAAATTGTCACAATCTCATTTATTTGGTCAAAAGAGACTTATAAATAAGACCAAATTTTTTTGGTCAAAAGGAACTTATAAATACGACCAGAGTGGTATATCTCCATAAATAAAAATTCTCAATAGTCCTTGTGTCTGGCTCTCTTTGTTTACCTACATCATACGGCCTTCCTCTTCTCCTTCTAGACTTAGGGCAATTTGGTCAGGAAGAGGTAAAAAATTTCTCTCTCCTCCCCTCCGCTCAGGCAAACCAAATACACATTAATGTGGGGAGAATGACTAATTAAATAGTGGTCCAAATTCATGAGCTATAGGCATAGCGGCTTTTTATAAAAAAGATTTGGTAGAAGAGGTTAATGAACCAAAAATGACATGCGTAGATTTGCATGCGTGCGTTTAAACCCAAAACAACTTCAATCACAGAATGTTGACTAAACATAAATAATACTATTCAATACATAATTATCAATTATTATTATTTACCTCATTTTTAAGCCATCCTTGATATGCATGTTCAATCGGCCACTCCCTTGAATACAATTATTATTCACACAAAAATGTTAGAATATTTTAAAATGAATAGATGTGTTTGTTGAAAAATTATATCTTATAAATTAAAGAATTTACGTGAAAGATTGTTTAGGAAGTTATAACGTTAAAAGTTACTGAGCTTATGTGTCTTTAGACACCTATAGAAAGGTGTGATAATTACTATTTGATGAAATGTTGTGTTGGTTTTTTAAAAGGACCCTACATACGATAAAGATGTGACCAACGGCGGATCATTATATACGATAAAAAATTGACAATTGACAATTTCGCCACCCTTGTTTTTCATTGGACGGCACGATGATTTGATCATTATATATTTGATTAAAAGGGACAAAAGAATTAACAATATCCATAATTAACACATTGTCTCACATTCTTGTATTTTATTTTTAAATGGTCGATATATGTCATGTCATGAAATAATAACTTTATATTAATCAAAACAGAAGTAGCACAATTTATATGAACACATTTGGCATCATTTCTGAAACGAACCTTATTTTAAATATTACTTCTTCCTCGCCTTTAATATAGAACATAATTAAAGAGTTAATCTTAGTTCTAAATATAAAATACATTTTCATATTTATTAATATTTTTTTAGCTTACCCCTATTAATGCTCCCCCAACAATAATTAAGAAGGAGAATGATAAGGAAATTAAGAAAAATGACTTAGATATTTTAGAAAATATACATCATATTAACTAATTTTTTTAATTTAATTAAATTAGGTAAATATGTTTTATATATTAAGAACAAGAGAGAGTATAATTATATTGACTGTGTCAAAAGTTCATCGATCAATAAAATAAGATATCATTATCATTGAGTTACAATTACAATAATCAGCATAAAAATTCCGGGAGAGACAAAGACTGATTTGGCTGCTTTAAATATAAAATAAGAAAAATCCAGTGAATTACCAATTGGGTAACAAGGTGCGTTTTATTTTTTAAAATATGCTTTTAGAGTCAGTCAGAGGACGGCTAAATTAAATCTTTGTACTTTTATTTTTTTTCTCCCAACTTTTTTGCATTTATAATGACGATATGGTTGAACCTTTTGAACAAACCAATCCGTACGATAAGATTGACTTAGACTATGAGAAAGCGAGAGCTTTGTTTTCGGCCTTCTGAGAAATCAAATAAAGTGAGACCACGTACAAGAAAATCTTTATAAATCTTATATTTGATTTATTTACGAAAAGTTCTGAGAACATGTTAGCGAACGTTGGATTTAAAAAAAAAAAAAAAAAAAAAAAACCCCAAAGGTTTTGAAAATAAGTATGAATTCAAAATCTAAGGTTTCTATATAAGAATGCAAGTCTTTAAAATTGGGCCTATATTCATCAACTAACAATATTATAATATGAAATATAATTTCTCTTTCATAAATTTTCCATGCACAAATCGTGATGTAAATTAAATTATTATTTTAATCCTTATTGTTTGAAAATGGTCTATTAAAGTGACTATGAGTAAAGCTTATCTATTGACTAATGGGTTTTTTTTTTTTAAATTTTTTTATTTACTGAAAGTTAAAAATATATACTAGGGTTTAGATAATAATGAATTCAAAATCTAGGGTTTCTATGTAAGGAATTCAAGATAATTGAAAAAAGTTATTATACTAACAAATCAAGTGATTTGACTCTAATTCTAATTTGTTCCCCATTCAATTCAATCCAATTTGACGTTATGCAACAAGATTGTCTTTTTTGGGCCACTGAAAATAATGATATGGCCCAAAAATATATAATAAGCCAACTTGTATAGAAGTTTTGAACACTGGGCCTATATTCATAAACTGACAGGATATTCAAGAATGTGCTTTACCCTTGTCCGTGGGTTCCACGGCTAAGGATTTTAAAACTTTCACAAATAGATAGGGCCTGAATTAGAGCCGGCAAAATGGGTCAGGCCTATCGGGCCGGCCCATTTAAGCCTTAGTCCTTTAAGGGCCGGGCTTAAAAAATAGACGAGATATTTGAAATTAGCCCTGACGGGCCTCGGGCTTAAACGGGCCGGCTCGGAGGGCTTCGGGCCGGCCCTGTGCCCTTTTCACTCGTAGCTTTTCCTTTTTTTTTTTTTTTAAAATTTATTAATATATATATATATATATATATATTGTATTTGTTATAGAGTTATTTATCCATTTAACTACAAATACATAATAACTATACTCTAATTTTATGATTTGATTTATTATTTGTTGCAAATAAAGATTATGGATGTGTTCATGATGCGGGAGAAGAATTTCATGATATTCTTACTCATGAGCCGCAGGCTACTACTCAAAGTGAAGAACAATCAAATGTCGTTAAAATTGATGATAGTGACGAAGATGACGACAAGTCGACAATGATAGTCATCGTACTAACGTCGCTTAGTGATATGCTTTTTATGTTTTATGTGAGTTATTTATGAACATAGTTTGCTTTTAATTATGAATTAGTGACTATGCTGATTTATTGGATGATTCATGTTATAATTTACTAATTATATTTTAAAAAAAGTGGAGGAAAAATAGTTAAAATTTGGAATAGTAATTTTGGCCCTGGTGCTCTCGCCCGGCTTTGAAAAAATGTGTGTTTTTCTTACTCCGGCCCCGGAGGGCCGCCCTATTAGGCCCCGGCCTTGGAGGGCCGGGCCGGCCCTGATTGCCGGCTTAGTCTCGAATCTTAACATCGTTATAGTCTTTGGAGAGGTGTCCCAAAACTTGGGAACCAGGGGGCAAACCAGCCGAGATGGAGGTATGTGTACTCTTTGTCTTGATCGCTGTGGAACAGGCTCGACACCCTGCTCTTGGACTGTGAGTAAACTCAAAATTTCTTTTAGAAATTTTGTATATATTTGATTGCTGTGGAACAGGCTCGACACCCTACTCTTGGATCACAGTAAACTCAAAATTTCTTTTAAAAATTTTGTATATATATATATATAAGAATGTGCTTTTCTTTTCTAAATTTCTCCATGTACAAAATCATTTCATCTATTTACATATAGAGTTTATTATTTATTTTTATGTCAAGAATACATGTAATAAATATTTATGAGAATACACACGCACACTTCTCTATAATTAGAACTAAGTAACAGGTGTGACTTGACAGAATGGAAAGAATGAATATTGTGTCCTGTATTCATATAGGAATGTTATATATATATACAAGACATGAGAGCCTCAATAGTAATGGCTCATAATGACTATTAATGAAGATTATTCATAATCCCTACAAATCAGGGATTCCTATAAATATAATAATGACTATTAATGAAGATTATTCCTAATCCTTACAAATTAGGGATTCCTATAAATCAGAATACAATTTCCTATGTAATCCCTGTCACCCCCGCAAGTTGGAGCATGGATGTCTTGGATGCCCAGATGTCTAAGATGCCCAGCTTGGACTTGAGTTCATGAAACTGAGTAGGATGAACTGGCTTTGTGTGAATATGTCTGCAACAAACGGTCTCACAAGTGACCTAACAATATACTTCACGCGTCTCGTCAGAGACAAACATCAAAAGATCTCATCGGGGACCAAAAAATACTTCAAAGGTCTCATCAAGGACCAACACCAAACGGTTAACAAAAGTGACTAGAAGATAAATCAGAATACAAAAAAAAAGTGATTAGAAGAAATAATATGGAGAAAAAAAAGAAAGATGAAGAATCATATTATGTGAACCACAAAAAAGCAATATGCTCATACAATGAGTAACCCACTTGAGTTAACTCTAAAACCTAGAAGGAGACCATGTTAACTCCTTCTTAGAGAGAGACTATGTTAACTTTCTCTTGGAGGGAGACCAAGTTAACTCCAAAAAAAAAAAAAAGGATCAATCGAGATAATAGGTCTCGAGAAAACAAGGAGAAAAAAATAGGATCAATCAAGATAATAGGTCTCGAGAAAACGAGGAGAGAAATAAGAAAACAGATCAATTGAGATAATAGGTCTCGAGAAAATAGCTTTCAAGAAAACGAGGAAAAAAAAAAAACTGGAGGTGACGATGGAAGAACGAGAAAACCTAAAAAATGTGTATAAAAAAAATATATTTTAGAGAGGACACAACCTGGGCTCTGATACCATGTGACTTGGCAGAATGGAAAGAATGAATGTTGTGTCCTATATTCATATAGGAACGTCATATATATATACAAGATAGGAGAGCCTCAATAGTAATGGCTCATAATGACTATTAATGAAGATTATTTATAATCCCTACAAATCGGGGATTCCTATAAATATAATAATGACTATTAATGAAGATTATTCCTAATCCCTACAAATTAGGGATTTCTATAAATCAGAATACAATTTCCTAAGTAATCCCTGTCAACAGGTGTTGAAGGCGCAATTTTTAGACTATGTGATCCAAACAATTTCAATTGAAAATGCTAGTGAATTTATATGTCAAGCTCTTATGATCATTTTATACTTATTAGAAGAATATTTCAAAAAAAGCCTATTTCAAGAAATGATATAGTAAAATTATTTATCAAATCCTCATCCAAAAATAGTTGGATCAATATCTATGACAAGAAAATTGCCACTTTAAGTAAGAGCATTTAATTTTATGAAATATGAGAAATCAATGGGTTTCAAATACAATTTTCATAAAAGAATTAAGCGTATAATAAGAAGGTAGACTATGCAGAAGGCCAATGTAAGGGGGAAAAAGGTCGAAAAAGTCTCTTGGGCTGATGAATGAAGTGAAAGAGTAATCATTGACAAGTAAAAGAGCTACCATTAACAATTTATAAGACTTTTTTTAATATTCTTTTTCTTAATCCTTGGTGCCATTTTTTTTATTTTAAAAAAGCAATAAATTATATTAAATAAAAAAAATGTTGGGAAAAAATAAAGTCATTGACAATAGTTTGGTGGTAATATCACGTAGATTGAAGGATGATCTTATACACAAATAAATCATCAAAAGTAGATAGAAAGGGTATTCGCCATTGAATTGTGTATTATTACATTTTAATATTTCATGCCATTACTTGTGTGCTGCACTGTTATTTTTAAGGTTTTAGCCCATATAATTCCACAAACGTGAAATTATCCACTGGCACGATGATAAACTATAATTACTAGTCATATAATAAATATTTCAAACAATTATTATAAAGAACAAGCTTATAACCCAATACAAGCAATATTCCTCATCAAATTCTATTTATTGATGTCCAATAAAAATCATGTAATGATTTATTATTGACTTATATATTTATATTTTTTTAATATAAAGACTCCAACAAATTAATCATACTATATACAAGTTTCAACAATGCAACTTAATATTTAATCTGATGCCATTCTAATATGTTTCTTCAGTATGCATGCAAATGAAAAGAAGCACGCCACTCGTTGTCCCAAAAGAAAAGGAGATTAAAAAACAAAAGACTGATGTAATTGAATGATTAATTAAATTAAATCACAGTTTTTAATTTATTTTTCATTTAATGATATATACGCATATGTTCCTCAAGACAAGAGCTATATCATGCACTTCAGTTTAATTTTCAATTCAATAAATTATTTCAAAAAAATCAATGCTCAATTTATTTTTGATCTTAAAACATTGTGTAAATACACACTAGTGCAAAAAGCGCTTTAAGACCGCCTCATTTAGATCGGAAGTCTTAATGCACCGGTCTTAAAAGTATGACTTGGTGACAGCTTTATAAATATAAAGAACTTCTTGGAACGGATCCTTTATCAATGGGTCTTAAATATATTATTCATACAGTTAACAAAACAACCGGTCTTAAAAATGTTATTAAAAAATTGAAATATCAAATTACTTTATAGAGAAAATAAAGATAAAAAACTTTTAAGATCACATATATAAAAGACGGTCTTAAATGTTATAATTTTAAGACCGAACATTTATTGTGCCCGGTACTAAATATTGAAAAAAATTAAACAAAAAATTAAATAATTTTAAGACCGGTGTTTAATATAACCGGTCTTAAATGTCTACTTTTAAGACCAAATTTTAATATATTCGGTCTTAAATAAAATTAAATATTTTAAGACCGGACCTAAATTGTTGTCGGTACAAAATATTGAAAAAATTTAAACAAAAAGTTTATTACTTTTAAGACGGAGTTTAGTAAAGGACGGTCTTAAATGTTAACTTTTAAGACCGTCGTTTTAATTCATCCGGTCTTAAAAATAAAGCGCCAAATATGTTCTTCTTCGCGTGAAACCTTACCTTACGACTTACGTTGTTCTCTCTGAACTCTGAAACCCCTGTTCTTGGTATGAAACCACTCTTCCTGTTGCATTACCTCTCTTCCTCGCCCACCACCATTCTCAACTCTCTTCCTTTCTCGAAAATGAACGGAGAAAACGATTCTAGTCTTGTTCGTTCAACGCCGCCATCGGTGTAACCGGTATGAGTCAGAACGAACCCTCTTCATCTTATAATAAGCCTCGTAACCGCCCTGCACGCCATGGTAGAAGTGGCACACGAATGAAAGACGTATCTGTAAGTCGAACCTCTGGGTCGAAGCTCGATATTCAGTTTGATGAAAAGTTGGCTCCTTTCGGTCCTAATAAAAGCAAATATAATAGTTTGGTCGGCTATCTAGCATGCGGCAAGGTTAGCATCTTGAAAGATGACAGAAAATGTGGACCTTCCCACGTAAAGGATCCTATTTGGGGCACTATCCAGCTTACATACATTGTCCCTGACTGTCAGAAGTTGAAAGACAAGACATTGTCTTATTGTGCTGATCGGTGGAGGAAGTTTAAGACCAAATCTAGCTAACAAGTATATTTTTGCCGAGGTTCAGCCTAACCATAATCCTTGGGACAAGTACACATTTATTGATGAACAAACTTGGCAACAATTTGTTCACCATGGACCACTCCTGAAGCTTTGGTGAGTTTATATTTAGTTTTGTTTGCCCTTTTTTGTTTGCTTATTAACCTGTGCGGATATGTAAATGTTATTGTGTTCATCTAATCCTGTTAGTTAGATGCTTTGGTCTGTGAATAGAAGTATATATTTCTATCATTTGTCCTGCATCAGAGGAGCATGTCTTAGTTCTATGCAAGTCTGATATGTAAACTGTGAAAAGGTAAAATACTAAGTAGATAATTAGAGAAATAATAATGACATAAGAGTCAAACCATTATTATAGTCTTAGCGGCAGATATGAAAATGCTGAAAAAGAATTGATGGTGGCCAAGCAGAAGAGATTGGAAGATGAAGCTGAATCCAATCCTTTTTTGATAGTTGATCAACCATCTCCAATATGTCGCAAGGAGTTGTGGTTGTATATTCGGCAAAAGTCAATCGGCGCCTACATGAGTGAACAAACTCGTCTAGTTGATGAAAGAATTGTAAGTATCATTATTGTTATTTTTTAGTTACTAAACATGTTTGATTACTAAGCTTCTCGTTATCTATATCTTACTGGAAGATCTTAAAAAGAAAGAAGCAGAGGGATCTTTTGTGTCAGACAGGAGGAATTATGTTCTGACCATTGCGATTGGAAAACCAGATCACTTGGGGCGTGTAAGGGGGATTGGAGGACGAGTAGGCCTAAAGCAATACTTTGAAGCTTCATCCCCTCCTCAAGCTCCATCCCCTCGTCAAGCTCCATCCCCTAATGCTAAGTTGATTGCCAAGGAAAAAAATATTGGATATGGTATCCAATTGATATTTTAAAGATAAATAGTGGCCTGTCAATGAAGTAGTAGGCCTCCCTGATATTGAATCAGTTTTCGTTGACCTCAAGGATTTAACGTCCCTGCTGCTTCCTGGAAAGGAGCTTACTAGTCCAATTGTTCAAATGTTTATAAAGTAAGTATCTTCTTCAATGAGTACATAATTTAAATGCATCGTTTAGACACACATACATATATACTAATTCCCTGATGTCATTATTGTAGGTTCATGCATGATGAATTGGAACAACAAGGCAAGAGCAAAGATTTTGGATTCTTGTGCCCAGTCTATGCAAGTTCAACACCGGTGGAGGATACACAACAGTACATATCAACCAGGGTGTGTGCAATGACAAAAAGGTGTACTTGTTTCCATACTACCATGGGTACGTATCACAATTATTGTCTGCAATTCACTTAATTATGCTACATATATCACTGAGTACTTTACTATTGTGAATTTTTAGCCACTACTTGCAGTTGGTCCTCATGTGCATGGAGGAGCATACAATTATCTTCTTATTATCCACTTACAACGATGCAGGGCCTATGTTGATGCAGACCATCAATGAGTAAGCATGTCATTTTGATTTTCTTGTCTGAAATCTCTGGTGTAAATTTTCAGTGAACATTATTGATAAATTTGTGATTTTGACGATAGTGCCATGAAGACCTTCCAAATCCAGGTAAAAATAAAAGCATACATATGATGCCAAACATCCTAAATGGCTCACACCAAAGGTTAGTACATATTTGGACACTGGCATACTGCCTTGTGAACTTGGTCAGTAAACTATATATGCTCTTATATATATTTCTTGTTCTTTTTAGACCCGTTGGAAACCAAAGGAGTCCAACTTATGTGGCTCGTACGTCTTGAAACATATATATGATACTATCACGCAAGGAAGGACTAAATTCACTATAAAGGTAAATGTATTTGGTGTTACGTATTATGGCTGAATTCTGTTTCTGGCTTAATATTACATATGAAATATGCACACAAGTTAATTCAGTTTTTGTCTTTGATGTTACAGAGGTTTGCCTGTGCTGATCCCTTTTCTGATGATGAAGTAGAGCACATACGCAATGTGTTTTGTGAATATCTGTATGACCTGATTAACAGTCAGGACAATAATTAATGTCCTAAATTCATTTGTAAATATATGTTGTAGCAACAATAATATTCTGTAAATTTGTTTATTTTTTCGAACAATTCATTCATTTGTAAATATACGCAATGTGTAATTCAATAATAAATTTGTTTATTTTTTGAAAAATTTTCTTGTGTCCATTTTGGGTTTTTGAATGTATTAGATGGTGGATAAAGCTATTTAGTGCTCGTACCTTGAGGTACAGGATGTTGTAAATGAGCAAAGAATAAGAGTCTCGATGTAAGGAAGGACGACTAATATATTTCTATATTTGATGCTTGAATGTATTGGATGGTGGATAAAACTATTTATTGCTTAATTTTAAAAAATATTGCGAGAAGTTTAGGACCGAATATCTCGTTAAATGTCCTGGTCCTAAAAGTCTTCGTTTAATTTAAAAGATATGGCCAGACTTTTAGGACCATAAATTTTTTATATGTTAGGTCCTAAAAGTCTTCGTTTAATTTAAAAAATATGGCTAGACTTTTAGGACCGAAGTTTTTTTAAATGTCCAGTCCTAAAAGTCTTCGTTTAATTTACAAAGTATGACCAGTCTTTTAGGACCGTTTTTTTTTTAAATGTCCGGTCCTAAAAGTCTTCGTTTAATTTAAAAAATATGGCCAATCTTTTAGGACCTTTGTTTTTTTAAATGTCCGGTCCTAAAAGTCTTCATTTAAAATATGGCCAGACTTTTAGGACCATATATTAGTTAAATGTCCGGTCTTAAAAGTCTTCGTTTATTTTAAAAATATGGCGAGACGTTTAGAACCGTATATTAGTTAAACGTCCGGTCCTAAAAGTCTTCATTTAATATGGTGAGACTTTTAAGACTGTCTATTTGTTTAATGTCCGGTCTTAAAAGTCTTCGTTTAAATATAAAAGGTGACTCGCTTTACAATGCATTAGGGTTCAAGACAACCTCGGTTCTGTTCAAGCTAGGTCCCTCCTTGTTGTCGTTTTTGTCTCTCCAGATTTTGAGGATTATTATCGGTCTCCCTTTTCTCTGTCTTTTTTCTTTTTGTCGGAAAAAATGATGATAATGAAAAGGACACCGAAAATGATCAAATCGGGGGTAAAACCAACGACAACGACGGTCCAACATTTAGAAGAATTGTCATTGTATTTGTTTGTATTTGTTCGAATAAGGTAAACCATGTTTTTTTGTTTTGTTTTGTATGGTCTTAACGTTGTATTCTGTGAATTTTTAATGTTGATCACACATGAGGAGAATGTTTTGTTTGTTTCCTTTTTGTCAGAAAAAAATGAAGATAATGAAAAGGATAAGGCGATCGAATATGGAAACTAAAAAATTTATTTTTTATATTTTTTTATGCTTTACTCGGTGTAGGACAAATGAGTACGAAAAAAAAAAAAGACAACATAAAAACATCTACTCCTTCCCATCGTTGTCGGAGGGGAGGAAGGGTCGGAGACGTCGTCATCTGAGGATGGTACTCAACGTCATTGGCGTCGAGTACCAAGTCCAGCTTGTTGTTGACGGCGTGATAGACTTGAAACAGTTGGCCCAAGCATTGGTCAATATAATCGACGCGGGGCAGAATGTGCTGCATCATCTGGTAGAATGTCAGGTTTGGAGGCAACTGAGGAAGGGGGAGGTCCAAGAGGAGGAGGAGGAAAAGGAGGATGTGGTGGAGGAGCAGCATTACGGTGGAGGTTGTAGAAGTGATGGAGAAGAATGTGAAGAAAGTAAAGTGACATTGAGTTTAAATAGAGAACCCATCCCGAACAATATGAAATGCCGTAAACTTTAACAAGGAGACGATAATTCCTCGAATACGAGGAGACGCATTGATGATGAAGTTTATCTCGAAGCCGAAGAGACTCAATCATTCATTTGAACAGTATAAGGATACGATTCACTATCTCGAGTAATTTGAAAAGAATGAACTTTTAATTCCGATATTGTAAAAGATCCATTCTTAAAAGTAATTTTTTTTTTTAAGAAAAAAATTCTTACTTAAAAAATAAATGAATTGAAAAAAGAATAAATGAATTTTAGGACCGGATACAAGATAAAAGGTCGGTCTTGAAAGTAACTCGAATTGATTGAAAAAATAAATAATAGAATTTTAGGACTGGATATATGTTAATATTACGGTCTTAAAAGTAATTGAATTGAAAAAAATAAAGGGATAAGGGTCTTAAATGCCATAGAAGTTTTCACTCAAAAGCACTGGTGAGACAAAAGTTTTTTTTGGACCAAAAATGCCATAGAATTTTTCGCTGAGGAGCAATTTTGCCCCAGAAGTTTTCACTCAGGAGCAATTTTGCCCCGAAAGTTTTCACTAAGAAGCAATTTTTCCCTTCTGTCCCCAAATATTAAATTTGACTATTAAATGAGTCAAAGACCACACATGTTATGCCTTGAAAAGGTCAAACTTGGAGCGCAGAGAAGGAGATCCTTGAGATGTTGAACTCAAAGGCGCTGAGAATTAGAAGCCAACTGAGTCAAAGAGACCGAAAGGTCGACGTCACAAAACCCAAAGGAAGCATCACTTATGATCTAAGCAAATGATCGCCCTATACAAACGTAAATATTATCACTATTGATTTGATTTATCGAACCAATTTTTGGAACAATTCATTTCTCGTTTTGCGTTTCATTTGCGTTTTATGACAACCTTTCAAAATCCTTTTGACCGTTCGGCTTCACAAATTCTAGCCGCCTTGATTTCAACATCTCGAAGGATCTCCTTCTTTGACTCCAAGTTCGACCTTTTCAAGGCATGACATGTGTGTCTTTGACCGATTTAATAGTCAAATTTAATATTTGGGAAACGAAGGGAAAAATTGCTACGTTTGTAAACTTCCGAGGCAAAATTGCTCTTTAGTGTAAACTGGGGCAAAATTGCCCCTCAGTGAAAACTTTCGGGGCAAAATTGCTCCTCAGTGAAAACTTCCGGGGCAAAATTGCTACGTCTTGTGAACTTTCGTGGCATTTTTTATCCAAAAAAAACTTCCGTCTTACCAGTGCTCCTGAGCGAAAACTTCCATGACATTTAAGACCCTTATACCAAAAATAAATAATAGACTTTTAGGACCGAACATGTGATAAAAGGTAGATCTTAAAAGTAATTGAATTGAAAAAATAAATAATATACTTTTTGGACCGGATGTTTATAAAATACGCTCTTAAAGTAGACACTAAATTCATTTATACCAATTCATTCTCATCATCAATAAATATATCTCTCCTGCTCTTTGCCCTTATTAACTCCTTACACTACCTCTCTGTCCTTATTAACTTCTCACTACATAGCTTTTTGTCCCAACTGCTCAAAGCCTCAAACCATGGTTAGATACAAGATAACTCCTCATAGGGGTACTCTTACTCCTGAAGCTCGTGCCTTCCTTAGATCGTTATACGGGGCACCTCAAGCGAGAGTGCGTTCTATTGTGACCGAAGAGTCTCGGGTCGTTGGACCCATTGTTATTTCAGATGATGAAGAGATTGTCGCGCCCCCCTCCATCCTTCTACTGACCCTGTCTATGCTGAGTCCCTCCGTCTTCTTGATGATGAAAAGATTGCCAGCCCCCTCCAGGCTTCAGATCATGGAGAGGTTCCTGCTCCTCCTCTCCAACCTCTTGGCCCCAACGCACCTACCGCTAACCCTTCTCCTCTTTCCTCTAATGATGCATTGTGGTTGATGCGAATAAGAAAGAAACTTGCTGATCTCCGACGGGAAGTTAATGCTGCTCACGCCGATATCGCGAAGGCATTGGAGGATAATAAGCTTTAGGATCTTTAGTCAGATTCTTGTTGTTGATAATGTTCAGTTTGTTTTTCTTTCTTTCTTTTCTTGTGTACGTGTATTTTCTCCAGTAATGTATGAAGCATTAAGAACTAAGGTTGTGTCTTTTTTTTTTTGTTCATATTCTCCAGTAACTAAAGAAGCTTATTCTCAAGTTTTCGTTTATTTTATTCATTCAGTTGCTGCTGCGCTCGCTAAAGCCAATCCTCTTTTTTTTTTGGGGTTAATAAATGAGGACCTTTAGGACTGGATACTTTATAATTAACTGGTCTTAATAAAATCCAAAATACTAAAACATGTCTCTGTCGCGCGGAAAATTAAATTTCCCTCTCTGAACTTCTCTTGTCGCGCCGAAAGTGATTACTCAGGTTCTGTCTCTAGTGTTTGTGTGTTGCTTTGTCGCTGCTTCGTGTTTCTCTCTCAACAATCACTTTCTGGTTCCTTAGCTAAACGTCTATAGACCAAGCTGTAAGATATGTTTCGGTTATATAACTTTATGATTTTCCTACGTATTGTACTGGGTTTTTCATGGGTTGAACGAAATCGATAAAATGTTTTTGTGGGTTTCTCTCAGTTGTTAATGAATATTGTATTTTGAAGATTATATTTGCACTTTAGACCTACCCAACTGACCAACAAGTGTTCTTAGGTTACTCTTACTGTCTGCAATATTAACGTTCATGGCCAGAGAAGAAAGACTCAACAAACGCATTTGAATTTATATGCTACAGGTGAGTCCACAAGACCTTCATACGATACATTTAATTTTCTCGTCGTGCATTTATCTTGCTTGTTGGATTCAATGTGATACATTTATCACCGAAAGTGATTCTTCGTTATGCATTCAATAGGCAAGTTTCTCCGTAAAAAAAAAAGACATAACTGACATTGAGCATATATACGCATTTGGACTTGACTTATTTTATATGCAAGTTTCAATATTTTCAGAGGAATTCTACTATGGATCACAGTTGGATAAATGCTTTACAAATGAGTGTTGAATATCAGAATGGGGTGAGAGAATTTATAGAATTTGCTAAACAAAATGCCCATGATGATAGTGAGAAGTTTTATTGTCCTGTCGGTCCATTTATATACCTATCTCAATTAATTATACAATGTCTCATATAATTAATTAAGATGCAATCCGAATTGGGTTCACTCTAATTTGATTATGTAGAGCTTCTAGGTATATGTCTATCCTAGACGCAAATTAGATTAAAATCTAATTCCACATTATTTAATCCAAGGTCAATTTAAGATTTCATTCGTCAAGTTTAATCCTAAATCCCCAAAACATGTTTAATGTTGGCCAATCACTAAACAATGAATAATCAAAACAAGATTAAATAAACTGAATTAATATTAAGTAAAAAACTAATTAGTGGGAATAATTACTAAAACCCAAACAAGTTCATAATACTCTAAGTTGAAAATGAAAGTTAGCCACACATGGCTTTAAACATCATCACAGCAAGACCAATAAATTCAGAGTTAAAAATCATAAAAGGAATCAAAGGCAAATGAGTAAAGTTAAGACAAACAGCCCCCACTATTGCTCCTTTGCTTTCCAATTCCAGACGTGAGCTCGATTATGCGTGAAGAAGATGAAGAAGGATGAAGATGCTTCCCCTTTGGCGCTATGCTTTGTTCAACGAAAATATGACTTTGCTCTCACGCTCCAGCCGCCACTTGCAATCGTCCTCCGTTCCTTCTTATCTTTTCTTTCAACTTAGGTCTATCAATTGTATTTAACCCAAACATTGCGTTTTTCCACCATTCCCTTCAACTATTTCCTTTTGGTCTCCAATTTCCCTTTCATTTTAGGTCTTCAGGCCTTTCAATTTTGTGGGCCCAAAATACATTCAATGCCCCAACGTTGATTGGAAATAAATTGTGCCCTTGATGCTTCTTTTCCTCCAATTCAAATGCCCATTAGGTCTTCCATTGGTTTCAATTGGTGGAGCCCAATTCCACAAATGATGCACATCAATCCCGTGGGTTTCGATGCAAAAAGATCCATTGATAAATTACATATATATAATCTCGTGGCCCAATTCCATCAATGTTTTCTAAAACTGATTTTTATTTCTTTTTCATTTTTTTAGTATTATTTATTTCATAAACTGAAAAACTTTTATTAAAAATTGAAATCACACAAATGATGCATCCAAATTGATATCTTTAAAAATCTTAAGAAAATGTCTTTAATTTAGCATTGATGACTTCCCAAATAAATCAAAATATATCTCAAAACTATTAAAAATGGGAAGTTATCACACCCCCAATCTTATGTGTTCTCGAGAATTGCATGGCTGAGGATTCATTGGATCAGCAAGATGAATTCTCAAGAATTATATCCTAGTTCTCGAGAATTACATGAGTTGAATTCTTCATTGATTCTAACCAGGAGGGATTCTCGAGAATTATGTCCTTATTCTCGAGAATTGCTTGAGAAGAGGTTTGTATAATTTTGAATACTATTCTCGAGAATTACCTTTCTGTTAGTTCTCTATGTGTTTTGATGATAATTAACAATTGTAAACACACATTGAAGCTTGTCTTTGGTAAGTTGAAAAACTTACTATCAAAGCCAAACTCGAATACTCGAGTATTGGTCTCAATACTCAGTATTGACTTGACAGAGTTGCTCAAAAACCATTACACAAAGCAATACTCAAGTATTGGACACAATACTCGAGTATTGGACTTACAGAGAGCACTCCAAGTTTTCACCCTGAGCCAAACTCGAGTATTGATAAGAATACTCGAGTATGGAACACACAGAGACAATTTCAACATTGACTTAAGTTAACAATACTCAAGTATTCAATTGAATACTCGAGTATTGGTCATACAGAGAGCAATGTTTTGAAACCCGGACCGGACCGGCCAGTTCAGACTGGAAACCGACGAACCAGCCGGAAAACCAGTCCGAGTCAAGGGGTGACCCCGGGTTTCGAGTTGACCCGGGGTCAGCTCGGCCAACTCGGTCCAACCCGGCCGAGTTGATCGAGCCACAGATGATACAGTTTTTTTTTTGAAAAAAAAAGTCGCCTGAAACTCCGTCGGATAGACGGTGACAAAGGCTCAAGGTGAGAAAGAGAAGGAGAAGAGAGAGTTCGAACATTCACAAAATCTGAAGGGATTAGAAGCGTCACGAATAGCTCAACGACCGATTCTCCCTCTTGCTGCGATGCCGACCAAGTAATCACGGCCTTTAGATGAAGGAATCAGAAGGGAAGCGAGCATGAGACACAGTAGGAAGGACGCAGAGGTTAGATTATGGAAGAAGGAAGCCATTAGCCATTGTTGACGGTTTGAGAGACAAGACGAAGAAGAAGAGTGAAAAAGCCGTGAGAGATCTGAGATTGAAGGTGAGAGAGAGATGATTTTTGTTTTTAAAAAAGAAAGAAAATATAATATTTACAATTTTGCCATATTATGTACGATATACACTGATCATGGAGCAGTGGAGTCGTGTTTCACTTGTCCTTTAAGTCTTTAAGTGATTGATTTGAAATACAATTTTGACATGTGAGGGTACTACAGGAGCTTACAGTATAAACCCGTGAATAGCAATTTTAAAAATCTCTGACAATTTGAAGTTTAAAAATTGTGTTCTCGTTTTTTAATAAAAGAAAAAATTAATATAATATTACACACTCTTCTATAAATATATTTATTTATTTTAATTATATTATATTTTTTAATTAATACCGGTTTGACTCCGGTCGACCCACCGACTCTTAACCCAAGAACCTTACCTAGGTTCGGTGGCCTGATTTTCTAACCTTTGACAGAGTCATCAAGTTTCTCATCTTCGAAAACTCGAGTATTGGTTTTGCCTACTCGAGTATTGGATTTCCACAAAGTTTTCATACTTAACACTTGTTTATGAATACTCAAGTATCCATTTATTGTAAAGTATCACAAGTCTCGGGGACTTGGTGATTGAGTTCATTGATTACAACTTGTAAGGGGGAGTAAGTTCTAGTGAGAGAATTACTCTTGAGTACGTAATGTGTAATCAATTGATATAGTGGAAATCCCAAATTGTGTCTCTGGGACTGGACGTAGGTCAAGGAGTTAGATCGAACCGATAAATCCTTGTGTCTAGTTGTTCTTCTCTACATCTTCTGTTCACCTCTGTTTTGCTGTACGAAAAACAGAGCAAATCGAAAAAGTTTCAAAATCCCCAATTGACCCCCCTCTTGGTGATTTAGCTCCACCTTCACTTTCCATACTCGAGAGTTAGATCCATGATTTCAGATATTGTATTAACTCCCATTCTCGAAAATTAGATTTCAATACTCGAGAATTATAAGCTTATACTTGAGTATAGGAACAATGCTCTCGAGAATTCAATTTTGATAATATTTGATAAAAAGAACTTTTAGATACCACTTGATTATTACTTCAAAATCCTTACTGAGAGACTTTAATTGACATCATCAAAACACTTGGAGTCAACAAAAGTTGTGCGGCCTTATCCATTTACGATGGATGTACCCAATTGAAAGATCTATGTAATTCGTAAAAGGGTAAGTGAAGAACGCATACCGACCAGAAGCATCGATTGTTCAGAAATATGTTTCTGAAGAAGCCATGGAATTTTGTCAAAATTATTTGGCCAAAGTAAGACATATTAGGGTTCCTAAACGTTAGCATGCTGAAGGGGGTAGGCGAGGGGCTTTAGTAAAGAGTGTGGATCCTGATGAATTGTCACAAGTCCACTTATACATCTTGAATAATGTTGATGAAGTTCAAGCCAGCATAGAAGCACATAAAGAAGCTGTAAGGAAAGAAAATCATCGAATGATTGAACAAAAGGTTGATTAGGGAGCATACCAAAACTTTTGCAGACTGGTTAAAACAAAAGGTCAAGGGAGAAGAAGGTGTTTCTGATACAATTAAATGGTTAGCACGTGGTCCTGAGGTTGATGTCATAAGTTGGAATTCGTATGTGATCAATGGTTATATATTTTACACGAAGTCCCTAGATGATAGGTGCACCGTCCAGAACAGCGGTGTTATGTTAGAGGCTGAATCTAAGCACTTTTCCAGTTTGAAAGACAAGAGGCCTAAATTGGCAGTCATGCCTTATTATGGGGTTATTGAAGAGATTTGGGAGGTGGACTATGTTAAAATTAGATTTCCCATTTTCAAATGCAAGTGGGTTAATGTCAATAATGGTGTTCGGATCGATCGGCTAGGATTTACATTAGTCGATATCAATGATCGAAGTTTTGGACATGAACCTTTTATTATGGCAAACCAGGCGAAACAAGTGTTCTATATCATCGATCAGGAAAATAAAATGTGGTCTGTAGCTCTCCAAGGAAAAAGAGTCATTGATATTGATGATGAAATTCATTCAAATTATGGTCTTTCTGAGAGTACTCCTTTTTCAAATGGTCTACCGGACATGAACGAAGAAGATGAAGCGGATAATGAACCTGGCATAAGAAATGATCATCAAGAATGGATATGGGAGGATATCCCTTTATGAAAGAGTCAATTCATAAGGTAATATTCATATGCATAATTCTTTGAAAACTTTAAGGTTTGAACTATGTTCCTTCTATGTTCTTAAACATGTTAATGTCACTAACTGTTAAGCTTTTGTTCTTGTTTTATTTTTGTGGCAGAATCCGATATGTTATAAAAGAGGATATCATGTTACGTTGTTGGGTAGGATCAGATGAAGGCATGGTGAATATTATATTGGACATGTATGTTGATTTACGATCTGTATTTGTAACTCATTGTATTTGCAAGTTATCTTATTGTATATATTCATTTAGGTGTTGTACCATAGTATAATCATTAAGAGGCCACATAACTCAAGGTGAATAATATTTGTATTCTTTTCCCAATTCAATTTATTCATAATGGATTGTTCATAGCTTGTAACTTAGAGTATCGACTTTTATGTGCTGAATTGGGTGGTGGATGTGTGTATATATATATGATCAGGAAGAACATAATAGGGAAAAAATTCGGGAAAATTTAGACCGGCAAATAATTCGTCGGTCTTAAAAGTTCAAATTTTAAGACCGGATGTATTTATATGTCCCGCCTTAAAAGTCATATTAGGCCGATCTTAAAAGTTGGTCTTTTAAGACCGGTCTAAAAAGTTTAATTTTTAAAATCGGATGTTTTTAGTATATGGTCTTAAATTTAATTAATTTTAAGACTGGTCTAATTGACATCTGGTCTTAGAATTCGGTATTTTTTAGACCGGAGTTTATTTATCTGGTCTTTAAAATGTCGATATTGTTAGACCGGCCTATTGTTTTGTCTGGTCTTAAAAGTTGAGTTTTAGGACTGAACAATATATTTATCAGGTCTATATAGTACGACTTTTAAGACCTAATGTTTTAAATGTCCGGTCTAAAAAAGTTTCATTAAGACCGGTCCGAGTCCGGTCTTAAAAGTTACAGACTTTTAAAACCGTCTAGAACAAGACCTGTCGTAGGTCCGGTCTCACAGTGCCTCTTTTGTCTGATCTTAAAATCCTTTTTTTGTATCCGTGACAGTGGAAGTATCTATAATCAATCATCATCGATATTTTATTAAAAAATAGAATTCATGTAACTGCAGAATGTCGATTACTGTTCATGCATCTATCAGTTCATGCATCTACATCACACTTATTTTAACATTAGTTTTTTGTTTTATATTTTAAAATTTAGTTTTAACATTGAGTTATGTCTATTTTTTTTTTATCTATATATAATTGTTTAATCTTTCGTTCAATTTTTCCTGCATTGATGTGAAATTTTGAATTATATATAGGAAAATTGTTCTTGAGGTACCTATAGTTTCCTTCAATTTGTAATTTAGTACTTTTGTGTTTTTCTCTTCTTATTAAATTATTTAATTTAGTACAACAAGATGGACTTTTCCTAAGCTAAGAATGGATCAATTATTAAATCTTGGATGAAAATTTCTTTTACCTATTTCTCTGGGTAATTTATTATTAACAACTTTGTCAAAGGGAGACCATCTCAAAGAAAATAAAGAAAAGGAAATTTACTTTTGGTAGTCAAGAGATGTTAGAGATTGCACACCAGGAATTAATCCGAAAAATCCATGCGCCTTCTCAATCAGCTCTTCTACAGGTCAAGGAAAGCAGATGATACATATTTGTTCCCATCCCAAGCCTCCTACCAATCTCCTTAGCTATGGCAAGTTGATCACCTAGGGAGTGCGAAAGCCAGTATGTTTGACTTAAAGAAGTTCATCAACAAATATTACTACCTCTTGTTCTTAATATAAGATCTAGTTTGCTATGCAATTTGCACTATAAACTAAATTTTATACTAAAGACTGAAGGTAGTATTGTTCAATGGAAGACATTTCTTTCTAAAGAATAAGAATGCTTAATTATCGGTGATCATTTTTGACATTTACACCATGATTAACAGCTCTTTGGATGGTATGAGCACTGTCATGCTTTGGAGGGATCAAACAGTGGCAGCAAGCCAACAAACTGCCATGGACCACCAGGACACTTTCCTTGGTCCTCTTAGGAACTTCCGGCAAGAGATGAAGATTTAATCTCGTGAGTGTATATGTATTTATTACAAAATTTTTATATAAATTTTTATTATATATTATAAATCTTGAATAAAGACTTAAATCTTGCAAAATATTGAGGATTACTCATCAAATATACACATTTTTGGTTAAAAATCATTATGTAGTTTGAGTTATACTAGTGATGGAATATGGGATGGAGAATCTATAAAATGAAGCAATATCGAAGTAGTTTCATATTTTATTATTATTTCCAGATTAATTAATTTATTTTTAATTATTTAAGAATTTGAGTAGGAATATTTTTATTTTACTATTATGTTAATTTCTTATTAATATTAGAGGAAAAGATAGAAAATACCATTTGAATTACCAAAACCCAAAAATACGTATTAAATTAGCAAAAGGAAATATAAGGATGAATATGAGATTTTAAAGTTTGGGCCTCTCAAATTTTAAAAAGGGGAAGAACCCAAGTTGTAAATTATTTCTTTCAGTTCTAAATATAAGTTATAGTTAATTTTTTTTTTTTGAAATATTAAGAAAGATAATTAAATTACTTTAAAATATCTATATTTTAATTCCATGGAAACCCAAAAACAAGAACCCAATATCTTGTAGAGTTCACATTACATGTTTTTCCCTTACATGCTTTTTATGTGTTTATCCTCTAATTAAAGGGATGAAAGCATTTTTTTTATTTGTTTTAGATATTTTTTATTTAGATTAAATTATATGTTACATCCCGAAATTTTTTTTTTACACCCAAAAGATCTTAAACTAATTAATTTTCAAGATACTAGTTTTACAAGGAAAATATTTCTGAATACATAACTAAAAATTAATTAATTTAAAATATTGAGTGAAAAAAAAAATCATGATGCAACATATAATTTAATCTAAATAAAAAAAAAAATACTTCCATCCCTCTAACTAGAAGGACAAATACCTAAAAAGTATAAAAGTATATAAGAAGAAATATGGAATGTGAACCGTTGGCCATAAGAAAGAAACTCCATGCTTGAGTCTTGGGTAGCACACAAAAATGACATCATGCGCCATGAGGAAAAGCCCGACAATTTCAAGGGAAGAGAGATGACAATCGTAGGGACCAATCCCAGTCGCAAGAAAATGATGGCGTCATAGCGCTTTGCAAGGGACTGAAGGGAACGGTGGGAGATGGTGCCCAACAGGTGGAGGTTGGGATCACCGGCCACACCGGTTAACCCAGCTTTTATTTCCGATGATCCCTAGTTGGTGCTCATTGATGGGAAGAGAGTGGTAGTAAATCTACTCGAGGCTGTGAACCCTTCCCTCTTTAATGAGATGTCCACGTTTGGTCATGGGAACCCATTGTCCTCCTCTGCTCAGGTTGACAGTAGATGAGAGAGCGGAGGAGTAGGAGAATGTCGGTGGTGGTGACGGTGACGAGAGAGTGGAGGAGGAGGCGGTGGAGGGTGGGGTAGATGATGAGAGAGAAAGAGGGTGAGGAGGGGGAAGATAGAGAGATGGAAAGTGAGAAGTAAATGTGAGGAGAAAAATACTCAAATTTTAAAAACTCATATTCCTTTCATTCACTTATCTATTCCTTCCCTTTTCTATCAGGCCTTTTAAGGTTTTTCAAATTCAAATAGTTTTTTGTGTTTTTGTTCCTTTTCACTTATTATTATCTCCTATAAGTAGCTCTATGTTTTATTTTAAGGGTAAAGGATTTCTCCAGTCACTGGAGATAGCATTATCTCCAATGACCTTAAAACTATGTCGTTTTGGATTAATAAGGGTGTTTCTGTAATTTTGTTTATTTTTTAATCATATACATTTTACCGAAACATCTCTTCATTAATTCACCTAAAATTACTAACAAACCCTTCATTAATTTAAAACGACGTAGTTTTAAAGTCACTAGAGATAACTCTATCTCCAAAGAATGGCCCCGGAAAAATACTTTCCCCTATTTTAAACGACAAACTTTGTGATTATGGTTTATTCGATTATTTCTCTACTTATATATCTTTTTTGGTATTTCTCTTCTCCCGTCTGCTCTCTTTTGCCTCTCCCTCTCTCTGTCTCTTCCCCTCCCCCATTTTTCCTTCTATTCTGCATCAATTAGATTTTGATTAACGACAGCCAAAATAGATTTTTAACAATTTGAATAGCAATTAACCAGGCTCTAAATGGATGAAATTCAACTTTTTAACTATAGCCCCGTTCAATAATTCTAACTTCTTTTACTCTAGCCCCGTTCAATTCAATCCTTTTTTTTTTTTTTTTTTTTGATACATCAATTCAATCCAATTTGACGTTATGCAACGTGATCCGTTTCTTTTGGGTCACTAAAAATGACCATACAGAAAGACACAGCCCAACGATCCTTTTTTTTTTTTTTTTTTTTTGGGCCAACGATCCAAATTAAGCCCTAGATAGGGAGAAGTTTTGAATACAGGATTATCAAAAAAAAAAAATAAACTATTTATAATAGAATGTGCCTTTACGAAATTCTCCATGTACGGATTGTAATGCAGATTGAATGTTAAATTATACCACTTTCACCCCTAAATAGAAGATAAATTCTTTTCAAAAAAAAGAAAAGAAAAAAGAAGAAGAAGATAAAGTTGAATGTTTTAAAAAATATTAAGAAATATAATTAAATCACTTTAAAATATTGATATTTGTGATTTTTTTTTCAAATTATTTTGCCTAACTTATAAATTAATATATAATCTAATGATGTACAACATATGATCAAGTTCAGCAATTTATTTAGCTTTATTAATATTTAAAAAAAATTCAATTATGTCTTATATTTAAGAATTGAGGGATTATGAATTGCATGATGTCATTGTGCTCTATCTATAACTAGATCTTTGGATAAATTATTAAGTAAAAAGTTTCCTTCAATAACTTTATTGAGTATTCTTTTGGATCTTTTTCTATTCTTTTTATTTGATCTATCCTTCTAACCTGCACATCACATAAGGGAAAATAATAATAAAAATAACAAAAAGAAGAAATCAATTATCTCTATTGACAACTAAAAATCAATTACCACTATTTAAAATTCCTTTAAAACTTATATTGACATAAAAATGACCATTTTATATGAGTATTCAACATTGATACTACTTTTAATCCTCAATATAAGATGTGGTTGTATGTATTTATACATATTAGCAGGAGAAAAAAACAAAATGGAAATGGAATAATGAAACAATTAAAATAATTGAACAATTAAAGAAAATTTGTCAAAAATTACCTAAACTAACAATACCATTACAAAAGGCTAAAAAAAATGGATAATTTACAAGACATATTGATTAAATAAGACAGGGGCTACGAAAACCTATGACTAAAGTTTACAAGCATGCGTAAGTACAAAACAAGATAAAGCAAGATGTTTTCTTTGACTTTTCTTTTGTAGCTATATATATAGGGGTTTAAACTTCTTATGTTGCATGAGAAGAAGAAGATTCCTACACACACATGAAATAGTGGGACCACATATATATAATGCTAATTGTATATATATATATAGGGTTTCATTTATACTTTTCGTGTATGTTACGTGAGAATACACTTCTACAACACGGTAAGTGTTTTCCTCATATGTATATATATGTATATATATATATATATATACCCGTGTATGTGTAGTTATACCAAGCAGGTCATGGAGCATGATGAAACAGTCTTAGCTCCTTTCAATGTGGTTGGCCTTGCTGACCTAAAACAAGGAAATATGAAACACGTGCACTGTCACATGTTTGGCTTTTCATGGTACAAAATCATGCTTTTGGTTCAAAGTTGATGGTTTTGTTTCTTGCTTACACCACACCCTATTCCTTATATTTTCGCCCACTACAAATGGGGCATCATGATATGGTATATGTCACCAACCTGTGACTCCCTCAAAACTGGTTTGATTCTTTTAAGTTGGTGATGCTTGGTAATTTCACTTGGGAACAAGATTGATTCATTGTATTGTAACATGCTCTTGAGTGAAATGGTCATTGATATGGATCTTTTAAATATGTACATGGACAAATGGATCAACTTATATCATATATTTATTCTGTGTATTTATGTCTATTTTTAAGTTAAATCATTATTTTTTGGAATCATTATTTATAAGGCCTATGTAAAGAAATTAAACACATAGAGATTTCGAGAAATTTATTCTTTTTTTTTTTTTTTTTTGTAGTTAAATGGACAAGTTTGACTCCGTAAATAATGAAACTTGACTTATAAGTATGAATTTTTTAAGAGACATATTTGCATTTAATTTTCTTATTTGGAACCTATGAGTAGTTTGCCCTTATTTTTTATGTTGATAATTAGAAAATTAATATTTCTTTTGGTCTTGAAAAGTTTGGGTAAGTGGGACTCTAAGGCTCATCATCAAGTTATGACACACTTTCGAGTTCAAAGAGAGCTTGAAAAAGTATTCACAAATTACTTACTAATTAAAAAGATTCTCACACAACGACAATGAAATTTGAACTCATAATTGGATGAGTTATGAACAAAAATTTTCACCCACAAGAGCAAAGCAAAAAATTGATATTATTTTACCACATTCATTTGCCAGCTTCATCATGCCATGTATTTATAATCAATAGAACAAAAAACTTTGTTTAAATGAATAAATTAAGTCTGAGAACCTGCAAAGCTTTCTCTATTTGGATTTAATTTGAAGCAACTCATAATTTTGAATTAAATTAAATTTCGCTAAGGCAGTTTATCTTTAAGGGAACATTCCTTCAATCACATGCACATAAAAATGAAAAGAGATAAAATAACATTTTAATTTTGTAAATAATGAAAAAATAATCCAACCACTTCCTGTCGTCCTTCACAAGAAATGGCATGTGCAAGAGCATTAATGGCATTAATAGAGAGTCATCTTTATGAGATTAAAAAAAAAAAAAAAAAAAAGAGTCCCCCTCCCATGTGACTCTGTTTTACTTCCCAATTTCTGTCCAACAATTATGGAAAAGTTAAACTAAAATATTTTTTATTATTATTTTTATATAAATTTAAGTATTTACTTGCCTATTTCTTTTCTTAAACAATAAAATGTTAGAAATATAGTTTAACGAAAAAACCTGCATATCCGCTGTTCAAAGATATTTTGCTTACAGAATATGTACTTCGTTACAATTCAATATGACACTCTATTCTTCGATAGGCAACAAGAATTAATAGAAAATATTTATGATAATCAACTATATCTCCTGAAAATGGGATAGTTATTTCGTTTGGACCTACTATACTCTCGTTCTATTTATCAGTCAACTTTCACTCTCTATGAAAATTGACTTATAAAATAAGAGAGTGACAAACTAGACTCGTAAATAAAACTAGAGCGATAATAATATTTAAATTTGAAATAGTTTGAACTTTGAAGCCCTGGATAATAATTATTAAAAAAATAATATTAATAGTTAATGAAAATGAGATTCACTCTATCTATAATATAAAATTTATGTAAATTAGTCTCAACATTTTTTTTTTTTAAAAAAAATGAATGAATAGAGAATGCACATGAGAGTGTCATATTAATATTCTGGCCAAAAAAGAAAACAAAAAACCGGGTGAAAAGGAATAATGGCTGCACCATATTTACGCTATATTGATTACGCTTTATTTGTCCAAAAAAAAAAAATTCCGCTTTAACGGCACTGTGTCGTTGGGGCCCATGCAATGGAGACGGGTTTGCCCTTTCGGAATGTGGTAAGGACGGATTTGGCTATTATTCACTTCTTTTCTCTCTCTTTTTTTTTTTTTTTTTTAATTATTATTTTAGATCGTTGGATTGAAATCAACTTAAAGATCTAATGATTTATAAAAATATTAATAAAATATTAAATTATTAAAAAATATTATTTTTATTTAAAAATAATATTTTTATAAATCATTTAATCTGAACCGTTGAAATTTCAATCCAACGGCTGAGATGAAGAAGAGGATGATAAGAGAAGAGGACCATAGCTAAACCCGGATGTGAGTGCCTTCATACAAAACTACCTCCTTAGTAGTTGAGGTTAGATTTGTTTGCATGCAATCTGAAATTCCAACATCTTCATGTTTGAAGCATATTAGAGGTATATTACTGCATCTTCATCCAATTGGTGCATTGTAAGATGGAATGTTTCATTGGTAAGATCTCTATATAAAACTTAGATAATCCCGAATGTTTTGCTCTAGAAATATTAATTTCAATAGAGCTCTTGAGCTAAGCTAATTACTCGGGATAGGAATCACTTCAGATCTTGGGAAATATTTGAGGGTGTCGATTGTTCATAAGAGAGTAACGAAAGCACATATCACTCTATTGTGCAAAAAGCTCGGAAAAAACTGTCGATGTGGAAAAGCAAGTTTTTGACTATTGTTGGTCGCTCGGTGCTAATTAAATCTATGTTATCCTCCCTTCCCAATTACTGTATGCAGTTAACTCTCCTTCCTATTTGTACTATAAATGAATTAGATAAGATCTTGAGAAAGTTCCTTTGGTCCCAAGAAGAAGATGTGAAGACAATGCATCTCATTGCTTTGGATAAAATCACTTAAGCTAAGAAGCAAGGGGGTCTCGGCTTCAAAAATCTTCATCGCCAGAATAAGACCTTTATCATGAAGCTCTATTGGAGTCTCTTCACGAAAAAACAAGCTTTGTGAGTCTAATGCCTTTAGTCTAAATATAATTGTGGCAACTTATCTATGCCTATTGTCTTTAGGAAGAGAAACTCATCCTCTGCATGGAAAGCGATCGTCGAAATTTGGGATAAGTTTCTTATCGGAGTTGGGAAAAAGGTTAACAATGGGGCGTGAACCAAGTTCTAGCATGATCTTTTGCTTCCTCTTGATCGACCTCTCATAGCCTTTGTTCCGGACCCACCCCTAGTAAATGAAGATCAGATGGTGAAAGATCAATTATTGATGAATAATAGATGGTCGGGCATTTTACCTCCTCTAATAATAAATTTTATCTCCAAAATGCATCCCCTTCTAATAGTTTCCTTGACTATTTCACTTGGAGAGCTACGAAAGATGGATGCTTTTTCGGTTAAATCTACTTATCTCTACCTGTCTGATCAAGGAAGAGCGAGTGATAACAGCTTCTGGGCCCTGATGTGGAAATGGCAACTTCCTGAGAAAGTTAAATTTTTCATGTGGCAAGTTGGCCATGAGAGACTTGTCACTAACTCTCTCAGAGCTAGAAGAGGTCTCACAAACAAGAGCCTTTGTCCTTTCCCTTGTAATAGTGAGGAAAGTGTGATTCATATAATCGGGACTATGGAGAGCAAAAAACTTGTGGAAACAAATTTTAAAGCCTAACTGTTTTTCTCAGTTTTTTTAAGTAATTTGTAAGTTTGACTCAATTGGAACACCAATCACAACCCTGGAAAAGGAAGATTTTAGAACTTCTCCTTGGCCAAGAGTCTTTAGTTTGGGGTGCCGGATCTCTTAGACAACCATATGCAAATTCATATTCCAAGACGAAAGCATAGATACCAGGGAGATGTTGCACTTGTGCAACTACCTTCTAGTGAAAAATACAGCTAATCAAACCCTAACTCACCAAATTTTCCAACTTGACAAGTTTGAAGAAAAGACTTAGACCCCCTTGCAATGCGGTTCGCATAAATATGGATGGATTAATGTGTCATCAACACCAAGCAGCTTGCAAAGAAGTGATAAGGAATTCTCAAGGTCATTGGATGATGGGGTTTCATAAGTCCCTTGGAATCCATACTATTATCAAAGCAGAACTATATGCTATCATGATAGATTAAAAATGAGCCACCAGATAGGTCTACAAAGAATAATCCTATATTCTGACTCTCTTGACGCCGTCAACATCATTATGAGAGACTGCTACATTGATCATCCACTTAAAGACATTATTGGAGAAACTAAAGACCTTCTTTTACGGGATTGGAACATGGAGATCCACTATACTCCAAGAGACACCATCTCATGTGTTGACTATATGGCCAAATAAGGCCATGACGCTCCTGATGGCGCTAACAAAGATGCCTTGATATAGCTTTGAAGTGCCAACTGGCTTGCCACTACTAGTTTATTTATGGTTTGATGTATTAAGGGTTAGACTTTCATAATTTAGTCCCTATCTCACATTTTCAAGCTTCGTCTTAATTGTATTTCTCAAAAAAAGAAAAAAAGTGACTGATATTATTGTCAATATCTCTATTTCTTTTAATGATATACAGGATAACATTATTTAGAATTTAAGTTCCACGAGTGAATTCTTGACTAGAATTGGTCCCGGACTTATATCTTCAAATCATATTGCACAATCATCATATGCCTTTTGGAAATTTCCTTGTTCCTTATCTCTATCAATGAAGGACATTCAATTTGTATGGAAATTGTTTAATGAGGCTCTGCTTGCAGTTGATGTTCTCAATTTACATCATTTCAATGCTAATGGGCTTTGTGTATTAGGCTGTGCGAAAATTGAATCAATGGAAAATTTCTTCTTTAACCGTCCATTCACTAAAGTTGTCGGGTATGGTGGAATTTCTTTGAGACTGCGATCATCGTCTTTTGACACATCCAAGCAATGGTTAAAAACTACTCTCATGCACCTGTAATGAGAGTTGGCATAAATGGTAAGGGATCTAGGATTAGGCGCAAATGGTTGTTAAAAACTACTCTCATGAAACTGTAAAAAAAAAAAAAAAAAAAAAAAAAAAAAAAAAACTGTACAAGGATTGTTTCTTCATGGAGGTAACAAAGATTATTGTTAACATTTTGTTTCGGGACATAGAGAAACTTCTTGAATCTGTTGAGTTTGCTAAGATTGTGGAGTCGAGCAGGTTGACTAAAATGTTTTTCATTCTTTGCAATCATGTTTCAATATGGTTGTAGACTTATGATGTAAAATCATTTTCTTTACTAATGATAATTGTCATTTATAAACAAAGGTTAGATTTGTTTTAAAATATAATATCTCAATCATTTTGTCTCCTAAATTTATAATAATTTTTTTCTCAAAATATTCATATTAACTGCATACATTAAGGGGTTTTTATTCAAGAATAATCACGATAAAAGATATTGTTTTAGGAAAATAAACTTATATATGGTATAAATAACTAAAATAACTAATTTTCATAATTTACCTAAATTAGTTAATTAACTTTTACATTAAGGACCAAAGGTAGTTTTATCTCTGTTCTTTATTATAAAATCTAGTTCGTACCATAATATTAACGAATGTATTGCACTGTTTTATTATTATGAATAAATAATAAATAGATGGAAAATTTGCTATAAAAATCTTCCTTTGAGAATATGTAGTCTAATAGCTTCGTCTATAGAGCTCTTTTTACAACTTGGTGACGAGGTTTTCCAGGAAAAAAAGAAAAAGAAAAAGAAAAAGAAAAAGAAAAAGAAAAAGAAAAAGAAAAGAAAACAAGCAAGAAACTGATATCCATGTGAGGAGCTACCCATGTCCGAATCCAACACACCTAACCGTAACCCGTCCCCAGATTTTCCAACCAACAAAAAAGAAGGTTCCCAGTGCCACCGGCCCACCGCCTACATGTAAACCGTCTCTCTCTCTCTCTCTCTCTCTCTCTCTCGAAGCCTCTCTTAGCTATATTCTCACCACTCGTTTCTACACACATATCAAAACCCCTTCTTTCCACTTCCATTTACCGCACTATCTCTCTTTGTCGCCTCTGATCACGGATTATTCTACCACTTCCCGATTCTTATATCTCCTTCCTTTCCTGTTCATGGGTTGAGCTGGATTTCTCATTCTTCCTCATGGAGTGGGACAGCGATTCCGATCTCAGCACGGAGGAGGACGAGAGTTATATGCTCGACGATGCTGGTCCTCTTCCTTTCCCCGTCAGCAACTTGCTCCAAGCGGCGCCGTGTGGGATTGTCGTCACTGACGCACTCGAGCTGGACCATCCTATTATATATGTCAATACGGTGTTCGAGAAGGTCACTGGGTATCGGGCAGAGGATGTGCTTGGTCGCAATTGGTCAGTTTTTGAGGTCTTGCTTGTTTATTCGATTGCCTCTCTTTTACTTTAGTTCATTTCTACGATCAATGAGTGCGGTTAGCTACATTTTTGCAGGGGTGAAAATGTGTAATTTTTTTGGGAATGTTTTGGATTTCGTGATTGATCAATGGGGATGATGAAGTTTGCCATCAATTTTTGTTGGTTTTTCTTAGATAATTTGTTAGGTTAAGTTTGGGCATTTCCATTCTAATGATGCTTGCGTAAACCCTAGCCCCTTAAAAAGTTTGGAAACGTCGAGCAGTTATTTCCTAGTTCTTCCACCGGATAATATTTGAGAAGTTTGTTTGTGCGTATGCTGGATTGGATGCACTAGAAAGAATGTTGCCTCAAATTATTGCGGGGCTTCTTAATTCCATTTCTTTTTCATGATGTTTTATGGAAGATCACTTCTGGAACTGTAGAGCTGAGAGATGCGTTTGGATTAGTTCTGGTTGATATTAAAGAAACTCAGTTTGGAGCATAGTTATCGAGGTTGCTCCATTCACAATGTGAATTTTGTGATTCCTAACGAGTCACGAAGCTAATGACATAAATTATTGGCTGAACTGAAAACAATTTTGAATTGTGCGTGAATCATCAATCATGCTATTCGACCTAATATGTCAAGATTGCATTATACGATGCCTTAGATATATGTTAAAATTTTTTAAGTAAGGCCTTTAACTCTTATAAAGAAATAAAAGGAGGATACTGTTTGATTTATTTCAATAAATAATTACTTAAAAATTGATGACTAACTTTATGATTTATGTTTAGGTATTTTTTTAACTCTCAGGTTATATTTACCATCTTGAGTAATTTATGCATATGACTAGCGCATACCCATGTCATATTTTATATCTGAAGTTACTTTTCACTTGTCATTTGGTACCTTTTCAAATTGACTATTCAAAAGTATACTTTTTGATTTGCAATAATAATCATGATTTGACAACTGACAAGTATGGTTAGCACTACCTATTAACATTCTGTTCATCTGCCATGGGGTTTAGCCAATAAAGAAATAAATGAGTATGGACTTTTAGTGTTTGTAAATAGTATGTTACCTATATTGACAAAGCCAGGAGAATTATTCAAGTTTGTTCATTAATTGTTATCATAGTACTTGTTGTGAAGCCAATGGTGAGAACTTTGAAGAGGATGCATCTAAGAGTTGTTTGCAGAGTGAAGGATTACACCTGTCATTCTTATTACTAGTCGCATAACTGTTCATGAAATCATTGCTAAGGTCCTTTTGGTTTGGATGACACCATTTCTGCAAGTTAAAGTGGTCTCATGAGAGGTAGTAAAACCTTAGACGTTAGCCTTGTGGCAAAGGAGGGAGATGATTTGTTGCATTTAAGGCATACTGTTCTTGTGAAGGCTGAGGACTGAGATAGTTGTGATCAATGTATTTCACACAGTTTGATGGACACTTCTATTTAATATAATTTGTTTGGAGTATTGGATGAGAATTGTTTGCAATTTCCACTTTTTTGTCCTAAAGGGTGCAGTGGTGAAGAGGTATAGTTTTGGAGGTTTGCGATGTTGGTGAATTTGGTTGAAGTGAACTGTTTGTATTTTCTAGGATAGAACTGTAATGGGACAAGATCAGTGGTACGAAATTTGCTACTACCTTTGTAGAACCCTGTTCCTGGTCGTACAGTTCAAATCGTTGGCCTTTCCTCACTGGTTCAAAATGAGAGTGATAGCTTCACTATTTCAACTAATATCTCCTAATAAGGTGGCAAATTTGTTATGGAATATGTTGTTTGGTATTCTCTGTGAGAGTTATGTATTCTTCCTTTCTAATTAAAACTTAATTATCACTGTGTATCTGCATTATGTATTCATTGCAGAAGATTCTACCATCTTTGTAAGCAAGTTTATGTTTCCACTTGGACGGAGTTTGAGTTTTTCATTTTGCATATCTTAATGAAAATATGCCATATAAGCCCTCTTTTTTTATTGATATTGGCATTAAATTACGGGGTTCTTTGTTTTTTAATTTAGTTTTGCCTTGTGTGTTTTGTTGTTTGAATAGCTAATGTGAGAAGAAGCATAAAGAATGATAGCATCCATTTTAACCCCCCCCCCCCCCCCCCCCCCCCAAAAAAGAAAAAAAGAAGAAGTGTATGATGCCAATGATTAAGACTTGAGTTAGCTTGTCACGTAGTTGTAGGAACTAGAGGTTAAAGCTTGAATTTGGATCCTAAAAATAAAGCATAGAATCTGTTTACAGTAATTTGTGTGAAGTTTGATTTTCTATCCTGTCGTCCTGCTACTGTTTCTTACATAATGGTCTCATAAACATACTGAGAAGGGTTAAAATACGGGGGAAGTTGGATGTTCCCAAAATTTGTTTGTTCAAATTAGTTCCTGGCTTGTAACGCTTGTTCTAGGGTTAGTTTGCATCATAGTCTTGAAGTTCTTATGTTATTATGTTCCTATATAAGCAAATAAGCAATAAATTCCTTCCCTGTTGTGTCTCTTTGGTCACTTCAGACACTAGTGCTTGGTGATTCTATTTTAATGTTGCTCATAATTTTTTTTTTTTTAATAATGTCAATGTATGTTGCAGCCGATTCTTGCAGTGTCGAGGCCCATTTGCTAAGAGAAGGCATACATTAGTGGACTCAGCAATAGTTTCAGAAATTAGGAGATGCCTGGAGAAGGGTATTGAATTCCAAGGTGAGTTGCTGAACTTTAGGAAAGATGGATCTCCACTGATGAACAGATTGCGGTTGACACCTATATATGGAGATGATGAGACTATAACACATATCATTGGAATTCAGTTCTTCGCAGAGGCAAACATCGATCTTGGCCCTGTCCCAGGATCTACAATTAAGGAATCTTCCAAGTCATCTGATCAATTTCTATCTTCTCCCCTTGCCTCATTATGTCCTCTTCCAACAGGGGACCGTAATGTTTCTCGTGGATTTTGTGGGATATTGCAGTTGAGTGATGAGGTGTTGTCTCTCAAGATACTTTCTCGCTTAACTCCAAGAGATATTGCATCAGTTGGCTCTGTTTGTAGGCAATTGTATGAGCTAACAAGAAATGAAGATCTTTGGAGGATGGTATGTCAAAATGCATGGGGAAGTGAAACTACTAGTGTTTTAGAGACCGTACCTGCTGCAAGAAGACTTGGATGGGGTAGGCTGGCAAGGGAATTAACAACTCTTGAGGTTGCAGCATGGAGGAAGTTGACTGTTGGGGGTGCTGTTGAGCCCTCACGTTGTAATTTCAGTGCTTGTGCAGTTGGTAATAGAGTTGTGCTATTTGGTGGTGAAGGGGTTAACATGCAACCTATGAATGACACCTTTGTATTGGATCTCAACTCTAGTAATCCTGAGTGGCAACATGTACAGGTAAGCTCTCCTCCTCCAGGTCGTTGGGGGCATACACTTTCTTGTGTTAATGGCTCTCATTTGGTTGTATTTGGAGGCTGTGGAACGCAAGGCTTGCTCAATGATGTGTTTGTGCTGGACTTGGATGAAAAACCTCCGACTTGGCGTGAAATTTCTGGACTGGCACCACCACTTCCCAGATCATGGCATAGCTCCTGTACTCTTGATGGAACTAAGTTGATTGTTTCTGGTGGCTGTGCAGATTCTGGAGTGCTTTTGAGTGATACATTCCTGCTTGATCTGTCAATGGAGAAACCAGTTTGGAGAGAGATACCAGTGGCATGGACCCCGCCTTCTCGTCTGGGCCATACACTCACTGTTTATGGTGGTAGGAAAATACTGATGTTCGGGGGTCTGGCCAAGAGTGGGCCACTGCGGTTCCGCTCTAGTGACGTATTCACGATGGATTTGAGTGAGGAAGAGCCATGCTGGAGATGTGTAACCGGTAGTGGAATGCCTGGTTCTGGGAATCCTGGGGGCATAGCTCCTCCTCCTAGACTTGATCATGTGGCTGTCAGTCTTCCTGGTGGGAGAATTCTGATATTTGGCGGGTCCGTTGCAGGTCTTCATTCTGCCTCCCAGCTTTACACCCTGGACCCAACTGATGAGAGGCCTACTTGGAGAATCTTAAATGTACCTGGGCACCCCCCGAGATTTGCTTGGGGACATAGCACTTGTGTTGTTGGAGGGACAAGAGCTATTGTACTGGGCGGTCAGACTGGAGAGGAATGGATGCTAAGCGAGCTCCATGAGCTTTCTCTGGCAAGTTCTGTGATCTAAAATTTAGTGAATAAACAAACTGCATGCTCTAGTGAAGGGAAAGCTTGTGATGCGCCGCTAAGTTGTGAAATCATTCTAAGCATCAATCGTCGGCAGAGGCTTTGGTCGCACCGGTGACTCATGACAAGCAAGGCTCTGGTCAGAACGTTCTTATTCTTGTGTTAAAACTGCATTTTCTTGTATATGATTTTGTTCTGGCTCTGAGACGAGCTTGTTGTGAGTAGCATGAGACCATGGTTGTTTTTTTTGTTTTTTGTGAGGGTTCTGTGAGATTTTGCCCTTCAGTACGTACAATGTAATATTCTTCGCAGATAGATCATTGTTATTGTCTGATAGTAAGTAGGGTTATTTATATAGTAGTAGAGTTAGCTATCGCAAGTTTCCCTTGTGTTGTTGTATAGGTGGAATTCTGTTACTTGAACAATGAAATGGGGAGGGAAAGTCCTTGTTCATGGTAATGTCCTTAATTTGGGTATTTATGTTATTGGATACAAGAAATCCCTATCTTGGGACAGGAAAACTCGTGTAAGATTTTGTGGTGAGTCATTATCATGTTTTGCTATTATTCTGGGCTTATGTAAATGTATTAATATAGGCAAATGTTTCTCACACACGATCCACAGGACTTTTTCTTCATTTAATTTTATTTTTAACCACTTTGCAAGCAGGAGAGGAATTCAATAAATTTACTAAATTTAAATTCAAAAGCAGTCTACCATTCATCTAAAGTATCACTGATAGAGTATCTGCAAGTTGATTATGCTCTCTAGAAATATGTTTAATCTCAAGCTCCCATGAAAGACTCAATCAACCTCATATGTAACAGACTGCGTTAACCAGGTTTTTGGCATCAGATTTCAGGATAATTCTTTTGAAGCCCAGATCCCCTCCAAACATTGGTGGGAAGTTGATTATTGATGGCTAACCACAAACACTCTGACTCGTTCAGCTCCCCTCCACTTCCACTATTATTATTTAAATAAACCGAGTTGTAAGTGTCTCTTGTATGGGTCTCTAGCAGGTAGTATGCTCTTAGTTACAATAAATACTGAGTATGATCTTTGTTTGTTGTTCTCTTCCTATTATCTTTCCCTCCGTTGAAATTTGAGTCATTCAGATTTAATATCTCATAAAAATATTCTTTTTAAATATTTTTATTGCAATTTTAAATTATCGTAGCAGTTTTTGAATTTATTTAATCATTTTTTAAAAATATAAACATTAAATCAACTGTTTAAATTTCAATCTAAATGTTGAGATTAGTAATGGAGGGAAAGAAGATGGAAAGAGAATAATAAGAGTAGAGGACTGTAGCCAATCCCGTCAACCATGGCATTCCACTCTGTTAAAGTCATTACTTGGAATTTTCCAAGTCAAGATTTGGAAATCCCATGTTTCCATACTCAACCCAATCAACCACTTTGCTAGAATTCTCTTCTTCAACGAGAGATCGGATATCCACCTCCTTAATGTTATTATCTATCTGGGAAAAGCCATATTTCATTGAAAAAAATTGCACTGTTTGTCCATCACGGATGTGCCATCTCGTACCCATTTTTAAAATATCCTTCTGCGCAAAAACAAACTTCCATTCAGCAGAATCACTCTCGCGAGCATCCATCATTGATAAATTCTTTTTTTCTGCAAATCTCTCACTCGTTCTAACTCCCCTATGCTATATTCTTGGGTTAAATGCTATATTCTTCCTCTTAAATTCAAGTAAAAGACAGGACGGTAGGCGTGCATCAAATCCAATAATAATGTCTTTTTGCTGATATATCATTCTCAAGAACTTTCAACCAAACTTGCAGTCAAGAAAGAACTGTATACCAATCTTACATTGGGAAACGTCTGTTCGATTAAGTGACACTCATGACGTGTCACATGAAGACAAAACAAGTTTCATCACACATCAAGACAAATATATGTTATAAGATACTCATAATACTTCTCACCAATACATAATGATGATAAACAAGTTACAGAACACTCGTGCTTCACCTCAATACAAAACATAATGATGACAGCAATCTTTGTTATATGGACTCATCATGGCAATATGAGGCAGACACTGTTGTAAAAGGAATTGATGAAACAATTGGTTCAAGATGTTTCAGCTCATGAGGTCATCACCCCTCAAGGTTCAAAGGCTTTGAGAGTATAATGGTATTGAACACCCAAGACACCTCTTTAATAAGGAAGCACATAAGTTGCTTGTCCTTTATGTGCTTCTTATATGTTTGTCCTTGCAATTAGAGGGACAAGCACATTTTATTTTATTTATACATTTTATTTATTTAGATTAAATTATATGTTAGTTTTTTCCGAATTTTTTTGCACCCAAAGATTTTAAATTAATTAGTTTTCGCCTTTGCATACAAAAATATCTATTCCTATAACACTAGTATCTAGAAAATTAATTAATTTGCAATATTGGGTGCAAAATTTTTTTTTCAGAAACTAACATATAATTTAATCTAAATAAATAAAATTTATAAAAAAAATTAAAATAAAATGTGCTTGTCCATCACATTAAGACAAGCACCTAATGTGAACCCCTTTAATACAAGGCATACTCTAATAAAAAAATTGAATCTTATTTTATGAACTGGAGGTAACATTAAAAGACAACATAACGTCTACCGGAGCAAGTAGATACTTCCTTCGGTCTTAATTATAAAGCTAAATTGACTTTGTTTAGAGAGATAAATGAAGTTAATTAAATTACTTTAAAGTTTAAAGTATCAGATTTATTTCCTTCTAAATTAATTAGTTTGACTAATAATTAATATATAATATAAGGATATACAAATATGATATGATTAAGTAACTTGTTTAGTTTTCTTAATTTCTCAAAAAAAAAAGTCAACCCGATCTTATAATTAGGATGTTGGACATCAAATACAATCAAGTTGAGCCTAAAAGAATGAAAATGACAGCTGGGGGACTTAATTATTGCCTTAAATATTTCATTCTTACTATTTTTGAGTTGTGAAGAATAAAAGTACTTCCTCCGATCTTAATTATAAGACTTACCGTTGATTTTTTAGAGAAATTAAGGAAGTTTAATTAAATTATTTTTATTTTTTTTAAACTAATTAATTTGACTAATAAACTAATATATAATCTAAGGATACAAAACATATGAAATAATTAAGTAATTTATTCAGCTTTCTTGATCTTAAAAAAAAAAAAAAAGTTAATCAAATCTTAGGAGGTATCAGTTAAAATATATAGAAAGACAAAGATCTCGCAACTTGCTTCGAAGTTGAGCTGCGTGCAGCGCGCGGATCAGTGTTCACTCTCAAGCTAGCTTTTGTTGCTTCCCTCTCAAGCCCCAATCCAATCCAATCTCTTTCTGTCGGAGCCATTTTCTTTCAGATTTTGCTTACCGTTTCTCTCATTTCTTTTGATTTTCCCATCAATGGCTATCAACAAAGAATCCACTCCCCCGCCTGTGATCGGCAAAGTTGGCCCTTACACTGTTTTCATGACGCCGCCTTCTACCCCGAAGCCTTCCGACGCCGTTTTGGAGTCGCCGAAGAAGGTTGTTCCTCCGCCTGTTCAGTTGGAGAAGCCCCTCTCTGCGAAATCCGTAGCAGATGGGTCTGGTCTGGGGTTTTTCAAGAATGCTGTAACTAGGGTGCAGACTGGTAAGTAGAACGTTTTGGACAATGCTTTTGCCTTTCTGTAACTTCGGTCGTTGTCGATGTAGCTGGAAAATGTAATGCGGGCAATTGTTGAGCTCCAAAAAAAAAAGAAAGATAATCAAGTAAAACTTGTCTAATTCGGTTGATGCGGGTATGATACTCGTACGTGATGGATCTGGATTTTGCTTTGTGGGATGCTTCTTAGTCCTTTAGAAGGAAAAATATTTCAAATGTTCTTGTAGTAGCTGACAGTAAAATAAGTCATGCATGAGTTGATTGTTGAGTCGTTCTTGTGGTCTTTCCAAGTTATTGAATGAAGTTCGGAGAGTTTTAGTAGGAAATACAGTAACTTTGTAGGATTTAATCATCGGTCCTGTCCTCTCAGTAGGAGTCTTGAAAGTGGACGTAGACCTAGAAAGGGTGTATTAAAGGATTTGTCTTACTGCTTTCCTGATACTTGAAAAGGAAACAACGGATCTAAGTCATTAATGCCAAAATCAGTGGTGGTTGCGATCTGGATTCTGGTTAAGGTAGTGGCAGGGTACTTTTTACATCGAGTGTTATAGATTCTTATGTATTCTCTTCACTTAGGTGAGCTTTCTTATTATTATTTAAGAAATTACTGGGCAATGAAACTTTTATTCAGGTTTTTGCTTAATCTTCTTGTTCAGGTAAGTAAACTCATTTACTTTTCCTTGTACAGCACACTCAAGTTTGGATGATCATTTAGCACGGTGGTTTGGGTTGGACCAGTCAAAGTACCAATGGGCACTTGATGATTATTATGAAAGCAAGGGAGTGGTAAGCAATTAATTGATGCTAGTTATTGCAATATTAGTGCGTACTGCGAGTAAAGCTAGTCTGTGTGCATTTGGGGATTGAATACTCTTGTAGTTTCATTAATTTGTTTTCATGCGCTTCCCTTTGGTTTTTGTGCATAAGAACTGATGTGGTTATTTTACTTCCATATGTGTCTTATTATTTAAAGTTGTTTCATTAAGTACTTTTCCAAGTATTGTTTCATAAATTACTTTCCATAATGTTGTTTCATTGAGTATTTCTCCTACATGAGTTCTGCATCTGTCCATGGGGCCTCTAATTTTTTTGTGGTTTCATTTTCTTTTTATTTGGTTCCCTTTGGTATGCACAAATGTTTTGATATGTCTATTTCTCTTTAATGTGTTCTTTTTAACAAATAATGTTTTATCAAGTGCTTTTTCTACATGAGCACTGTTCACTGGGGCCCTGTAATTTCTCGTATGGTTTCATTACTTTGTATTTAGGTGCTTCCTTCTGGTTTGTAAAGATGCGCTTGTTTTACTGGGTTATGTTCCTTTTTTTAACAAATATTGTTCTGCCAAGTACTTTGTCTACATGAGTGCTGTTCATTTGGGGCCTTTAATTTCAATGTTTCTCAATGAAGTTTTGGCATCAGATGTAATCAGTATTTGTTGTATGCAATGTGCCTAGACTTAAACTTTGAGAATTTGTGCTCTCTCGTTTCAGAAACAACCTACTCTTGTGTTTGGTTTGATGAAGAATAGGAGTATTGGAAGGGAAAGTCAATGTGACTGCCTTGTGAATTTTAATATCATAAGTCCTCAAGTGACCTCCTTTTTTTGACAAGGACTGGTGAGGAGGTTTTGTCCCCCTTCTCTGTGTGCTTCTCAACATTGAGATCTTTCACACCCCTAATTTTTTGTGGTGTCCTTTATGAACTAGTCGCCTAACTTATTTGTCTTTGAAAGAAACAGACAATACATCTGCCATATCAAGATGCCTCAGTATAGTTTTGCATATGTTAAATTATGATAATGATCTGGAAAGTCAATCTCCTTCATAGCAAAGTGGATAAATCTTCTATTTTTGAGGATTTTTGTATTTAAAGCGCTTCATTGTCAAAAAGAAATTTCTCTTCTAGGATGTAAACATATCTCCTGAATTATAATAGATATGATATAGCTTCCTTGCGTCAATATTGCTATTGAGTTTGAGACTTGACTCGCACAACACCAAGTGCCATATGGACAATTATATTACTGAAAATGAGCAACACTGTCAAGGTTTTAAAAACTTGCTGTATTTTATGTTAGCCATTGTCTCTTTTTTATATGCATCTTGCATCGAGTGTGGGTTGGCTGCCATTGAAAACTACTTTAGAAATTTTGTTGCTGACGCCATGTTGTGGAATAGAGTTGGAAATATTTGAGGTTATCAAGGATAGAATCTTGGAATTGTTTAAGGATGACTTTCCCATCTCTTATTCTCTAAACTAGAGGTTTACTTGGATGCCCTGCAATTTGGTTTTATAGGAAATCTGTGGTCATAGAGTTCATGATGAGTTTTAAATTCCATTACCATTACAGGTAATAGCAAATGCCGTTAGTCATTACAGTAATTTTGAATTTAAGGAGGACAAAAGAGGAGATATTTAAGTGTATTGTGTGTCTAACTTTGATGCAGGAACAAGGAGATATTAAAGTGAAAGAAATATCAAGCAAAGTACAGAATGTTTAACAACACATATTGGGCTGGTAGCGTCCTTGATTTGTTTGCCATATTTGTATCCCTTGAAATGTTTGAGAACTTTTTTCAACTATTGGGAATTGGAATTGTCATGCAGGGTACATCAGAAGTGAGGCATGAAGATTCTTTTTGAGCATATTCCTCATGTGGATTGGCACTATTACATTTGACTTGTCAAATGGTTCTTTTACATAATCCATTGATCTCTTGATTGAAAATCAAGGGTTGTTTCCCAACTCCGGCGGCCGAGGCTGATTATTTATTCCATACATTTTGGATCCTGTAATTTTATTATCAAGTTGTAATTCTAGGTCAAATTTTTTCCCATTTTCTTGTCTCTTTGTTGAGCAACCTCTGAACATCCTAGTCTCTGTCATGTTTTGGGCTTTGTATACGTTATAACTAGTGGTGATGTATTTGTACTTGATTGAAAAGTAGAAAGATTATAGTTGGTTTACCACGGTGGCTGAGTTATCTATTGCAACTGTTTGTGCTTTTTCTTTTCTTTTTCATCTGTGTGTGTGTGAGAAACTTCTGCTTGCTCTTAGTATGTCTTGATTACTTGGAACAAATTGTATGTAGCCTCGAGCAATTTGGGAATCTCACGAGTCCCACATGTAGCAGTGAAGTAACTATGAGGGTCAAGCCAAGGCGTTGTTTAAAGCAATAACATGAGGATAAATTTAAAACTGTTTATTTTTTTTTTTGGTTCAAAGGTTTCTGCAAATATGAAAGAGAGAGAGAGACAAAAAAACTATTGTTGGCGGGAGTGGATCTCTAAAGAGTACAAGGAAAAGAGATGAAGAAGAGAAGTTGTTTATCAAATTTTTCCTTTTGGAAAAAATGAAGAATATTCAGATGCTTCTTCTACTTCAAGAGTGGCAAAATCCTCTAAGCAATTCAATTCAGTTCTACTTCTGCGTCAAATTCTTGAGACTTGTTGACTAGCTAATTAGCTAAGAAATGCCTTGTAAACTTAGAAATGTTTGAAAATTGAAACTTTCATGACATTAATAATGACATTAAGAGGAAGGCACATTCTATAATTATTCTCTTGATCGTAACCAGGCCATGAGATGGGATCTTCGCGAGGTGAATCAATTAAGATTATAAAAGTTTTTGAAAAATTTATTCTCTGGGTGTGACTTGATTAGTTGATTATGTTGGATAAATGGTTTGCTGTGTAATTTTTAGCGGTAAAGTAAAACATTAGGGAAAATTAAAGATTCATTTAAATGAGGAGTTTTTTTTTTTTTTTTTAACCATATTTAAATGATGAGTTTAATTTATGCATTTTTTAAGAAAATAAAAGAATTGAAAAAAAAAAAAAACTATCTTAGTAAAGTAAATACGATCAGGTTCACGCGGTTATTGGTTGACTTCGTTCAAGATTGAGGCTGTGACGTGGACATTTTGGCTCCACACAATACTCTTGTTGTTTTAGATAAAATAGGTTAAATAATAGGGAAAATGAAACATTAAGGCCATCATATAAATAAAAGACATTAAAGAATTATGAAATGTTAGAGAAGGACCAATATTAAGGAATAAAAATAAATGGACAAAAGGTAATCTTAGCGGCAAATTCTACAAGCTGAATTATAATTAAATCACGGAAGACCAAGTTGCAAATGGATTGTAAATTATAAAAAGTTTAGGAGGATTTAACATTTGCAATTGAATTTCTGAGATTTAAAACAAAGCTACCAATTGAAGCTTAGAAATTTGCAATCAAGCTTTCATGATTTGTTACTAAACTTTTTTAAAAAATTACAACTAATTTTCATACATTCATATATAAGTCATCTCCAATATATTTCTTTGGAATTAAGAAAAAAGTTAAATTTCATTAAATGTATCTTAAAATTTAATAACTCTTCAACTTCACTCCCGATTTATTATATATACACTCTATTTCAAATAAGATCTTATAAATTAATAAGAGCACATTTGGGAAAACATATATTCTCTACATATTTATTTATTTTAAATAATTTTTACTATTTTCTTGAACATTTAATTTGGTTAATAAGACTTTATAAATAGAGATGGAGGGAGAATATTCATGTAAAAAAAGTAATGATATGTGACTTAAATAGAACAAATAAAACCCTTTGAAGAAAATGACAGCAATATCCTAATTAAAGAAAATAATATCAGAAAAGTTCATAATTTATTAATGACAAGTGAAAGAGCAACTATTGTTAACAAGTGAAAGAACTACAATTGAAAAGTTTTAAGACTTTTATAATATTATTATTATTTAATTGAAACCTTAATGTCATTTTCCATACATTTTATTTCTGCCTTACTATTAGAAGCGCATGACTATTTACAAAAGTTTCATAATTTTATGTATCAATTATTTACATTTAACGTAACGAATCAGGCATTGTCATGATTCTATTACTACTTCAGGATACTTACTGCATCAGTGGTCCCACACTCTGCCATTTTTGCTAAATAAAGCATGTCTTCCCTAAGTAATGTTCCTTGATACTTCTCAATGCTTTCGTCTTCCTTTGAACTTTTCCAATTTCAATATAAGACATTGATCATATTCGCTTTCCTTTGCAGGTCATTTACACTGTTTCCTTAATTGGGTTTGAGTTTCAATATAAGACAAGGTTGATCTAGTTGCAACCAAATAATGACCCGGTTTATCCATTTGAATCTGGGGGTGTTGTGTTTCTCACTCAGATTATTGTGCCCCTATCAATAATTAGCGAGGATTAATCAAAATCCAGATTGATCGAAGACCTTAAGCATAATTAAGCAGTAATCAGAAAAACAAAAAAAATGAAACTGCGCGCTATATGCATTTAAGTTTGTGAGCTAACATTAATGGAGATGGGAGAGAAGAACCTGAGAGTTTTCTGTGGCAATGAAGGAAACTCGGAGAAAGATGCGACGATTTGTGGTTTATGAAACTGAAACCCAACAAAGAAAATAGTACTGTGTGAAGGAGTTTAATTTACCGGTGGAAGAGTTGTAAGGAGAGAAAGGATTAGAAATAGAGTGCTTTCAAAGTCACACACACACACACATATACAAATAGTGACCACTGAAGGAAAGTTGATTACTTTAAAAAGAAGAGCCATAAATGTTTTAAATGTAAGAAAAGGATCAACGCTAAAGCTAAATAAAAATAAATAGATGAAAACACCATATTTTTAATAAATTATGAAATATATAATAGAAGCCTCAACGTTATACAATTAAAATAAATCAACACAAGCACTCTCATATAAATGAATCCACTGGGTTAAGTTTCTCTTATTATCTTTTTCTCATCATCCTTCATAATCTCTAAATCATGTCCGTCCAATTAATACAATATTACTTTGATTTTTTCTATCATTTTCTCAATCAACGGCTCAAATAAGTTGATAGGAGAAAATGGGAAAAAAAGATGAGGAAAGGCCAAAAGCTCATCCGCAAATGGACAACGCTAATTAAAAAATCACACACTGCAAACAATTTATTTCGTGCGTGATCCAACACAATCAAGTCGTAAGAGAAACCAACGGGGGTTGGCTCAAGTGGTAGTTAGCCATGTCGTTTAAGTAAGGTCTCGGGTTCAAGTCTTGTGAATGTAAAAAATCCCCACTGGGAGACTCTCCCACCATAGCCGCCAGGTGACGCGAGTCGGATCAGATTAGTCGGAAAGCTTCCGCCAACTAGGTGGGGCAACCAAAAAAAAAAAAAAAAAAAAAAAAAAGTCGCAAGAGAATTAAATTTTCAACAAAACTTATATACTCTTAATTCATTAGTGAACCATGCGAAGATTCCAAATCAATCCAAATCACAAGAGTGTTGGACGGAGTCAACAACCGCGCGTGAAAAATTAATTGATTTCTACTTAATTGTTTTCCACAGAAAGAAGTATGCAATCATATTTCCTATACTAAATTTTGATTTTTTTTTAAAAAAAATACATAAATTAAACTCAAAGTTTATAATTGGATCATTTAAATGAATTTTATATAATCTTAATTAACTAACCATGCGAATATTCCATCTCAAGGCCTGGTTAGGATCAAGAGAATAATTATAAGAACGTGCCTTACACTTACGCGAAAAAAACAACAACAACATATATATATATATTATTAATCAAATAAATAATAAGAGGCAAGCTAACAGTAAAAAGGGGCATTATTGATGTCATGAAAGTTTCCATTTTCAAACACTCCTTAGTTTACTTACAAATTTTTGCTGACCTACTTAATTAGTCAACTCAAGTCTCAAGAATTAACAATTTGATTTACTTACTTTATATAATTGATATTTACATTATTTTTTACCGTCATCATGAAAAAAAAAAAAATTGTTTGATTGAACTTTAGATATGGACATTTTGGCTGATGCATTTCTTCAAATATCTCCATCATACATGATACATGGATCCATAAGACAAATCATGCATATATGGTTTCTGAATGAATTTCTCATACGTGTGTGTTATTGCAAGAAAAATTGGAGAGAGAATAGACTTGCTTGCATACCAGGGCAGATCCACGTTTGGATCCGAATCAAAGCTTCACTGCTCTATAACTAGAGCAAGATAACGCTCACCAATTATTAGACTACAAGTTGGCACAAGATCATGAGAACAAGAAAGATGGTAGAAGATAAGAGATTGCCATTTGCCAGATAACTCAATGATAGAGGTGAGATTCAACTGAGGGAGACACATTCTATTTATAGAGGTTTAAGAAGACCACTAATTAGGAAGTTATGTGCACTCATGCTTGTCATCTAAGTAATAATTAGGACATTAATTATTTGATTAATTTCCTAATATACTTTGACTTGCTTCTTAATTAACAAATTCATAATTAATGCTGATTTATTTTTTATTTTATTAAGCTACTTATTTCTTATCAAATAGTCCGGGCTCATCATGGCAGGCTTAGACCCAAAAGTCCAATAGTTAAGATCAATAAGTCTTACATTGATTAATTAAACAAGAGATTAATTAGAGGATAGGAGTTATATCAAATAGACTTTAGTTATTCTGATAGAAAGAACAACTATATATACACACACACATACATACAAAGTCATTCAATCAGTGTGGCAAACAAAAAAAGAAAAAAAAAAGAAAAAGAAGAAGGTTAATAGAAAAAAAAGAATATTGCGGACTTGAGCCATACAGGCCCAAGTAAAGAAAAATAAATAAAAAAATTGATCTCAGGCTTCTAAGACTCAAGAAGTACAAGCTCAGGATTAATTAAAGAGGTTAAAGGTATGTAATCCCAAAAAGGAAGTCATATCAAATAGCTTAAACTATTTTTATAAAAAGATAACCCAACACACACACACACAAAAATTCTAATAAAATATGCTTGAAATTCAACTTTAATTTTGTCCATCATCACGTGAACTATTTCTCATAATATATATACCACTCTTCAGATATTTTTCAAAACAAATTTTCTTATGTGTCTTGCATGCTGTGGGTCTGGGTCCTTTAATTTTTATTTCTTGTGCAGTTGTAACACCCTTCTATTTGTTTCATCGTGTGCCTAAGTCATTGATAATTTTTTTGTTACCGCAGAAAATTCAACAATAACCAAGATTAAAAAATTAAAACGAAATATCACACACGAGAAACAGTATAATCCATCCAATATAATCAAATCACTAGGTATGGATCAATTTGGATACCATGTAAACTCTAAGCCGTGGGAAGATCCCATGTAAAGGGAAGATGGCTCTTGTTAATATTGGCTTGAATCTATTTGGACCTCAATCACAGGAGGAGCAAGCATAATGGAAGATTCAGTTCCCCAAGAGTAGCTAGATGAGCCATCATCAATAGTACTACTATCCGTTTTTGCCGCTTCAATTCCTTCGATCATTTTCTTCCATCAATTGTTGAAATGGATTTGAAAGGTCCGGAACATTCATCAAACCTTCCAACATTTTGACCACACCACTCATTTTCATTCTCAAGTGTGGTTTATACTGAACACACTAGAGAATTATATATCCATAACATTCTTTATGCGATCTCTTTGACTTTATCTTCAATACCACTCTCTGTCAACTCTTGTTGATTTTTTTGGCCTAGTTCCTGCAAATACACTATGTAATCCTAGTCACGTCTAAGGACGTGGTCCTTAACAACTACTCCGCAACCACCAGTTGATAAAAAACTGCACTACACAGGATAAAATAGAGGGTGAATAGAACAGAAAAATAAAAAAACAACTAGCAAGCAAAAAATATGAGACGAAGAGAAAGGTCGAAAGCTTCAGAGGAGGAGGAGGAAAAGAGAGCTCCAGGATTCTAGAGTGGGGTGCCTGTACCTCTTGCAGGCAATACCTTTTATAGGCCACTCATGCTCTCGAAGATTGGGCAGAATCTTAAGAGCATTAAACTCGTTGATGGCAATTTATTCCCCGGTTACAAACATTGAGAAAATCATATCATCCGTTCGCAATAATGAAGATTTGATTTTGAACAATGAAAGGCAACGAAGACTTTGGTTCTAAACGTTAAAAGGCAATAAAATCATATTTTAACGTTGGAGAAGATAACCGGTTAAAGTAAAATAAAATCTGATTTATAGCCCTTGTCACCGAAACATCAAGCTCTCAAATTCAAAGGCTTCAAAAACTGGGTTTATCAGGAAAGCCATTTTCACAAAATAAATCTTAGAATTTCTCAAAAATATTTTGATAAAAAGTACCCGATCCATGTTTAACTTACGTGCAAGGGGTGGGGAAATTACCAGATTTTCATTGCATTTACCTCCTGGTGGCCCCTTCTTGTACACACGTGCCCACTCCTCCTCCTGACACATTTATTAGCCCAAAGTCACAAAGTGTAATATATACACTATATCTCTCTCCCAAGCAATTTAGGACTTTGTTCTATTTGACACACCCACTTTTATCTTATAACTCAACAAATTTTCACCATCAAACTTTCTCTAAACCAAGATAGGAAACCACTCCCGGCTTTCCATGAGGTTCACGTCAAGGTTTCTCCCTCTAACTATGATTTCAAATAACAATGTTCCAAAACTAAAAACATTGCACTTGTGAGTTACACGAAAAGACATCCAAAATTCATGTGCAGCATAACCACGGGCACCTCTTGGACCTGTCATTGTCACATAAGACTTTGCCCTATTACCAAGCTTGCCTAAACTAAAATCAGCAATTTTAGAATGTTAGTTATAATGTTTTTTGGTTTCATGTGGTAGTTATTTGTTGCACTCATTCGGTATTACACCCTACGGGCCTCGCCCTTTCAAGTGGCGGGTAGTGTTATACCTCTTAATTATTATATTATAATACTTTAATAACATGTATAGAGTAAATTACGCAGTAGAACATACATTCAGTTTGGGTGTAATGCACTGCTAGGATATTACAAATCTTGGTTACAAATATAAAACATAAATACATAAAATATCTACAAATCTTCATCGAATGATTTGAAACTAGTCCACACCTTCATGTGCTAGCATCCACCACTTTATCCTAGGACCACTTTATCCTGGGAGCTACTTCCAACAAGCTGTAAATACACAGGTAACAACACAGACTGGAATCCCAAAGGATCTTAGAGTAACCATTAATCTCATACACAAAGTATTCTAAAAGTATGAAAGAACACCATAAATACAAACCACAACATTCAATAAATCGCACACATTGAGGCATAGAGCCTAATCCAAAATAAGTAGTCTTTATAGCACACATCATAGACTGCAAGGCACAACACACAATAAGGCCCTAGTCGCACACAGTGGGTTCCGATAACTCTCCATATTTTGTATATTTAAAATACATTTTGAAGATATTTGGAGAGTTATCTAAGATATTTTAGGAGATTTCTATGAGCCTATATTATTTTAAGAGAAATCAAAGTGGTGCATTATTTAGGGGATTTCATTGTAAATACCATAGTTTTCAAATTTAAATAGAAATACTTTAGTTAAGTAAAATAATAACAAGTTACTGAAAGTAAATAAAAGAAAAAAAGAAAAGAAAAGAATATGGTTTTAGTTTATTATTAATAGTATATTATTATTATAATATTTCTTTTCTTCTTTCAGTTGGACACGGCACCATTTGGAATTGATGGTTGAAGTTGATTAAAATGGTCAGGTGCAAAGACAACATTTTTGGGGCCCACGAATTTGAATGGAAGACTAAAGCTACGAATGGAATAAAAAGAATCAGCAGCGACACCGTTTTGAAAAAAGGAAGGAAATTGTGACCTAATGAACAGAGAGAGCAGCGGCGGCATTTGAAAAGGGGGAACACGATTTATCCATCATCAGATTTTTGCTGGAGAACAAAACAGTGGGGCGGCTACGGTACTATTCATCATCTTCAACCTTGAGCCCAACGCCGACAGTGAGAACCAGCTTGGAACAGAGGTGGACGATGCTACTATTCTGTCTTTTGGGAGCTGAGTTTGACGGAGCCAGCTAGAAGAGAGGCATTATGGGATTGGATCTTCATTTTCTTCTTCCTTGAGAGCATAGCAAAGAACCCAGAAGTTGTTGCTGATTCTTTGTTCTTGTTCTTGGTTTTGTTATCTCACTCGACTCTGATTCTAGTTGCTTAGTTTTTTTTCCAGTATGTTATTGAACTTTGAATTTTTCATTGCTGCTGTGATGTTGATTAAAGCTATGTGTGGCTAACTTTTCATTTGTAACTTAGAGTATTATAAACTTGTTTGAGATTTAGAAATTGTTCCCACTAATTAATTTTGCTTAATTTTAATTCAGTTTATTTAATCTTGTTCTTATTATTCATTGTTTAGTGATTGACCACCATTAAACATGTTTTGGGGATTTAGGATTAAACTTGACAAAGGAAATATTAAATTGACCTTGGATTAAATGATGTGAATTAGATTTTAATCTAATTTGCGTCTAGGATAAACATATACCTAGAAGCTCCACATAATCAATTTAGAGTGAGCCCGAATTGAATTGTATTTTAATTAATTGTGTGAGACATTGCATAATTATTTGAGGTAGGTGTATAAGTGGACCGACAGACACTTATAAACGTTAATACTCTAGATTAACTGATGAAGTTAAGTTAGAATTAATTTCGTGGGAATAAAATCTAAGAAACAAACAAGAGATTAATATCTCTAGGTTGTCCTCCTTGATATTTGAATTCGCTCTTTCTCTGAAAGTTCTTGTTTTTATTAAAATTCTTTTTATTCTTATTGGAAAACACTTCTGATTTGCTCAACTTAAATGAAAAAAAGGAAATTTAACACCTAATCACTACTTGGATTGAGTCTCTGTGGGATGACCTTGATTTACCACTCACTATTTTTATGACTCGTACACTTGCGGTGCTTAATTAAATTTTGGTAGCATCAAGGTTCCGGTTCCGAAGCTCTTGGAAAATAAAAATACCAAATGCGTACACAATCATGGTAAAGCATACATACAGAGATATACAAAGAATATGAGGATTAAGATTACTACCTGGTAAATTCTTATACTGATAATCAACTCTAAAATTCCTTAAAGCTTCAAATAATGATACTTCTTGTCCTTGATCTTATCTTTTCCTTGAAATCGTTCCTCCTTGAACTCCCTTGTATTTTCAGTCAAGACTTCAAAACACCACACAAGAATCATTCATCAAGGTCTTTTGAATGTCTATGAAGATTGAAGGAGTAGAGCAAGAATCCAAGTCCTACTTATCTTGATTCTGTGATCGGTTTAGAGATCTGACAGCACCTCCACGATGTAAACGGCACCAAAAACCTCATATCAGGAATCCAAAACCATAGAAACATTGCTTTTGCCAAGAGGATAAATATTGGAGAAGGCTTCGGGAGCTAAAAACACCAAATCGGAGGTGAAATCGGCCCCACTTCTCCTCCCCCTCTCTCCATTTCGTTTTTCCCTCTCTCTCCCCTCTCTTTTCCATGTTTTGCACAAGAATGGCCTAAAGACAAATGAGGGGGAAGGGGTATATATAGAATACGGGTCTGGTCCAGAATGTGCCGATTGTCTCGTCTAGAACGCGCCGCTTGTCTCACCCAGAACACGCTGTGTCTAGCCTAGAACTTGCCGTGTGTCTGGTCCAGAATGTGCTGTGTGTCTGGTCCAGAATGCACCACGTTTCCTCTTTTCATTGGACCAACATAAGGTATGTCATAATGAGACGACACATGTCATGTTCTCATTGCGCCACGCAAAAGTAGCTTTTTCTTTGTAATCATGACGGGACCCGTGTCACCTTCCCATCAGAAAAACACAAAAGCATGCCATCATGGATCATTATGACTCACATTATTAAAGTTGCTTCATCGGTGTTTGCTCGAAATCCTACCCGGGTTTTGCTCGGGATTACGGCACGAATAATGAAACCCAACAAACGATGCCACATACTGATATTTTCTAAAAAACGCAGGGCATACCCCATTACCTTGAAAATGACGTATACTTACTTATATCGGCATATTTTTGTTCAACTAATCCTCCTATACCTCAAGACATATTTGAGTGGCCTCTTCCTACCAACCAAATGACATCGTATAAGCATTTTATGCCCTTCTGCATTGACAATATATTCCTACGCCAATAGGCTTTCTATCTCTCGACATTCTTGGGACTCTTCCCAAACTGTGCTTAGTCATCTACCTGATACAGGCTTATCCTCAAGTCTCTAGACCTAAAAATTGGGATATTACATTCGATGATTTGAGGTGAGCCTTGTTTAGCTCTCTCTTTCCAAATCATTCAGAAACCTTTCCATAGTAATGTCAAAAAAGCCTATTGTCGTCATAAAATCCTTGATCTTTCCAAATCATTTTATACTTATAGACAGGAGTCTCAACAAGTCGTGACTTTGCATCAGAGGCCTCCTCATCCTTCTCAGTATCTTTTGACGAAGAAAAAGACTTTTTTCAACTGGTGGTGGTTCGTGAAGTCCTGCTCTACTAAGAGGTTTGAGTATGTTCTTCCATTCCCGTTTTCCGCTCATCTTTCCCTACTTCATTTAACCATATTTGTATCATTTTTCCATTATACCCATATTGTCCAAACCATGCTCTCCTCTAATACCATAAACTGTTACACTTCTACCAGCCTCGCCTTGGCAGGTAGAGTGACCTTTACTTTTGCAAAATTAAACACGTATCAGAGTATCTATGCAGTAGAGCAATGAGAAAATTTTTGGACAATATAATTCTGATAAACTAAATAACTAATAAAAAATGTACGAGTCCCTCCAAGGGTTAATATACAGTAATCCAGATAAATTTCCAAAAATAACTAATAATGTACAGTCATCCAACTAAAGATGTAATGACAAAAGCTATCTCCATTCTTCACTAAATCATCAGTCATGCTCTCCAATCTTACCTCCAGTCTCCTGCTCTCTCCTAGAAGCACTACCTGTATTCTTATGATAGCCTGGGATTCAAAGATGAATCCCAAAGTAACCATTAATTTCATATCCAGTGTATGTACAAAGTATGCAAGAAAACCATAAAACACATAGTATTAATAGGTGGCATACAGCGAGGCATACAGCCAAACCAGAACGAGCAATCACACATAACAGACACTGCTCAATAAGGCACATAACCATGCCGGGGGTCGCATACAGCGGTTCCGGTACGGGTACCCAAGCGCTTGGTAACAAATAACATCGAATGCTTAATCAATCATGGTAAAACATACATACAAAGTCATACAAAGCACATGAAATTAAGGTTACTTACCTACAGATAGCTGTTAGCAGTAGAATAAACACCTAGCTACTAAATAAAAACGATAGACCTAGAATAAAATAATATAACATTGTCACTGTCAATATAACTTCTTCCTTTAAATTATGTAGTTATACACTTGCATAAAAGGTCTTTCCACTTTTGAAACTCATTAATTTCCTTTGTTAATGAGTATTTCTTTTTTGGTAAATTTTCCTTTATTTTCCCACAAAGTGCTGAAAATTTCTGAAATTTGACCAAACTTCAAAAATTCATAACTAATTGCAAAAAAATTTGATTGGGGTGTTCCAAAAAAATATGTGACCCTTGACATATCTATTTTTGACTAAAAATACTTTCAAAGCCAATAAAAATGTAAATCATTCCCAGTTTCCAAAAATACCCGTTGGTTTTTCAATTCCTCTATTTGCATATTTTCACACTTTATGCTTTCAAAATTATTCTCCATACCCTTTCCTATACAAAATTCCATTTCAAGCACTTTTAAAACATTAAATTTACCAAAATAAAATCATGTCACTGAGTTTAGCTATTAACCAAAATTTCCTTAAACTTTTGCAATATTACAAGAAGTTAGAGAAGAGAACTAAACTTGTTCAAAGTTATAACTTCCTTGGCTACTTCACCTTGATCTCCTTTGTAGTTGTAGCTAGAACTCCAACAATATTATACAAGATTACTAATTGAAAGCTTAAACAAATTTGAAGGAAGTAGAATAAATTCTATAACTCTCTTACCACTCCAACAATATTATACAAGATTACTAATTGAAAGCTTAAACAAATTTGAAGGAAGTAGAATAAATTCTATAACTCTCTTACCTTGATTCAGCTTTCTCTTGTACTCTTCCTTCTTGCTTTCACTCTCAATTCACTACTCTCTTCTCCTCTATGTATGTGTGTGTGTGTGTCGCCTCTTACCTTCAAAATGAAGAAGAGTGTGGTCCTATTTATAGAAGTAAGACACCCAAGAATATCCCCTTGTATTTTTACTAATTTATCCTTTTAGAGTTGCCTCTTGAAATCTTTAGAAAATCAGATTTTCCTCCCTCTTCCTCCATGAACACGCCACATGTCTTATTTTTTGGTCCAACAATATCTCCCAATTACATGCCAATTGTTGTGGCTAAGAATCCTTGCTTAATAAATAAGATAATTAGGTGGCATAAATTAGCAATAAAATATACACATGTGTCCCTTATCTTTTCCTCTTTAAATTTCATGTTGACACCTTAATAGCTTAGGTGTCCTCTATAATTAATAACTATGCATATGTGTCCTCAACTTTTCTTCTTTGAATATTAAATTGCCACATAGTGCTTAGGTGTCCTTCCATAATTATTCACCTTTCCATGTGTCCTCTTAGGTGTCCATTTCTTTAATTGTGTGGTTGATGAAGGTGTCAAAATGTCCCTTCTAGTAAATCTTTAATTAATAAGAGGACATGTGGACATATTCTAGATATCTCCTTACTAATCATGTGGTAAATTTATTTCCTTCCCTCTTGCTTTATTTAATTTGAAATTATAGGCCTTTTGGAAAATAATTATGTTTTCAACTTATATTAATCACAAATAAATAAGTGTCCTTCCTCATGCAGTTAAATAATCTTATATTGGGACACTTGTCTTTTAAGGATTTCCATTTGGTTCTTATCTTCTACTTTGTGTAAAATAGCTTTGTTCCCTTCTTCCTTTCCTACCCATGCGTCACCTTCAAGAACCAAAGAAGTATTAAATATTAATCTTTCATTCATCTTTGTTTCATGCGCAAGTGTCAATTTATAATAATCACCAATGAAGCTATTATCTCCAAGTCAAAGATATTTCACTAATAATCATCTTGATCTTGCCATGTGTATATGTCATTTTCAAAGTGAAAAGTGTTTTTTTGCTAATAATCTTTGTACTTGCCATTTGTACATGTTCTTGTATTTTCTATTGTCTTCACATGCCACTTCATAATGATAATCTCTTATTAGCCAATTAGATAGAAACAAATATCCCTTGCCTTAGATTTAATGAAAATTCCATATATCCCAATAATATAATATTAATTAGCTTCATACAATAATTCACATGAAAATGAGGTTATTACAAAACCCATTTCAACAGTTCGTGGAAGATAATCATCCAATCAAAGCTGCACGAATGGTGGATAGTAATAGTATTGGTGATGGCTCATCTTCTACTATGATCTTGAGGGAGCCGAATCTTCCATTGTGCTTGAGATCCAAATAGATTCAATCCAACATTAACAAAACAGCCATTATCACTTTAGATGGCATCTTCCCACATATTTTAGAGTAGTTTAGGTTTTGCATTATCTGCCTATTGTTCCATGTCTAATGATTTGATTATATTAATTTTTTGGCTAAAGTACCCGTTTGGTCCTTTATGTTTGCTTCAGGTATCCATTTAGTCCCTTAAGTTTGTAAAGTGCTTGTTTGGTCCTTTAAAGTTAACACCGTTAAGCAGACTTAACGGAAAATACTAACTCAAAGAATTTTAAACGATGATCATGTGCACTTAAATCTTGCACAAAGCAAGCTTACATGTTACTTTTTTAATAAATTAGTATTTTAAATCCTCAGTAAATTGAAATTTTAAACGATGACTCAAGACTTAAATGCTTCAGACGAAGAACATATACCCAAAGTTTGCTTAAATAAATTTCAATTTACAGGATTTAAAATATTAATTTATTAAAAAAGTAACATGTAAGCTTGCTTTGTCAAGATTTAAGTGCACAAATATCGTTAAAATTGCTTGAGTTAGTATTTTCCGTTAAGTTTGCTTAATGGTGTTAACTTTAAGGACCAAACGAAAATTACTTTACAAACTTAAGGGACTAAATGGATACCTGAAGCAAACATAAAGAACCAAATGGGTACTTTAGCCTAATTTTTTTTAACGAATTTGATTATATTTCTGGATGTAAGTCTTTTTGATACTTTATTTATCTATTTTGATTAGATTAAGAAAGTTATAAAACACTTTAATAATTTTCCTTAATTCTCTCAATCTCTATCTTACTTGATTGTTGTTGAAAGAGCATCAACAAAAGTAAATTATGAAAATAATGATAAATATAAGAAAAAAGTCTTACATTAAGGACCTAGCAGAGGAGAAATTTTTAATCTTTCTTGTTGAATTTTGCCAAAAAATTATCAATGAATTAGGCACACGATGAAACAAATTAAAGAGTGTACAACTGTACAACAAATAAAAATTAAAGGACCCACAGCATACAAGACTAGAAAATTTGTTTTGAAAAAGATTTGAAGAATATATATATATGAATATATATATATATATATATATATGGGGTTTAAACTTCCGAGTTGTATAAGAAGAAGAAGATTCTACACACACACATGTGAAATAGTGGGACCCACATATATATATAATGCTAATTATATATATATATATATATATATGTGTGTGTGGATCCCACCATTTCACATTCATGTGAGTGTGACATGAGAATACACTTCTCTTACAACATGAGAAGTGTTTTTCCTTATATATATATATATATATATATATATATAGTATGCGAATTAGTTCACGTGATGATATACCAAAATTAAAGTTGAATTACTAACATATTCATCATAAGTCGTAACATATATAAAACTGAGAAATTCATATTCAGAACCCATATATGCATGATTTGTCTAATGGATTCATATATAGAGGAGATACATGTAAATGAAGAAAAAGAAAAAAAAAAAAAAGAAGAAGAAAAAAAAAAGAAGAAAGAACGAAAGAAAGAAAAGAAAATGAAAGTTCAATATTCTTCTACTTCATGAGTGGTTGAATCTTATGAGGAGAACTAATGGTAATAATTTAACCCATTCCTCATGTTTGGATGGAAGGAAAGTTAGTGAGGAAGGAATACTAGAGGGAAAAATCCTGAAAATAATAAAATTTCTTATCATTTTTTAAAGTTTTCTTTTCCTAATAATCATTGCCCCTATTTCCCTCTAATTTTTCTCTCAACCCAAATATAGCCTTACCCTACCCGCGATACTGACAGGGTATTGCCCTCCATAAATAAGTTGACATAGCTGCCACAAAAAAAAAAAAAAAAAAAAAAAAAAAAAAAAAAAAAAAAAAAATTCAATTTATCCATGCCAACATGTGGCTGTGGGTTTCTCACTCAGATTATTATGAAATAGAAGGATAAGAAATTTGAAATAGGGTACAGTGATCTGAAAGTTCACGAAAGCATTTAGAAGTATATATAATTATATATGGAACATTACGACATACTTCATTTAGGGAAATTCACACATATATATGGACCTAAGGAATGAAGTTGATGGCCTTAAGGATATCAATTAAGGTTAAAAAATAAAAATAGATAAAAAATGTCCTTTATAGTTGATAACATGGCTCAATAAATCATTGCAAATAAGTGATAAATTGAGGAAGCTTTATAAATATCGTCTAAATGTCCCTTTTTAACAAAGCTGCTTCTTTGATTCATAATACTAGTTTGATTCATAATACTAGTATAACGAATTCATCAAAGTTTCCTTATTGTTTGGAAAATGCTAAGGGGGAAAAGTAAACTAGTAGTATTACATTTAGGAACTGAGTAGATCCAACAGAATATCAAATCACTAGAGAAAATAATACATATTTCAAGATTTGCATTGTACTGCGAAGAAATTGTGTTAATCCTGGCTTGAAGCTATTTGGATCTCATACTTACTCATGATAGGAGTAGCATTCAAAGTGCTAGGTTTAGATGTTGTTATATAAGAGCCAGAAGTAAAACTACTATCAATTTGTGATGTTTGAACTGATTGCATTGGAACACTTGAATCCATGAAGTGGTGAAAAGGATTCACAGGTTGTGGGATTTCCTCGGAACCTTCCAACATTTTCATCACAATACTCATCACAGGCCTCATTTCAGGTTTATACTGAACACACCAGAGAGCTATTTTAACCATTCTTTCTGCCATTTCCTTGTCATTCTCCTCTATTCCGCATACTGTTATCATATCATTTAAATCTCCACTATCAAATTTTATCCAAACCCATCTTGGAAACCACTTTTTACTTTCTTCTGCAAGGTTAATATCAAGGTTCCTTCTCCCACCTATGATTTCAAATAACAACATTCCAAAACTGTAAACATCACACTTGTAGGTTATCGGAAACGGCATCCAAAGCTCTGGTGCAGCATAACCGGGGGTCCCTCTACCTCCTGTCATGGTAATATGAGAATTTTCCCTATTGCAGAGCTTGGCCAAACCAAAGTCAGCAACTTTAGGACATAAGTTTTCATCCAAGAGGATGTTTTCTGGTTTTATGTCATAGTGGACAATTCTCTGTTGGCACTCTTCATGCAAATACGAAATTCCTTTGGCAGTTCCCACCGCAATCTCTTGAAGCTTTTTAAATCCCAACGCCTTGTTTTTATTAAAAAGATACTTGTCAAGCGAGCCGTTGCCCATGTACTCATAAACTAGTGCCCTAATATTCCCTTCAATGCAAAATCCAAAGAGACGAAGTAGATTGAAATGATGAACCCTTCCAATTGTGCCTACTTCAGCCATGAATTGCTCGTCTATTTTGTCAGAGCTCCCATTCAAAACCTTCACAGCCACGATGGTTCCGTCACTAAAAGTCCCTTTATAGACTGATCCAAAACCACCTGAACCCAACATGTTGGAGTAATTGTTAGTTGCAAGCATTAGGGTATGTAATGTGAACCTTATTGGCTTTTCCCTTGCCATTTCATTTAGAAACTTATCCATTGTGTATGTCAGAAATTCTGAGTCTGCAATAAGCTGGGAGCTACGAGGGTGACATTTGCTAGTTAATATCATATAAATCACAGTAATCATAACTGCAATGGGGTAAGAGTTACATCTCATCAGTTGCAAGTCATAAGAACAAACAAACAAACAGAAAAAAAAAAAAAAAGACAAAAATATGGAGTAACATACACAGAACAAAAGAAGAAAATCTTAGCTCTATGTCTTACCTATGAAGACGACAACTCCTGACACTTGATCTGCAGCAGAAACCATATTTGGGAACTAGCAAGTCAAAGAATTCAAGAACAATAATAATGGTAAGAAACAAAGTGAAGTGAGGATACAAAATATGGAGTATTATATAGGCTTGAAACAAATATGAAGTCGGAGAAGATGTGATTTGTGGTTTATGAAACTTAAGTCCAATTAAGAAAATGGTGTGAAGGAAGGCGAGAAAATGTTTGGTACCTCATATTGACCGGGAGTAGTTCCTTTGAAACTGGCGATATGAATGAATGTTAAACAGAGGGCTCTGAAAGTTCAAATTAAAGTAGGATACGAAAGCATATAGAAGTATCCTGGAACATTACGCGAAGAAGACATGCTCTATTTAGGGAAAATGACACATTGGGACCACTGAAGTAATATAACTTGAGATGACATTAAAGAGGACCCATGATTTCAGAACCCATATATGCATGATTTGTCTAATAATGGATTCATATATAGAGGAGATACTTGAAGAAATGCATGTGACAACCCCTTATCAGCAAAAAATGTAAAAGCTAATTCGTGGTTATGCGAAAAAAAAAAAAAGAAAGAAAGAAAATGAAAGTTCAATCTTCTTCGATCTGCTTCAAGAGTGACAAAATCTTCTAGGTAATTCCATTCAATTCAATTATACTTCTGCGTCAAATTTTTGAGACTTGAGTTGACTATAAGTAGATCAGCATAACCTTGCCAGAAACTTTTATGAACTTAATGATTTTGTTATTTTTTTTGGGTAAGCGGAAGGCACATTCTAATAATTATTCTCTTGATCGTAACCCCTAAGTAATTAAGTCTCCGTTCCCTTGGGATCCAATTATAATTTTCTCAAAAAAATTAAGTAGAAATCAATTAATCTTTCACGCGGTTGTTGACTTCGTCAAAGACAGTCTGTGACCTGGACATTTTGGTCCCAGGCCTTTGAAAGCAATTTTTTTCCCTCCCTAACTAAGTTATTTGCTCTATTTTTTCTCATTTCTCACGTGGTCCGGCGATGTATTTTCGGATGCGACCCTCGTCATAAAGAAATATATGTACATATCAACTTGATAGAGTTAGATTATAGAGTCACTGAACTACACAATAGAAAAACAAATAGTAGAAAACAAAATATGAACCTATGACACGGTTAAAGACCATGAACGTAACAAAACCTATTAGGATCCACAATGACACCTACTATCTCCCTATTGTTTTGACTAGCTCATTCGCCTTTAGATTAATCCTCTGATATTTTCCTTTAAGAAGGTTCGTACGAAGGTTCCACGCAGTTTCACAAAACATACTCCATCCGGTTAACAATATAGGGCGTTTGTAGAATGATAATTTAGTACAAAATATAAGGTATTTGTAAGATAATTAATCGTCACTTCTTATTTTCTATGAATTAGTTAAAGTATCATATATTATGAAACAGAGGGAGTAGCATCATTCATATCATATATTTCATAAACCATATATTGTTAAAAGTCTCTGTTTGGTTGGATTTATGTTGAGTCAATAGTAAATATGTCCAAAAGAGCATTCCCCTGGGGATTTTATTGGTTAGACCAGATTTTCTATCTTTAATCCGCGTCATTATTTGCATTTGAACTAAATTACATATTTCATTTTTTTTCCTCCCCCATCCTTCACTAGTTCTTCTCATCAATGTCATCATCTACCAATGAACAAGGACCTAGAGTCTTTTGGAATTTTCAGGCCTATATGGTCGTTCGAGGTGGTTAGTAAGTAGCCTTGAAGCATACTTTGCATATGGTCGCCTCACTTTCTACTTGTGTTTCCCTCCTATTTTGCAGTATCATGGTTTGAGTAGTGGCTCTTAAACTTTTAAAAAGGACATTCAGACGATATTTATAAAGCTTCTTCAATTTATCACATATTCGCAACGATTTATTGAGCCATGTTATCAACTAAAAAGGACTTTTATTTTTATAGCATTAATTGATATCCTTAATGCCATCAACTTACTTCATTCATAGGTCCATATGTGTAAATTTCCCTAAATGAAGTATGTCGTAATGTTCCATATATAATTATATATAATTCTAAATGCTTTCGTGAACTTTCAGATCACTCTACTCTATTTCTTATTTCTAATCCTTCTATTTCATAATAATCTGAGGGAGAAACCCACAGCCACATATTGGAATGGATAAGATTGGCATTTGTTTGGTGGCAGATAGATCAACTTCTTTATGGAGCGCAATACCCTGTCAGTATCGCGGGTTAGATTAGGATATATATTTGGGTGGAGAGAAAAATTATAGGGAAATAGGGGAATGGATATTAGGAAAAGAAATGTTCAAAAATGGTAATAAAAAAAAAACTATTTTTGGGATTTTCCCCCTATTATTCTTTCCTCACTAACTTTCCTTCTATCCAAACATGAGGAAATGGTTAAATTATTACTATTGGTTCTCCTCATAAGATTCAATTTTGTTTGAGGAGTTTTTAAGTAGGAGCCGTGGGTAGAATCTAAAAGTTTTTCTTAGATCAAATTTCGATCTAGAAGTTTTAAAAAGGAACAATATCGCCCTTAGCTATTAAAAATGTTACGGAAGATCATCTAGTTGCAAATGAATTGTAAATTATAAAATTTTTTTTGTAAAACTTTAAAACTTAGCTACAAATTTCAGAAATTTAGTTTGCAAATTTCAAAAGTTTAGCAGGAAATTAAAAAATTTTAGTTGTGAAAACCATCTGCAACTTATAACCTATTTATAAATAATTTTGTATACAGTTTTTGGTAAGTAATTTTTTATATTTATAAGGACCTTCCTTAAATACAAATATATATTGCGTAAACCGCCATTATAATTTCGATATTTAACTTTTTTTTAATAAAAAAGTTCAACCATTAGTTAACCAAAGTTAAATCATATCATTGACCTATCTATTTGACCAAAATACCATTCCTTAACATAAATAATACTAAGTAATAATTTAATCACATATCTTCATACAAAATTTTAAAAATTATTTTATTCAATTCATTTGCAACTAGATGATCTTCCGTAATTTATAATTGAATTGTAAATGAAGAATGTATAATTTTTTCCTTAGATATCTCATTCATACCTATCCAAGTTTTGGAAAATGAAAAAAAAAAAAAAAGAAGAAGAAGAAGAAAAAACTCTTCTTTAATTTAGTGAAACTTATAATTCTATACTAGTTTTAAAAATATAATGTGGAAGAGAGTTTAGGAGGGAATGAAGATAATTTTATTAGGGTCATTTTAGTATATTTAACTTTATATTTTTATATTTGGTCTTTCTAAATAATTACAATTTTTATGGTCCTTCTCTATAAATATCTTTTCTTACAGGTCCTTCATTTTAATTTTCTCTTTTTTTAAACAGAAGGAATATCTGTGTAATTAAGGAAAAATATAAGGGTGGTTTGAGTCTTTACTCTTTAAATTTTGTAATTGAGTTTTGAACTTCCATAATTTACAACTAAACTTTAGACATTTATAAAATTTTCGTAATTTTACTTATTTGCAATTGATCTTTCATGGATTATGAATTTGAGCGTCCGATTTTTCTAATCGAGCTTCCAAAATTTGTAACTAACCTATGTTACCAACTGAAAAGGGCATTTTCATGATTTCACTACTCCGTCCCGAGGTACAACCAATATCCTCTCGCATAAATCTGGTTCTAAGTATAAGTACCAATTCACGTTTGTTTTAGAATCCAATGCACTTTTTCTATTTTTATTCTTAATTAATTACACGTCTCTTTAATTTCTTTTTTCCATTTACTCTTTCCCATCTCTTTCCTTATTCATTCTCTCAGAATCTCTCTCCTCAGTATCCCTCAATATCTGTGTATCCAGACCGTCCAAAAATTGATCCAAACGTTTAAAGAGAGACACCTCATCTACTTTTTAAATTTTCATCTTTACCATATGCGGTAATTTGAAATCAATGAGGTGTCTCTCTCTGGACGGTTAGATCAATTTTTGGACGGTTATGATGTACGGATACTGAGGGGAGGGATTTTGAGAGAATCTGGATCCCACTCTCTCACAGTCTCACTCATTATCTTCATAAGTAAGATTCTATTGGGATATCACTTCCAATATATTTCACATGTATAAAGAGAAAACCTTAAACTTTATTAACATGAGGTAGGATATTGTCACTACCATCTTATGTCACTACCATTTTCTCACCTTTAGATCTATTATTTGATCAAACGGTCCTGATTTAACCTATTTAAAGCCTTCTTCCTCCCTTTTCTGCACCCCTCTGCCGTTCTCATTCTCTCGCTCCACGAGTACGAAGCGATCACAGATTTTCTTTTCCTTAAGGATTGCATATTCCAACAAAGTGCGCTGTTTGCTAATAATTATTTATTTTCATTCAGGCATATTCCAACTCATTTGCATATTTTCATATTCATTTTCTTTTCCTTAAGGATTGCATATTCGTACTCGTTTGCATATTCCAACTCGTTTTTACTTTCAATTATTTTCATTCAGGCATCATATAAGAAAAACTGAAAAAAAAATATCCGCTTTTTATTTGACTTTTAATCTCATCGTCATGAAAAGTGAACTGCGTGGTTGATAATTTGCCAGCAAAGGGGAAAAAAAAGATAGAAATTGAATGCTGTGTTTGAGTTATATGATTTCAAGGGTTTCTTTGTCTTATGTGTTAGGCTCAATTTATGGATCAAACTCAAATTGTGGGGAAGGGAACAGAATGATTCCAAGGGTTTCTTTGGCCGTGGAGTGAGAGAACGAGAACGGCAGAGGGGCGCAGAGGACGGAGGAAGAAGGTTTTAAGTAGGTTAAATCAGGATCGTTGGATCAAATAATAGATTCAAGGATGAGAAAATGATAGTGAAATAGTAGTGACATAAGATAGTAGTGGCCGATAATATCCTACTCTATTAATATTGCCTTAATATTCAACAACTTTCCAAATTTATCTTTATTTAGTAATACCCCATAATAAATAAAGGATAAAATTATACATTGCTATAAAAAGTTTAGAGAAATGACTTATAAATAGAATGCGAGGACTCGAGGCAATATTTTGATCTACATAACCTATATATTTACAACGGTGAGTATTTATTTTTATTTTTGTAGCCTTGATGCTTTTCGCACAATAATTGAGAAATCATGGGGACTCTTTAATGTCATCTCAAGTTATTACTTCAGTGGTCCCAATGTGTCATTTTCCCTAAATAGAGTATGCCTTCTTCGCGTAATGTTCCAGGATACTTCTGTATGCTTTCGCATCTTACTTTAATCTGAACTTTCAGAGCCCTCTGTTTCACATTCATTCATATCGCCAGTTTCAAAGGAACTACTTCCGGTCAATACAAGGCACCAGACATTTTCTCGCCTTCCTTCACACCATTTTCTTAATTGGATTTAAGTTTCATAAACCACAAATCACATCTTCTCCGACTTCCCTTCATTACTGCAGAAAACTCTCATGTTCTTCTCCGATCACCTTTAACGTTAGCTCTGAAACTTAAAAGCATATATATAGTCGTTTTATTTCTTTTCTGATTATTTCTTAGATATGCTTGAGGTCCGATCCATTTGGATGTTGATCATCGCTAATTATTATTTGTTCCATTTTAAAATTAGGGGCGCAATAAGTTTTCATGTTCTTCGAAATACCCAAACGCATCATTATCGCTTGTAAGATTTAGAGCTTTTTAATTCTTACATTATTACTATTAGACACTTCTCCTCATTTTTTTATGATTTACTTTTTTTAAAAAAAAGAAATTCTTGTGTGAATTTGGTTTGCTACGTCATTATGATTTGCTTGTTAAAAAATAATAACTTAGCTAATATTAATCCTAGTTGGTTGTTGATGTATTTCATATTTTTATTTTCTTTAAAAAATGAATCTCTTAATTAAAATTTTACAAGTAATGAAAAAATGAATCTTGTAAATTTTTTAATTTTATTAACATGCCAGCTAATATTTAAGAGATGTCAAATCAGCTTTATGAGTTATTATATTTTAATTGGTTATACCAGAAATAGCGTGATAAATTAGGTTCATACAAGATTTTCTCATTTTTAGCCACCGTTTTAATGATATGTTGACGGAAGTTGTGCGTATCCAATTTCTTGATGATTGTGCCCTTATTATCTTTAATATTTAATATAAGAGTTAGATAACTACTTTGTATGTGAATATTTTTTTAAAAAAATAGTAAAATACTCTAACCTCCCTTATGTTTTGCCATAATTCCATAGATCTCTCCTCTATTTTAAAAACATAACTTAAGTCCAAAACTGTTAACTTCCGTTAAGGATTTTTAATTTTTAATTAGAATTTATATAAAAATAAATTGTAGTTACTAATTTACCCTTCATCATCACTAATTTCCTAATTTTGGCTAAATTTTTTAAGTAATTTAAGAGTTTTTTATTTTTATAATTTATTGTTTACTTTTTCAAATAGTTTTCTGCTAAATTTTTCCCCATATTGAGATAAAGACTTCATTAATTTAATTAATGCAGACATAGAAAACTTAATTAAAAATATGATTAATTATTTTAATAAATTCATACTTAAATAAATGTGTTGATAAATTTTTTTATAAAATTTTATGCGAAACTGTGTTTAAGAAATTAAAATTTTAAATTAATCTAAGTTATATAATATCTCAAATTTATATTATTAATAACATCTAATGAATAAAAATATACCTGTCAAATATGTTTTCAATCATGGTGTTTTGGCAAAAAGGAAAGAAAGAAATATGTTTTTAGTCATTCAAAAGAATAATAAATAAACAAGTTTCGAAAAACATGATAAAAAATTTAACAGTTTAAAATTTGCTAATATAATAAAAATTAATAAATTTGATAATATGTCGAAAATTTTGAACATATATGTTTTATAATTATTTTTTATTTTTATAACAAAATTATTTTTAAGCAAATATAAGTGTTTATTCATTTGTTGAAAGAGAGGTATTTCGGTCAAAGAAAATATGTAATAGTTAAACTTAACAGATCAACTAATGGTTGTGTGGCTTAAAATTGAATCTAAAAAATTTAAAAGAGGTTTTGATAACATGAATTTTAAATTTAGGGGAGATCTACATACATTTTGACAATAGAACGGAGGTTTGTGTAATTTTAGTAAAACAGAGAGGTCGTCAATGTATTTTACTCTAAACAAAATGAGGAAAAATAGCTATTTGTAACCAATGTGTCTTAATTTCCTTAAACTACCCTCTTTTTTCGACAAAACATAAGTTACATTATTTAATCATGTATATTGGAACTGCCTCTTGATTGGAGATATGCAATCAATAGGAGTACTTTGAGGAAAAATTACTCCTATAATCCTATTTGTAAGTTACTTTAATATGTTTCACACACATACAAAAACCTTAAACTTCATTAACTTTTGTCTTGAAATTAACAACTTTCAACTTTATCCCTATTTAATATACATTTACCTCATGGAAATAAAGTTAGCACAATAATAAATAAAGGTAAAATTGTACATTCATGTGGAAAATTTAACGACATAACTTATAAATAAGACTAAAAAATCCACCTCTCAGCGCTACAAATTGGACCAAAAGAGTATAAATTTAAAAGATATAGTGAATTCAAGTCTTATTTAAGATAAACCACTTGCCTAATTCTCATATTTGGGGCTGGTGGGAGTATTTGTAAGAAAATCATTTGAAGTACGCAGAGGTTTAATGAGGATGTAGCGTAGTCTAACTTTTATTTCCTTTAAAAATATCATTTAAAATAATTAATGGTTATAAAATTAATTTTATTCTACATTACTATATAATACTCCCTCCGGTCCTAATTATAAGAGCTAGTTGACTTTTTTTGGAGAGATTAAGGAAGCTAATTAAATTATTTTAGAGTATTTTTATTTTAATTTTTTTCTTCACACTATTTAGTTTGATTAATAAACTAATATATAATCTAAGGATACACAACATATAAGATGATTAAGTATCTTATTTAACTTCCTTAACCTCTCCAAAAAAAGTCAACTAGCTCTTATAATTAGAACCGGAGGTAGCACAAATTATCAAGGATGTGAAATATTGGTAGATAATGCTAAGTATCTCAGCATTATCCGATTCCGAGGCGAGATCCCAAAGAATGAACTTGCTCGAGATTATGCCTATGGAATGGATTAGCAATTATGAAAAGCTTTTCCATGAGAAACAGCCAGATGTCCACACCACCACTCCACCAAAGGTTGAAGACCTTGGCAATGGTGTATCAAAAACCACTTTCACTAGACCCAGTACTTCTGGACCAACCAATCCACATCCTAGTGGAAGAATGTTGTCACTTACACCTGCTTACACACCCTCTAGAAAAGACCCGCCAATTGCTTGGATAAATCAGGATGCCAAGCCTTGCTATGTTTCACATATCAATGGTCACTTTTTATGGGATGTCCCAGGATCAGGAATGTGTGATCCACAATGTGAGTGTGATACTCCTGAATGGTGGGAAGATTCTGATGATGAACAAGGTTTATATCCTTGTAAATATGCCCACAAGCGAGCATTAAAGAACAAGTCCTCTCCTGGATCTCCTTGTAGATCTCACAAGAATAAGAAGTTTGATGACAATGATGATTATGGCTCTGCACAGCCAGTCTCTTCTAGGCGTTCTACACGTCGTTGGCAACCGCCTCCTCCTCCAGCAAGATCTTCAAGAGACATGTCCCTTGTTGAACTAATGTTAGAAACAGGTCACCATGGCCTTGTTAAAAGATACTTTCTAGATGTTGCTCTCAATGCTCCATCAGAACCTTTTGTTGCAACCCCAATTCAAGCTGCTCCTCAAGCCGTTTCTTGTATTGCTATGCTCAATCCTTATGAAAAGGAATTTCCTCCCCTTGAAAGAAGAGTTGATCAAGCTAACAAAATCTTATCCAAACCATATGCTACTCCCAGCACAGTTGATGCCCAAGGAAATTTCCAGTCCTCACAAGCTGAGGAAGTTTTAAACTGGCCGACTCAAAATGCTGTTTGTCAGAACCATACTTTGCTAAGGATTGATTCCAAGCTTGACTCTCGACCACCAAGACAAGGGATAGCCTATCGGATAGATCGAGATATCGAAGAGGTTAAAAATCTTTATCTTCATCAAAAACAGACAAGCTACCAAACGGGATGCGAGAACTTCGGCATTTATCGAAAGAGGATACATGGGTTCCCGGTTCAAACGAAAGAGATTGAGCTTCGGCTATTCAGCAAGATTTAAAAATAATTGAATTGGATATAGCCAAAAAGCGTCTCGAGGCTATATATGAACCCTATCCTTTATTTTCAACCATTCCAAGCACCCTTGTTTCCCTCATCACCAACAACCTACCGGAAGAAGCGATTACGACAAAACGGTTTAAATTCAATTATCCACTGTTTGCTCAATTATCACCACCAAAATTAACCTCACACACCAAACCTCGGCCTACACCTCGTTTTACTTATCCCCGGACCAAGACCACCATACTTCACCCCTTTTCACACTCATGAACCAAGATCTGGCTCTCAAGGCATTCGGATTAATGAGCCATCCCAAGACAAGAACAAAAATGCAGCAAGTCTTCCTCAGCCTACCCAACCATCTACCTATTCATCTGTTACTTCCGCAACATCCTCCTCACAAACTTCCTCGCACACTACACCATCCGAAGTAATCCTTCTCATATAGGAATCCTACAAAGTCCAAACCAATTCGCTCCTTTACAAGACTCATCCGAGTTCGGAAGAATCACGATCGAAGGTTTTTCCCAAATTCATTCGATGCTAGCTCGAAGCCGAAATGGCGATATCTCAAGAATTGCTATGGTCCGACCAGGTGCAGAAGAAGAAGAAGAATTTGATGAATCATTTGTTGAACACCCTGAAGATCGACCTCGAGGATAGAACCATGACTACAAGCCTACCAATGGTCCATGGTTCACTTTTGATAATACTCCTTATGATAAATGGCGATTTCGCCTTGAAGAATCGATGCTGGATAGATTTACAAATCACAACAAATCAAATTCCTCTCGGGAAAGCGTTACGGAGTTTGTTTCACGATTCACTGGTACCCTCAGAGCATGGTTTCAAAATCTCTCTCCATATCAAAAGCTTCAAGCAGTTCAAGTGGAAGACCTTGCCCTCCTCCTTGGTGTTATTCATAAAGAATTTATTGGAGATCATAATATCATTCGGAAAAGAGAGAAGCAAGAATTCTTTGAGATGAAATGCTGCTCTCTAAAAAGACGGGATCTCCAGACTCATTACCATCGAATGATGGAGAAATACCACATGCTAAATGGAGGAAATGATGTAAACCTGAGGCATACTTTTATTGTCTCCCTTCCGGATGAGCTTCAGGCAGAACATAACAGAGGTATTAACGCTCTCCAACGAGATATGTCTGACATCTCTATAGGAGAATTGTACCAACTTGCTCTCAATGCCCTTGATAAACTCTGCGAGCAACATAAATTTTTCAAGGATATGCAAAAGAAAGCTCATAAGTTCAAGCCGCATGCAAGAAGCCTTATCTCAAGATCAAATGCAAAGACCGGAAGGATTGTTATTGCCCTTCCAAGAAGAAATCTCATTATCGTCATTATTCTCAACCGTTCCGAAACCTTATAAAAAATCAAGGCGATCGAGATTCGAGAAAGAAACCTAGATTTTTCAAATCTAGAAAACCTTTCTCCAAAGGCTCCAGTGTTTTTGTTTGTCGAAAGCCGGACATTTTGCAAAAAATTGTCCAAAAAAGACAAAAGGTGATGTCAAGCTAATGCGAAACTTGAAGATCTTGATGATTTCGAGACAATACGGCGGATATTGAAGATTATCTTGAAGAACAGGATGAACAGGACGCTGAAACGCAATATGTTCTTCCTTCTTATACTGAATCAACAGACTCATCCTTTTCTGAATCTGAAGAAGATTATCACTCCGAAGAAGAAGATTTCTCCCCTGGAACTATCAATCTTGTCCAGCAAGTTTCTCCCCAAACTCCATCCATTGGATGTCTTGGCTCTTTAAATTCCAATCCCGAGATTAACCCGACGGCTCCATTGCCAAACATACAAGTCCAAGTCCTACCCCGGAAAAATATTCAAAGCCCATTACCGCAATAGCCTTCATTGATACGAGTTCATCTCATACGGTGATGAAACCACATATCCTTCCTATCGAAGAATGGGTACCTCATAATCGCAGTACTTCTATCTGGCGATGGAAAGATATTCAAAATTGATTTGATCACCAGAAGAAATATCAGCATTAAGTTCTTCCCAGGATGTACTTTAAAAATCAAGGTGCTAGGAAGTGAACTTCCAGGAAAGGATATCCTTCTTGGTTTTGATGCCTTCTATCACACCAAGAATTTGACTATACTTCCCAAAGGGATCAGGTGGAAATCCAACTTCAGTCCACGGACGGAAATTCCTTCTCTCTATGAGTTACGTAATGCTCCACCACGATATTCGGATGTAAAAGATCGGTTATTCTGATTGTCTTGTGACCATGACCAATTCCCACATCTTTCCCCATTATGGAAAAATCAAGATTTCTTCATTAGTCTTCCTTTTAAGAGGAATGAGGATATTAATCCTACAAAAGCCTCCCATCCGGTATGAATCCGGAGGACTTAAAGCTAGCTCGGGAAGAATGTCTTTGCACTACTCAAACAAGGTCTCATTGAACCAACAAAGTCGAATGGGCTTGTCAAGCTTTCTATGTTGAAAAAAGATCGAGATCAAAAGAGGAAAGAAAAGGCTTGTTATTGATTATAAGCCTCTTAATCATTTTCTTCAAGATGACAAATTTCCTCTTCCTAAGCCTACGGCTTTATTTGCACGATTGAAAGGCTCGGCCCATGTTTTCTCAAAGTTTGATCTTAAAGCAGGATTTTGGCAACTTGGGATCCACCCACAAGATAGGCCCAAGACAGCATTTTGTATACCTAACGCTCAATATCAGTGGACCGTCATGCCTTTTGGTCTCAAGGTGGCCCCTTCACTTGTTCCAAAGCTATGATCAAAATATTTGAGCCTATCATCAATAATGCTCTTATCTATATTGATGATATCCTACTATTCTCAGCAACTGAAGAAGAACATCAATTGCTTCTGGCCCATTTCTACCAAATCATAGCCCAACATGGCATAATGCTCTCCTCTAAGAAAAGTGATATTGGAATCACAAAAGTTGACTTTCTTGGAATGCACTTCAATAATGGCAAATACAGCCCAGGCCCACATATTGCTCAGGATTTGCTCAAGTTTCCTGATGAAAATCTCTCTTATAAACAAGTCCAACAATTTCTTGGGATTGTTAATTTTTTGAGAGACTTTATCCCTCGATTGTCCCATCATACCGACCACACAGTACAAAATGTTAAAAAAGAATCCACCACCATGGTCACAAGTGCAGACAAATGCTGTAATTACCCTCAAAATGATTGCTCAAAATCCTTCACCACTAAAGATCCCAGATCAAGGACACAAGATCCTACAAACTGATGCTAGTGAAGATTATTGGGGTGCAATACTTCTTGAAGAAGTTAATGGAGTACGAGACTACTGTGGGCATGCAAGTGGCCAATTCAAGGACTCAGAAAAACATTATCACGCTACCTATAAAGAGATCCTTGCTGTCAAGCGTGGAATTGTCGTGGGCATACATAAATCAATTCCTTTGTTTAATATTTTTTGAAAAAAGGAAAAAACATATTCTTTGTGTTTATTTTTTTATTACGAATTAATGAATGTGTTTATTTGTTGAATGATTTATATTGTTTAGATATTAATGTTGATAACATTTATTTGATAGATTAGAACTTTAATGGTTGCAATTTACTAATTATATTTCTTTAAAAAAAATCGAACGAAAACTAGTTAAAATTTGGAATAGTAATTTTCGAGGCCAGTAGGGCCGCTCGCCCCGTACTATCGGGTCAGGCTTTGAAAAACAGATGTTTTCCTTACCCCAGGCCTTGTAGGACCGACCCTGTTAGGCCCAGGCCCTGTCAGGCTGGGTCGGCCCTGATTCCCAGCTCTAGTGTTCAGTATAGACCAGAATTGAGACCCAAAATTAGTGATGTGGTAAAAAAGTTGGAAGGCTCGATGGAAGTTAAAGATCCATCAAACCCATTTCAACACTTGATGGAATAAAAACATGAAATAGGTATAATTAGTATTGATGATGGTTCATCTACTCTTGAGGCAACCAAACCTTCCATTGTGCCTGCTCCTCCTGTGTTGGAGATCCAAGCAGATTCAAGCCAAAATTAACAAAAAAACAAACAAGCATTTTCCTTTAGATGGGGATGTTCCAATGGTTTAGAGTTTAGGTTCAGCAATATGTTTTTGATCAATATCTAGTGATTTGAATTTGTTGGATGTATTGTTTCTCGTTTCATTTTAGTTTATAATCTTGCAATCCGTGGCTGTAACTGAGAACATCGAGGGATTCCTCTAATGCTTTGTCCCATATACAGAAAGAATTAACAATGATATAGCTTCAAGAATCAACAGACACATGCTGTTTGAAGAGAGAGAGAGAGATAGAGGTCTGGAAGGGTTTAAATTTGATTTGTTTACTTCTTCTTTTTAAAAATATCTTAATATGTAAAAAATCTAAATAAAGCTTTTAAAAAAAAAATTATTAGCTAAATTATACAAAACTTTATTAAATTTTGGGTCAATTACGTGTTTTCTTGACATTTTAAAATTTAAATATAGCCTCCGTAACCTTTATATATATATATATATATATATTTTTTGTAAACCTCTTTATGTTTACTTATCATTATCTTTTCAATGGAAACTGTCTTGTTAGACTAATAGAAGACATATGGCATCCTTTAAGCATATGTAAATTACTAATTTTATAAAATTCCTTGAATTTTGACTCATTATAGAAGGAGTTATTCAAACATCAATAATTCAATATAATATATATTACAGTCGTTGTTGGAGAACAAACTAGCAATCAGGAAACGACAAATTTGGAGTGTGATGAATTAATTTGGAAGAGCATGATTGTTGGCCTCTGATGAGATTGGTTCGAGTTACTGTCCAAGTGTCCAACAGTGATAGCAATTATTGGTGACCCCCAAATTAAATAAAAAACAAAGAAACTTGAAGGCTCATTCATCAGTCTTCGCACATCACAGACCAAAGCTTTTGCTCCTTCACGGCTTCACCTTCCATATCCGCTTGGTTCGTTCCATTAATTCTCTTGTTTTCTAACCCTTTTTGAATTCTCTATCTCTAGGCTAGCTACTTGATTTGGTATATTATATTGGTGTATTTAGGCTAGCTAGCTGGTGTGTATGCTTCAGATTGGCTTACATTCTAATTTAGAATATTCAAGTTCATAGATTTGCATTGCAAAATTATTCATCCATCTGGGTTTTGCTTACAGGCTTCACATTGCTACCTCAGAGAGAGTTCACATGTTGGATTATTCACCAATTGCTCCGACTTTGCTTAGTCTCTCTTTCATCTTTATCATATATACCCGAGGCCGAAGTTAGTGCTTTCTTTTGTTACTAGCTTTATTCATTCAAGTTATGTTTAAGCACATTTACAATGTTAGTTTGATTTTGAACTGTCCAGATTTAATTTAATCTATTTGATTTTTATATTTTAAAGAACTTTTTTTTTTTTTTTTTTTTTTTTTTTAATATATGTTAAATTTAAAATAATAATAATATATTATAATTAGCACTTCTCATAAACCTCAAATCACATCTTCTCCGACTTCATATTTGTTTCAAGTGTATAATATCATACTCCATATTTTGTATCCTCACTTCACTTTGTTTCTTACCATTATTCTTCTTCTTGAATTCTTTGCCTTCCTGCTAGTTCTCAAATATGGATTCAGCTGCTGTGGCAGTAATTTCTGTTGTCATCATCATAGGTAGGACATAGAGCTACGATTTTCTTCTTTTGTTCTGGATGTGTTTCTCCATATTTTTGTCCCTTTTTTTGTGTTTGTTTGTTTGTTCTTACGACTTCTAACTGATGAGATATAACTCTTACCCCATTGCAGTTAAGATTACTGTGATTTATATGATATTAAGAAGAATATGTTACCCTCGTAGCTCCCATGAGCAGAAGCTTAGTGTGAAAACAGCAGAATTTCGGACATACACAATGGATAAGTTTCTAAATGAAATGGCAAGGGAAAAGCCAATAAGGTTCACATTACATACCCTAATGCTTGCAACTAACAATTACTCCAACATGTTGGGTTCAGGTGGTTTTGGATCAGTCTATAAAGGGACTTTTAGTGATGGAACCATTGTGGCTGTGAAGGTTTTGAATGGGAGCTCTGAGAAAATAGAGGAGCAATTCATGGCTGAAGTAGGCACAATTGGAAAGGTTCATCATTTCAATCTACTTCGCCTCTTTGGATTTTGCATTGAAGGGAATATTAGGGCACTAGTTTATGAGTACATGGGCAACGGCTCGCTTGAAAAGTATCTATTTAATAAAAAAAAGGCGTTAGGATTTAAAAAACTTCAAGAGATTGCGGTGGGAACTGCCAAAGGAATTTCGTATTTGCATGAAGAATGCCAACAGAGAATTGTCCATTATGACATAAAACCAGAAAATATCCTATTGGACAACGACTTCTGTCCTAAAGTTGCTGACTTTGGTTTGGCCAAGCTTTGTAATAGGGAAAATACTCATATTACCATGTCCGGAGGTAGAGGGACTCCTGGTTATGCTGCGCCGGAGCTTTGGATGCCATTTCTGATAACTTACAAGTGTGATGTTTACAGTTTTGGAATGTTGTTATTTGAAATCATTGGTGGGAGAAGGAACCTTGATATTAACCTCGCAGAAGAAAGTAAAGAGTGGTTTCCAAGATGGGTTTGGATAAAATTTGATAGTGGAGATTTAAATGAGATGATAACAGTATGCGGAATATTAGAGGAGAATGACAAGGAAATGGCAGAAAGAATGGTTAAAATAGCTCTGTGGTGTGTTCAGTATAAACCTGAGATGAGGCCTATGATGAGTGTCGTGGTGAAAATGTTGGAAGGTTCAGAAGAAATCCCACAACCTGTGAATCCTTTTCAACACTTCATGGATTCAAGTTTTCCAATACAATCATTTAAAACATCACAAATTGATACTAGTTTTACTTCTGGCTCTTCTATAACAACATCTAAACCTAGCACTTTGAATGCTACTCCTACCATGAGTAAGTATGAGATCCAAATAGCTTCAAGCCAGCATTAACACAAATGCAAATCTTGAAATATGTATTTTTTTTTCTCAAGTGATTTGATATTCTGTTGGATATACTCAGTTCCTAAATGAAATTGTTTATTCTTCCCCCTTGGTATTTTCCAAAGAATAAGGAAACTTTGATGAATTCGTTATACTAATATTATGAATCAAAGAAGCAGCTTTATTAAAAAAGGACATTTAGACGATATTTATAAAGCTTCCTCAATTTATCACTCATCTGCAACGATTTATTGAGCCATGTTATCAACTAAAAAGGGCTTTTTTTTAAAAAGGGTTAAGGTGCATTTTTCCCCTTAAAGTATGCGCCCAGGAGCAATTTTTCCCCTGAAGTTTCAAGCGTAGTAATGTTGCCCCCCGAAGTTTCAAAACGGAGCAATGTTGCCCCTCCGTTAAAAACCCTAACGGTCGACTAACCATTCAACGTTAGGGTTTTTAACGGAGGGGCAACATTGCTCCGTTTTTAAACTTTAGGAGCAATATTGCTCACAAAAAAATAGTAATTTTGCCCCTGAAGTTTCAAAAACGGAGCAATGTTGCCCATTTGTTAAAAACCCTAACGGTCAATTAACGGTCAACTAATGTTGACCGTTAGGGTTTTTAACAGATGGGCAACATTGCTCTGTTTTGAAACTTCAGGGGCAACATTGCTACGCTGAAAACTTTAGGGGTAAAATTGCTCCTGGGCGCATACTTTAAGGGCAAAAATACACCTTAACCCTTTTTTAATTAACTATTTTTATTTTTTTTAGCCTTTATTGATTTCCTTAATGCCATCAACTTCATTCATAGGCCCATATGTGTAAATTTCTGTAAATGAAGTATAACGTAATGTTCCATATATAATTATATATACTTCTAAATGCTTTGGTGAATTTTCATATCACTCTGCTCTATTTCATATTTCTAATCCTTCTATTTCATAATAATCTGAGTGAGAAACCCACAGCCACATATTGAAATGGATAAGATTGGCATTTGTTTGGTGGCAGCTAGGTCAATTTCTTTATGGAGGGTGATAAGTGTATATTTTATGATTAAATAGGTGTATATTTTATGAGAATTAGTTTGAATTATTGATATTATATACCTATTTAATTATCTTTTATTGATTTTTCCATCATTGAATCAAACTTAGGATCAAAGAATAAATTGACATAAAATCTACTCATATCCTATTTTAATGTGCGAGGAGATATTATATGAAAGAGAAGAGACAAAAAGCATATGGAGCTTGCAGCCATAAATTAAATAAAAGGAATAAAGACGTGAACCCCACATGCTAAAAAGAAAACTCGGATCCTAAGTTTGGTAATTAATTAAGAGGAGGAGACCTAAATTATAAATAGGAGGCGAGACAAGAAGAAGAAGGATCGAGAGACACAAAACAAGGAAGGAACAAAGAAGCAGAGGAGTAGCGGTTGAGTGTTTCAGTTCTCTTCATCATCTCTACGGAAGGACGGAAGGACTGTGGAGACGACGAAGAAATTTTCTTTCCTCTCTCTTTATTCTTTGAACCCGAATTGTTATCTTTTTGTTATGGATTTTGTTAGAGTCATGTGTGGTTAGTTGGTTTTGTAACCTAGAGGATCTATGAACTTGTGGGTGGATTGGATTTTCTTTTCATTATTTAGTTAAATTTGATATTAATTTTGGTTATTTAATCTTGTTTAGTTTTATCTATTTAGTGATTGACCGTCATTGAATATGATTTTGAGCATTAGGATTTACCTTGATGAAGGGAATCTTAATTAGGCTCGAGATTAAGTAATATGGATTAGATTACAATTTAATTTGCGATTAGGATAGATATATACCTAATGGCCCCATATAATTGTTGAAGAGTGTGTCCAGTTTTGTCTTGAGTAACTATGTTAGATATAACAAGTTATACTCAAGAGAGGGTTGTAAGTGGACCGACAGACACTTATAGCTATTTATACTCGAGATTAACAAAATTGATATTGAAGCTGATTAGATTAGTGAAAACAAGATTTATGAAGCTAACAAGGATTAGTGACTCGGGTTGCTCATTTGATTATTTTGATAGTTTTCTTATTTTTATTTTAGTTTTGATTTTCTTTTCCTTTATCTTAATTAAATTCAAGTTGTTTTGCCCAACTTAAATGAAATTGTGAAATTAATGCTTAACTAAAGTTGTAGGTATTAAGTCGGAACGATACTTTTCTTATCACTTTATTACTTGATACGGTCCGTACACTTGCGGAGTTTATAGGCTATAAAGTTTTACCCTATCAGAGGGTAATACTAATACCCTGTCAATATCGTGGGTAAGATTAGGTTATATTTGGGTAGAGGGAAAGATTATAGGGAGAAATTCATTCAGAAACCATATATGCATGATTTGTCTTGGGGATCCATGTATGATGACGATATATTTGAAGAAATGCATCAGCCAAAATGTCCATATCTAAAGTTCAATCAATATATATATATATATATTTTATGATAATGGTAAAAAATAATTTAAATATAAATTATATAAAGTAAGTAAATCAATTAATTATTTTCTTTCCTTGTTTTTTTTTTTTTTTTTGTTATTTAAGTTGATGCTATAGTTAAGATTTTTGGAACAACTATCCAACCGATTTTTTTTTTTTTTTTTCAAAAGTTGTTTTTTCAAAACAATTATATAAAACTGTCACGAGAGGAAAAAAAGAAATAAACAAGGCCTGAAAATTTCTAGTTCATGTGAGAGGCAGATTCTTGAGACTTGAGTTGACTGATTAATTAGGTCAGCAAAAATTTGTAAAGTAAAATAAGGAGTGTTTGAAAATGGAAAAATTCATGACATCAATAATGTCTCCCCTTATTACTGTTAGCTCGCCTCTTATTATTCTTACTCTTTTTGGTTTTAATTATAAGACAGAGTTGACTTTTTTAGAGAGATTATTGAAGCTAAATAAATTACTTAATTTATCATATATTGTGTATCCTTAGATTATACCACTCTAGTCCTATTTATAAGTCCACTTTGACCAAAAAATTTGGTCTTATTTATAAGTTTAGTTTCATGTAATAAATGAGATTGTAACAATTTTACCCATATTAATTATACCCATAAAGATAGAGAGAGAAGAAACAGTTTTAAAATACCCAATTATAAATGAGGGCAAAGTTGAAAATTTACCATCATAATCATTGAGATAACTTCCTCTCATTGGTATATGAGATTTGGTCAAAGTGGATTTATAAATAAGACCAAAGTGGTATATTAGTTTATTAGTCAAACTAATTAGTTTGGAGAAAAAATAAAAATAAAAATACTCTAAAGTAATTTAATCTCTCTAAAAAGTCAACTTTATCTTATATTTAGAATCGAAAGAAGTATTTTTTATTTGATTAATATTTTTGTTTTTCTTCTTGTTTTGCGTAAGTGGAAGTCACGTTCTTATAATTATTCTCTTGAACCTAAGCAGGCCTTGAGATGGAATATTCCCATGGTTAATTAATTAGGATTATATAAAATTCATTTAAATGATCCAATTATAAATTTTGAGTTTAATTTTTGTATTTTTTTTAAAAAAATAAAATTTAGTATTGGAAATATGATTGCATACTTCTTTCTGTGGAAAAAATTAAGTAGAAATCAATTAACTTTTCACGCGGTTGTTGACTCCGTCCAACGCTCTTGTAATTTGGATTGATTTGGAATCTTCTCATGGTTCACTAATTAGTTAAGAGTATAGGTGTTGAAAATTTAATTCTCTTGCGACTTTAACCATGCACGTAATAAATTGTTTGCCGTGTGTGATATTTTAATTGCGTTGTACTTTTGCGGATGAGCTTTTGGCAGTAAAATAAGAAAAAATTCACTTTATAAATGTGATTTGAATTTAGATTGATGGTGGTAAAAGTGATTTTTTCTTTAACGGAGACGTGTTTAAATTATTATTTGAAAAGTCAGTTGAAATAAAAAAAATGCATCAAAAGAACATGAATCTTATTGAATACTACATATATTAATATTAGTTGTATATGTTGGTATAATCGAAGATAAAAAATTAAATTTAAATACGAAAAAAATTTAAATCATTATTAAAAAATTATTAATTTAAGAGAATAATTGTAACTACAAGAAAATAGAAAAAAAAAATGAATACTACAAAAATCCAAATCTAATTACAAGAAAATAAAAAAAATAAAAAATCCCTGTGAAAACAACAAAAAGAGGCCCAAAGGTCACACATTATTTTATCATTCTGACATTTCCCTTTCTCTCCTGCCTTATTCAACAGCCAATGCGCTCTCATCGCTCAACCCATTAGTGTTCAAGTTTAAAGTGCTTTTTGGATATAAGCTTAGTTAAAAATAAGTTAACCCAAAGGCTTTTTTTCCTACTACTAATGCCATTGGGTTGTTTTCCTTCAAAAGATCTCTAAAATCTCTCTCTAATCAGGCTCTAAGAAGTCCACGCACCAATCCCATGAAAAAAAGAGCCTATTATTGGGCCTTTTAGGTTAACGGTAGAAGTGGTGGTTTATTTTCTATTTGACTTCTGTAAAAACTCAATAGGAAAAAAGTTAGGTTGTAAATGTGATTTGGGTTTGGATTGACGATGGCAAAAGTGGTGTTTTTTAAAAATGGAGACGTGTTTGGGTTAGGAGTAAAAAAGTAAATTAAGATAGAAATGACTAAAAATGACAAAAATCTTATAAAATATTAATATTAGTTGTATATAATGCAATAACTGAACATATATTTATATTTAAAATTGAAAAAAGGAAAAATAAATATATTTATTATTTAAAAATATATTTATATTTATATTTACTTTCATTATCAAGAATTTTCATGGAAGGATTTAAATTTTGGTGGTATAATCCCAAATTATGTTTTTGGAAAAAAAAAAAATAAATAAATAAATATAAATACAGAAATTGTTAAAAAGAAAAAAAAAAAAAAAAAAAAAAAAAAGGAAGAAAGAGTATGAAGCGAGTAGGAGAATTTACATCCAATATGAATAAATCTCATCCAAGACACATTGCATAAATATGCCAGTAGAAGAAAGAGGGAGAATAAAGTTTGACAGGGCCACACACATTTTTCTCTACAGTCGCTTCAACGCTCGAAATGCACTGTAGAAGCTCCATCAGTGAGCTTTTAGATTAATGGGCGTTTTTTGTAAAGGCCCTTTTCAAAAAAAGCCAACTCAAACACATCATGGTGGGTTTTTTCTTCACAAACTCTTTCCATTGGGCTTGACGCTTCAAACGCTTGTGAAACGTTCAAACCAAACAGACACATTAACGAAAGAGAGCAAAGTGTTGGAAACGAGGGTGAACGGCAAGAAAAAAAAAACAGCAAGGAACAACCGCATTAATCAAATTAATCTAATTTGTTTAAAAGCTCCAAAGGATTAAATTTGAGTGAATCGATTAAAATGCATCTTATTTAGTTGTGTAAGATATTTTATAATTAATTGAGGTAGATATATAAATAGATTGACAAAAATTTATAAACATTAATATTCTAGATTAGCTTATTGAGTTAAGTTAAAATTAATTTAGCGAGGATAAGATATAAGAAACAAATAAGGGATTAGTGACTCTAGGTTGTCTATCTTGATATTAGAATTTGTTCTCTCGTGAAAAGTCTTTGCTAGTGTTAGTTTTCTTGTTTTTGTTGAATTTATTTTTACTCATATTGAAAACAATTATGATTCATTCAACTTAAACAAAAGAAGAAAATTTAATTCATAATCACTAGTTTGATTGAATCTCTATGCGAAAATCTTCATTTGTCATTTACTATTTTCACTACTCGTATGCTTGTAGTGGTTAATTATTTTTTTGTAGTATCAAGTGGATTCAAACCCGCCCTCCCACTTATTTAGGAGATTTTCATGCACAAGGTTACAACTCCTTTAGCAAAATTTAATAACTTTGACACAATTTGAAACAAAAAATCCAATTTAGAGAAGAAATAAAGATACCTCTCGGCAGCCAACATACTATTGGTTAGGCTGTGAAAAAGAGAATACGAGTTTGAATTCTGAGAATTGTATTCTATACTCAAAGTCTTAAAAAAAACGGAAACCTTTAATAATAATAAAAAAGATAACTCGCAGCAGTGACAAGAAAAATTCTGAATGAAATTAATGAGAAAAGTGGGAGCTTATTCGCCGAAGCTTCAGTTTTTTTTTTTTTTTTTTTTTTGACGAAGTTGGATCCATGGGGTGGAAAAACGCACAATATATGAAGATTATCATATAAGATAGAAAATTCACAATGAATTTACCTTGAGATTAATTATAATTGTTATCATCAAAACAAGAGAACTAACAATATCAACACGCATATATATGAATACACACACACAAATATATATATATATATATATATATGGACACACACATAAACGTGCACACACACATATATATATGTATATGTGTGTGTGTTTATATATGTACACACATATACATTGAAAGGCGCGCACACACACACACAGATATACATAAATGTACACACATACTCACTCACAGATATATATGTTTGTGTGACTTTATATAGACACACAAATGTAATAACCAAAAACCAAATACACTTGAGAGAACAAAATAAGGGTATTTTAGGAAGAAATTGACAAAAGTTAGAATGTTGTCTTATAATTAGGATCAAAACCAACTCTCAAATGTTGTCTTATAATTAGGACCAAAGGAGTATTATATATACTTTTTCTATAATGAATAGATAGATTCATCTTTAATGTATTTCGTGGGACTTTCTTTTTTTTTTTTTTTTTTTTTTTTTTTTTTGGGGGGGGGGGGGGGGGGGGGGGGGGACTCGTGGTACTGACATTAAAGATGAATCTATCTATTCATTATAGAAAAAGTATATATAATACTCCCTCCGGTCCTAATTATAAGACAACATTCTAACTTTTGTCAATTTCTTCCTAAAATACCCTTATTTTGTTCTCTCAAGTGTATTTGGTTTTTGGTTATTACATGTGTGTGTCTATATAAAGTCACACAAACATATATATCTGTGAGTGAGTATGTGTGTACATTTATGTATATCTGTGTGTGTGTGTGTGTGTGCGCCTTTCAATATATATGTGTGTACATATATAAACACACACACATATACATATATATATATATATATATATATGTGTGTGTGCACGTTTATGTGTGTGTCCATATATATATATATATATATATATATATATTTGTGTGTGTGTATTCATATATATGTGTGTTGATATTGTTAGCTCTCTTGTTTTGATGATAACAATTATAATTGATCTCGAGGTAAATTCATTGTGAATTTTCTATCTTATAGTAACTTGATGTTTTTGTAAAGAAAGCTTGAGCCAATACTTTTTAATAAAGCTTTGATGAGAATCTTAACTTGAAGTCAGTTTGCCATACCTCAAGTTAATTGCGCTTAAAATTTAAATATTCTCTTTCGTGCCTGAATGTATCTTTTTAACTTGAAGTTGAGAACTTAATACCTCAAGTCAAAATCGACTTCCTGTGCTATCTCTTCCTTTGACTTGCAAGTTAATATCAAGTTAAACTTTCTCTTTTAAGTTGGCAATATCAATATCAAGTTAACTTCTTATTTTAAGTTAACTTTCTCTTTGAACTTAAAACATGAAGTTATCGTTGTTGACTATCAAGTTAACTTCTTATTTCAACATGAAGTTATCGTTGTTGACTATCAAATTAACTTCTTATTTTAAGTTAACTTTCTCTTTGAACTTAAAGCATGAAGTTATCGTTTTTAACTTTCTCAAGGTAACTTCTTATTTCAAGTTAACTTTCTCAAGTTTTCTCTTTGAACTGAAAAGCCAATATTATATCAAGTTAACTTCTTATTTTAAGTTAACTTTCTCTTAAGCTCATATCAAGTTAACTTCTTATTTCAAGTTAACTTTTTCAAGTTTCCTCTTTGAATTGAAAAGCCAATATTATATCAAGTTAACTTCTTATTTCAAGTTAACTTTCTCTTTGGACCGAAAAGCTCATATCAAGTTAACTTCTTATTTCAAGTTACCTTTCTCTTTGAAAAGACTTTAAGTTATCGTGTTTGACTTGCCGAGCTAACTTCTTATTTCAAGTTAACTTTCTTTTTGAACTTAAAAGCAAATATCAAGTTAACTTTATCTTTCAAAGTATAACTTGAAGTGCTCTAGTCAACAACCGATTGCATCATCTCTTTTACACTTGACTTTCTCAATATCAAGTTAACTTTCTCGTCATATATCAAGTTAACTTCTTATTTCAAGTTTACATTGTTTTTAACTTGAAGTTAACTTTATCAGATTTGGAAATTACCGTTTGCGTAAACTGAAAATCAATTGATTATGATTTTGTTTCTTCAAATCATTACTCATTACTATTCTTAATTGCATTTAATCAATTTGTTAATGAGTTACAAATTATGAGAATAAGAATCAACACAGGATATTGACTATAGCAATCCGGCATTTATTAAACTTGCCTATTCGAGAAGCTCAACCAACAGACATACCTCTACAACATTCTGGGCAAGAATATTTCATTTCCTTTGCTAGGTCTCAACGGTCATAATCACAATTACAGGAATAATGACAGCGATTATTCAACGATCATAATCACAATCACATGAATAATGACGGCAATTACTCAACGGTCATAATCACAATTACAGAATGATGACAAAGATTATACAACGGTCATAATCCACTACAAAAAAATCAGTTTTAGCGACGGAAAAAAATCTGCGCTAAAAAGGGTTTTTCCGTCGCTAAATGAATTTGCGGAATTCGTCGTCAAAAAAATCCTCGTCACAATTGCGATGGATTTTCAACTATCCATCGCAAATTTTGAATTTAGCGACGGAATGTTTATTCCGTCGTTAATTAGTGACGGACTATAAATCCGTCGCCAATCCCTCGGGTTTAGCGACGGATTTATTTCCGTCGCTAACCCTTTAGGATTAGCGACGGAAATAAATCCGTCGCTAAACTCGAGGGATTAGCGATGGATTTATAGTCCGTCGCTAATCCCAATGGGTTAGCGACGGAAATAAATCCGTCGCTAAGTTAAATTTAATTTTTTTAAAATTTAATTTTTTTTTTTTCATTTTTTTAATTTTGTTTTTTTAATTTTTTTTTAAAATTGTTTATTCCTATCACAAATATTGATTTTAATTTTTTTTTGAGAAATTAATAAAAAACGTTTAAAAATATGATAATAAACCCGTATATCATAAAAACATTAAATAACAATCGGAAAGAGTTTTACACATCGAAAACAAAATATAAATAATATTGTTTAAAAGAAAATCTACTAAAAGATAGTCTAAACAGAACAACATCATCATTATCATCAACACCACCATCATCATCCACACCACTAGGAGCCTACTCCTTACCCTTGTCTTTCATTAGGGATAGGAGTTGAAGCCGCATCTCCCTCATCATCTCCCGTTCTTGAGTCATCTCGCATCATCTTCTCCTTTATCATCTCTTGTTCTTGAAGCATCGTGCTTCATCATCTCCTCGTTCCTCAATCATCCGCGCCTCATTATCTCCTCGTTCTCGAGTCATCATTGTCTTGTCCGCTCGGCTCCGTTTGCTTGACTCATCTGCGCTGCTTGCTCCTCCACCAATGCCTTCATCTTTTTTATCTCATCTACAAATGTATTAGGGAGTACGTTTATTTTTTGTACATCATTTAAATAGACCAGGGAATGAAAATGTCACAATCAATAGCAAATGTATAACGTTTACCTACAGAAACATCTTCGGTCTTGGGATGAGGAGCGCTTCATTTGCTTCAGTCGGCCCGCAGAGCCAAGGAACCCAAAGACTCTCCCTTTCTTGGTAAATCCGCCTGCAGCCTCAAAGAACAGACTCTCGTTATCGGACTGAGACGATAAGGGGTCGGTCCCACTCTGCGAGGCTCTATCCTGCGACGCCTTATGAAAGGTTTCCTACAAGCACAAAAATACATAAATAAGACATGTGAAATAATATAAATATGGTGGTGCACGAAACAAATAATAATTGCAATAAATGTCTCACCACTATTTGCTTTGCCTTGGGGTTAATCCATTGCCTCTCACTCCCTTCAGACTGCTTGGAATGGGTCCGCTCAAAGGTAACCCACTCAATCGATCCTGCAGAACTTCCCGTACTCGCTTTGCAAACACAAATGATGACCTTAATTAATTACTTCACAAGACAAAATATTGAATACTTAAATAGAAAATAACATGTACTCACAATTTTTCATCGATGCTCACTAATTGGAATGGAGCCACCAACATATGACGGTCCTTCCATTCTGGCCCTATTTTGCTTATTTTTGTCACTTTTGTTATGAAACTTGGGATCCTGGGCCCATTTTTGAATTAATTCATCTGCAGTGTCGGGTTGAATCCAATCTTGCTTACCTCTGTGCCTTCTCAATTTATAACACCTCTCAGACAACCACCGGCCTCCCTTATAGTTATAAGATTTTTTTTCAGATTTTCACGATCTTCAGGCAACGTCTTATACTCACGCTAAATCAATAATGAATAATTAGTGCTTTAAATTTTAAAACGCTTAATGATAAAACACACAACTTACCAAGAACTCTTCGAACCAACGATCCCGATTCGCCTTAGGGATTTGTGTCCAACTCGCCCCAAGGCCGATTGAAATTACTAATATTTGGTTCAAGATCCAATCCGCAACCTGATTATAAGGGTAAAATCTGAAGATAGAGGACGGATGCAAATATTAGCATACCAACTAAAGGTAGAAAATCGTAACATTACCGGTAACTTTACATGACTTACTTGTTGTCGCTGTGCAAACGATCCAAAGCTTCCCCTGTCAGGGATCTACCGTTCCCGATGGGTGTACTTGGAGGAACTACCTTCTTCCCTAACCCGGCTCGAGGCGACGTAGTGTCTTTGAAGGAAGGAATGTCAACTATATTGAAGATGTTTGTACATAGATGGTTAAAGAGAACTTAACATATGTAAATCAATCAGAAATTGTAAAGTAAACCTGCTCTGCCCCTTGCTGTGGATCACTGGAAGTTCCTAGCACACGTGCACCGCCCATAAAAGAGTCGGTGGTAGACGGAGAAGATGACATATGAAGTGACGGTGAAGATGACATATGAACTGACGGTGAAGATGAGATATGATCAAGTGGCGGCAACTCTGGGGAACCGGCGAGCCCTCTGCCTACAGAGGGGGCAGATGGCGTCGGCCTACCCCTTTGATAGGATAGGGCCGAGATCGACCACCACCATGTCCACTACCTGAACGCCCTCCTGTATGCTCCATCTCTGAACACTCATAAACATTATGTCAAAATGTATATAATTAAAGTTAAGAAATTTAATTAATGACACTGGCGAAGTAGGATGTATCTAGTATAATATATCGTCATGAACAAAAAACTAACACAAATCAATCGGACGATTCCTGTTCTTCGACCTCTGCTTCCATGCCTTCCTCTCGAGTCTCATAATCGTCGAACTCGATTCACTATCGAAAAAAATCCTCTCGCCTCATCGTCTCGATTCCTCATCGTCAATTTGAATAGGAATAAACTCTAACTCCACAAGAGAATCGAATAGATTGCTCGGTATATCATCGTCGGCAACGTTTACAGGCAAGACATGTTCCGCATCAGCTTGGAACGGTTCCTTCATATCGTCATTTGTTTCCGACTCTTTGGACTTGGGTATAATATTTCGTGCTTTGGTTTTGATAACTCCCCTCCACCCTTGGCGGGATGTGGGGTATGATGTACAAGAAACTTGTTCCGCCTGTTGAGCAAGGATGAAAGGGTCATAACCAACTCGTATATCTCCTTGTCCAAAGTGGATCTCAACATTTCCATATTTGTCCACTTTTGTCCCACGCGGACTGTTATCAAACCACTCACATTTAAAAAGGGTCACCAACTTGTCCCACGGGTAACTCAGCTGAATTATGTTAGTTAACTTCCCGTAGTAGTCGACCTTCACCCCATCAACTTGGTCACCTCGACAACATACACCGTAATTGCAACATACTGTACCTACATTCGCTAACAAATCTGAAAACCGATACCCATTGATTAAATATTTGTTGCACCGGTAACAACTATTGTAGCTCCATAAGATAAACTCCATGCAACTTCATTGGGATCTGGTGGATTTTTCACGAAGTACTCTTGAAACCATTTTGGAAACTAAGAGTTCGTGAATTGATCAACTTGGGATTCCGACATTGAAGGATTTTCCGATCGGACCCAATTAGAGAAGTAACTGTAAGAAAAAAATGAAGTTAATACTTCAATACTTACCGTAATGAAGAAAAAAGAAACAATCTCTCGAAAAAAACATGACAATCATGACTCTTCATCCCGAATAACTTCGCCTGTGCATGTTGACACATCTTTTCAAGTTTGACGCATAACCGTCCGGAGTTTTAGGTCTTTAACCCATTATAACAACTCTAAATTCTGTTGTTTGTTGAATATGTACGGCGCTCTAGGTTTGGAAGGCCGCCCGTGGCATTCTCGCACCAAATTCAAATCGCCTTCGCAAATCGCTTCTATGTCCAGTCTTGCATTGACTGTGTCCTTCGTCTTGCCCTTGGTGTCCATCACGGTGTACAGAATATTGCAAAACACATTCCTCTCAATATGCATGACATCGAGATTGTGTCTTAACAATTGATCTTTCCAATATGGTAGTTCCCAGAATATGCTGCGTTTGTTCCAATGATGATCAACGCCGTATCCCTCGAGGTTATTTGGAAGTAGCCCCCTCTTCAACACTTTGAATGTACTTGACCTTGTCCCATACTTCTTGGCCACTTAAACGATGAGGTTGATCTGCTCGTTCAACCACATTCTGCGCGAAGTCTTTTCTATTTCTCCTAAACGGATGATCAGGGGGTAGGAATCGCCGGTGTCTGTCAAACCAATGACTTTGTGACTATGTTCCAAGGTAAAACCCCTGTTCATTCAAGACATACCGGGCATGCAATCTTTCCCGATGTTTGCCGACCACTCAACATCTCATATGCGGGGAAGTCATTTATCGTCCACATTAAGGCAAAGATGCATTGTGAAATTCTCGGCTCAATGATATATCATACGTTAGAACCCCTTCACCACAATATCTTCAGCTCGTCTATCAAAGGCCCGAGGTACACATCTATCTTCTTTTTTTGGGTTGGATGGCCCGGGATTAACGCGTTAAGAAACAAAAATTCTCTTCTCATGCACATAGAAGGTGGGAGGTTGTACGGTGTCACAATGACAGCCAACAAGAATAAATCCTACCCGTATTGTCGAAAGGAGCGAACCCATCCGAACATAGACCAAGACGGACATTACGGGGATCCATAGCAAAGAAATGATTCGCCTCGTCAAATTTACGCCAAGCTTCGGCATCAGATGGATGCGTCACAAAGTTTTCATCCCTGTGATGCTCCCGGTGCCATCTCATGTGAGCAGCTGTTTGTTCTGATGCATACAATCTCTGAAGTCTAGGCACGAGAGGAAAGTACCACATCTTGCATAATGCTTGATGGGTCGTTTTCCTTCCATTCCTCACAACTTTATATCTGTCATGTCCACAGAATTTACAATTGGTCACCAAGATCATCTTTGTAATACAACATAGATCCTATGGGGCAGCAATGGATTTTTTCACATCCAAGCCCTAGCTCTTTCATCTTTTTCTTTGCTTGACAAAAATCCTTCGGTAAATTATTGTCTTTGGGAACAACCTTACTCATGATCTGCATCATTTTGTTGTAATTCCTCTCACTCATATGGTGATCAGTCTTCAAGCTTAGTGTTACTAGGGTAGCCGATAGCGATGAATATTCACTATTTTCGAAGTGTTCACAACCTTCCCACAACGGACGTTGCGCTTCTTGAAGCATTTTATAGAACCTATCGGCTTTTGGATGAGGATCCTCTCCCATGTATGATGGTTGAGTATGTGTATCGGTCTCCTCTCCCATGTATGACGGTTCAGCATGAGTAACGGGATCGAAATATTGGCCGATCGACCGTCCCGCGGCGTCCCATAACCAACCGCGATATTGATTAAGGTTGTCTCGATGACTACTTGTTCCCATAATAACCACTCGATGTCCGGTGGACTTCGCCATGACATTCCCAACACTCATAATCCTTCATGAATCCCTTTTTACACAAATGGATTTTCACCGTCTCCGAATCTTGAAATCTTAAACATCTACATTTGACACATGGACAACCGATCGCCTACTTGAATTAGGTGAATGTGCCAAAGCAAATTCGATGAACTCTTTCAAACCCGCCAAGAATGGTTGAGTTAGTTGTCTTCTCTCGCTTAGACGATTGTACATCCAACTCCTATCACGATCGCCCTCCATACTTCCTAGCTATGGCAATTATTAATCTAATTAACATCTCGATTATGCCACAAATATATATATATATATATATATATATATATATATATATATATAAGTGCCGCCAACCAATTGACACTCACTCAAGAAATTAAGAAACCAACACATGCATTGAACTAATAATGTAATTTTATAGTTGTAATAAAATTCAAGGTTAATGAATTATAATCTTTTAATTGTTCAAATTATCCATCCATATGTATAACTTGTTGACCAATTTTTCACAAACAAAAAAAGAAAGATAAATAAAATATGTAATTCATATTCTAATTACATATTTCAAATTCTATATATTATATATACGAAATTCTATAATAAAATAAAAAGTTATAAATTAGAATACTCTAATCCTAATAAAATAATTATATAAATTAATATATATATATATATATATAGAAATTTAAATATATTAAATAAATAATATTATATTCTTATTCTTAATTTTTTTTAAAAAGAATATACTAATTAAATATTCTAATAAATTGAAAAATGAAATAGAAATATTTATTAACATATTATAGATTATTAAAAGATATTTCCTAAATTGACATCTTCCTCAAACTTAGTATATAAAACTAGTTTAATTAAGTTACATATATAAAAGCAATATAATAGTAGTAACTTAAAAGGTGAAACAGAATCCGATGTTCACCCATAATAAGAAGAAATTATTTCATGCATGTACACAAAATAAACAGAACATGTACACCTTATTTTTTTTTACCACAACATAACCATATACATAAACTTTTCAGAGAAATAAGAGGCATATGACTAATAAAGACAACAACATTATAACTATTTTAACAAGAAAATTTACCACATCAAAATCCATACATGCAATTGTAGTTTTTTTAGGTTTTCAAATTTTTCTACCCGGACTTATCATGAAAGAACAAATATCAAATATTATAGGAAGTTGTTAGACTTACCCGGAGGTTCACCACAAGTAAGGAGTGCCGAAGGTTGTGAGGGCAAGGAGGAGCGAGAGGAGAACCCAATCACGAACTAGAGGCCACCCAACTCACTTGATCTTCGCCTCCAATACACCAAGAAAATTTTGACCTTTAGTGATTATACTACTTTAGGAAAGGTAGAAGAGAGTAAAATAAATAGTCATAGTTCTCACCTTAATCTTGATCTTCCTAAGCTTCTTGGACCTTTGTAGGCCACAACGGGAGGATTGCCCGAGCAACCTAAGAAGAAGAGGGGGGGTCGGCGAGGAAGGGGGTGGGGACGACGAGATGGGGGAGGGGAGGGGGTGGGGGACGATGGAAGGAGGAGGAGGGGTAGGGGACGACGGATGGGGAGGGGGAGGGGGTGGGGGACGAGGGAAGGAGGGGGTTGGGGGGCGATGGAAGGGGAGGGGGAGGGTTGGCGGTGGAAGGGGGTAGGGTGGGGACGATGGCGGAGGGGGCCGACGATGGGGGTGGGTGGGGTTGGGGGAGGGGGACGGGGGAGGGGGCTTGTTTCGAGTAAATTGAAAATGGGGGGGGGGGGGGGGGGATCGGCGGCATCTGCGACAGATTGAAGGTCCGTCGCAATCCCGGTAGGGGTTGCGACATATTAAATGTCCGTCGCTACCCTTCTTTGGGGTTGCGACGGATTTAATGTCCGTCGCAACCCCGAGGCCGGGATTAGCGACGGACAATTTATCCATCGCTACCCCCAGCGAACATCTAATCCGTTGCTATTTTCTGAAAAAAAAAATTATTTGTTTTCTCTGTAATTTGCGACGGATTTTCATTTCCGTCGCAAATTCTCAAGTTTTTGAGACGGAAAATTTTCCGTCGCTAAATCCGTAGCTATTTTCGATTTTTCTAGTAGTGATCACAATTACAGGAATAATGACGGAGATTTTTCCGACTCTTCTGCTTCATCTCTAACGGTCATGTTAAAGAGCCTCAACGGATATTTCTTCAATCTTCAACTACTATAAATACTCAAAGGATTGAATTCTTCAACAACGAACAACGCATACAGAGACAAAGCATACAAAGTGTCCAATTTCTATTCTGTATATATCTTCGGATATTACTGAGCTTCAGTGTTCATCATTTATCTACTCTGTGAGAGAGTTTTATCAATTGTCTTATATTCGTTCAAATCTCAAGATAGAGGTATCTTGAGTGTGGGTGTACAATTATAACTTGTAAGGGGGAGTAAGTCCTAGGGAGAAAGGATCATTCTGAGTACAGAGTGTGTATTGTGTCTTTGGTTATTTGGTTACAACTTGTAAGGGGAGTAAGTCCTAGTGAGAGGATTACTCGAGAGTTACAGAGTGTGTAATCAAGTTACTAGATAATGAAATCCCGGAGTGTCTGGGTACTGGAAGTAGTTCAAGGAGTTGGACCGAACCAGTATAATTCCTCTGTGTCATCTCTCTTTACTTCTTCACTGCTTTCATTGTTTATCCATCATACCGCGAAAGAATATTTGAGATCACCTATTCACCCCCCCTCTAGGTGATATTCCACCTTCAGATATATGTATGTGTGTGTGTGTACATATATGTATATGTGTGTGTGTCCCTGTTAATATATATGTGTGTGCATATATAAAAACACATATACATACATATAGATGTGTGTGTCCATGTATATATATATTGTGTGTGTGTGTGTATTTATATATATGTGTAGATATATGTATGTATATATGTGTGTGTATCAATATCTGTATGTATACATACACACACACATATATATATGTTTATATAGTAAGACTATTATTTCAATTAAAAAGCACGTGGAAAGGAAAATACTAAGTCGGAGAGGTATGTGGTAAGGGTTATTATTCACTTTCACTTATGTCATTTTAAATTTATATAAGGACATTTTAAGAAAATGAGTAAAATTAACTAATTTAACTTCTCTCCTTAATCTCCCCAAAATCGGTTAAATATGTCCTATAATTAGGACCGGATGGAGTAAGATTTATCAAAATCAAGATTGGTTTAAATTGAGGTTCTTACTTCTCTATTATTTTATTAGATCCAATGCCAAATTTTAACAACAACAAAATAATAATATTCATAAGAGATTATACAAAAATTTATAAGTGTATACACACATTAGCAACAAATATGATTAAACAACTTGACTTATATAAGCAATAGCCTTAACATAAGTTTTATGTGTTAAAAAAAAAAAAAAAAAACAACTATGTAAATATGATTGAACACTTTGTTAGCGGAAAAAAAATCAAGTAGAAGTCAATTAAATTTTACACGGTTGTGGACTCCCGTTCAACATTGAGACGTGGATATTTTGGCTCCATCCAACACACTCTTGTGTCTTAGAATTGTTTTGGCAAATTGAAGTTTCATTTGGATTGATTTTATGACTACGAAACTTGTGTAATGTTTTTATCTCTCAAGCAAGGGCGGAGCCAGGAATTTTACTGAGGGGCGAAAATAAAAAATATTATATTATAAATAATAATACTTAAAATACAATACAGATCTATCATACAAAAAATTGAAATAAATATATTATAGAAATTCAAGCTGTGACATTCACCTTGCATATTACTAGAAATTCAAGCTTATTTTCATATTGTTAAACTTATTTATAATTGAATCCGTGCTAAAATTAAAGCATGTGACGTTCATCTTGCACGTTGCTAGCGCAAATTAAAGCCTATAATTCATTTCATTCACCTCGCTTGCCAGCTCCATCATAGCCTTGTCCTCAAATATTTTGAACGTCAAGATTATGGTGACGAAGAGCGTTGAGTATTTTTTGTTTCAAAGTCTTAGCACTTGTATCTTCCAAATGTACAAAACTGAAAAATCTTTTCCTTATAAAACCATCTTTATCGATGTATCTCAAAATAATAGCAATATGCTCTTTTGCATAAAGAATTTTCTTTTGAATTCAAGGGGAACTATATGATGCATTTTGAGGAGCTTTTTCTAAAACAATATGAAGAATTCCTTTTGACAAATATTTTTTTTTTAAAATAAAAAAATAAAGTAGGAGGGATGCAGTGTTATCAAAAGTGGAAGCTCAGATTTGTGAACTTAAAAGACAATAAGGTTCAAAAGGATAAAGACCCACGGCGCAAATCTAGAAGTTCAAAGATCAAAGGGCCCAAAACTGCAATAGAGACGCAGTCATGCACATATAATCTGATGTATTTTTTTTTAAAAAAAAAAAAAATTAGGGGGCCCACCCTAGCCCCCCTATTCCACCTATGCTCTCAAGTGACATGGACGAAATAACATATATTTAGATTATTTTAATTAAACACACTTTTGAATGTGTAGTATTATTAGTGAGGGTATGAGATTTATAATATGATATATATTACATGGCTAATTAAATTGCATATGTTGATGTATTTAATTAATAAAAAATTGCTAACAAGAAGTTGGTTTGGTTTGGGATTTTAATGACCTATCCTTCTACAGCTAGTGTGTGAGGAAGATGAGGAGACGTTTCTTTGAAATTTTGTTCAAACGTGTTTTTTTTTTTTTTTTTTTTTTTTTTTTTTTTTTTTTTTTGAAAGGTACAGGGCAAGAAAAAGAATTAGACTATGAAATCCAGCCCTCAAAACACAGCAACCTAAGTGCTAGGACAGCAGCGACAGGCCATCTGGTCTTTCAAACGCGTTAAATGGGGACCATATCACTTCTTGTCCAAGTCAGCGTACGTATGTACAGATGCACTTGTTGATAACTGCACACATATAAGACATTGTACACACGATCTATCTGATCACTTGCCTTTTTCTGTTCATCATTCATGCTCCTCTCAGTCGATTTGCTTGCTCTTTTGCGCCATTATTATTTATTCAAGTTTTATTAAGAATTAAGACGACGAGATCGAGTTCCATGTCTCCTCCACCGCCGTTTACTGTCTCAATGGGTGATTTTTCACTTACACCGCCGGATCCGGAGGATCAATTGAGTGACACGGTTGATTCTGCCATGAAATGGTCAACGGCTGCGAGTGTTGGTATGACCCTATTAATCTTAATTCATTCGCCTGAATTTCACTTTCCCTTTCCTCTTATGTTGAGTGTGTGTGTCTTGATTCATTCCCCTGAATTTCACTTTCCCTTTCCTCTTGTGCTGTGTGTGTTAATACTTAATTCTTCATTTTATATCCTACCGAGGCAGAAACCATAAATTTAAGGGTTGGGGGTGCCTGATGCACCTTTGGTGCTGCCCCAAGAAAAATCCCCCTGCCAAATTTTTTATAAAACTTTTTTATCATTAAGTTCTATATAAAATGAGTGACATTTTTAATGTTTATAGTTAAAAAATAGTGTTGTTTTCAATTTTTTCAAAAGATTTTTTCTAGATTTAATACTCTAAAATTGTGTTGCGTGTTTTAGAAGTGAAAATTTATATGCAATTCCAATTGGATTTTCAGTTGTCACGGTGGTGTTGATTATAGCCATTATGGCAATAGCATAAGCCATTGTTAAGTGCTTGAAGAGAGCACCAACAATGTCGGTGATTCCATCTCAAATCCAGATTTCAACAACAGATCATACGGCTTCAAACAACGACAAGGAAATTGCATTAGCCATACCAGCAGATTCAGATTCGCAAGAAGAAATGGAGTTTGCGACTATGGAAAGATTCCTCAACAACATCAACCAAGAGAAGCCCATCAGATTCTCACCTGAGGAACTCAAACAAATCACAAAGAACTACACAACTATTTTGGGTTCTGGTGCTTTTGGGGTGGTTTATAAAGGTGAATTGCCAAATGAGGAGAAAGTTGCAGTCAAAGTTCTCAACGGTATGGATCTTGGTACAGAAGAACAATTCAAGGCAGAAGTTAGCACCATTGGAAGAACTTACCATATCAACCTTGTCAGGCTATATGGCTTCTGTTTCCACAGTGACAAGATAGCTCTTGTATATGAGTTTGTACCAAATGGTTCTCTCTGCATTTTATTATTGGGCAGTCTCAACACACAAGTTGAGTTTGGGAAGCTTCATGAGATTGCGATTGGAACAGCGAAAGGAATCGCCTACTTACACGAGGAGTGTCAACATAGGATCATTCATTATGATATTAAGCCAGAGAATATACTTCTTGGCCTGAACTTGGAACCAAAAGTAGCAGATTTTGGTCTCGCGAAACTTTGTAGCAGAGAAAGTAGCCATGTGAATATGTCACACTTCAGAGGAACAAGAGGGTATGCTGCACCTGAATTGTGGAAGCTTTATCCTGTAAATCATAAGTGTGATGTTTATAGTTTTGGTATTGTTCTGTTTGAAATTGTGGGGAGGAGAAGGCATTTTGATAGTGGTTATAGTGAATCACAACAATGGCTTCCAAAATGGGCATGGGACATGTTTGAGAACAATGAATTACCAATGATGCTTTCACTGTTTGGGATTGGAGAAGAAGCAGCCAGGGGAAAAGCTGAGAGAATGATAATGGTGGCTCTATGGTGTGTTCAATATTTGCCTACTGATAGGCCTCTTATGAGTAATGTGATGAAGATGTTGGAAGGTGACATAGAAATCTCTCCACCACCATTTCCCTTTCAGAATTTGGTGTCTAAACCAAATTTTACACCACAAGGAACCATTAATGAAGATTCAAATACTTCTTTTTTTGAATTAAGGAAGCATGCATTGACAGTTTGAGGTTATAAGTAGGACCGAACTAGCCACGTCCCCATTTAGATGCTTCTTCTACTTCATTAGTAGTGATATAATCTTCTAAACATAATCTGTACCATGTATACTGATCTGTCCATGCAGGAAAAAAAAAAGTGGAGATCATGCTTCGTTTCTTAGTACCTTAGTTCCTTTTTTTTTTTTTTTGGGCAAAGCTTATCATCAACTTAGTTGATAGGAACAAATATCAACCATCCAGAATTAAAATTGTATGGTCCAGCTAGGCACGTACGTCTCAAGTTACGTCTCAAGTTGTAAGCCTTTGACCAAGCCTTTGTCCTTCTTTTGGTTGATTTCGAAACTTGTGTTTAAATTAAAAATGTCTTGTTAATACGACTTGAAACTGAGAAAAGACAAAAGTGGGAGAAAACAATATTCTCATTAATTGCTCTGTTCACTGTACAATGCTACTTATTTATACACGTTGGACTAAAGACTGATCAGTTACAACAAACTATATAAAGTTACAAACTAACTAATAAACTTTAACTTTATGTTACAAACTCCGTTACCCCCCCAAAAGCTGGGGCATATATATTGATCATTCCAAGTCTAGACAAAAGACTATGAAAAGGTTGAGGATCAAGTGGCTTTGTAAAAATGTCGAACAAGTTGATTGATCTTTGCGGACGAGAATTAGACGGATGATCCCGGCTTGAACCTTATCTTGAACAAAGTGGCAATCAAGTTCAAGGTGCCTAGTCCTTTCATGGAAGGTAGGATTAGAAGCAATGTGGATTCTTGGATTGATTATCCTGATAAAGAATAGTGGGAGAAGAGTGAGGAATATGAAAATCAGCAAGTAGATAAAGAAGCCATTGGATTTCACAAGCAACACAGCCCATAGCCCGATATTCAGCCTCAGATGAAGAAAGGGAAACAGCTGTTTGCTTCTTAGAATGCCATGAAACAAGGGAATTACCAAGGAAAATGCAATAACCAAACAAAGCACGACGTGTGTCAGGACATCTAGCCCAATCTGAATCGCTGAATGCTTTCAATTGTAAAGAAGAAGAAGCTGAAAAGAAGATACCTTTGCCTGGCCACTTTTTGATATACCGTAAGAGCCTTAAAGCTGCTTGATAATGAACATTAGTGGGAGCATGAGCAAATTGACAAAGTTGCTGGACAACATATGAAAGATCCGGTCTGGTAGTAGTAAGATATAAAAGACGACCAACCAATCGTCTATAAGGGGCAACATCAGTGAGTAAAGTACCAACCTCATGAGATAAACGAGTATGATGAGCCATAGGAGTTGAAACAGGTTTACAGCCCAAATAACCAACATCATGAAGAATGTCGAGAGCAAACTTACACTGGTTTAAAGATATACCATTGGAAGAACAAGCAACCTCAAGCCCAAGAAAAAATTTGAGTTTGCCAAGGTCTTTAATCTTGAACATAGTATCAAGAAAAGACTTAACAGTAGTAATCTCATTCAAATCATTGCCAGCCAAAATGATATCATCAACATAGACAAGAAGAGCAGTAAAAGCAGCGCCATTAGACTTAGTAAAGAGGGAATAATCAGACTTAGATTGAGTATACCCACAAGATAAAAGAGCAGAAGATAATTTGGAAAACCATTGGCGTGAAGCTTGTTTTAAGCCATAAAGAGACTTTTGTAATTTGCAAACCAGATTGGTATTGGAAGGAGAAAAACCAAGAGGAAGAGACATATAAACATCCTCAGAAAGATCACCATGTAAAAATGCATTGTTCACATCAAGTTGTTCAAGAAATCAATTAGATGCAGCAGCGACAGCAAGAAGTAACCTTACCGTGGTCATTTTGGCAACCGGTGAAAAAGTATCAAAATAGTCAACTCCCTCAGTTTGGGTATAGCCCTTTGCCACTAACCGGGCTTTATACCTCTCCAAAGTACCATCAGCATGAAATTTTGTCCGGAACACCCACTTACATCCAATGGGAGACTTATCCCTAGGTAAATCAGTCAAGATCCAAGTATTGTTTTTCTCTAAAGCTGTGATTTTAGCTTTCATGGCCTGCTGCCACTCAGGATATTTGATTGCTTCTCGGTAATTTTTAGGCTCAAGAGGAATAGAAATAGAACAAATAAAATGTTTATATGAAGGGGAGAGGTTACCATATGACAAAACAGAAGAAAGAGGATAGTGACAAGAACCAGACATGGAAGCTGATTGTGCTGAAGTAAGTTGAGAACAATGATAGTCACTTAGATATGTAGGATTTTTATGGATTTTGTTAGATCTGCGAAGAGGAATAGTAGGGTTGATAACAGGGGAAGAGGAAATATGATTAGAAATGGTAGAATTAGGGGAAGAAGGCAAAACAGAAGAGGGAAATTAGTTGAAGGATAAGAATCAGTAAAAGGGATATCATCAAAAAATGGAAGGGTTGGGCATAGGTATGGAGTCTAGAGAAGTATTGCTCATAGGAGAAGAGCTAGGAGTATAAGGAAAGATGGGTTCATAGAATTGGACATGCCTTGAAATAAAAATTTGGTGAGTTTGAATGTCAAGAAGAACAAAACCCTTGGTTCCCATTTTATAACCAAGAAAAATGCATTTACGAGCTCTCTTATCAAATTTAGTTCTATAGGAAGCGAGAAGTGCAAGCAAAACACAAAGAACCAAAAACCTTAAATTGGGCATAATTTGGAACTTTATCAGTTAAAAGAGAAAATGGAGTTTTATTACTCAAAACGGGAGTAGGAAGTCGATTGATGATGTAAACAACATGAGAAATTCCATAACACCAATATGACAAGGGCAAATGAGATTGAAACATTAAAGCTCGTGCAACATGTAAAATATGTTGATGCTTTCTTTCCACAACACTGTTTTGTTCCGGTGTTTCAACACAAGAAGTTTGATGCAAGATACCTTTAGGGGAATAAAAAGAAGGCATTTGAAATTCAGCACCATTGTCAGTTCGCACAATCTTAACTTGGTGAGAAAATTGATTTTCAAGAAGAAGAATGAGAGACTGTAATGAATGATGAGCTTCAGATTTGGTTTTCAAAAGGCATACCCAGGTATAACGTGTAAAATCATCGACAACAGTTAAAAAATAACGATGACCATGAATTGAAGAAAGTTTATAAGGTCCCCAGATATCAGCATGCAACATTTGAAGACAAGAAACAGTGATAGATGTACTAATTGGAAATGGAAGTTTTCTTTGTTTTGAAAAATGACAAACATCACAAACTTGAGATGAAGTACAAGAAATGAAAGGAAATTGCTGCTTCAAAACATTCAAAATAGAAGAAGATAAATGTCCAAGGTGAAAATGCCACAAATCAAGGGGGAAGCGGGTTTACAGGACACAGAACTGACAATAGCCATAATAGGTAAGTGACTATCCATCTTGTATAAACCTTGAGAAAGATTAGCTGAACCAATCATTTTCCATGTCTGCATATCCTGTATGAAACAATGAGAGGCAGAAAATAAGAAGTAACAAGCCAACTCACTGGCCATTTGTGACACAGAAACAATGTTAAAATGGAAATCTGGAACATAAAGGACACGAGTAAGACAGATATGATCATTAAGTTGGACAGTACCACAAATAGTAGTGACTATATTCGATTGATTTGGCAAAGTCAAACGTATTGTAGAAATATGAGAATAGGATGTGAATACAGATAAAGAATAAGAAACATGAGTGGTTGCACCACTATCCACATCCAGAATCCAGTGATTAAATGAATTAGAGGCAAGAGCATACTTACCCTGCGAGTTAGCATTGGGAAGCAAATTGAGTGTGGTGAGCTGATTAACACAAGGTGTAATCTCAGATTTTGGAACAGAGGTAACCTCAGTTTTTGGAGCAGAGACAGAAGCATTTAATCCACGAGGAACATCAGTGTGAGATTGCAAAAGAGCAAGTAAATGTTTATATTGATCTTGACTAATCGAAGAATTGTCAGTAAGAGGTGTAGGAGACAAAATAGCAATCGATGAACCAGGAGAAGAAGCAATCACATTGTTTACTGAAGTCTTGTTGCGAAACTTGAATCCAGGAGGAAAGCTGTGTTTCTTGTAGCAAGTTTCAACAGTGTGCCTTGGTTTCCCATAGTAGGTGTACACTTTATCAGTGTTGTTGAATCAAGGCTGATATGCAGACTTTGAAGGTAAATCAGTACGAGTGAGACAAATGGTTGGTTCTGGCACACCAGTAAGATAACACTCCTGCTGAACCACCAGTAAGAATGCCTTATTAATGGAAGGCAGAGGATCTAACAGTAGAATTTGGGATCGAACATTGGAAAATCGATCACTGAGTCCTTTCAAAAATTTGATAACATAGTTTTGACGGAAATATTCCTTTGATGAACATGAGCAATCAGCGATGGGACGAAAGTTGAGCAACTCGTCCCAAATAATCTTGATTTTTGTAAAATAGTCAGAAACAGAGAGATCGCCTTGCCTGATTTGGAAAAGCTCATCCTGAAGTTCAGCTACTCGAAATGCGTCTCCATGGCTAAATCGTTCCTTCATATCATTCCAAACGTCAATCGCACGATTGAGCCAAATGACTCTCTGACTGATCGGCGAGAAATGGATCTGAAGAGCTAGGTAAGGACCATTGTGTTACTCCGTTGCCATGCCGGAAACAAAGGATCTTTAGGAGTCGGAATCTTCAGAGTACCATCAACGAATTGATGCTTATTCTTGCTCATTAGGGCAAGCATCATAGCACGAGCCCAATGGTGATAATTGGAACCAATCAGAGGAGGCAAGACAAGCACAAGTGAGGGATTCTCATTCGGATGGAGAAAATAGCAGCTGGTTGGATCTTGGATAGGAGTCAGTGGCGATACTGACGATGCAGATGAAGAACTATCAGTAGCCATTAGAAACTCGGACAGGAAAAATTGAATACAAATCAAAGTGTTACAACAAATGGAAGAACCACGAGATCAAAACGGATTGAAACTAATTCAAGAAGAATCAAAAGAGAATGAGAACAAAGAAGCCTCGGTGAGTTCGAATCTAAAGAGAAAGGGAAAATAGAGATGCAGAAGTGTTTAGGGGAAAACAATTTGATACCATAATACGACTTGAAACTGAGAAAAGACAAAAGTGAGAGAAAACAATATTCTCATTAATTGTTTTGTTCACTATACAATGCTACTTATTTATACACGCTGGACTAAAGACTGATCAGTTACATACATCAGTTACAACAAACTATATAAAGTTACAAACTAACTAATAAACTTTAACTTTAAGTTACAGACTCTGTTACTTGTTTTCAATACATATTGATTGATGTTATTGGCTCAGTTCTCGGGTGGAAAAAAGGCTTTTAAGATCGGATAAAGAATGTTGTAGACCGGACCAGGCACGGTCTTGTTCAGCCGATATTAAAAATCCGTAACTTTTAAGACCGCATTCGAACCGGTCTAAAAGAAACTTTTTAGGCCGGACAATTTAAAAGTTAGGTCTTAAAAGTGGTACTATATAGGCCAGATATGTATTTTGATCGGTCCTAAAACTCAACTTTTAAGACCGGACCAAATCATAGACCGGTCTAAAAATGTCTAAATTTTTAAGATCGGATAAAGAAACTCCGGTCTATATTTAGCACCGGGCACCATTTATGTCCGGTCTTAAAAGTATACCCTTTAAGACCGTTTTTTATGTATATCCGGTCTTAAAATTTTTACAATATATTTAAATTTTTCCTTATTTTTTTGGACCGCATAAAATATAAGTTGGGCTATCTGAGATTTCTCTAATAATGTAATTGATATTTCAATTTTTTTAATAACATTTTTAAGACCGGTTGTTTTTTTTTTCGGTCTAAATAATATATTTAAGACCTACGAAAAAATGATCCGCTTCAAGAAGTTATTTATATTTACAAAATTGCCACCGGTCATACCTTTAAAACCAGGGGTATCGATAGTCCGGTCTAAATGAGCGGTCTTAAAGCGTTTTTTTACACTAGTAATATGCTAATTGTTTTGAAATATATTATATGTATATATAATTTTTATATTTATATTGTTGGTTTTTTTATATGGGATTGACTCGAATTGCTCATACAATTAATTTTCAGTTTAGTTCTATCTCTCTAATTAGATTACGTACATCTTTATTTTTGTGCTTTTGATTAAACTTTCTCATTCAGTTCTAGCAACTTACCGTATAGAATTTGAGTACAATTTACTTCAAGTATCACTATGGATAGTCATGACAGCTAAAATATAAAAGAACTCATTTTAATTAATAATACATACCAACGAGGCTCCTCTGTTTTCTAACTCGTATAAAGGAATACTTTATCATGAAATATACATGTAAAAAAGCAGACCATTTAGCTGCCGGCCGCTTCTATTCAATTTTTCTTTTATGTTAAGTATTTTCCTTATAAAAATGAAAGAATTGTTTTTTTTTTTAAAAAATATTTTATGACTTTTAAAGATTAAGTCTAATCCTTTTCATTTCAAAAAAAAAATAAAAAATAAAAATCATGATACGATTTTTTGAAATTTAAGTATTTAACTCTATAAAATATGAACGTCCCGTGTAAGGCACAAAACCTAGTTTATTTCCACATGCCATGCGTTACAGCTGTTACTATATGTGTACTTAATGAAAAACAAAAGAATATTGTAGCGTTATATATATATATATATATATATATATATATATATATTTTGTTGTCAGACTATTCTCAGTCTATAGGAGTATCAATCAAATACTGGTCTGAAGACAAGATGGCACATTAAAGATCCCAAGTATATAAATGTTTTCCAAATTTTCTAATAATTTAATTTGTTTTATTTTCAAACATTCACAGACTTTTGATGTACTAATGAGCTTGTTTGAATCAACATTCAAAAATTGTAACACACCTTCCGGCCTCGTCTTTTTAGATAGTGGGTAATGTGATCTTTTACTTTACTTCAATTTTAAATTATTTTCCCAGATCATTTTACATCATTTATTAGAGTATTAGCAGCATAGCATGCACTGGTTTGGACAATTAAATACTAGTAAGATAAAATGTAGGAAGATACATTTCCCAGAGTGATTAAATATACAGTCATCCCACATTATAGCTCCCAAAATAATTATATGGAAATGTAGTCATCCAGTAAACCAAAATAAATCACCAACATCCTCCACCACACTAGTCCAGCTCCAGAGCCTTACCTCTGTCTCCCTACTCAGATCTAGATGAACAACCAAAGGGCTAAAAAGGGGATGGGATTCATAATTGAATCCCAGAATAACCGTTAATCTCATATAAGATGTATAAACAATGCATGTAAAAAAACAAGAATAATAACAAAAACCACATAGCATTCAGTATTATGTACACAGCCAAATCTAGAACTAACAGTCCTAATAGCACACAGCACAGGCTGCCGGGCACGGCACATAACAAGGCCCTTATTGCACACAGCATGTTCCGGTTCCATAGCGCTTGGAAATAAATGATAACCAAATGGATGTAACATAACATGGTAAAACATACATACACAAGTCATACAGAATATATGAGTATTAAGGTTATTACCTGATAGTCGACCACGAATAATAATAAATTTTTTCCTGGTGCACAATATCACAAATAGTCCTAAAATAACAAAATATAAATATAATTAATTCCTCTTCAGTAAATATTTCCTTTGCTGATTTAAAATAAGCTTATTCCAAGTGTCCATATTTATTAAATTCCCTTTTTTTATTAAGGAATTTAATATTTGGCTTACATTCCTCTTATTTTCGCCCTTATACGAAATTTCTAGGAATAAATACCAAACTTTCGAAATTCATAACTATTTGTATACAAATCCATTCGGCCCATATTATATATCAAATTAAAACGTATGATGTCTTCTATAATCTTGAAAAGTTTCGGGGCCATTGGGGTCAATAAAAAACACGACACACATAGGCGCCTCCACAAAATGAATCTGGCAGCTCCACCACATTAACTTCAATCTTTGGATTTTCAATTCAAACCTTTAATCATGATCACTCCCTTAATTATGATTTGATCTTAAATCAAGCTTTCTATATTTTTCTAATATTATGGGAGAACTTCCCCTTATCTTTCTTACTTTCCAAAAATTGCAAAATCACATGAATAACTCATCCGCTATTATCATCAACGACAACAACATAATCAGAACATCAAAATCATCACTTACCTTAGCTCCAAGTTTTATTTCTTGAAATCCTCTTTGGTACGCTAAGTCAACTCTCTCTCCTCTTGCTAAAACATTATATCAAAAGAGGATTTAGAAGCCATAGAGATGTTTAGAGAGGAAGATACGGTAAGTTTAGTGAACCAAACACTTAACCTTACCTATTTATCCTTGATTCTCTTCCTCTTTGTCTATTCCTCCCTTCATTTCGGTTTTTCTTCCCTTTCTCAGCTCTTGACCAACTTAAAATTGGAGGCAGTGAAAGACTGAAATGGCTTTAAATGATCTCATATCTTTAATAAAGAAATTTAATAATCTTATATGTCCATAATATTATTTTATTACATTCTTTATAATCTAATGGCTCACAATGCTTCCTCCTCTTTCTTTTTATGAGATCTTGCCACATATAGAGCGGGCCAGAGCCTTTGGATTGGGGGCAGCAGCGCCCCAATTAAACGACGTCGTCGAAATAATTTATTATTATTATTTTTTTAAAAAAATTTGGGTAAAATCCAGCTTCCTTCATCGTCAAATCTTCTTCTTTGGTTTAGAGGGTATAATCGTGGGAGGCGAGCCGCGGAGGTATTTTTGCATAGTTCCGAGTCACCCTCCTTCATCGTCTTCGTCTCTTCGATCCGGTCTTACGTGAGTTCGACCGTTTGAGGTCTCTTCCATTCTCTTCTTCGGTATTTTGCTTCCCCAGTACCATCTTTGTTTGATGTAAGTTTTTTTTTAGCCTAACTTCTCAATTCTCACCTCTGTTTTTACTCAAGACACAATTGATTTTCCTGGTACTCTTCCTCTCGGCTTGTCTTTGGTGACCATTTCGCATTTCTTTCTTCCCAGATCTGACCTACAAGGTGAATCTCTTTCCTATTCAATTATCATTCTTCAGACTATTAGGTTTAATTTTATTAATTTATAACTTTTAGGTTTTTTGCTAATTCTTACACATGCATGAGTAGAAGTAAGATGGAGTTAATAGCGCATGAAAACATATCTGACAATGTAATTTTATTTGAGTGAAATGGTATAGTGAGATTCTTAAGAAATTGTTGTGAAGCTATAATATTTGAATACTAGCATGATGTGGCTTGAGATTTTGGTAGTGTGGCTACAATATTCTGGTATACTGTCATTGATGATTTTGTCAGAGAGATCCTTGTGGAAATCCTTGTTGTTCATGGGCTGAAAATTGCTTATGTGCTCTAACTTTTGTTTTTCAATAGGTTTGTTTGGTAGATATATTATTTATTGATTCATTTTTGTCATTTGTCATTTTTTTAGGATGGAAAGGTATTTAGGTTCTTTTTTTACAAAGTCAAGTGATAGTAGAACTAAACATTCTCGATCGAATCTTCATCTATTGATTTATTTCAAGATAAACAAAATGAGTGCGCTACTCCCTCAAGTCAGAACAAACCAACAGTAGAAGGTCCACCGGATTTGTATGTTCCTGATCCGAGTAAAAGACTTCCTATTATGAGCATTGTGAAGAGTGCTCAAGAAAGGGAAAAGATTCGAAGAATTTATCTAACGAATGGTCCTTGTCAACCAAAACTTGACAACTTTCCTCAATCCTTAATTGGGGTTAAAATGCGTAGATTCAATCTTCAATGGTACAATAAGTTTGGCACTTAGTTGGAGTATAGTGAATCAAAAGATGCTATATTTTTCTTGCGTTGTTATCTATTTAGTTGTGAGCATGGTGATGGAAAGGGTGGTCGTGATTCATTTGTGGGAGAAGGATTTAGCAATTGGAAAGACAAACAACGGCTTCTTAAACATATTAGGAAAGTTGGAAGCACTCATAACTTGTGTGTCACTACTGCCAAAAATTTGATGAATCAAAATCAACATATTGACATTGTTATGTCTAACATTTCTGACAAAGCCAAACAAGATTATCGTATTCGTTTGAATGGTCCTATTAGATGTATTCGATATCTTATACGACAAGGTTTGGCTTTAGGGGACATGATGAGACGGATGCTTTAATGAATCGGGAAATTTTGTGGAGCTTGTAAAATTCCTTTGTGAAAGCAATGAGGAGGTAAATAATGTATCTTTGAATAATGCCCCAGAGAATCTCAAAATGATAGCTCCCAAAATTTAGAAAGATATTACTAATGTTGCTGCTAGTTTAGTTACCAGAGCTATTATTTCAGACATTGGGGATAATTTCTTCTCTATACTAGTTGATGAAGCTCGTGATATATCAATTAAAGAACATATGGACATTGTTTTAAGATATGTGAACTGCAACGGTGGCATTATTGAGTGTTTTCTTGGTTTTGTTCATGTTTCGGATACTACAACGAGTTCACTTAAAGAAGCGATTGAGTTAATTTTTGCCAAAAATGGCTTGAGCTTGACAAAGATTCGTGGTCAAGGTTATGATGGCGCAAGCAATATGAGTGGTCAATTCAGTGGTCTGAAAAACTTGATTTTAGTTGTAAATAATTTTGCTTACTATGTTCACTGCTTTGCACATCAACTTCAATTAGCTCTAGTAGCTTGTGCAAAAAAGGTTTATGCATTGACTGACTTCTTTAATTTTATACCGTTGTTGTGTAATGTAGTTGGTGCTTCTTGCGAAAGAGCAGATATTTTGAGAGAAAAGTAATTGGAAGAATTAGTCAAAAGTATTGCAAGCGATGATGTTCAATCAGGGAGAGGCTTGAATCAAGAAATGAGTTTGTCACGACCAGAGGACACACATTGGACCTCACATTACCGATCATTGGTAAGTCTGTGTAGATTGTTTGATCCTGTGCTTGATGTGTGAGAAATTGTAAAAGATGATACAACCCTTATGCATGCAAAAAGGTCTAAAGCCTCTGGCTTTATGATGCATATAGAAACTTTTGAATTTGTATTAATTTTGTATCTGATGATCAAGGTTTTGACAATAACAAATGAGTTGTCACAAGCACTTTAGAGAAAAGATCAAGATATTGTCGATGCTATGTCTCTTGTAAAAGTTTCAAATGTGTTATTACTGAAGATGAGAGATGATGGGTGGGATAATCTATTTCAGAAGACTTCTGAATTTTGTATAAAACGTGATATAGATATCCGATATGGAAAGTGTACTTGCAAGTACAAGGGAGAATAAACGTAGAGGACCAATTACTCACCCGCATCACTTTAAGGTTGACATATTTTATGCAAAGTGATAGATACTCAACTTCGAGAGTTGAATGATCGTTTTAGTGAAGTTAGTTCGAATTTCGGAATGCATGACATGTTTAAATCCGTGCAACTCTTTCTTGGTGTTTGACAAGAATATATAAGTTGTGTGAATTTGCTGGCTATTATCCTTCAGATTTTGATGGAAATGATTTTGCTATGCTTGAATATCAGCTCGACATGTATATTGCTGATGTGCAACTTGATCTATCCTGATTTTTTGAATTTACAAGGAATAGCTTATCTTGCCAAGAGGATGGTTGAAAAGAAAAAACATGTTGTATATCCTTTGGTTTATTTACTTGTAAAGCTAGCATTAACTTTGCATGTAGCAACAAGATTTGTGGAAAGAGCATTTTCGGCTATGAAATACATCAAGACACTTCGGAATCGAATAGGAGATGAATGGTTGAATGATTGCCTAGTGCCTTATATTGAAAAAGATGTATTTGATAGCATTGATAATGAGGCAATTATGATAGAATTCTAAAAAGTAAAGCCTAGAAGGATGATATTGTAATTATTTTTATTGTAATATACTATTGTTAGCCTAGTGCCTTTATACTCTTGTTTTTTTAATGCATTTAAAATTTTACTTTAAAAAAAATTTTCGAGGGCGTTACCCCGAATCCCCTTGCCAATGGCCCCCAACAATAATTTTCTGGGTCAGCCACAGGCCACATATATATTAAATGAGACCCATAATTATTCTCTCTCTCCTGATTCCACCGACTTGAGAAAGCAAAAAGGAGGAATAAAATGATTTGATCTCATCTCTAATTACATCAGGTACTAATTTCAAATATTATTTATTTGTTTGATTTATCTCACATAGCTCATAATCTTTCTTCTTTTTCTTCTTGGCTAAGATCTCGCCACATAGGCTCTTGGAAGATATAAAGTATTTCGGTTTGAATTGTCCACCGAACTGAATCAAAGAAGTGGAGGAAATATGGGTTTAAGTGGATAAGTACATCATCTCAATAAATTTTGGCATCAACCAATCATATTTAACAAAGTTTGTACTTTAATCCTCGTTTTCTTTACTTTATTTACCCTTGCATAAAAATTCAAGAACCATCATTTTCCTACTCAAATTTTCGTGTGGAATTCATTTCCGAGCTCAAATTAAGCAAAAAATATATCCTTCCTCTTCAACTATGCCAAAACCAAAACAATAGAAGTTCAAGGGCAAAATTCAACTTTGTATTTCAATGCTTCCAAACTTACTTTCTCACTTATACCTCAATCAAGCCTCAAATATGGTTTGGAGAATTATTTTCCACCTTCCTCTATCTCCGAGAATTTTCTAAAATTCAAAGAGTAATTTCCAAATTTACCCTTATGTGTGCCGTAATTTTCATAAATTATGCTTTTGCCCATACCCGAGACAAAAGATATGTTACCATTTTCTCATTCAATACATTTAGCCCTTGCACTAGTACAAAAAAAGTCTTTTAAGACCGGACAAAAAACGCCTTGTAAGACCGGATCTGAACTGTGCCGTTCCGTGGTCTTAAAAATATGTTACTTTTAAGACCGGATGAACAACCGATCTTAAAAAAAAATCGTTCCTAGACCGAACTTTTAAAATATCCGGTCTTAAAAGTGTTTTAGAATAATTAAAAAAAAAAACCCAAATGAAACAATTGGTCCCAAATCACCAAATCTAGCAACATTTTGAATGTCCCTCCATCATCAGCGAGGAAGAACCAATAGAAGATTGGAAGCAACAACAACAAGAAAAACAAAAAAGATGATTACAAAGTCCAGAAATAAGAAAAAATAACAAGAAACAGAAATCATTCACCATAGAAATCGAATTTGAATCAATATAAAATCAAAGGTGAAATTGAAGTCCAGATCTATGAAAAAATCACAAGCTTAAAGCAACCAAATCTGAGCAGGATCCTTTTGTCGGTGCTAGTAAAGCTTCAAGCAACCAAAATCAAAGCCCAGATCTGAGTAGGAGCAGTCAAGGTAGGAATAAACAGACTTAAGCAAGAAGAGATCTAGATTTGATTTTAAGCTAGATTTGTGCGAAGGCGGCGTGGGAGGAGCCATAGGTCGAAGAGGAAGGAGCCGTCATTGTCTAGAATCCTCAAAGTAGTACGCTTTTGCCGTTGCTGAGGATTGGAGTCGACGCCATTGCAAAACCCTTGAAGCATCTCACCGCCAACGTTGCTAAGGATTTGATCGTGTGGCTCTTGGGATGACTTACGAAGATTTGCGAGTAGGTTAGAGGAAGAGGATGGCATTCTTGCTGAGAATTTGACCCGTGAGGCTCTTGGGACACTCGTTGAATCTATAACTAAGCAAATGTTATATCACCAAGAAGACAAAGCAGACTCACGGACTTAACAGGTTTAGCGAATTTAGCTTCTTCTTCTTTTCACTTTTAAGACCGATTATTAGTATACTTTAAAGATCGGTTTTTTGAAACAACCGGTCTTAAAAGTGTTCTATATATTTACAAAATTGCCACTGGTCATTTTTTTCCCACTTTTAAGACCGGTTTTTTGAAATAACCAGTCTTAAAGGTTTTTTGAAACTACCGGTCTTAAAAGTGTTCTTTATATTTACCAAATTGCCACCGGTCATACTTTTTTTCTTACAATTTTAAGACCGGTTGTTTGAAACAACCAATCTTAAAAGATCGGATCCTTTATAAACCAGTCTTAGAAGTGTTTTATATATTTACTTAAAATTGTCATCATATACTTTTAAGACTAGATCCTTTATAATCCGGTTTTAAAAGTGTTCTATATATTTACGAAATTGCCACCGGTCATACTTTTAAGACCGGATCCTTTATAATCCAATCTAAAAAGTTCTTTATATTTACGAAATTGCCACCGGTCATACTTTTTAGACCGGATCCTCTATAATCCGGTCTAAATGAGGCGGTCTTAAAGCTCTTTTTTACACTAGTGTTGTATACATTTTGGGATATTACAAAAATGGCTTTTATTCCAGTCATATTTTGTAAGCTATAATTGGATCAAAAGCCAATTAATACAATGTAGTACATTTATGTTTGGTTACGCTTTTTTTAAAAGAAAAAAAGTCAGCTTGAAAGAAACTTTATTTACATAATATATTGAAAAATTAGTTCAAAATACAAAGAAAAAAACAAAAATCAGAAACTTCAAATACCAGCTGTGACTTTTAGTTGGCTCTCGGTCAAAAAGCTATTTGTCCCAAAATCATGTCAAACAATATTTTTAGCCTCTGATTGAGTTTTGAGTGCAAAAAGTCAATTTTAATGACCTAAAAGTCATCCCAAGATCATTACTGCCGTTCATTCTGATTAAATCCAACCAGCCATTCTCAAAACCAACAAGGCATATATTTAAGTGAAATATCACACACGATAAACAATACATCCAATATACCAAATCAATATATATGGATCAACAAGATAATGCAGAACCTAAACTCTAAACCAATGGGAAGATGCCATCTAAAGGGAAATTGCTTTTGTGTTAATCTTGGCTTGAACAATTTCTATCTCAAGCACAAGAGGAGCAAGCACATTGGAAGATTCGGTTCCCTCCAGAGTAGATGAGCCATCATCAATACTACTATCCTTTCGTGATTCTTTGATTGGACGATTTTCTTCCATCAACTGTTGAAATTGGTTTGAAGGATCTTTAAGATCTATCATGCCTTCCTACATTTTCACCACATCACTCATTTTGGGTCTCAATTCTGATCTATACTGAACACACCATAGAGCTATCCTTATCATTCTTTCCACTTTCTCTTTCTCTTTATCTTCAATAGCACAGTTCTTTACCAACTCTACTAGATTTTGACTCTCGAACATTATTCAAACCCATCTCGGAAACCACTCTTGACTTTCTGCGTGGTTCAAATCAATGTTTCTTCTCCTTCCTATGATTTCGAATAAAAACATTCCAAAGCTATAAATATCACACTTGTGAGTTACACGAATAGGCATCCAAAGTTCTGGTGCAGCATAACCTAGTGTCCCTCTTAGACCTGTCATTATGAGATAAGATTTTTCCCTGTTACAAAGCTTGGCCAAACCAAAATCAGCAACTTTAGGACGAAAATTATGGTCCAAAAGTATGTTCTCTGGATTTATATTGTAGTGGATGATCCTCTCTTGATATTCTTCATGCAAATACGCAATCCTATGGCTGTTTCAACTGCAATCTCATGGAGCTTCTCAAATGCTAAGGTCTTATAATTTTCACTAAACAGATATTTGTCAAGAGAGCCGTTGCTCATGTACTCATAAACCAGAGCTGTCATATTCTTTTCAATACAAAATCCAATGAGGCGAACTAGATTCAAATGACGAACTTTTCCGATTGTGCCGACTTCTGCCATGAATTGCTCCTCCATTCTTTGGTCAGAAATGCCACCACATAGAACTTTGACTACAATAACAGTTCCATCACCGAATGTTCCTTTATAAACTGATCCATAACCTCCTGATCCCCACATGTTAGAATAGTTGTTGGTTGCACACTTTAGGTGATTTGATGTGAATTTAATTGGATTCTCTCTTTCCAAATCATTCAGAAACCTTTCCATAGTGAATGTTAGAAACTCTCTGTGAACCCTATCATCATCAAATTTCTTACAACGCGATATGGTAAGGAATAATAAGCAAGTGAGCGCACCTACAAAAAGGTATATATGTATATGATAATGAGTCAAAATTCTTGCAACAACAAAACATGAATAACTTAAGACAAATTTCTTAGTTCGTGGCTTAATCTTCTATGTTTTTAGTTTTTTAATTTAATCATTTTCTTAGAACGTAGATCATACTCAGGCAGGCGAACGTAATGATATAATTCTGTGAAACGATTGCTGTCGGCATCGCCAGTACAATGACAAGAAGGGTAACTACAATATAGTTTATAACCATGGATCTTTTTTAAATCACTGTAACAATAACTGCAATGGGCTAAGTAGAGTTATCTCAGTTACAAAAATAAAAAATAAAGTGAAAATGGAAAAAAAAAAAGTGGGAAAACACAAAATAAAGTGGCAAATCATAGATCTGATGAGTCCTACCTATGAAGACGACAACAGAAATTCCTGTGGCAAGAGCAGAAGCCATATTCGTGAACTTAGGAGGCAACAATTCTAAGAGTGAGGTGAGGAGCCAAAATCATTCAAGTATATTATATAGAATTGAAACAAATATATGAATCAGCCAGCTACTATTTCCATTTATCAAAGTGTGTGTAATACCTCACTTTCTCAATTTTGTTTCCCTTACTTTTGAGACACATTATGATATCTTGCAAGGTACGTACATTTGAAGGATCCACATTAGAGACCTCTAATTTTAAAGCTTCCTCCCTATTCTAAAAGAGATTTACTGTCCAAGGAAACTATTGGTGAAAAAAAGAAAAGAAATCTTGCTCATTTACAGTAATGCTTTATCATGAAATATATGTCAAAAATTAAAGCATACTATTTATCTGCCGCTTTATTCATTATTGTTGTTGTTATTTTTCCTTATTCTTTCATTTCTCTTCAAAAGGAAAGAATTTTCAAAAAGCTAAGATACAATTCTCTAAAAATTAACACTATAAAATAAAATATGAACAAATTCTAGTTAATTTCATTAAGTAATATATACGTTACAACTGTTAATATGTATACACCTAATGAAAACCAAAAAGAAAAAAGAAAATTGTAGGCTTATCATGGTGCCACAATATTCTCACCCTAGGAGTCTCCATGCTCTCATATTCAAAGAAAACAGAAAAATCCTGCAACCTAGTCTCAATCAAATATTACAGTGATGGGTTATATATAAAACTACAGATTAAAAAACAAAACAAAAAGCAAAAGCCTCTCCTTTTGGTGAATGAGTCGCTTGATGATTATATAGTAGTGGCTGGCAAAATGTTCATGTGTTTCAAATTTTAAGTCAATAATATTAGTCCATATATATTTTGAATTCACACTTGACTGGTTTTGGCTTCTCACTTCTCACTTTGAACTGCTGTCTCCAGCTCGTTCACAAATATGGCTTCTGCTGTTGCTGCAGGAATAATTTCTGTTGTCGGCTTCATAGGTGCGTAGGACTCAGAACTATGATTTGCTTCTTTGCTGTGTGTTTTTCCATACTTTTTCTATTCTCTCTTTCTGTTAGTTTGTTCGTATGACTATATTTATAACTGACATAACTCTTACTGCGTAGCAGTTATTAATTAGTTACAACTGTGATTTATTGGAGTGGTAGTTTTTTTTCTCATTAAATTTTTCATGTGGATATACAATTTTATCTTTCATTTAATTTATTGTTGTGTAGACTTTGTTCTCTTATGGGGGTATAATGTATATCAAATAGGGATAAAGTTGAAAAGTTATTAAATTTAAAGGTAGTGTTAGTGAGGTTTAAGGATATTTTGTAATTTATAATTGAAATTTTAAAATTTATCACCATGTGCAACTGAGTTATCTTCGTCTTCCTTTGCTGGTCCTTCACACTATTTACTTAGTTGGGTTTGAGTTTCATAAACCACACATCACATCTTCTCCGAGTTTCCTTCTTTGCCACAGAAAAGTCTCAGGTTCTTCTCTGACCACCATTAACTTAAGCTCATAAACTTAAAAAGCATAGTCATTTTATTTCCTTTCTGATTACTGCTTAATTATGCTATAAGTCTGATCCATCTGGATTTTGATAATCGCTAATTACTACTCGAACGGATAAAGTTGGCCTTAATTAAATGAATCCTTTCATTCGATCTTAAGTTGATAGTGGATCAATTTAGCTTGTACGTTCACTCAACTTCAAGTAATTCGAAGTTTGAAATCTCAATAGATCAATTTAAACAGAGTTAATTAGACATCTTTCCAGAACTCAATTTCCCTTAACTACAGGAAATTTGTAGATCAGCTTATAAAACATCTTTGTATCCTATATATACCATATGTTAATTGGTTTTTCATTTTTGTGAAAAGTTCATATTTGATGGCAACTAGCTCAACCATCTCATCTTTATAGAGGGTGAAACCTATTCGCATCATTATCATTATCGTGGGTAAGATTAATGATGTGTTGGTGCAAGTTTGGCGTATTCAATTAACATTTTGATGATCTGGGATCTTCTGTATGCAGGTTAATTTAGTGAGGACTTCTTAGTACTGTCTGACTTTTTTTATTTTCTTTTAAAAAATGGGATTAATATTATTATTGGGTCGTTACATTTTGTTCGAATCTTGGTTTTGGCCACCCCTTAGTTTCAAATTGTTAGTTTTGCTTCTTATAATTTTATAAGGATTTGGTCTGAGCTCAAGCCTTTTTACTGCCATGTGGATCCGAAAACCATTTTCATTATCCATAACAATAATATTGCCCAATTTCTTTTCTTAAAAAATTGATGGTTATATAATTAATTTTATTCTACCCTAACTCTTTTAAAATAGAAAATAGCCTATCTGGAAGCATATTCTGTGTTCATCATTTTGATCAGCGTAGTGTGATCATCACTGTAATATCCTGAATTTTGGGTCTAAAGATTTGAAAATAAGCATGTAACAGGCGGACGACTAGAACCTATCAGGAAGTGTGATATTAGATTTGGAAATATTATATGGGATTCCTACAAGTATTTGGATCGAGAGTTCAAGAGTCATAGAAATTAAAGTGTCAGTGCAGAAGGACACAAAAACACTTATATATTGTTAATCAGTTAGTAAAAATGATATTTAGCTGTGCCCTGAGGTATGAGATGATTAGCTAAGTAAAAATGTGCTAAAATAAGTGTGACATGACATTTCTTAGTTAGGTAAGGATTTTCTGCGTTTTTGAAGATATAAGAATGAAAAGTCAGCTGTAATAATTACCTGAGGACACGTGCCACTACGGGATTAAAAAGCAAAAAGTAAGTAATGATTACAGGGGCAAGTAGTCAAATCCTTACCCCTTAAGCATTCAATTTCATCCACCCAGGAGAGAGAAGGAAAAATCAGATGATTTTATTTGTACTCAGGCCTAAACACAAAATACGGGTCCCACAAGATGCTAACCGATAGAAAGGGGACCGATAGGGACCGATTAGAAGCTTCTTTTGATTTGAATGAGACAAATATGGGGCCATATTGGAAAGTGAAATGGTGCCACCTAGCCCTTATAATTATTAAAAATTTACTTGGAGGAAAAGAAAAGCAAAATCGGTCCAAAAGTCAAAGTGTGGGTCCCACTTTCTGGATAAAAAGAGATAAATATGATAAATTGGGAAAAAATAAAATAAAAATCAAGGGATCTGATTTGTGGGCCCAAGATGGCACCACCTGGCCGTAGGAATCATCTAGAGAGCTTGGGGAAAAAGAAAAGAATAATAAAGAAGTTAGGGCCAAAGTGGTAATTTTCACAAATTTCGGGCCAAGGTAGGTAATTTTCTCCATTTGAAAAATAAAAATCTGACCTGAATGGAGGGGAATGAGCCACTTGTCCAGACTCTAGACTCTTCTGGATTTTCTTGGGAATTAAGTCAAAAAGCCAGATGAAATTCATTAATTATTGGACAGGAATTTACACAAGTTATTTCATACTACTTGGATTCTTTTAATTATTTAAAAGGACATAAACTCTCTCTCTCTTAACCATGAGGCACAAAATTTTCAGAGAGGAGAGAAGGGTCAGCTGAGCTTCCATATCCAAGAACAAGGTCCAAGCTACCAAGATCATCAAGCCGAACTCCGATTTCGGTGTAAACAGAAAACTCAAACATTTGAAACTTAGACTTGAGATTTTCATTCAAAGGGTTAGGTCTTGGTGTTAAAATCTTTTTTTTTTTTTTTTATGGTCTCGAAGTGTTCAAAATGGGATTTTCTATGGGGTTAAGCTATGGTTCAAGTTTCCAAATTCAAAAACACCGAAAACCTTAAGAACAAGCTTGCTGCCAGTTTCTAGAAATTTTGGGCAGCGAAGCTTCAACCAATTTTTTAAAATAGTAAATGGTGTTGGGTTGAGCTGAACTTTTACAGGAAGAAATTAGACATCCTAAGGTCCATCTTGATGTATAATATTGTGTATTTTGGAGTTTCCTACTAGGAGAAATAAATTGGTAAAGTTTGTTCGAAAAGCAACAGGGAATTTCTGACCAGCGGATAGAAAGCGAGATACACGCCAAAATATGAACACTTTGGTACTCTGGAAATATTTTTCCTATAAAATAGACAACTTAATGGTTTAGATGGAGTTGGTTTCTTCCAAAAATAAGTTTTTTTGGAGTTTATCAAAAATGTTTGAAGTTGGGCAAGAATCTCTAGAGATTTTCTGAAAAAAATGATAAAGGGCTCGAGTTTTAAAGGATAGAGCAAGTTTTTTTTTTTTTTTTTTTTTTTTTTTTTTTGAAATACTAAAATAAGGTGTTTTGGTGTTATTTAGGGATAAAGCATACTTGGGGGAGCTAGTAGGCACATTAAACTTGTAAGACGGTACATACCCCACCAGGTAATAACTACTTTACTTCTGCACCTTTATGTGTTTTGTTGTATGTTTTGCTTGCCATATGTGTTTTTGTATGTGTTTTGTCAAATATGCATATAGAGCATGTTAGTGATTGTGTTTCGAGCGCTGTGGCCTAGTCCGTGGCTTGCCTTGAGTGGCGGCTCAACAGAGACAAGATTGTGATTCCGGTAAATCCGAGGCATGCCTTGGTAAGGCAACTCAACGGTATGAAGACATGTAGTTGTATATGTTTCTGTGTGCATATGTGGTGTATTTGACACATTATCTGTGTTTACATATATGACATGGTTGCATGCATACACATTACACATTTAGTGCATGAGTATTGATGGTTACTCTGGGGGCCATTGTGGGACTCCAGAAGCTTTTGTAGACGCAGGGGGACGTGCCTGATTTGTAGAGGCCTTTTTGGAAAGGTAGGACTTATCAGTGCAGTTGAAGAATAGAGGATGCCCTATTGTATTTTGTACTATATTTTTGGGATGATTGTATTTATGTTTTCGATATTTAATTTTAGATGACTATACCCTTAACCCTTCGAGGACTTTTATTTTCGGTTTATTTTACTTTTACCAATACAGTAGATCGTCCAAACTAGTTAAAATGCTCTGTTGCACTCACTTTGATACATGTTAAATGAACTTAATAATAAAGGAGATGTAACTAAGTCAAAGAATCCCTCTAACCCGTCACCCGAAAGGGCGAGGCCAGGGGTGTAAGCATCGATAATTTGAACGGTTCAATTAATTAATTTTGGAGGGTCTAGATTTAATTTAATTGTTATATTTTAAATAAATTGTATTATAAATAGATATAAAATATATTTAAAATAAAATATATTCTAAGAATTATCATTTTTCATCAAAATAAATTTATCATTTGAAAAATCATGTGTTGAAAATTTTATATTTAAATTGTTAATATTAAGTTTGAAGGATTTAAACTCATCATCCATGTGATGAGTACCAAATGAGAACTCAGTAAAGATATGTGAAATATCGGTCGGTGAAGTAGTTGTTAATGAATTGTTCAAAAAGTAGTTGTTAATGAAAATTACTAAATTAAAAGAAGTTTTTCAGAACAGATAACAGAAGTTTGTATGGCAAAAATTCTGACTGAATCATTTCTCTATTGCAGTTATCCTTCTTGTCGCGTCGTCTGCATTGTCTGCAGTCATTGTAGGGAATTTTCTCATTATCATCTGCCTGGGTAAGATCTACGTACAGTACTTTAAAAAGGTTAAAATAATGACGGAAGTTCAATGAAAATAATTATATTAAAAAAACCTAAACCCATATAAGCTTAAACCAAGAAGTAATTTTGGCTTAAAAATATTTCATTAAGTTCTGTTGTTGGAAGAATTTTGGCTGATGACCATTTATATGTATACCTTTGGTAGTTGGCTTCTTATTACTTGTCATATCGTTACGATATTGTATAAGATGTGGTGAGGGCCACCGGCTTCGCACAGAGTTTCTGACATTCACTATGGAAAGTTTTCTGAAAGCTTTTGAAAGAGAGAGCCCAACTAAGTTCACATCAAATCACCTAAAGCGAGCAACAAAGATCTACTCCAACATGTTGGGTTCAGGAGCTTTTGGATCAGTCTATAATTTAGTGATGGAACTGTTGTTGCAGTCAAAGTTCTACATGGTGGTTTCTCTGACAAGAGAATCACTATTACAAAAAAGTCCTATAACGTCCTATTTTTGGCATGTTCTATGTCCTTATTCAGCGAGATGCGTATATGGGAGACACAGTAAAGAGAGAGTTTTGGCGTCCAAAATTTTTTAGGACGCCATATTGCCTTTTTTTTATTAAAAAAAAAAAACCCAAACCTCAAGTTCAGGAAGTTGGCAACCAGTGACCAAGAAGAATTGATGACCAGATAAGAAGAAGACAAATTACCAAAAGCAACAATCGACAATCAACATACTCCCTAATCAGATCTACACAAAATCAAAAACTTCAATCAATAATATCAGTAATATTAGATCAACACAAAATCAAACTAAAAAAAGGAAAATCAAACTGAAAACTATCAATAATATTAGACACAAAATCAGAAACTTCAATAAGTGCTCAACAGCTTGAAAAAGCTTGAAAAAAAAAACCCAGAAGCTTCAATCGACTTCCTCCGTCGAAGCTCTAGCTTGAAAAAGCTTAAAGCATCTTTCCCCCCTTTTGCTCTGGCTTTATGTATCGTTCAACGGCACCAAAAATGGAGGCTGGAAAAATTTGGATCGACTCTCCTCCATCAAAGCTCTCTTCCCTCACGGCTGAAAAATCTGGTTCAATCCCTTCATTGAAGGTCTCTCCCCGTGGGTGAAAAATCTGGATAGACTCCCTCCGTCGAAGCCCTCTTCCCCGACAGCTGAAAAATTTGGATCGACTCACCGTCCGCCGTCGCCTTCACCGTGACAAAGTTGAAGAAGACTCTGCGATAAGATTTGAGCAAGTCGGAAGTGAGGCATCACGAGTCTCTAATATGATATGAAAAGGAGCAGGAAATTAAAAATGAAAAAAAGGATAGTAGAAGGCGCAGGTGTGCGCCAGGAAGACCAAAAAAAAGAAGTCAACTTTGAAATAACTTTGGCGTCTAAAACACAATATATGAATCCAAATACCCTTCTTTTAGTGTTCTACTTTAAATTTAGGATGCCAAAATATTGGTTTTGGCACCACCAATGGCGTTAGATTCACTTTTGGCGTCTAAATTTTGAATTTAGACGTCAAAAGTAAACTTTTCTCATATATAATACAAAAATACTACCGCTTTTATTTTTATTTTACTTCTTTTTTTAATAAAAGGACGCTTTTTAGGGACTAGTAGTAGTAGTGAATGGAAGAGTAATTCATGGCTGAAATAGGTACAGTTGGAAGAGTTCAAAAATTGAATCTTGTTTGGCTCATCGGATTTTGCATTGAAAAGAGTATGATAGCTCTAGTTTATGAGTACATGAGTGATGGCTCTCTTGAGAAATATCTATTTAGTGAAAATAATAAGAGCTTAGTGTTTGAGAAGCTACAGAGATTGTAGTTGGAACAACCAAAGGAATTGCTTACTTACATGAGGGATGTAAAGAGAGAATCATCTAGTATGACATAAAACAGAGAACATCCTTTTGGACAATAATTTGCATCCTAAAGTTTCTGATTTTAGTTTGGCCAAGCTTTTTAATAGGGAAACGTCTTATGTCACAATGACAAGTCAAAGAGGGACGTCGAGTATGCTGCACCCGAACTTTGAATGCCTTTTTGTATAACTCACAAATGTGATATTTATAGCTTTGGAATAATGTTATTTGAAATTTGGGAAGGAGAAAACACTTTGATGTGAACCTCATAGAAGGTCGAAGGTCAATGATAGTTTCTGAGATAGGTTTGGATAAAGGTTGAGAGTAAAGAACTGCAAGAGTTGTTGACAGAATGTGGTATTGAAGATAAAGACAAAGAGATAGTGAAAGAAATGATGAGGATAGCTCTTTGGTGTGTTCAGTATAAACCAGAGTTGAGACCCAAAATGGGTGGTGTTGTGAAAATGTTGGAAGGCTCGATGGAAATTCAAGATCCTCCAAATCCATTTCAACACTTGATGGAAGAAAATCATCAGATCAAAGATCAAAGCAGCACAAATGGATAGTAGTATTGATGATGGCTAATATCAAGAAGGTCCGTCTATGAATCTACTCTTGACGAAACGGAATCTTCCACTATGCCTGCTCATCCTGTGTTGGAGATCCAAATAGATTCAAGCAAAAATTAACAGAAACATTTTTTCCTTTTTGATTTACTACTACAAAAAGGGTTTTAAGACCGCTTCATTTATATCGGATTATAGAGGATTAGGTCTAAAAGTATGATCGTGGCAGTTTCGTAAATATAAAGAATTTTTTAGACCGGATTATAGAGGATTAGGTCTAAAAGTATGATCGTGGTAGTTTCGTAAATATAAAGAATTTTTTAGACCGGATTATAGAGGATTAGGTCTAAAAGTATGATTGTGGTAGTTTCGTAAATATAAAGAATTTTTTTAGACGGATTATAGAGGATCGTGTCTAAAAAGTATGACCAGTGGCGGTTTTGTAAATATAAAGAACACTTTTTAGACCCGATTATAGAGGATTAGGTCTAATAAATATGTTCCGCAGTTTCGTAAATATAAAGAACATTTTTTAGACCCGATTATAAAGGATTAGGTCTAAAAAGTATACCGATAGTAGTTTTGTAAATATAAAGAACTATTTCTAGACCAAATGTTATAAAGAACTGGTCCAAAAAGTTTAAAACAATTGTCTATTACTTTTAAGACTAGATATTTTAAAAATTCGGTCTAAAAAGTTAAAATAATAATAATAATAATAATAATAATAATAATAAGTCTATTATTTTTAAGACCAGATGTTATAAAGAACTAGTCTAAAAATTAACTTTTAAGAGCTCATTTTAATAACAACCAGTCTAAAAGAATTTACTCAGTGGTTCAATTTCACCACATCCCCAAATGCCCGGAGATCGCTGAACGTTTCTTCTCCTTGCTTGCTCTGTCATCACCGCCCACTTGCCTTTATCACCGACACATTATGGGTTATAATTGAGGTATTCTCTTTCTCGTCCTCCTCTTCGACCTATGTTTGACCGCTACTTATTGCGATTTCTTTCTATTTCATCGCCTGGGGTTTGGTTGAGGTATACTTTGATCTATGGCTGTTATTTTGTTGCAAGATGAAATTTCTCTGCTGCCTTTGGAATTTCGCTTTGCTCACTCAGTTCCCATTTTCCTACACTCGAATGGGTTCGAAGTTTAAGTTTATTTTTGGGTTATATTCTGAATGATGTTTTTTTGTTATAGCATCAGATCTATATTTGAATGACTCCTTCAAGAAGCCCCTCGAACTTTCATAGATAAGGTCTAGCGGCGGCAGTGTTGAGGGGGCGGTGAATAGTCCTTGTCCGAGCTTCTCGAACCTCGGAGCAGCAGGGATCTGAGCGACACTCAAAGGACGAGAAAACCCTAGCACAGCTTGACACGACTCTCAGAGACGGGCTTGAAGCAGTTGAAATCAACGAAGTAAGCTTGACATGGCACAAATCCTCTGGGGCTGGAACTGAAGGCAGAGATGAGTGAGCAGCAACAGGCGCTGAGTGGCGGAGAAAACAGTGACGGTGGTGATTTGGTAGTGGTCGTGGGAAGGGGGAAATTTTGTTTTATTTATTTGCCTGGTTATTTTTTAGACTGGATTTTTAAAACATCCAGTCTTAAAAATCTTATTTTTAAGACCGGTCACGTATTTAGTTTTAAAAGTAATAGGCTTTTAAGATCACCTGTATCGAGACTGGTCCCAAATTCGGTGTCTGGTCTAAAAAGCATTTTTTATCCCAGTGATTGCATCATCCCTTTACTTGGTTGTACAACATCTTATTATAATTGAGAAATTCATTCGGAATCTATACATGATTATGATTTGACAATGAGGGATTTGGAGGGGGAGGGGGAAGGGTGGGAAATTTTTATTTGTAAAAAAGGGAGAAATTGGATTATAAAATTTTAATAAAGAGAATATGTAAGATAAAAGACTAAAAAAAAATCAATTAACAATTTTAACCCCACTTCTCCCTTTCTGAAAAAAAAAAAAAAAAAAAAAAAAAAAAAAAAAAATCAACTCAATTTTTTCCCTCCCCTACCCAACAAGCCATTAAGCATCCATATATGGAGGAGATATTTGAAGAAACGCATGCCAACTACTCAGAAAAAAAGGTGAGAGCTAAGGAGTGGTTATCCAGAAAAAAGAAAAAAGAAAGTCGTGTACTTTTGTATTTTTCATCAGACATGCATTATTTGAGGAAAAATGAAAAACTTATGAAAATAAGATAATAATGTAACGAAATTATCAAGGTTTATAACAATTTCCACATCTCAAATTCTCAACGTTTAGGAATTTCAATTCTCAACTGTATTTATTACGATATTTTTTAAAATATCAAAACTAAATTTCATGATAGTTTTCTTTGAAAAGTGTAAGATATACAAAAGTACACCGTTTATATGATTACATGATATTATAATAACAATGTCTCTCATTTTAGGTAAAAGCTAATTATTAAAAAATAAAATTATATAAGAAGGTAGCACTTTTAAAAAATATTAGAGACCGGGACATTAAATCTTATCAATAGAGAGTTAGAGACCCACCTCTAAAGCTTCCTCCAACGTTTCCTCCACATTCTAAAAGGGATTTACCGTCTGCGATGCTCGTTCACAAGAATATACTTTATCATGAAATGTTCATGTCAAAAAGCAGAGCATTATTTACCTGTCCCTTCTATTCAAATTTTTGGTGTTTTTTTCCCTTATTCTTTTCTTTCTCCTCTTAATCAAGAAAAGATTTTTTGTTTTTTAAATTATCAATTTTTTAAGAATTAGGTATAATAATTTTCGTTTATGAAACAATTTTTTTAAAATTAATTAACTCTGGAAAATAAGAATGTCCCGTGGCACAAAAAGGACCTTTTTTGCATTACTTTTTTAAAAAATACTTTAATTAGAAGTTAAAGCTATTTTATATTTGGATACATCATTTTTTTACCATTCTCTCCCTCCTTCTTGCATTTGCCTTTTTTTTTTTTTTTCAAGCTGCAAATTAAAACTTAAGAAAAAAAAAAAAAAAAAAAGCAGAATTTTGGCTTTTTTGTGACTTTTGACTTTTTTTAAATAAAAAAAATCTATCATCCAAACACATAGATTAATAAAAAAGCACTTGTACGTTATAACTGTTAATAAATCTGTACCTCATGAAAATCAAAAGAATTTTGTTGCCTTATATATCATGGTGCCAGAATATTCTCAGTCTTAGCTAGGAATCTCCATCATCATATGTTCAAAGAAAATAGAAAAAACCTCCAAGCTAGTCTCAATCAAAAATCACAGAATGGGTCATATATAAAAATAAAGTTAAAAACAAAGCAAAAAACAAAAGCCTCTTCATTGGTGAACGAGTCCTTCATCTACCAAAAACGCGTTTACGCAAAATTTTGCCATGTACCTGGATATAGTGGGCGGCAGATTCTTATCTGTTTCAAGTCTATAGTATATACTCCATATTTAGTACCAACAAACTTGAGTGGTTTTGGCTCCTCACTTCACTTTGAATTCTTGCCTCCGACTTCACAAATATGGCTGCTGCTGATGCTGCAGCAGGAATTGCTGCTATCGGCGTCGTAGGTAGGACTCAGAGCTATGATTTGCTTCTTTGTTGTGTGTTTTCCCATATTTTTGTCTTTTCTTTTTTCGTTTTCTGTTTGTTTGTTAGTACGTCTTGTAACATAAATAACTCCGATCCCATTGTAGTTTTTGGGACCATGTTTGGATCGGCACGGAGAGTTTGGCTCTTCTGGATTGTTCAGATTTGATTTAGACGGTCCAAATTTAATTTTTTTTGTTATGGTGTGCTTTATTGGAGATTAACTACAAACTGAAAACTAATTTTAATCCATATTTTGATCTACATAACTTATACATTTACAACGGTGAGTATTTATTTTTATTTTTGTAGCCTTGATGCTTTTCACACAATAACTGAGAAATTATGGATCCTCTTTAATGTCATCTCAAGTTATTACGTCAGTGGTCCTCAGGGTCATTTTCCCTTAATAGAGTATGTCTTCTTCTGTATGCTTTAGCATCCTACTTTAATTTGAACTTTCAGAGCCCTCTGTTTCACATTCATTCTTATCGCCAGTTTCAAAGGAACTACTTCCGGTCAGTATAAAGCACCAAACATTTTCTCGCCTTCCTTCACACCATTTTCTTAATTGGACTCAAGTTTCATAAATCACAAATCACATCTTCTCCGACTTCCCTTCATTGCTGCAGAAAACACTCATGTTCTTCTCCGATCACCATTACTCTGAAACTTAAAAGAACACACACACACACACAGTCGTTTTATTTCTTTTCTGATTATTGCTTAATTATGCTCAAGGTCCGATCCATTTGGATTTTGATCATCGCTAATTATTATTTGTTCCATTTTAAAATTAGGGGCGCAATAATCTGAGTGAGAGACCCATCACCACAGATTCGAATGGATAAGTTTGGCAATTGTTTGGTGGCGACGAGATCAACCATGTCATATTTTTGAAGGGCAATACCCAAAGGCATCATTATTGCTAGTAAGATTTAGAGCTTTTTAATGGTTACATTAGTACTATTAGACACTTCTCATTTTTTGAAGGATGTGCTTTTTTGGCTGAGAAATTCTTGTGCGAATTTGGTTTATATTAATCCTGCTGATGTATTTCTTATTTTTACTTTTCTTAAAAAATAATCCTTTAATTAAAATTTCACAAATAATAAAAAAATGAATTTTGTAAAAGTTTGTAACTTTATTAATATGCCAGCTAATATTTAGGATTTTCCAAATCAGCTCATGCGTTGTTATATTTTTAATTGATTAGATCACAAAGTACATGACAAACCAAACTCATACAAAGAATTTCTCTTTTTTGGTCACCGTTTTAATGACGTGTTGATGGAAGTTGTGCATATCCAGTTAATAACATGTTGATGATTTGTGATCTTCTACATATTTTATATATTTTTCTTGATGATTGCGCACTCACGATCTTTAGTATGTGATACTAAGAGTTAGCTAATTTGTATGTGAATATATATATATATATATATATATATATATAAGGTAAATTAGCTATTTGTAACCAATTTGTCTTAGTTTCCTTAAACTACCCTCTTTTTTCAACAAAACATAAGCTATATTATTTAATAATGTATATTGAAACTAACTTTTGATTGGATCACCTTTGATATATATGCAATCAATAGAAGCACTTGGAAAAATTATTCATTACTCATCTAATCCTATTTATAAGTCACTTTTAATATGTTTCACACACACCAAGAAAAACCTTAAATTTTTTTTAATTTTTTTTTTTTTGAATTAACAGTTCTATTTAATATACATTATAACTCATAGGAATACAGTCAACACAATAATTGATAAAGGGTAAAATTATATATTAATGTGAAAAACTTAACGACGTGACTTATAAATATGACTAAACCCCTCCCCCCACCCCGGCGGTATAGATTGGACCAAAGGAGGATAAATTTAAAAGATATAGTGAATTAAAAGTGGCATTTAAGATAAACCACTTGTCTAATTCTCATATTTGGGACTGGTGGGAGTATTTATTTATTTTTTTTAAAAAAAAAAAAATCATTTGAAGTATGCAGAGGTTTAATGAGGATGTAGCATAGACTAACTTTATTTTCCTTTAAAAATATCATTTAAAATGATTGATGGTTATAAAATTAATTTTATTCTACTTTACTATATAATGGAAAATATCAAGGATGTGAAATATTGGTAGATGTTTAATGAAAATTATTAAATTAAAAGAAAAGTTTTGGATTGCAAGAATTCTGACCGAATAATTATCTCTCTATTGCAGTTTTACTTCTTGCCGCGGGGTTGACAATCGCTGTACTGCATAATAAGACCCTACTCATTATCTCCGGCATCGTGGGTAAGATCTACGTACATTATTATTTTAAAGGTTAAAATAATGATGGAAGTTCAATGCCAACGAATAAATTATAAGACTAGGCCACGGGGAAAACTCGTCTTAAAGTTTTTTCAAGTTTTGTTGTTGCAAGAGTTGTGGCTGATTATCCCTTATATATATACCTTTTGTAGGCGGGGTCATTATCATAATATGTGTTATGTTATTATTGGAGCGGCTTGAGGGAGATCTGTTTCTAACACTTACCATAAAAGACTTTCTGAATGATTTGGAAAGAGAAAGGCCATTTAAGTTCACATCTCGTCACTTAATGCTTGCAACAAACAACTATTCCAACATGGTGGGGTCCGGAGGTTTTGGATCAGTTTATAAAGGAAAATTTAGTGATGGAACCGTTGTGGCTGTGAAAGTTCTACGTAGTGGAGTTTCTGACAAGAGAATGGAGAAGCAATTCATGGCTGAAGTTGGCACAATTGGAAGAGTTCGTCATGTGAATCTAGTTCGCCTTATCGGATTTTGCTTTGAAAACGATACAACTGCTCTGGTATATGAATACATGGGCAATGGTTCTCTCGACAAATATCTGTTTAGTGAAAATAAGAGCTTAGCGTTTGAGAAGCTACATGAGATTGCAATTGGAACAGCCCAAGGAATAGCTTACTTGCATGAAGGATGTGAAGAGAGAATCATCCACTACGATATAAAACCAGAGAACATCCTATTGGATGATAATTTGTGCCCTAAAGTTGCTGATTTTGGTTTAGCCAAACTTTGTAACAGGGAAAAGTCTTATGTTACTATGACTGGTCTAAGAGGGACACCAGGTTATGCTGCCCCAGAACTTTGGATGCCTTTTCATGTAACTCACAAGTGTGATCTTTATAGCTTTGGAATGTTGTTGTTTGAAATCATAGGAAAAAGAAGAAACCTTGTTTGGAACCTCACAGAGAGTCAAGAGTGGTTTCCAAAATGGGTTTGGATGAAGTTTGAGAGTCAAAATCTAGAAGAGTTGGTAAAGAACTGTGCCATTGATGAAGATAAAGACAAAGAGACAATGGAAAGGATGGTAAAGATGGCTCTATGGTGTGTTCAGTATAGACCAGAATTGAGACCCAAAATGAGTGATGTCGTAAAAATGTTGGAAGGCAAAATGGAAGTTAAGAATCCACCAAACCCATTTCAACACTTGATGGAAGAAAATCATGAAATAGGCATTAGTATTGATGATGGTTCATCTACTCATGAGGGAACCAGATCTTCCATTGTGTCTGCTCCTTCTGTGTTGGAGATTCAAGCAGATTCAAGCCAAAATTAACAAACAAGCATTTTCCTTTAGATGGGGATGTTCCAATGGTTTAGAGTTTAGGTTCAGCAATATCCTTTTGATCAATGTCTAGTGATTTCAATTTGTTGGATGTATTGTTTCTCGTTTCATTTTAATTTATAATCTTGCAATTCGTGGGTGTTGTGACTGAGAACATCGAGGGATTCCTCTAATGCTTTGTCCCATATACAGAAAGAATCAACATAGATATAGCTTCAAGAATCAACACACACATGCTGTTTGAAGAGAGAGGGAGGTCTGGAAGGGTTTAGATTTAATTTGTTTACTTCTACTTTTTAAAAATATCTTAATATGTGATACAACTAAAAAAGGAAATATGCTAATTCATTCACGAAAATGGAAGGACCCAGTACATCATATATATATACTCTCACTCTCACGGTGGTCATGCCATAGGCACTCCTCTCTCATCTAACTAACTAACTAATGAGTTTCTCTCTCATCCAACTAACTAATGAGTATTATTCTCTATTATTATTTACTATAATATCCATATATCATTACTCCTCCCCTAAAAAGAATCCTTGTCCACAAGGATTTCATCAGCAACAGTAACGAATTGAAGAAACTGAGGTTGAATGACAGCAAGGTCCGCCCATGTAGCATTGTTAGGTGGAGGGTGAGTCTGGATTCTTGATTTGAGCGAGGAGTTTGAGGGTGGAAGGATTGAGAGAGCCCTCCATGGCGTGAACACCGCCTTCGGCCACCCCTGCAGTGGTGCCCAGCGCATCCTCAAAGGAATCGTCGTCATCATCCACGAGGAGCATGTAGACCTGAGAATCTTGACACCTGTGACTAGAGGAGTATTTTGCAGGGCACCAGTAGCACAGACCCTACCGACGGTGGTCGTCCATCTCACGTTTGGTTAAGTGTCGGGTAGGTCGTGAATTGGAACCAGAGGAGAGAGTGGAAGACGAATTCACAGTGGAACCCAGGGAGGAGGCTAACCCCTGTCCAGTCCCTGGCAGAGTTAAGGGGGCTTCAATCCTTATTCCTTATCCCCATCTTCGCCCAGGCTAACGGGAACTTCCTAAAGGCCGAGAGAAAGAAGATCTATCCATTACCAATTAGAAAAAGAAGAGTTATGTAGTCGGGTGGGACTTAGTGGGCTGAGTATGAGACTTGTGAGTATCCGTAGAGGGGGAAGTGAACAGGCCAGAGTTAGAGCCCAGCACTGTAGAGAAATTGGAGCCTGAGTCTGATGCATGATTGGAGGAACCCAATGATGATAGTCGATGATCACGCACATGAGTGTGTTCATGGAGCGTGCGAATCGTTGCTTCCTACAACTTGGCTGACCACGTCGCACTAGCTAACGATGGTGGAGAAAAATTCAGGACAAACTAACGGATATCTGATCGGAGACCGCCAATGAACAACTTGATCGCAATGGATTCTGAAATATCAACCTCTGAAAGCAACTCGTCGAATTTGCGCTCATAGCAAGTGACTAGTTCATCTCCTTGTTGAAGTTTTTTGAGAGCAATCAGTGGGTGCTCTTCTCGTATATCTGTGAATTTTTCCTCCATTTGAGTGAAATAATCCTCCCAGCGAATATCGGTGAACGTGCAATGCCTCATGAAGGTTTGATGCCAACGCAGAGCATGTCCTTCCAGATGAATACTCAGGAGTTGGATACGATGATCTGCTGGTGTGCCATCGACCTCGAAGAATTTTCGGCAGCGGTAAGCCCAGCCACGGAAATCAGACCTGTCAAACCGTGGAAATTCTACACGGCTCTGTTTGGTGGGAATGAAGTAAGCCGAGGATTGTTGTGGATGTTGCAGTGGAGTGCGCTGGTCCTGGAAGGTCCCGAACAGCGGGATGTGCGAGAGGACAGTGGAGCTAGAACCTCCATCTCCAGTGCCATTACCGCCGAGAGTCGGTTTCCCGATAACAGGGTGGGGATGAGAACCTGGTTTCAAGCTTCTACATAAGCTCTTCCAATCGAGTGGCCGTCTTCTTCAGCTCAGTGATATCTTGTGTACTCTGCTCAAATCGAGACTGCAATGTGGCGTGGATCGTATCAATGCGAAGTTCCAGCTCACCCAGTCGGTCCTGGGATCGTGTGTCCGGCGGCGCCATGGCCAGACAGAGGAGCTCTGATACCTTTGATACAACTAAAAAGGAAATATGCTAATTCATTCACGAAAATGGAAGAACCCAGTACATCATATATATATTCCCTCACTCTCACGGTAGTCATGCCATAGGCACCCTTCTCTCATCTAACTAACTCACTACTGGGTTTCTCTCTCATCTAACAACTAATGAGTATTATTCTCTATTATTATATACTATAATATCCATATATCAATATGTGAGAAATCTAAAATAAATATAATATCTTAATTATAAGCTATTTTTTAAATAAAAATAAATTATTAGCTAAATTATACAAAACTTCATTGAATTTTGGGCCAATTATGTATAATTTCTTGACATTTCAAAACTTAAATCTAGCCTCCGCAACCTTTTATTTTCTTAACAAAGCTCTTGATGTTTACTTATCATTATCTTTTCAATGGAAATTAGACTAATAGAAGAATATGGCATTTTTTAAGCATATTACTAATTTTATAAAATTCCTTAAATTTGACTCATTATAACAGGACTTATCCAAACATCAATAATTCAATATAATATATATTACAGTCGCTGTTGTAAAACAAACTAGCAATTAGCAAACAACAAATTAAATTACTTTAAAATTTGGAGTGTGATGAATTAATTTGGAAGAGCATTATTGTTAGCCTCTGATGAGATTGGTTCGAGTCACAACCCAACAGTGATAGCAATTATTGGTGACCCCCAAATTAAATAAAAAACAAAGAAACTTGAAGGCTCATTCAACAGTTTTCGCACATCACAGACCAAAGCTTTTGCTCCTTCACTGCTTCACCTTCCATATCCGTTTGGTTCGTTCCATTAATTCTCTTGTTTTCTCACCCTTTTTGAATTCTCAATCTCTAGGCAAGCTACTTGATTTGGTATATTATATTGGTGTATTTAGGCTAGCTAGCAAATATCGTACGCTTCAGATTGTCTTAGATCGGCTTATATTCCAATTTAGAATATTCAAGTTCATAGATTTCCATTGCAAACTTATTCATCCATTTGGGTTTTGCTTACAGGCTTCACATTGCTACCTCAAAGAGAGTTCACATATTGGATTATTCACCAATTGCTCAAGCTTTGCGCGCTTAGTCTCTCTTTCATCTATATACCCGAGGCCGAGGTTAGTGCTTTCTTCTGTTACTAACTTTATTCTTTCAGGTTATGTTGAGCACATTCACAATGTTAGTTTGATTTTGAATTGTCCAGATTTAATCTAATCTAATTTGATTTTTATATTTTAAATAACTTTTTATTTTAATATATGTTAAATTTAAAATAATAATAATATATCTTATAACTAACACGTCCCATAAACCACAAATCACATCTTCTCCGACTTCATATTTGTTTCAAGTCTATAATATCATACTCCAGATTTTGTGTCCTCACTTCACTTTGTTTCTTACCATTATTATTGTTCTTGAATCTTTGCTTTCCTAGTTCTCAAATATGTTTTCTGCACCTGTTGTGACAGGAATTTATATTGTCATCTTCATAGGTAAGACATAGAGCTAAGATTTTCTTCTTTTTGTTCTGTATGTGTTTCACCATATTTTTGTCTATTTTTTGTTTGTTTGTTTGTTTGTTCTTATGACTTGTAACTGATGAGATGTAACTCTTGCGGTCTTGCCCCATTGCAGTTATGATTACTGTGATTTATATGAGATTAACTAGAGAATGTTACCCTCGTAGCTCCCAGCTTATTGTAGACTCAGAATTTTTGACATACACAATGGATAAGTTTCTAAATGAAATGGCAATGGAAAAGCCAATAAGGTTCACATTACATACCCTAATTGTCACATCCCAATTTCGGAAGCGATTTTTTTTTTTTTTAAAACGGTACCATGATTAGAGTAGAGCACCGGAAGTGAAAATAGTATTTCAAAAGATATGTATCTGATAACATCAACTGTATGTTTTGCTACTAACAACGGTACAATAGTTCAAATGGTTCTAAATTCAAAATACATTTCAAAAGGGGCCCGACCAGTCCGTCCTAAGCTCGCTTTGCTTACCCTTATCTCCGCTCCTCCTCGTTCACTCCGAACTGAAGCTATGGTAAGAGGCGAGGTTCAAAGTACATTGAACCCTGGTAACGGTTAACCTCATGTTCAAGTACAATTATGTATGACGATATTCATGATACCACAGTAAAATTCACATATACCAAGTAATAACACACCATATACACCTGCATATGAATGTTATTACGATCCGCACTATTCACCGTGCCACGATGTACGTCGTGTCCTCGGCGCTAGGAAAACTTAACGGCGTTATCATGACTATAACCCGTATAAAGCTGTATGTGCACAGTCAATAACTTTTGAAAACAGAATCTCAGTTCAAAAACACATCTCATCACATATAGGTATACAATGAACATCAGAGTTAGTGTTACAGTACGCGTCCGTACCTTCGTCGGCGTTTGTCGATGCGTTTGACATCCGAACCGTGATCGCGTTGATCCTATAATGGTAATACCGTATTTATTAATTTGTAAGTAATATCCTAAGAGATATTTTGGCCCCTAATGACCATTTTGCCCTTACAACTTTTATTTTTCACTTCATTCCCTCAAAATTCGTACAACAACGCTGGTATAAATCTGGGCAGCATTTTGTCTAACTTTGAAAAATCATAATTAATTCTACAAAAATTGAAACGAGGATCCATAAAATTCCTTGGAATCCTTAGGATGTATATTTTCAAGTAAAAATAGTCACCTTTGCCCAGATTTCACGAATCACTCCCAGGTTTTAAGTTTTGAACCTCTGCCCAGAATTTTTCCAGAATTTCGTAGCCTAACTTTGAGGAATTTTAACTCTCTGTACAAAAATCATTTTGACATTTTCTTGACATTTTAAAAAAACCCTATATATCTATTTTAACCATGAATTTTCTCAGAATTTGGTGATCATGATTTCAACATGAAATCCTGGCGTTTTCATGGCTGACTTCAGAATTTCCGAAACCGATGAAATTTCGCCAGAACTTCGTTACTCTCATGATCTCTTCCGGAAATTTTGCCATAACCTCTACTTCATCAATTTTTTCGAGATAAAGGCAATTTTAACTATGAAAACACCTGACTAAAATTATCCTACCATATTTAGGATCTAAGCTACCTCTAACTAAGAATTTAAAAGCTAAAACTTAAAGAACTTAAAGCTAGAACTAGAAAGCTTACCAAGAACTTTGCTCCTTATTTCTTCAAGGCTCTCACTCTCACTTTCTCTCTATGTTTCAGCTTGTAAGCTTTGTGAATTGGTGAGAAAATATGAAGAGCAAAGCCCCCTATTTATAGCAAAAGGCTATGGCATTTGTGTAATTGTCTTGCTAGCCTTCATTGGTGGATTCCAAATGAAGTTTAAATTGTGACAACTTCTTGACTTCCTTTTTAAGTTAGAATTTCCTACCTCTTCCATTCCACTAGATAGAATAACTAGATAAAAATTCATTTGGGTGTCTTAATGAAGTTTGATTCAAATTTTCTTTTTGGTTTTGAACTCTTGAGATTTTTGGCTTTAATTAGAGACCTCAATCTCTCATTTTCTCAATTGGCAAATTCTTAAAAGTTGAGAAAATAGCTTTGGTTATAGTCAAATTGAAGCTTGAATTTTGCTTGTTAATAATCACTTCTTATCTTTGATTGATGGTTAGTGGATTTCAAGATACAATTTATTTTGTATAGATTTCCCTTTGATTAAATCTTGAATTAATCCCATTGATTATCTTAATCATCTTATGTGTAATCACTTCATTGGCTAATGGCTTGACTTTCTCCTTGATTTTTCCTCTCACCACATTATCCTCTCTATGCAAGGGCCAATTTGATTTTTAGCAACTCTTTCTCTCTCTCCCAAGTGCCAAAAAACCGACCCCCCCTTTGTTCAGTTTTAGTTGCATTTTTATGCTCTAATTGATTGCATGTGGGGTTATCTAATTGGTTGTTTGCCTAGTTACATGGATTAGGCTTTATAAGAATTAATTAGGGCCTTTAGATAATCTTTATGAAATTAATTCTTGACCTTTAGATCTTGTTGCAATTGTTGACTTTTTCAACTCTTGATTAATTCTTGATTAACAACTTAATTATAAGCTTAATCATCTCTTGATTGTTATATTATTGGTTCAAGAAGTGTTTTATGATTGCTAACAATTCATTTAATGCTAAATCTTACTCCCTTATTAGCTCTTGACATTTGATTAGGCTAATACACCTTTAATCCATGGCTATTTTAATATAAGTTGCTGAATAATTATCTAAATATTTCATTAGGGTAGTTTTAATTGCTCATTAATTATTAAAAATTGCCCTTAATTATTTCAAGTGTCTTGGTAATTTTTTTATGGCCTTTTATAAATTAAACATGAGCTATTTATTAATATGGTATCTGTGGTATTTTATGGTATTTTATGATGACTAATATAATTCCTTACTTATTGGCTATTCTAATGCTAGGGAAAAATTGCCTAGAAAATAAAATAAACATGTCTCAAAATTTGAGACCACATATTCACCTATTAAATAGACTCTATTTATCAAAATATTGTATTTAAGACCAACAAGAAATTTTGGGTATTACACTAATGCTTGCAACTAACAATTACTCCAACATGTTGGGTTCAGGTGGTTTTGGATCAGTCTATAAAGGGACTTTTAGTGATGGAACCATTGTGGCTGTGAAGGTTTTGAATGGGAGCTCTGACAAAATAGAGGAGCAATTCATGGCTGAAGTAGGCACAATTGGAAGGGTTCATCATTTCAATCTACTTCGCCTCTTTGGATTTTGCATTGAAGGGAATATTAGGGCCCTAGTTTATGAGTACATGGGCAACGGCTCGCTTGACAGGTATCTATTTAATAAAAACAAGGCGTTAGGATTTATAAAGCTTCAAGAGATTGCGGTGGGTACTGCCAAAGGAATTTCGTATTTGCATGAGGAGTGCCAACAGAGAATTGTCCATTGATAGAATTCAAACTCAATTTTAATGTTCCTCTGTCTCCCATAAATTCACCGCCAGATTCAATCCGATGAGACCATTAGCTGTCAAATAAATGGTGCATGAGTTGTCACATGAAGCAAAGCAAATTGGCTTTTGTACTCTCTCTTCCACTGCTAGGTAAATTGAAGAAAACTCATTATGAGTTGTCAAATGTACAAAGAAGCAAAGCAACGTGTTACAAGAGGAAGTATGCTGCCAATGAGTTGTCTATTAAATTGAAATGAAGAGAAGTCAACAAATGCAACTAAAGAAGACAAACTCAATTTCGATGAAGCTGTGAAGATGCCGGCATAAATAAAATAATATATAGATAGACGGTTGCCAAGTCTATATAAATAGATCACAATGTCACCATAGGTGTATTGGTGTGTATCCGAAAAGAATAGAGATTTCGAGAGAAAAAGAAAAAAAAAAAAAAAAAAAAAAAAAAAAAGAAATAGGTGCCGAAGCACTTTGAGAGAAGAAGTGAGAAAATTATTTTTGAGAGTTGTGTGTGTGAAAATATAGATCGTGAGAGATAAACAGGGTGTATTGTATTTGAGTTTATAATAGAAGTGTTATTTCCATCTTTCCATATCTTTAATTTCCAACATCCATTATGACATAAAACCAGAAAATATCCTCTTGGACAACGACTTCTATCTTAAAGTTGCTGACTTTGGTTTGGCCAAGCTTTGTAATAGGCAAAATACTCATATTACCATGTCCGGGGGTAGAGGGACTCCTGGTTATGCTGCGCCGGAGCTTTGGATGCCGTTTCCGATAACCTACAAGTGTGACGTCTACAATTTTGGAATGTTGTTATTTGAAATCATAGGTGGGAGAAGGAACCTTGATATTAACCTTGCAGAAGAAAGGAAAGAGTGGTTTCCAAGATGGGTGTGGATAAAATTTGATAGTAGAGATTTAAATGAGATGATAACTGTATGCGGAATAGAGGAGGATGACAAGGAAATGGCAGAAAGAATGGTTAAGATAGCTCTTTGGTGTGTTCAGTATAAACCTGAGATGAGGCCTATGATGAGCGTCGTGGTGAAAATGTTGGAAGGTTCAGAGGAAATCCCACAACCTGTGAATCCTTTTCAGCACTTCATGGATTCAAGTTTTCCAGTACAATCAGTTCAAACATCACAAATTGATAGTAGTTTTACTTCTGGCTCTTCTATAACAACATCTAAACCAAGGCTAGCACTTTGAATGCTACTCCTATCATGAGTAAGTATGAGATCCAAATAGCTTCAAGCCAGGATTAACACGGTTTCTTCACAATACAATGCACATCTTGAAATATGTATTATTTTCTCTAGTGATTTGATATTCTGTTGGATATACTCAGTTCCCAAATGTTATAGTTTATTTTTCCCCTTCGGCATTTTCCAAAGAATAAGGAAACTTTGATGAATCCGTTATACTAGTATTATGAGCCAAACTAGCATTATGAATCAAGGAAGCAGCTTTGTTAAAAAAGGGCATTTAGACAATGTTTATAAAGCTTCCTCAATTTATCACTTATTTGCAACGATTTATTGAGCCATGTTATCAACTAAAAGGACTCTTTTTTTTTTTTTTTTTTTTTTTTTTAATCTATTTTTTTTTAGCCTTAATTGATTTCCTTGATGCCATCAACTTCATTCATAGGCCCATATGTGTAAATTTCCGTAAATGAATTATGTTGTAATGTTCCATATATAATTATATATGCTTCTAAATGCTTTCGTTAATTTTCAGATCACTCTGCTCTGTTTCATATTTCTAATCCTTCCATTTCATAATAATGTGAATGAGAAACCCACAGCCACATATTGGAATATATGAATAAGATTGGCATTTGTTTGGTGGCAGCTAGGGCTAGGTCAACTTCTTTATGGAGGGCAATACCCTATCAATATCGCGGGTAAGATTAGGTTATATTTGGGTGGAGGGAAAAATTATAGGGAGAAATTCATTCAGAAGCCATATATGCATGATTTGTCTTATGGATCCATGTATGATGGAGATATATTTGAAGAAATGCATCAGCCAAAATGTCCATATCTAAAGTTCAATCAATTTTTTTTTTTTTTTTTTTTTTTTAAATGATAATGGTAAAAAATAATTTAAATATAAATTATATAAAGTAAGTAAATCAATTTATTTTCTTCCTTTTTTTTTTTTTTTTGGTTATTTAAGTTGATGCTATAGTTAAGAAAATTTTTGGAACAACTATCCAACCGATTGTTTTTTTCTTTCAAAACAATTATATAAAACTGTTACGAGGAAAAAAAAGAAAGGGTGAAGGTGCAATTTTACCAACAAACTATTAGGGAAAGTGCATCTGACACAATAAACTATTTAGGGTACTTTAAATACAAAAGAACAATTAAAAGAGGGAAAAAAAAACACAACGGTCAAAATTAGATGGACAAAATTGCTACGTTTTATGAACTTCTGTGACATTTTTAGTCCAAAGAAAAAACTTCCATCTTACCAGTACTCCTGAGTGAAAACTTCCATGGCATTTAAGACCCTTATCCCATCAAATATCGGTCTGAAGACAGTAATTAATAATGTGTCGTAAAACAAAACAAAACAAAAAAACAAGGGTTAAGTACCAATTTTACCTTAGAAGAACACGCCGAGGACCAATTTTTCTCTGGAAGTTTCTTTGGGAGCAATGTTGCCCCTCCGTTAGGGTTTCATTAACAACCCTAACGGTCAACATTAATTGACTCCGTTATGCTTGTGACGTGGATTGTCTACGTGGTATCCTTGTCACTTTTTTTAATGGGTTAAGTAGCTATTTTGCTCGGAAGTACATTCTCAGGAGCAATATTGCCCTAGAAGTTTCTTTTTTGGTTCAATGTTGCCCCGAAAGTCTAAAAACGTGGCAATGGTGCCCCTCCATTAACAGCCTTAACAGTCAAACGTTAGTTCCCCACAATGGATTGTGTCATTAAGAGTGTGTCTATAAATCTTCTTCCTTTCCTCCTTTTTTATTTGGAATTTTCCTTGTTACGCAGCAAATTTGCCTTTGAGACTTAAAGGTAGAAAACAACTTAGCCGAGCTCCACGTCTGAAATTTTGTGATGAATTCTAAGTGATTTAAATAATTAATTATATTTGACACTTTTTGTAAACTTTATTCTCTCAGTCATCTCTTTTTACATTGCATCAGAGGTTTGTTAGTCGTTTGTGTAAATAATTCTGCAGGCGAGTGATTATTGTTTGGAAAAATTCATTTGAACTGCCTGCAACGTACTCGTTTTATCTTTTGTTCAGAAAAATTTGTTCTTATTTTTTTGTTTGATTTGTTTGAAACATTTTTTCTGGAGAAATTCCTTAGGTGAGTGATTATTGTTTGATTGGGGAATGCTTGCGATGGAAGACGCTATGGGGAAGAAAGAGTAGGCTATGTTTACTTTTTTTAAAATAAAAATTAATTGTCACCCCTACTCCCTTTTGTCATAATTATAATTATAAAATCGGGTTGAATTTTTTTTTTTTTTGGAGAAATTAAGAAAACTAAATAAGTTATCTAATCATAGTACCTCCAGTCCTAATTATAAGACCAGGTTGACGTTTGACCGTTAGGGCTGCTAATGGAGGGGCAATATTACTATGTTTTTAGACTTCCGGGACAATATTGAGCCAAAACGAAACTTCCAGGGCAACATTGCTCCTGGGCGTGCACTTCCGGGGCAGAATTGCTACTTAACCAATAGAAAAAGTGACAAAAATACCACGTAGACAATCCACATCAGCATAACGGAGTCAACTAATGTTGAACGTTAGAGGGTCATTAACGAACCCTAACGAAGGGGCAACATTACTACATTTTTTTTTACTTAGAGGCAACATTGCTCTCAAAGAAACTTCCAGGGAAAAATTGGTTCTCGGCGTATACTTCCGGGGCAAAAATGGTCTTTAACCCCAAAAAGAAAAGCCTCCTCCCCTTTGATAAATGGAAATAGTAGCTGGCTGATTCATATATTTGTTTGATTGTTTCTATTCTATATAATATACTTGAATGATTTTGGCTTCTCACTTCACTTTTTGAATTGTTGCCTCCTAAGTTCACGATGGCTTCTGCTCTTGCCATTTCTGTTGTCGTCTTCATAGGTAGAACTCATTAGATCTATGACTTGCTTCTTTGTTTTGTGTTTTCCCATATATATTTTTTTTTTTTGTCCATTTTCACTTTATTATATTTTTAATTTTTGTAACTGGGATAAAGCTACTTAGCCCATTGCAGTTATTCTTACAGTGCTTTAAAAAGATCAATTGTTATAAAATTAATTTTTCTTCTACTTTATACTCTATTAAAATTAAAATAGAAAAAAGCAAGGATGTTAAAAATAGGTAGATGTTTAATGAAAATAATTATATTAAAGGGTAAAGGTATAAAAATGTACATGTGTTTTACTCTCAAGAGCGCCCAACACCAAATATTTTTTGTTGGTCTAAAAATACCTACGTGATTAAGAATTAAGAAAGTGAAGCAAAAATCTCACCTGCCAACATACACCAAACGTTGACCGTTTTATCAGTTCTAATTACTCCATCAATAAGTTCTGCCCCTGCCTCCACATCATTTGCTCTATGCTTCAGCATGTTTATCTAAACCCTCTCGTCCGCTTCCACGAGATATTTCATCGCAACCCGACTTCAACGACCCATTCTCTCCTAGACTCTTTCCATCTCGTAGTTTGCGGTGAATGTTGCGAAGAAAGAGATGGACATTGTGAGGAATCTGAACGTTGAACGTCAAACGGTATAGAGCATGCACTCAACGAGACTTGGAGTGGTGAGAAGGGAGGTTATATAGAAGGAACTGCTTATAAGGCTGATCCTAAGAGCGATAAAGCTAAGCTCAAGGTTAAATTCTATGTCCCTTCATTTTTTCCCATTATTCCTGTAACTGGAGATTACTAGGTTCTGTACATTGACGATTTTCAGTATGCTCTCATCGGCCAGCCCAGCAGAAATTACCTTTGGGTAAGAAAATTTATAAGCTTTTTTAGTTCTCTGCATCATGGGTATGTGATTTTGTTTGTGGGGTTGTATATTCTGAGATTTCTCATGGTGTTCAAATTTATCTCAAATAAAATCGTGTCTATTTTTCATATTTTAGGTTTTCCATGATGTCTACTATTTCTGGCCACATCGAATTAAATATCGATGCCGTTTTTGGTGACTGGCAAAATGAGGTTGTTGGGTTTGATTCATCAGAAACAAATGCCTGTGCTGTTGTCCCTACTTTTGTGTGTAGAGCAAATGATGTGGAGGCAGGGGCAGAACTTTTTCATGGAGTAATTAGAACTGATAAAACAGTCAAAGTCTGGTATTAACAGCAGGTAGCATTTTTGCTCTACTTTCTTAATCATATAGGTAATTTTGCATCCAAAAAATATAGTTGATGTTGGACGCTCCTAAAAATAAGATATGTATTTTTTTGTACCTTTACCCTAAATTAAAAGAAAAGTTTTGATATTGCAATAATTCTTACCGAACCATTTCTACCTATATCGCAGTTATCCTTCTTGTCATTGTACTAGCGACGTCGACAGCAATCATTTCATAGAATTATATCATTATGTTCGCCTACTTGAGTAAGATCAACGTTCAATGAAAATGATTAAATAAAAAAGGTTAAAGGTCCAAAAATACACATATGATTTACCTTCGGGAGCGCCTAGCACCAAATATTTTTTTTGGTGCAAAAATACATATGAACTTTCAAAATCAGAGCAAAAATACCATCGCCGTTAAAAAAGACTACCATCTATTAACTAGCATTTAAAAGTACCAAAATACCCTCCGAAGGAAAAAAAAAAACGCCGTCTCTCACTCAACCTCAACCTTAGTTTGTCCTCTTCCCTTCCAAATTCATCATCAACATTCATCTAATTTAAATGCAACAATCATCCTCTTCAACAAAAACTTGCGATGAGCATACAGAAAGGAGAGAATTTGGGCAAATATAGTCCGTATATTAATCTCTCATATAATCACACAATCGAAATCGAAAAATGAAACCAAACCAATTGAATCTTCTTGATTCCGATAGGGATGACCACCAAACAACAACCCAAAACAATATGAGTATGATTCATCTTAAAAACCCGTGCAAAATGAAACAAAATCTCTCAAATGGACAAATAAAACTCTAGATTCAATCGACGAGTTCATGGATAGTCGAGCGAAATCCAAATCGAAAGCATTAGAGCCAAAGGGATTTTCGGTTTTCATTTATAGAATAATATGGGTCTTTAGCGTAAGATTTCGAAAATTAGGACCTTAGATCCCAGAACGAAAACCAGAAACCCAGAAAATTAAAGAATCAATTAACATATATATTGATTCCTGAGAACAAAGACAAGAAATTTTTTCCCAAAACCCAAATTGAAACCCAGATACCACATAGATCAATGAACAAGAAGGTGATTAGAAACCATACATGGCTGAAACAAACAAAAACCTCAATCAGAATCATGTTGCTATGAAGAAGTTGGAGCTTTTCCATGGTCTTGGGGTGAAGATCTACCACTGGAGAGATAAAAATACGAAGAGGGAGGGAAATCGAACGAGGAGCGGCATGGGGGATCTGCTCAGCCATGGTTCAGAGCACCACCGTCGCCTCTAGTAGAGGTTGCCGCCACCGCCTTCCACACATCGAGGTTGCCGCTGTTGGGAAGGAAATCGTGTGATGTGAAGGGAAGGGGAAGTCAATCGACAATGGGGAAGAGAGGTAAATGGATAGTGAGGGAAATTAGAAAATGTTATAATAATATTAACAACTTTTATTTTTTTAAATATGGTGGGCCCTAGCAAAAACTAACGGACATTAACAAAATCAACGGTGATGGTAATTTTGCACCTATTTTAAGAGTTCATAGGTATTTTTGCACCTAAACAAAGCACTTGGTGTTGGGCGCTCTTGAAGGCAAATCACATTGTATTTTTGCACCTTTACCCAATAAAAAAACTAAAAACATAAAAGATTAAGCCACAAACGAATCCAGTTCTCTATGCTTCTCTTTTATGTGATTTTTAGGTGCTTCTCCTCCTAAGAAGCACATAAAGAAATAATGATAGATTTTTTTTAATATATTTAGATTAAATTATATCTTTGCATCTGAAATATTTTTTACACTCGATATCTTAAATTAATTAATTTACGGGATACGGGTGTTACAAGAAAAATATTTCTAAATGCAAGACTGGAAATTAATTAATTGAGATACTTGAATGCAAAAAATATTTGAGGATGCAAAGATATAATTTAATCTAAATAAATAAAATATATAAAATTAAAAAATAAAATTAAAAAAGGTTCTATCAATCTTTCTTTATCTTGCTTCTTAGGAGGAGAAGCAAATAAAAGAAAAGCATGGAATGAGGACCCGGCACAAACTAAGTGATTTGGCTTAAGTTATTCATGTTTTGTTGCAAGAATTTTGACTCAATATCATATACTATCTCCGGTCTTAATTATAAGGCATATTTACCAAATTTTGAAGATACTAAGGATAGTAGTTAAATTGGTTAGTTCTATTTATTTTTCTAAAATGCCCTTATTTCAAAATTAAAAATAGCTTCAAGAAAGATTGAATCAATAGCCCATGCGTTTGTACCTCTCTGACCTCACATGACTTCTCTGACTCTGGCATCGTAGACTTCTTTGAGTTCTCACACAATCTAGAGAATATCTATAAATCCATGAGGTGTAGGCCTTTTTTTCCTAATAAAAATGTGTGCTATGTGAGTGTGTTTATCATCTCATATATGTAAGTGTACTGTGTAAGCATGTATACACATAGACACACACATGTGTATATCTATACACACACACACACATTCGAGTACACACCCACATATATATATCATAGACTTATCCAAGCTCTCACACAATCCGGCATCGTAAACTTCTTCGAGCTGTCACAAAAACAGTAGAGTTGAGGTGTATGTGGCATTAATGAGCTGCAAACATTACTTACTTTATAAAATATATAGATGCATTATTAAATTATCATTGTATTTAATTATTATTGAGAAAGTATTAATAGGGATATTTTAAAAAGATATTGACAACAATTATAAAGTTGTCTTATAATCAGGACCAAGATCAACTCTCAAATGTTATCCTATAATTCTGTAAGCGCGCTTACTTGCTTATTAATACTTACTTTATCGCATTGTAAGAAATTTGATGATGATAGGCTTCACAGAGAGTTTCTAACATTCACTATGGAAAGGTAATGATTTGGAAAGAGAGAATCCAATTAAGTTCACATCAAATAACCCATGTGTGCAACAAACAACTATTCTAACATGTTGGGGTCAGGAGCACTAGTGCAAAAAAAGGCTTTAAGACTGCCTCATTTAGAGCGGACAATGTGTAAATGGAGCAATATACCCAAGAGGGGGGGGGTGAATTGGGTATTTTAAAAACTTTTTCTGAAAGTGCTGTTTTTGAGCAAGTAAAAACAGATAATAGCGAGAGGAGGAAGGGAAGGGAAGCTTGCAGAAGAAATTATCCTGGTTCGGTCTTATCCTTGACCTACATCCAGTCCCAAGCCACACTTGGGATTTTCAATCCACTATACTCACAAACTGATTACAAACTCGTACTCAAGAGTAGTTCTCTCTCTAGAACTCACTCCCCCTTACAAGTTGTAATCAATACACCCAACCACCAAGTCCCCGACTTGTGGTTATCTTAATCAATGAATGATTTACAAATAGAACTCTCTCACAGAAGCGAGATAAAATGAACAACGAAGTACAAGTATCGATTGATACAATACAAGTGAAAGTTTGAACACAATAAATGACACTTAGTAAATTTTCGCTCTCAGTAGGTGTATCAGCTTGAGAAGAAGTTAATGAACTCTATTTATAGGTAGAGAACATTAAATGACCGTTGAATGATGAATTCAACCGTTGTAGGTGATTAGCATTAAGTCAGGTCATCTTCTCTCTCTAAGCTCCAACTAATCCGAGATCTTGATATGGTCGATGTGGAACTCGAGGATTTGCCGTTGGAGAAGAGTTTGCTTGATGAAGAAAGTGTTTTTGAACGTTGAGAATTCGTGCTCGGATGGATTAACCAAAAGGATGTTGATTTACGAAGTGCAATAAATGCTCTGACCACTTTTTGCTTTTTCCCTTGATCTTCATTAATTTTCATCTGTGCTAACTGAAATCCACTAAATAAACTTGTTAAACATATCTGGGATCATAAGTGAATGATTCATGAAAGCAATTGGAACAAACAGGGTGATTCACGAATTCGTATAATTCAAAACTTAGTTTTTACGTTGCATACTGCGGTTTGTTCATGTAAACTCGAGTATGGCACTTGTTCACAAGTGACCAAACTGCGAGTATCCAATTGGATACTCGAGTTTCCATTTTTCGAGGCAAGCCATCGTGTCTTGTATTTGAAAGACAAGACCTATACTCGAGTTTGCCTATGCAAACTGCGGTATTGGTTTATCTTGAAAAATCCATTCGCTCTCTGGGAAGTCCAATACTCGAGTTTGGCAATGCAAGCTGCGATTGACTATTCAATACTCGAGTTTGCCAATGCAAACTGCAAATTGATTAATCTTGAAAAATCCTTTGCTCTCTGGAAGGTCAATACTCGAGTTTGGTTTTGGAAACCGCGGTTTGACTTCGTTTGAAAAACTTGTTTTGCTTCGGAAGTCCAATACTCGAGTTTGATTTTGGAAACCGCAGACTTTTGACTTCGTTTGAAAAACTTGTTTTGCTTACGGAAGTCCAATACTCGAGTTTGCCAAGCAACTAAGATATTGGCTGTCCAATACTCGAGTTTGCAAATGCAAACTGCAGTATTGACTAAGTTGGAGAAATCCTTTGATTCACAAGAAGTTCGATACTCGAGTTTACCCATGCAAACTGCAGTATTGACTATTCAATACTTGAGTTTGCCTATGCAAACTGCAGTATCGACTTTGGCTGAAAACTTGGTTCCTTTCTGTATGGCCTTTACTCGAGTTTGCCAAGCAAACTGCGGTGGTTTTGTCCAATACTCGAGTTTGCAAATGCAAACTGCGGTATTGGTCATCAATACTCGAGTTTGCAAATGCAAACTATGGTTTGCAACTATCGAATGTTTCTAAAACAACTTTGCAAACTTCAAAACATGTTTTACATTTGTTGTTAATCATCAAAACATATTGAGAACTAACATTCTCCCCCTTTTTGATGATGACAACACTTGTAAATTATTTTGCAAAGAATTTGAAAGATGTAGTTTGTCTTGAAATGAAGTTTTCAAAGTTCTAGGTTTGAGTTATCAGAAAACCATCTAATTTGGCATTTCAACATTTGAAGTTCAGAGAATGGCAACAAAGTGGAATTCAAAAACGTAAACAAGCTGAACTATATTCAATTAAGCAAACAATGAACAATATCAGACAAGATAGATACTCTGATAACTACGATATCATTCGATAATCATAACAAGTTCGAAATAGCAAAGTACGAGATGACAAAAACAAAACATCTAGAATAACAAACTACCTAGAACCAATAGACCCTATACATCTACATCTTTCTCTCCTTCTCCCCCTTTGTCTTCATCAACATATTCGGGATCAAGGATAACAAAAGGAGGGGACCGGAGGACCATGGCGTGGATGGATCAAAGGTAGGGTCAAGGTGAGGAGAAGGTGTGGGGAATTTCTCGATGAGACGGGGTAGATGGAGATGGAGGGCGATCGGGTAGAATCTCGTGGAAGGGGTAATAGGAGACGATGGAATCACGGGGTAGGAGTGGAAGTGGAGGTGGGGAAGTGGTGTGAGGTGGACTAGGAAATGAGAAGGGAGGTGAGGAAGGTGGGGAAATGTCTGTCTCTGGTGGCTGGGTCTCAGGTAGAGGAGAGGATGAGGATGGACCAGTTGTGAACCCAAACGTGGAGGACAAAGAAGCACCAAGACCAAAATGGTCAATCAGACGATCAATCTTATTTCGGGCTTCTGAAGCAAGCTCATATGTCATGGATAACCGGGAGTCTAGATCAATCCCCTGATCAAAAATCTCGCTCGCTTCGGTCGGTGGCATCCTTCGACTTCTCCAAGTCGGTCTTTACATCCATGAGACCCATCTTGAACTCGGCTCGCCAAGATGTCCAACTCGGCTTTCATAATCAATCTATGAGATGAGAGGGCAGCATCGATCATCTCCCTCAACCGTTCTTCGAGGTCCAATGATGGAGGAGGATGCGACTGAGCCTCGTGCGCATAAGACTGTGATGCACGGGCTTGTGACCTCGGAGGAGCCCTTGACTGGCCTGATCCTTCCGGCTCGAATGAGATCTTCATAAAGTTCAAGCCGAGTCTTGCCGAGAAGGATGGGATGAACTTCATCTGCTCGGGTGGTCCCACATACCATATTTTGTAGTAGAACATAATGAGGGACACCGGTGAGGCAAAGGGCATGTATGATCCCTTTCGGGATGTAAACTTGAATGCGATTTCCTTGAAGAGCCATTGCCCAATGTTGAGAGGGTTCTTCTCGGATGAAGGCCGTGAAGAATCTATAATCCTTCCGAGCAAAGTGAGTATAACTCCCTCCTTTCTGCACAAAATTCCGAGTGTAGGTGTACCATATCACTCGGTGTAGTGGTGGCATGTCTGAGGGCTTGATAGACAGATGAGCAAGCTGATCATTCGGCACGTCCTGGGTACGCATTAGGGTCCTATACACCTCAGCATTGGTGTATTGTGGTGTGGGCCGCCGGTGGAGGATGAGCAACCTTTAGGATCTTGTTGATGATAGCGGCGGTGACGGGTTGAATTGGACCCCCCGACACATGTGGTGATCCTCTCCTCAACCGTATAGCCTTCGAGTCAATAGGTGGTTGGTTGCCATATTGAAATAGAACATCTTGACCAACTCGGGTAGTAAGCGGCTTCGATGGAGATGAATGTCGATATGGCCCAAACCATGGTGAGAGATCCACATTGCATTCGCGATAAAGTTGCTCCAAGTCAACTGAGACAACCGCACAGAAGCCACGAGATGAATACTGGTCCTTGAACTTGGCATTGAGACCAGGAGGAAGAGGAACCGGGGTGACTTTGAATCCGGAGGCGGAGTCTTGTGAAGCTTAATCTCCTCTTTGCATTGTCGATAAATGGGGAGGCTCCTTCGTGCTCATCTTCTTCGGTCTCATAATCGACGAAGAGCCGGTAACCTCGACGGTGGAGCGAGAGCCGAAAGCGGGGTGGCATTCTTGGACCTTGTCTTTCGGTGAACAACGGTTCTTTTCCCCTTTGCTTTGCTCGACTCAGCCGCCCTCTTCCTTTTTGTGGCTGATGAAGGTTCTGGATCCTTTGACGTCGAATCCCCTCTCTTGGGGTTCGAGGATGGATTATCTTCAATCACAACACCCACTCCGGGGATTCTTTTATCAATGCCTCTCAAACTTCGTGGAATCGATTTGCTCCTTGGAGCTCGTGGAGGAATCGGTCGAGAGGATTGAGAGACTTCCTTAGACATTTTAGTGCTTAGGGTTTCGGAAAGAGTGAAGATAGGAAGAATTAGATGAAGTTTGGTGAAGATTTGAGGGGGTTGATGAGGGATTGTGATGGTTTTGAAGGAGAAGAAGAGAGAAAGTCGTAACTCTAGGGTTTCTTTGGAGTGAAGACGCGAGTTTGGAAGAACACCACTTGTTCACATATATATATAGACAGACCTCCTTACTCGAGTTTAGCTATTTCTTACTCGAGTCTATCAAACTGTCACCAACAAACTCGAGTACAGATGGAAGTTTAGAAAACTGTCACTAACAAACTTGAGTACAAATGGAAGTATGCAACATCGTTGATTTAAAATAGTGTAACGTTTGGAATTCACGATGACCATACTCGAGTTTAGCTTCTCCTTACTCGAGTTTAGCATACTTGCACTTACATCTGCGATAAAGATGAAAGTATACTAACCTGGACTTCAAAAATGTAGCGTGAATTTTTGAACCCACGATGAACATACTCGAGTTTAGCTTTTCCTTACTCGAGTTTAGCATACTTGCACTTACAAACTGCGGTTTGTATGCGGTCCTAAACTGCGAGTTTTGTTCCCCATACTCGAGTCAAGCTATTGCTGAATGTCAGGTTTGGCTTCTGTCTAGTCCTAAACTGCAGTTTTGTTCACCATACTCGAGTTTACAAAATTGCGAGAATATCGGGATTAGCTTAAATGCGGTCCTAAACTCGAGTAAGCCATCCCATACTTTACAGTTTGTCACTTCGAAACAACATAGTACCACTGCAAAAGCATGACTAAACACTCCGATGCTCAAGTTAGTAAAGATTAATCATCAAAATCATAACTAACATTAAATTGGATGAGAAATTCTTACAATTCATTGGGATTTACCATTCCCAATTCTCTCCTTATGAAGTTGAAAGATTCCTTTGCTAGAGGCTTTGTGAAGATGTCAGCAAGTTGGAGATGAGTTGGGATGAACATCACTTTGACATCTCTTTTCTGGACATGATCCCGAATGAAGTGATGCCTCACATCAATATGCTTGGTTCTTGTATGTTGCACCGGATTCTTGGCCAAGCTTATTGTGCTTGTGTTGTCACACAAAATTGGAATCTCCTTCAAGTAAACTCCCAAGTCTGCAAGTTGTTGCTTCAACCATAGCACTTGAGCACAACAACTTGAGGCAGCCACATATTCAGCTTCGGTAGAGGACACGGCCACAGATGTTTGCTTCTTGCTGAACCAGGAGACAAGTGAGTTGCCAAAGAATTCGCATTGGCCACTTGTGCTCTTTCTATCTGTCTTGTAGCCGGCATGATCCGAATCTGAGTATGCCACCAAGTGTTCCGGTTGACCTTTGGGAAACCATAGTCCAAGAGTCTTCGTGTCTGAGAGATATCTGAATATCCTCTTCACATGTTCAGCATGGGACTCTTTTGGAGCAGATTGGAACCTTGCACACATCCCAACACCGAATTGGATGTCCCGGTCGGCTCATTGTGAGATAGAGTAGTGATCCAATCATTCCTCTATACTTTGTGATGTTGAAATCTTTGCCCTTCTCATCAGCATCCAATGAAGCGGTTGAGCTCATGGGAGTGTCGGCACCATTGCATTGGTCCATTCCAAATTTCTTCAAGAAATCATTCGAGATATTTGGTTTGGGAGATAAATATCCCATCTTTTCTTTGCTTGATTTGCAATCCAAGAAAATAGTTGAGCTCTCCCATCATAGACATCTCAAACTCTCCCTGCATAATCTTTGAAAACTCTTCACACAAAGCATCATTAGAAGCACCAAAAATGATATCATCCACATATATTTGAACCATTAGAATTTCATTAAGCTTATTACTCTTTATGAAGAGAGTTGTATCTGCTTTTCCTCTAACAAAACCTTGATCAAGGAGGAATTTGCTTAATCGCTCATACCAAGCTCTAGGAGCTTGTTTCAGCCATATAGAGCCTTTTGAGGCGATACACATGATCTGGACAATGTTCATTTTCAAAACCAGGAGGTTGTTCTACATAAACTTCCTCTTGTATAAAACCATTCGAAAAGCACTTTTCACATCCATTTGATATAGTTTAAAACCTTTTACACATGCAAAGGCTAGAAGTACTCTTATGGCTTCCAATCTTGCCACTTTGGAGCATAAGTTTCTTCATAATCAATTCCTTCTTCTTGATTATAGCCTTTGGCAACCAATCTTGCCTTGTTGCGGACAATGATTGCGGACTCATCACGTTTGTTCTTGAATACCCATTTGGTGCCAATGACCGGATGGTCTTTGGGCCTAGGTACCAAATCCCAAACTTGATTTCTATCAAATTGATGTAACTCCTCTTGCATTGCTAACACCCAATCATTATCCAAAAGGGCTTCATCAATCTTAGAGGGTTCTATATGAGATATAAATGCGAGAAAAGGTTACTTCATTCAAAGTACTATTTCTCGGTTCTTACTCCCGATTAATATCACCTATAACTTGGTCTAAAGGATGATTTCTAATAAATTTCCAAGCTCTAGGTTGAGTCTGATCAGGATTTTCAATATTATTTTGGGGATCAGCCTCAAAAACATTTTCAGGATTTTCAATAGAGGCAGGAGTAGTTTTCGAAAAGAATTGATTTTTGAAAACATTTTCTTCATCATTGTCCAAGGCTTTATCAGATTTGGATTCACAGAAAACAACATGTATTGACTCTTCAACAATACGAGTGCGAGTATTAAAGATTCTATAAGCTCTACTTCTATTTGAATAACCAATGAAGATACCTATATCAGCTTTGGAATCGAATTTACCAAGATTCTCTTTACCATTATTGTGCACATAGCACTTGCATCCAAAGACATGTAGGTGGCTGAGATTTGGCTTCCTTTCCTTGTAGAGTTCATATGGGGTCTTGTTCAGCTTCTTCCTCAAATAGGCTCGGTTGGAGATGTAGCAAGCCCGTACTCATCGCATCAGCCCAAAACACTTGGGAAGTGTTGTTCTCATTTAACATTGCCCTTGCCATCTCAGTGAGGACTCTATTCTTCCTCTCAACCACACCGTTTTGTTGAGGAGTCCTTGGAGCTGAGAAGTTGTGATCAATCCCCACATTGTCACAGAACTCAGCGAAGGCGTTGTTTTCAAATTCGCCACCATGATCGGTCCTTATACCTGAAATTGCAAAGCCTTTCTCGTTCGGACCTTTTTGGCAAAGGTAACAAACTGATCAAACGTTTCATCTTTAGATGATAAAAATATTGTCCAAGCAAATCTAGAGTAATCATCAACTATGACCAAAGTGTAGAGATTTCCACCAAGACTTTTTACTCTAGCTGGTCCAACTAGATCCATATGAAGTAATTGAAGAGGTCTACTAGTTGAGATCTCATTTTTTGCTTTGAAAGAAGATTTGGTTTGTTTTCCTTTTTGACAAGCATCACAGAGACTATGTCATTTTTGAAATTCAATTTAGGAATACCAATGACCAAATCCTTTTTCAGTAACTTGTCAAGTTGAAACATATTAACATGAGCTAATCGTTTATGCCATAGCCAACTCTCATTCAAGTTACTAACAAAACAATTTTCAGAAACGAAGCATTGCTAGAGAGGTTAAGAGTATAACAATTTCCATCTCTAGGTGCTCTAAATAAGGCTTTAGTTTTCAAATCATCAATGGGGACTAAATCTTTTCTAACAATCAAGCATTCATTTGAATCAAAGATAACTAGGTTACCCTTGTCGGTGCTTTGGCTCACACTTAGGAGGTTGTGACACAATCCTTCTACTAGGTAGACATCTTTGATGAGAGGACCTTCATTGTTTCCTATCTCACCAATTCCAAAGCAATTTTTCCTGATTGGTCTCCTCCAAATGTGACTCTACCACCATCCTTTGGTTTGATTGAAAGAAATTTGGATTCATCTCCGGTCATGTGTCTTGAGCACCCACTATCAATGTACCACTTGTTGGGTCTTGATGCTCTAAGACAAACCTGCAATTCACAAGGGATCAAGCCTTAGGTACCCATCTTTTCTTGGGTCCTTTGGAGTTAGTTTTGACCTTAGGAACATAAGTTCCTTTCGGTACCCATTGATAATTTCCCACGGGCTTAATTTTTCTTTCTTTTCTATGAAAGCAAGATGAAGTAGAATGACCCTTCTTATTACGGTAATTGCAATACGCAAAGGGGTTTGAAGAGTGAACTGATTTTGTGAAATAGTTCATGTATGTTTTTTGACCACTCTTCTTCTTGCCTTTCTTCTTATCAAAATCTGTCCGTAACCAATGCCTGATCTATCATTTATAAAACGTTGTTGTTTCAAAATGACATTGAGCATTTCACTTCCTTTAGTGAATTTCTCAAGTGCCTTTGTAAGATATGAATTCTTTTTCTTCAGATCGGGACAATCTTTACAAATAGTATTTTCTACGAAGAAGACAATATTTCAACTTGAGATTCAAGAGTAAGATTTCGATTTTTCAGTTTGAAATATTTTTCAGCAAGTTTTTCAAATTCAAATTGCACGATCATATATTCATCAAACAGATCATCATAAGGAGGTTTGCAATCATATACCTCTTCAAGTTTAGCACGTTGCTCTTCTTCTTCAGCAACTAGGCATATATTGGCTTTCTCTTCCTCATCCTCATCATCTTCATCGGATGAGCTATCACCCCAGATCTAGGAGACATAAGCTTTCTTCTTGTATTTACTTGAACTTCTTCTTTTCTTTGTCTTTGTTGTTCGGTTGTGGGCATTCAGACTTGATATGGCCAGGCTTTTGACATTCGTAGCAAATGATTGGCTTCTTTGCCTCATACCGGAGCTAGCTTTGTGAAATTTCTTGAAGCCTTGGTCCCTCTTGTAGAATTTCTTAAATCTACGAACCATCATGCCTATTTCCTCATCTTCGTCTACATTCTCATTTTCCTCATCTGAATCTTTAGCTTCTCTTGCGGCCTTGAGGGCAATTCCTTTGTTCTTGCCATGAACTTCATCAAGTCCCTTCTTGAATTTGAGCTTAGCCTCGTACTCGGAGAGACTTCCGAATAGAGCAAAGATCGACGTCATTGACTCTCCTCGAGCCTCTTCAATAGCTGTGACCTTTGCTTCCCATTCCTTGTTAAGGATATTTAAGATCTTCCTTACTTGGGTCAAGGTTGGTCATACTCTTTTCCAAGAGCCGCGAGTTGATTTATGAGATGAGTGAAACGAAGCTGAAATTCTCCAATAGATTCACCAGGCTTCATTCGAAGAAGATCATATTCGGTCATAAGAGTATTGACTCTGTTTTGCTTCACTCCAGCTGTTCCTTCATGAGCTATCTCCGAGCATCCCACATGGCCTTAGCGATGATAAGGTGCAAATACGAAAGTATTCTTGTTGACTCGGTGCACTTTGGAGAAACGGAACCGCGCCTTCTTGTTGAGGGTGACGTTTCTTACGTCGTTCTCATCATATTCCTCTTCTAGCTTGGGAACTCTGACTCCATCTTCCACGGTTGATGGCTCATAGTCTCCTCTTTCAAATACTCTCCAAAGACCATACTCAATCGCCATAACAAACACTTTGAATTTGGCCTTCCAGAAGGAGTAGTGCTCTCCATTGAAGCCAGGTGGTCTGTTGATAGATGCTCCATCAGGTAAGATACCTTCCATAATGATCCTTCTCGAGTTGTTAAGCTCTTAAGAGAAGACCTTGCTCTGATACCAAATGTAAATGGAGCAATATACCCAAGAGGGGGGGTGAATTGGGTATTTTAAAAACTTTTCTGAAAGTGCTCTGTTTTGAGCAAGTAAAAACAGATAATAGCAGAGGAGGAAGGGAAGGGAAGCTTGCACAGAAGAAATTATCCTGGTTCGGTCTTATCCTTGACCTACATCCAGTCCCCAAGCCACACTTGGGATTTTCAATCCACTATACTCACAAACTGATTACAAACTCTGTACTCAAGAGTAGTTCTCTCTCTAGAACTCACTCCCCCTTACAAGTTGTAATCAATACACCCAACCACCAAGTCCCCCGACTTGTGGTTATCTTAATCAATGAATGATTTACAAATAGAACTCTCTCACGGAGCGTATAAAATGAACACTGAAGTACAAGTATCGATTGATACAATACAAGTGAAAGCCGAACACAATAAATGACACTTAGTAAATTTTCGCTCTCGAGTAGGTGTATCGGCTTGAGAAGAAGTTAATGAACTCTATTTATAGGTAGAGAACATTAAATGACCGTTGAATGATGAATTCAACCGTTGTAGGTGATTAGCATTAAGTCGGTCATCTTCTCTCTCTAAGCTCCAACTAATCCGATCTTGATATGGTCCGATGTGGAACTCGAGGATTTGCCCGTTGGAGAAGAGTTTGCTTGATGAAGAAAGTGTTTTTGAACGTTGAGAATTCGTGCTCGATGGATTAACCAAAAGGATGTTGATTTACTTGAAGTGCAATAAATGCTCGACCACTTTTTGCTTTTTCCCTTGATCTTCATTAATTTTCATCTCGTGCTAACCGAAATCCACTAAATAAACTTGTTAAACATATCTCGGGATCATAAGTGAATGATTCATGAAAGCAATTGGAACAAACGGAGTGATTCACGAATTCGTATAATTCAAAACTTAGTTTTTACGTTGCATACTGCGGTTTGTTCATGTAAACTCGAGTATGGCACTGTTCACAAGTGACCAAACTGCAGTATCCAATTGGATACTCGAGTTTCCATTTTTCAGAGGCAAGCCATCGTGTCTTGTATTTGAAAGACAAGACCTATACTCGAGTTTGCCTATGCAAACTGCACGTGTATTGGTTTATCTTGAAAAATCCATTCGCTCTTCGGAAGTCCAATACTCGAGTTTGGCAATGCAAATCGCAAGTATTGACTATTCAATACTCGAGTTTGCCAATGCAAACTGCGTATTGATTAATCTTGAAAAATCCTTTGCTCTCGGAAGGTCAATACTCGAGTTTGGTTTTGGAAACCGCAGTTTTGACTTCGTTTGAAAAACTTGTTTTGCTTCTGGAAGTCCAATACTCGAGTTTGATTTTGGAAACCGCAGTTTTGACTTCGTTTGAAAAACTTGTTTTGCTTCTGGAAGTCCAATACTCGAGTTTGCCAAGCAAACTGCAGTATTGGCTGTCCAATACTCGAGTTTGCAAATGCAAACTGCAGGTATTGACTAAGTTGGAGAAATCCTTTGATTCACAAGAAGTTCGATACTCGAGTTTACCCATGCAAACTGCGATATTGACTATTCAATACTTGAGTTTGCCTATGCAAACTAACAGTATCGACTTTGGCTGAAAACTTGGTTCCTTTCGTATGGCCTTTACTCGAGTTTGCCAAGCAAACTGCGGATTGGTCTGTCCAATACTCGAGTTTGCAAATGCAAACGCAAAGTATTGGCCATCCAATACTCGAGTTTGCAAATGCAAACTAGCTTTGCAACTATCGAATGTTTCTAAAACAACTTTGTAAACTTCAAAACATGTTTTACATTTGTTGTTAATCATCAAAACATATTGAGAACTAACACAATGGACACCCCGGTCTTAAAGGAATGACCGGTGGCGCCCATAAATATAAAGAACTTCTTGCACCGGACCAATTTTTCACCGCTCTTAAAAACATTATTGAGATCGACTAAAATACAACCGGTCTTAAAAATTGAACTGAAATTTCAATTACTTTCTAAATATATCTCATATAGCCGTACTTATATTTTCTCGGTAAAACATAATAAGGAAAAATTTAAATATAAAAAGTCTAAAGTTTTAAGACCGAACTTATCAAGAAGACGGTCTTAAAAGTTTTCTTTCAAGACCGGACATATGATACTTCCGCACGAAAAAGTTCATTAATATTAAGACCAAGTGTTTTAAAAGGAACGGTCTTAAAGGTTAAACTTTTAGATCGGACGTTTAATATGACCGGATTAATGTAAATATTAAGACCGTCTCTTTTTCATCCTGGTCTTAAAAATCCACGCAAGTTATACATTTCTTCGCGAAAGCTTTTGTTACTCTCGTGGAGAACCTCTGTTCACGTTCCGAAACCCTTCCCCGTTGCATTACCTCTCTTCCTCGCCCACGTACCATCAGCCCCCGTTACTCTCTCATTTGCTCGGCATTCCTCTCTTCCCTGTCTCGAAAATGGACGGTGAAAACGAATCTATTCGTGTTCCGGCAACGCCGCCTTCCCGGTGTGACGGTGTGAGTGAGAACGAACCCTCTTCATCTCACAATGAGGCTCATAATCGCCCTGCACGCCATGGTAGAAGAGGCACACGAATGATGGATGTGACCCTAAGTCAGACTTCTAGGTCAAAGCTCGAGATTCAGTTTGATGCAAGGTTGGAACCTGTCAGTCCTAATAAAAGCAAATATAATAGTTTTGTCGGCTGTCTAGCATGCAGCAAGGTTAGCATCTTGACAGATGAGTGGAAAAGTGTGGACTCTAAGAATGTAAAGGATCCTATTTGGGAGACTATCCGGGTTACATACACTGTCCCGACGACCGTCGAAGTTGAAAGACAAGACATCGTCTTATTGTGCTGATCGGTGGAGGAAGTTTAAGACCTTTCTCACTAACACGTATATTTTCTCCGATGTTCCGCCTGCCAAACATCCTTGGGAAGTTTGCACATTTATTGATGAACGAATTTGGCGACAATTTGTTCTTCTGCGGACCACTCCCGAAGCTCGGTGAGTTTATATTTAGTTTTGTTTTCCCTTTTGTTTGCTTATTAACTCAATGCGGATATGTGAATGTTATTGTGTTTATCTAATCTGTTAGTTATATAATAGTTCGGTGTGTGAATAGAAGTATACATTTCCTGCCTTTGTCTATGCAAGTCTGATATGTCAACCCTGAAAAGGTAAATTACTGATGAGAAGGTATTAATTGTGTAATGGCTTGTCTTGCAAAGGAGGAAATGAATAGTCTTAAAAGGGGAAACTTTATATACCCAATTGTTACTATCTAATGGGGACTGATCCCACCTGGATGCCTTAAAAATGATCAAGTTTGTATTATTCGTAAGCCTTTGTCTATGCAAGTCCGATATGTCAACCCCGAAAAGGTAAATTACCGATGAGAAGGTATTAATTGTGTAATGGTTTGTCTTGCAAAGGAGGAAATGAATAGTCTTAAAAGGGGGAAACTTTATATACCCAATTGTTACTATCTAATGGGACTCGCTGATCCCACCGGATGCCTTAAAAGGATCAAGTTTGTATTATTCTCGTAAGCATAATTCTCTTTTGTTTCTTAATCTATCTATCTAGCTAGCACTACAAAACATAGCTCCAATTTCTTCTACAATTCTACATCTTCCTTAAATAAAATGTTGAAACTTGATGAAGTGAAGATTTTGACTACTCGTTTGATTGACGTTCATATGAAGCAGAAGTTCTCTAATTTCTGTTAGTGACATGCATGGCTGGAATTCATAATTAATAGATGTTTTCAATGCTGATTCACAGAAAAGAAGGGAACAAGCACAGAAGATAACCTATGTTCTGTCCTCAGTTGCATAAGGCACTCGACCAGTAGTTTGTCTTCGTCAGCTATCCACATGTGAAACTTTTGTTTTTGTGAGTCTTCCATTCTACCACTACACAAATCAAAAGTAGTTAGTCCATAACAAGTAATTAAATACATGAGTAACAATTTAACCACTGCAACTCCAGCTATGATAAAGAAACAAACACATTCATAATATCTGCTTATTTCAATGTAAACAAACAAAGGTTTTACAACGGGATGTTTATTAATTAATACACCAATGCTAATCGTCATCAGGATCTGTTAGCCAAATAAGCATTGAAAATGTCAGTAGCCAGGTTATCTCTAAAATTGTTCCATGCTGCAGAAGTTTCCATGTAGAAATTGGAGGAATTTCTTGACTTGGGTTTGGGGGTTTCCAATGAGTCCAGTTGTTCATCTAATGGGTCATGCACAGTTGATCTTCGTATAAGGTTATGGAGAAGGCAACATGCCACAATATATCTGTTCTGAATGTTTATCGGATAGGATGAAGGAGTTCGAAGGATTCCCCATCTTAACTTTAGAATACCAAAGCATCTTTCAATGATATTACGCGCACATGAATGTCGCATGTTAAAACATTCAGCTGGAGTCTGAGGTTGGTGGCTTGCTCTCCACTCATTAAGGTGGTAACGCTGGCCATGGTACGGTGGAAGGAATCCATCACTGTTAGTGTAACCAGCATCTACTAAGTAGTACTTTCTTGCACATCAACAATAGTCCATTTCTCAAAGCCAAACTTTGTAAGAGACTCAATACAAATATTGATAGAACAAAAAATACACCAGCTGGAACTTTCAAACCATGTCTCCTCCTTATCGCGTCCCTCAGGACCCTTCCATCCGTAGTAGATCCTTCCCATCCAGGCAACACAAATATAAATTGTCCATCCGGTGAGCATGCTCCAAGAACATTAGTAGTTATATCTCATTTTTTGTTCCGATATCGACCCTTCTGGTGGGCTGCCACTTGTACTCGTATATGGGTACCATCCAAAGCCCCCAAACACCCCTGCCATTAACAACATATATGAAGATGAAAATAATTTTTGCAATGCAGATTGAAATAACAATAGTCCAGAGTATTTACCTTAAACAATTTCCAATGATCCTCCGTGCAATCGTCTCTAATAGGATCTGGTGTCTTCAATAGCTGATCTTGTAGTTTCAGGGTGGCATTCAAAACGAGCTTGAAATATCTGCTTATTGTTTCACCTGACCTTCCAAACTCAAATTGAACTACTCGGTTCTTCACATGATGGGCTAAAATGTGTAAGAACGTGGCAACTTGCTCATCAACTAACATATGCCTTGTAGGTCGGAGCCCTTCGATTGTGTCCAACATGTGGCACAGGGCATCAAATGTTGCACGGTTCATCCTAATTTGATTGAAGCAAGTGGTGTCGCTAGTATAAACCATTGCTCTGAGGTTCACTCTCTTAGAGTGGAAATCTAGCCTAAATGAGCTATAAGGGATTTCTCTCATACGCCTACTTGTGGCTACGACAAACATTGCCACAACCACTTTTCTTAGTGCTAAAACTATAGCTAAACATGCGGCCAACACCTCAACTAAACATTCATGGATTTCGCTATCCATGGGCTAACTGAAGATAAAAACCAAAGAGGCTGAAAGTAAAGAAAGAGAAGATAGACGGAGAAGAACCAACGAACCTGTGGTGCAAGATGCACAGTCGTCGTCGTTAAAATTCTACTCTCCCTCTACATTCTCCACAGGTCACTGTTTTCCAGGCTTGTGTCCCCTTTTATAGAGGTAGCTATGTTCAGGGGCAAATTGGACTTTGGTACATTTGCAGAGCGACTGGAAAATGGCTTCCCACCATTTTTGGTGGGAACCCATTTTCATTTGAACGTGGGAAAATCGGGAAAATATTTTCCTAGGAAAATTTGAACCAAACAACCGCCGCCACTAGAAAATTTGAATTTTCCTTTTCCTCAGTTTCATTTCAAAACCTAAAAACCCTACCCCTCTCGCTCAGTCACACGCTCACTTCGCCTTCGGCCGACTCGAGGTCGGAGCTCCTCCTCTCTTGCGATCAGATTCGCCACTCCCTACCCGCCAGTCGCGAGACTCGCCAATTCCAAAATCTCTCTTGCCACTCGCCGGTCGGGGACAGGCCGATCAAAGCTCGATCTTGCGGCCATACTCTACAGATTCGGTCTCACTCTGCTATCTGTGACTGCGATCTGCCTTTTCTCCAGATCTCCGAAGTTGAAGTTCGAAGCAACGCTCGATCTTCCCGTCTCTGCCTCGTCTCTCACTTGGGTGAGTTGTCTCACTTTCACTTAGTTCTTTATTTTTAACCGAAGCAAAGCTCGATCTTTCTCGTATTTTTAGTGTTTCCAAAGTTGATCTTGCCAGTACGACGCTGCTCCAACGATGAAGGTTCAAACCATTGACGAGGGGAGCAGTACCGAAACTGGTGAAAGGAGATCCGGCGAGGAAATCAGAATGCACGATGGTGGCTCGTGTATCGTGCCACCATATAAACACACCCACCATCAGCGTCAGCAACGGTTCCTTGAAATTTACGCATGTTCTCTACAATCTCTCCCTGGCTGGTATGTATGCTTTCATATATAAACATTAATATATAATAAAATAAAATATGATTTCCTAAATCAATTAAATGATTTTTAAACTGAGTGTTTTTTCTTTAAAGAAAATGATGCACTTATTTTTATCAAGTGAGACAAAAAAAAAAAAAAAAAAAAAAGAAAGAAAGGAAAGCATAACACATCAATTTCAGTTTCTAAAAAAAAGAAAGGAGTCTCCATGCTCTCATATTCAAAGAAAATAGAAAAAAAAAATCCTCCAACCTAGTCTCAATCAAATATTACAGTGATGGGTTATATATAAAACTAAAGATCAAAAAGCAAAACAAAAAGCAAAAAGCCTCTCCTTTTGGTGAATGAGTCGCTTGATGATTATATAGTGGCCGGCCAAATATTCAGGTGTTTCAACTTTGAAGTCAATAATATTAGCCCATATATATTTTGTATCCACACTTGAATGGTTTTGGCTTCTCACTTCTCACTTTGAATTTCTGTCTCCTGCTCGTTCACAAATATGGCTTCTGCTGCTGCTGCAGGAATAATTTCTATTGTCGGCTTCACATCAGCGTAGGACTCAGAACTATGATTTGCTTCTTTGCTGTGTGTTTTACCATACTTTTTCTATCTTCTCTTTCTTTTAGTTTGTTCGTATGACTAATTATAACTGACATAACTCTTACTGCGTAACAGTTATTAATTAGCTAGAACCGTCATTTATTGGAGTGATATTTTTTTTCTCATTAAATATTTCATATGGATATACAATTTTATCTTTCGTTTAATTTATTGTTGTGTAGACTTTGTTTTAATAGGTATTAAATTTTAAGGCGGTGTTAGCGAGGTTTAAGTATATTTTGTAATTTATAATTGAACTTTTAAAATTTATCGCCATGTGCAACTGAGTTATCTTCGTCTTCCTTTGCAGGTCCTTCACACTATTTACTTAGTTGGGTTTGAGTTTCATAAACCACACATCACATCTTCTCCCAGTTTCCTTCGTTGCCACAAAAAAGTCTCAGGTTCTTCTCCGACCACCATTTACTTAAGCTCAGAAACTTAGAAAGCATAGTCGTTTTATTTCCTTTCTGATTACTGCTTAATTATGCTATAAGTCTGATCGATCTGGATTTTGAAATCTCAATAGATCAATTTAAACATAGTTAATTAGACATCTTTCCAGAACTCAATTTCCCTTAACTTTAGGAAATTTGTAGATCAGCTTATGTTAAACATCTATGTATCCTATATATACCATATGTATAATTGGTTTTTCATTTCTGTGTAAAGTTCATATTTGATGGCAACTAGCTCAACCATCTCATCTTTATGGAGGGTGAAACCTATTGGCATCATTATCATTCTCTGGGGTAAGATTAAAAGGGTAGTTCAATTACTACTATTAGTTCTCCTCTTTTAATTTTTTTTAATGATGTGTTGGTGCAAGTTTGGCGTATTCAATTAACATTTTGATGATTTGGGATCTTCTGTATGCAGGTTTAATGAGGACTTAGCACTGTCTGACTTTTTTTATTTGCTTTTAAAATGATGAGATTAATATTATTGTTGGTCCTTACATTTTGTTTGAATCTTGGTTTTGAGTGTCTTAGTTTCAAATTTTTGGTTTTACTTCTTATACTTTTTATAAGGATTTAGTCTAAGCTTTAAGCTTTTTAACTGCCTTGTGGATCGGAAAACCATTTTAATTATCCATTACAATGATATTGACCCAAAAAATGTATTTAATAAATTTGATGGTTATATAATTAATTTTACTCTACCCTTAAACTCTTTTAAAATAGAAAATAGCCCATCTGGAAGCATATTCTGTGTTCATCATTTTGAAAAATCATGTATGAAAAATGTTATATTTAAATTGTTAAAACTTAATATTAGGTTTGAAGGATTTAAACTCATCATCCATGTGATGTGTCTCAAATGAGATGTGCCCCAAAAGAGAACTCAGTAAAGATATGTGAAATATTGGTAGGTGAAGTAGTTGTTAATGAAAATTATTAAATTAAAAGAAGTTTTTCTGAACCAAAAAAAAAAAAAAAAAAAAAAAAAGTTTGGATGACAAAAATTCTGACTGAATCATTTCTCTATTGCAGTTATCCTTATTGTGGCGTTTTCGGCATATCTTTCAGTCGACAAGGGCGAGGGGAAATATTACATTTTGTTCGTCGGCCTGGGTAAGATCTACGTACAGTACTTTAAAATGGTTAAAATAATGACGGAAGTTCAATGAAAATGATTAGATTAAATAAACCTAAACCCATATAAGCTTAAGCCAAGAAGTAATTTTGGCTTTAAAATATTTCATGAAGTTCTGTTGTTGGAAGAATTTTGGCTGATGATCATTTTTATGTATACCTTTTGTAGCCGTGGCCGTTGCCTTTTTATCACTTGTCCTATTAGTACGATATTGTATAAGATGTGGTGAGTGCAATAGGCGTCGCACAGAGTTTCCTGACATTCGCTATGGAAAGTTTTCTCAAAGCTTTTGAAAGAGAGAGCCCAACTAAGTTCACATCAAGTCACCCAATGAGAGCAATTACAAAGAAGAAGTCCAACATGTTGGGGTCAGGAGCTTTTGGATCAGTTTATAAAGGAACATTTAGTGATGGAACTGTTGTTGCAGTCAAAGTTCTACATGGTGGCGTCTCTGACAAGAGAATGGAGGAGCAATTCATGGCTGAAGTAGGTACAATTGGAAGATTTCATCATTTGAATCTTGTTCGCCTCATCGGATCTTGCATTGACAAGAGTATGACAGCTCTAGTTTATGAGTACATGAGCAATGGCTCTCTTGACAAATTTCTGTTTAGTGAAAATAATGAGAGCTTAGTGTTTGAGAAGCTACATGAGATTGCAGTTGGAACAGCCAAAGGAATTGCTTACTTACATGAAGAATGTAAAGAGAGAATCATCCACTATGACATAAAACCAGGGAACATCCTTTTGGACGATAATTTGCATCCTAAAGTTTCTGATTTTGGTTTGGCCAAGCTTTGTAATAGGGAAAAGTCATATGTCACGATGACAGGTCAACGAGGGACACCAGGTTATGCTGCACTGGAACTCTGGATGCCTTCTCGAGTAACTCACAAGTGTGATATTTATAGCTTTGGAATAATGTTATTTGAAATCATAGGAAGGTGAAGACACTTCATAGAAGGTCAAGAATGGTTTCCTAGATGGGTTTGGATAAAGTTTGAGAGTAAAGAACTGCAAGAGTTGTTAACAGAATGTGGTATTGAAGATAAAGACAAAGAGATAGTGAAAGGAATGGTGAGGATAGCTCTTTGGTGTGTTCAGCATAAACCAGAGTTGAGGCCCAAAATGAGTGATGTTGTGAAAATGTTGGAAGGCTCGATGGAAATTCAAGACCCTCCAAATCCATTTGAACACTTGATGGAAGAAAATCATCAGATCAAAGCAGCACAAATGGATAGTAGTATTGATGATGACTCATCTACTCTTGACGGAACGGAATCTTCCACTGTGCCTGCTCATCCTGTGGAGATCCAAATAGATTCAAGCAAAAATTAACAAAAGCAGTTTTTCTTTTAGATGACATCTTCCCTTTATTAGGTTCTACAATATCTTATTATAATTGAGAAATTCATTCAGAATCTATGTATGATTATGTTTTGTCCCACGGCTTGTTCCCTGACTGGACTTGAATATTGTCAAAACATGGTTTCTTTGCAGGTCGCATGTTTGGCTATATCAACGCAGAGGTTGCATGTATTTGGTTAAAATATTTTGTGAATACTGTTAAGGTTTTATTTATTTATTTTTTTCAAAAGGCAAAAGTAGATTGTATAAACTTTAGGTACAAATGAATATTCAAACGGTACCGAGGACTTTTGAGTGCAGATTATGTTACAAGGTGAAGCCTATAGTGATTCTGTTTTTTGATAAGAAAGTTACAAACAAAAGAACAAGGTTTATTTATAAATAATTCTAAGAGGATATGTCTTCAAGAATCTGTAAAATGTCCTCCAAAGGCTAGTTAATTGAATGGAACTCACTATGGCTTCAGGCAATCCCCTTTTTTTTAAAGACAAGGTCAAGCACTAAATATGAGCAACTTTATGGTTGGGATTCTAACATTAGTTCTTCACACCATGAAATACTAGCTTCTTCTACTAGGTGACTATTGATTTTTGTTTTTGCTCTACTACATATGTTGCTTGCCCAAAAAAAAAAAAAAAAAAAAAAAAAAAGAAAGAAATATTTAATTTTCATTATGAGATGTTTTGAAAAAAAAGGCCTATGTAAATTGGGCCGCATATTGTAACGAGCCCAAAGAATTTAGCAATTTTTTTAACCAAAAGAGAATTAGGTAAAAAAATAATGCAGCTTGATATATACTTAATATTATTCGTTGAATTAATTAATATTGACATGAATAGTTAATAATATTTTTTCATTCCTCAAAAAGAATTTCAATTTTAGAACAAAGTTCCTTCGAGCACGAGAATCTGATGGGTTTCTCTTTGGTGATGTCGCCAAGGAACCTTTCCATATTTACGTTGAAAAATTCACTTGTGAATCTAACTTTATTGCCAACGCAATTTCTTTATTATCTGAAGGATTCAATTTTCAAGCTTTAATGGCGTATCTGAGGATATGGGCTTGTTTGGGCTGAGCATTAGGAGCGTTTGCGGTAAAGTTAATGGGTTTTGGAGAAAAAGTTCAACGTGGTGTATTTGGGTTCGACGTTAAGTTCATTAGACTTAAAACTTCTAACGTTCAAAAAGCCCGTTAAGGAAAAAGCTCAAGAATCCAACTTTTTCCAAAATTTTGATGTGGGCCCAGCCACTTCTACCACCATCAATCCAAACACAAATCATTATCTATAACCTGACTTTTTTTCTACCGAGCTTTTTTTAAAGTCAGATAGTTTTTAAGCCACCGCTCCTACCGCCAACCCAAACAGGCCCATAGTTATTATTTCACTACTGTCTTCACTTTGACTTAGTTATATAGAGCCTAAATTATTTAGGTGCCAAATTATTCTCAGCCTACATGACTCCATGTGCCCGCATATTCAAAGAAAATAAGGGAAAAGAAAACCTCCAAGATAGTCTCCATCAAATTTTGGTCTGAACACAATAAAAATAAAAACAAAAAAGCAAAAGCCTCTCCTTTGGTGAATGAGTGGCTTCATCTGCAAAATATTACTTTCTTAGTGGCCGGCCAATTCTTATTTGTTTCAAGTCTATATAATACTCCATATTTTGTATCCTCACTTCACTTTGTTTCTTACCATTATTATTGTTCTTGAATTCTTTGCCTTCCTAGTTCGCAAATATGGTTTCAGCTGTAATGACAGGAATTTCTGTTGTCATCTTCTTAGGTACTGGACATAGAGCTACGATTTTCTTCCTTTGTTCTGCATGTGTTTCTCCATATTTTTGTCTATTTTTTCTCTCTGTTTGTTTGTTTGTTTGTTCTTATGACTTGTAACTGATGAGATATAACTCTTACCCCATTGCAGTTATGATTACTGTGATTTACATGAGATCAACTAGAAAATGTCATCCTCGTAGCTCCCAGCTTATTGCAGACTCAGAATTTCTGACATTCACAATGGATAAGTTTCTCCATGAAATGGCAAGGGCCAAGCCAATCAGGTTTGCCTCACATCACCTGCTGCTTGCAACTAACAATTATTCTAACAAGTTGGGTTCAGGTGGTTTTGTATCAGTCAATAAAGGGACTTTTAGTGATGGAACCAATATTGTGGCTGTTAAGGTTTTGAATGGGAGCTCTGATAAGAGAATAGAGGAGCAATTCATGACTAAAGTAGGCACAATTGGAAGAGTTCATCATTTCAATCTACTTCGCCTCTTTGGATTTTGCATTGAAGAGAATATAAGGGCTCTAGTTTATGACTATATGGGCAACGGCCCGCTTGACAGGTATCTATTTAATGAGAAAGAGGCTTTAGGGTTTAAAAAGCTTCATGAGATTGCAGTTAGAACAACCGAAGGAATTTTGTATTTGCATAAAGAGTGTCAATAGAGAATTGTCCACTGTAACATAAAACCAGAAAACATCCTCTTGGATGACAACTTGTGTCCTAAAGTTGCTGACTTTGGTCTGGCCAAGCTCTGCAATAGGGAAATTACTCATATTACCATGACAAGAGGTAGAGGGACCCCCGGTTATGTTGCACCGGAGCTTTGGAAACCTACAAGTGTGATGTTTACAGTTTTGGAATTTTGTTATTTGAAAATCATAGGTAGGAAAAGGAACCTTGATATTAACCTTACAGAAGAAAGTAAAGAGTGGTTTCCAAGATGGGTTGGATAAAATTTGAGAGTGGAAAACTTTGAGATGATAAGAGTATGTTGAATAGAGGAGGAGGATAAGGAGATGGCGAAAAGAACTGTTAAGATAGCTCTTTGATGTGTTCAATATAAACTTGAACTGAGGCCTGTGATGAGTGTTGTGGTGAAAATGTTGGAAGTTTAAGAGGAAATCCCACAACCTGTGAACCCTTTTCAGCGCTTGATGGATGCAAGTAGTTATCCTGTACAGTCAGTTCAAACATCACATATTGATACTAGCTAGTTTTACTACTGGATGTTCTATATATGACAGCATCATCCAATCCTTGAAATTTGGATGCTGCTCCTATCATGAGTAAGTATGAGATTCAAATCTCGCCTCTAGACAGGATTAACACAATTTCTTCGTACTACAAGTCTTGGAAATATCTTATTTTCTCTAGTGATTTTGATATATATTGTTGGATCTACTTTGTTCTTAAATGTAATACATTTTTATTTGTGTTTTCCCGCTCTTATATTTGTTTGATGAATTTGATATATTATATGAAACAAAAAATGCAAGTTTAGAAAACAAATACATTTGACTCAAACAACAATATCATGTTATGTACGTTACCGAAAGGTTCTACTTCTAGGTGCTTGACTCGAATATTGTCAAAGCATGCTTGTTTGTAGGTTTTATGTATGGCTATATCAATGCAAAGGTTAAATATTTCAGTGAAAACTGTTAAGGTTTTTGTTCTTAATGAACAAGAATGCATAAACTTTAGGTACAAATATTCAAAATCATTCAGCTACCAAGGAGAGTTAGAGTGCAGATAATGTCACAAGTTCATAAGAAAGACCATAGTGATTCAACAATAGAACGTGTTGCAAACAAGAGAACAAGATCTAGGTAAATTCAACTCAAAACAGTGGGGATTGAACACTATGGGCATATTTGTCAATGAAAATTCGAATCTTAATTCACTATGAGGGATTGTTGGAAGCTTTATGGTATGTTAATTTTTTTTACTACAAGTTGCAAGACAAAAAATAGAAATCCATTGTGTTTATCACAAGATGTTTAAAAATACTTATTCTATATTGGATCACGTGTATTGAAAGGAACCCAAATTGTGAGTCACATAGGTCTCCAAACAAAGCCCAAAAAGATTTTTTTTTTTTTTTTTTGGGTCAGTGTTGTCTAAATGAAAATTATTACAATAATTTTATAGTGTGATAGTCCTAAATAAAAAAAAATATAAAAAATTAATTAAAAAATATTAATGGATTTAAAATGTTTTAGAAATTAAATTTTTAATTATTCTATATAAAGATGCTCCAAGGAAAAAAAAAAGTACCGACTAAAATAAGTTCCATGTTTACCAATGCCGTGTTAGGTTTAACCTTTAAAATAGAAAATATTTTAATTTATTATTAACATCATTCTTTTCACATGCCTTAAAAGTTTCTAATCCCGAACATGGGCATCAAGCCCAAAAGGAGATAAATTAGTTTAAGATTTTTAGTTGTTTCCTAATAATCCTAGCTTACGGCAGATTTATTTATGTTTTAGACATTATTAATTTGTTTTTATTTTATTTTATTGATTTAGGATGAAATCTAACAAGATTCTATAAGTATTTGTTTTTTAATAAAGAAAGCCTTTAAGCCATGAAATTACTCTTTTATTTCAAACATTCACATTACCTATCAAAAAAACCATTTGTCATTTTGCCAAAAAAACAATAACAAATAATAATAATAATAATAATAATTAATAACTCACCAATTGCTTCTAGAATTCTCATCTCTCCTTCCCTAAAATTGTATATCACATTCTTCTTTCTATCCACTGGCATTAATCTTCAAAACAAACCCACATGACTTATCTCCTTCTCCGTTGGCATCTAGCCCACCACTTTTAATTTTGTCGTCTCATTCTTTTGCTCATCACTCTTCCTATGCCGCTGTGACCTACTAGATCCTAATTTCTCCGTTTGTTGCCGCCATGATTGTGTTTCCCTTGCTGATCAATGAAGGCCTATACTGCTAGATTGAAGTTGGAGCGTCATTTGAATGATTCCTAATTCAATGTAAAACCTTATATTCCTTTGTATATGTTGGCAAATCTTGTTTAGTTGGTCCACATTGTCTATAGGCAAGATCCCTACTTTCTTTGTTAGTTTGAGGTGTATGTAATTACATATGTTGTAGAGGAGCAGAGCTCCATATATACTGAATCCATGGGCTATATAGAAGAAATTAGAGAAAGTCCAGACTTGCAGAATAGACTCTACCAAAATCTTTGCAAATTGCTTAATATTTTGATTGATAGAAATATGCTATATGTGAATTAGAAGTAATGCATTCATATTCAATATTATTGTAATTATTAAGTGAGGCATTTGCTTATATGTGTTTTAATTTAAGGTTTTAAGAACGTACATTCTCTCACATTTTGTGTCGATCACCCCTAAATTTTTAGAATGTGACATATATTAATTATGGTATGGAGATATAGACACATACACTTTACTGTACTAAATACTAGTGGTTCTCTGTATGTATCGACTATACCCTTGTTAATTACTTATTTACCGTTAATCAAATTTAGTTTAATGGCCTACATGGGTTTCTAAACTTGATGACAATGAGTTGATTGACTTGATTCTTAATTTAATTGAAATTTAAGAATATGGTAAATGACAATGGTTTACAGGTATTCTGCATATATGATTAATTACCATCTCATTTTTTACGTTATGGTAAATGAAATTTAAATCCATCTGCACATATTTGTTGAACATATAAGATTAAAAATCACTTACTGCAATTACTTTTTCTTGAACCATACTTACTGCAATTACTCAATTAGTTTAATTTTAACAACCACCGGCCTGGCATACGTTAATGGTTGACTTTAGACACAGATACAAGTATGTATTTATGTCTATTTAAATCCTGAAAGGATAAGGTAACGTTTAGATGAAGGCTCACGAGCAAGTACAAATGTACATACAATCTTATATTATTTTTTAAAAAATGATAACTATATATAGTGCTGACTCTGACCATAAGGATTAAAATAAAATCTTTAGCCTGCATAACCTAATAATTAACCTTCAAATGTATTTAAGTATCAACAAATAATAAGCCGTTTTCATTAAATAATAAAAATATAATTTAGCCACATAACAAATTTACAATCATCCTTCAAAAAATGTATTAGAATTTGAATATTGGGTTTTGGGAAATAGAAGCATCCGTTTATTACCAGTGGTATTCCAGTAATATTTATAATTTTCTTATGGAGTATAAATCATCAACCTTTTAAATTTGCAAGTCTCCTATAGATAAACCTTTTATGTAAATTTAGGTCATTGTACACAAAGTATATATATGATGACTTGAATATTTCTTCAAGCTATCCATTCATTTAAAATATACATAATGAATGGAGATAATTAACTGGGCCTAGCTACCTGAAGTAATTGATTTAATTATTAAGAATCTTACAGTCAAGTAATGCTTTATCACATCACATTCCAAATACTCACACTCATTGGCGGACGCAGGTTATGGACAAGGGGGAGCCCTTGAATTTGACTTTTTTTTTTAAAAAAAAAAAAGAAGAAAATATATATACATATTTAAATGATTATCCACCCTTAAATTAAATATACACCCTTAATACATCAAAAATGTACACTCGTAATCAGATGAGGATGAATGGTTGAATAATTGCTTTGTGCTTATATTGAAAAAGATATATTTGATAGCATTGGTAATAAAACAATTGTGTTGGAATTTCAAAAAATAAGGCCTAGAATGATGACATTGTAATTATTTTTATTGTAATATAATTTTGTGATTAAAATATATGTACTTGAACTTATTGAGTGCCTACTCTTCATTGTAATTTATGTAACTATATTTCTAATAGCACTTACCTTGCTTTTCAAAATGACAGGTTTGTAAAATAATGGCCTCTTTTATTATATCATCAGTGTTCACTTGATTTCATGAATTTTTTTTTTGATATTCTTTTATTTTCTTAATGCATTTAAAAATTTCCTTTAAAAAAAATTTTCGGGGGCGCTGCCTCCAAATCTCCCTGCTAATGGTGCTCCCTTGAGTAAATTTCTGGGTCGACCCCTGCTCACACTTACAAATCTGAAAACGCTCATGACTGGTTGATTTTTAGTCATTTAATTTGTCATGTCATAATTGGGTGACACTTATTATACTCTATCGATTTAATGTTGTATGCATCATTCATATTTATATATTAAAGTTGTATGCATCTTTCAAATTTTATGACATAGACTTTTAGGTTCCTTTCGGAACAAGCTTATGTGTACTGTCCGAGAACATGACTGGTTTTAAAAAAATTCTCCTTTCAGGAATTATTCAAAGGTTGACTTCTACCGGATACAAAGAACAGAAATTCCTTATCCGTGTTAGTCTTAAACATTACATGTCTTGTGTTCAGACTCCAAATAGCTGAGCAAACTTAAATGGTTTGATGGCTTGCTGTGTAATTTTTAGCGGTAAAGTAAAATATTGGGAAAAATAAAGATTCATTTAAATGAGGATTTTTTTGACCAAATTTAAATGATGAGTTTAATTTATGCATTTTTAAAGAAGAAGAAAAAAAAAAAACTAAGTAAATATGATCAGGTTCCCGCAGTTATTTGTTGACTTCGTTTAAGATTGAGGTTGTGACGTGGACATTTTGGCTCCACACAATACTCTTGTTAGATCAATTAATTTGTTCATATTAATTAAAATAATTGTAATACTAATACATGAGATAAAAGAGGTTAAATGACAGGGAAAATGACACATTAATCACATAAATAAAAGACATTAAAGAATTATGAATTTATAAAATGTTAGAGAAGGACCAATATTAAACAATAAAAATAAATGGACAAAAAGTACTCTTAACGGCAAATTTTACAAGCTGAATTATGATGACCAAGTTGCAAATGGATTGTAAATTATAAAAATTTTAGTAGGATTTAACATTTGCAATGGGATTTCTGAGATTTACAACAAAGCTATGCTACCAATTGAAATGTAGAAATTTTCAATTAAGCTTTCATGATTTGTTACTAAACTTTTTGAAAAAAAAATTACAACTAATTTTCATACACTCATATATATAAGTCGTCTCCAATATATTTTGTTAGAATTAAGAAATATTAAATCTCTGTATCTTAAAATTTAATAACTATTTAATTTTACCCCGATTTATTATATATACACTCTATTCCAAGTAAGATCTTATAAATAAATAAGGGCGCATCTAGGAAAACATATATTCCCTCTACATATTTATTTCTTTTAACTAATTTTTACTATTTTTTTAACATTTCAATTTGGTCCTTTTTAAAAAAAAGCTAAATAAAGATAATTATTTGATTCATAATAGTCAAAAGTTTGATTCATAATATTAGTATAACGAATTCATCAAAGTTTAATTTCCTTATTCTTTGGAAAATGCCAAGGGGGAAAAAGTAAACTATTACATTTAGGAACTGAGTAGGTCCAACAGAATATCAAATCACTAGAGAAAATAATACATATTTCAAGATTTGCATTGTACTGTGAAGAAATTGTGTTAATCCTGGCTTGAAGCTATTTGGATCTCATACTTACTCATGATAGGAGTAGCATTCAAAGTAATAGGTTTAGATGTTGTTAAAGAAGAGCCAGAAGTAAAACTAGTATCAATTTGTGATGTTTGAACTGATTGTACTGGAAAACCTGAATCCATGAAGTGCTGAAAAGGATTCACAGGTTGTTGGATTTCCTCTGAACCTTCCAACATTTTCACCACAACACTCATCACAGGCCTCATTTCAGGTTTATATTGAACACACCAAAGAGCTATCTTAACCATTCTTTCTGCCATTTCCTTGTTATTCTCCTCTATTCCGCATACTGTTATCATATCATTTAAATCTCCACTATCAAATTTTATCCAAACCCATCTTGGAAACCACTCTTTACTTTCTTCTGTAAAGTTAATATCTAGGTTCCTTCTCCCACCTATGATTTCAAATAACAACATTCCAAAACTGTAAACATCACACTTGTAGGTTATCGGAAACGGCATCCAAAGCTCCGGCGCAGCATAACCAGGAGTCCCTCTACCTCCAGTCATGGTAATATGAGAATTTTCCCTATTACAAAGCTTGGCCAAACCAAAGTCAGCAACTTTAGGACAGAAGTTGTTGTCCAAGAGGATATTTTCTGGTTTTATGTCATAATGGACAATTCGTTGTTGGCACTCTTCATGCAAATACGAAATTCCTTTGGCAGTACCCACCGCAATCTCTTGAAGCTTTTTAAATCCTAACGCCTTGTTTTTATTAAACAGATACTTGTCAAGCGAGCCGTTGCCCATGTACTCATAAACTAGTGCCCTAATATTCCCTTCAATGCAAAATCCGAAGAGGCGAAGTAGATTGAAATGATGAACCCTTCCAATTGTGCCTACTTCAGCCATGAACTGCTCCTCTATTTTGTCAGAGCTCCCATTCAAAACCTTGACAGCCACGATGGTTCCATCACTAAAAGTCCCTTTATAGACTGATCCAAAACCACCTGTGTAAAACACCCCTACCGGCCTCGCCCTTTACGGGTGGCGGATAGTGTGATTCTAACAACCCATCTGGATCTTTAAAATTTGGCATATGCGGAAGCGTTCCCAAACACATACTTAAAAATTAGACACCCAGCCCTATATTATTCGTACAGAAGCGTCAACATACTTCAAAGCCATCGTCATAGCTATCGGGGTGTCTGCTCTGTTCATTCTTTCTACGGCAACTTCAAGCACTCCCTTCAATGTGCCGTCTTCAAGTGACACTCCATTCTCGTTGCAGTCCGGCTCAACACTTCTCTATCGTGCTCACACCGCCTAATGGTTGGTCGTAGGGGTGAGATTCTGGGAATCTCGGTAGCAAACATTACCGAACAATGCATGTAAGATAAATGCTAGTGTATGATATGCTTGCCTTACATAGGCTCATATTAACATAATGACATTTCGCATGCTACAATGCTTCATAAAATATACTCATGGCCATAGCATAAATAGAAACAGCTTCAACCATTCAAATCTGTTAAACAAGCAAGTAAACCAATCATGCATATTATCACACAAGCAGATAAATCAATACACGCAAGTAGGGTAAGTCCACTACCTTAGCCTATGTCCTCCGGCTGTACCTTCTCTTTCAACTACGGAGTTGCTTGAAGTATCTTTCATTCGTTTTCATTCTTTTTCTTCTTGACTTCTCATGGCCCTAAACACGTCATCATGTTATTAGAGCCAAGTAAAACAAATACCTAATGGCTTATCTTTGCCTCCTAGGCATTCTTACACCCTTGGAGTTTATTCTTATTTCTTTGGCTATTTCTTTCTTGATTTTGCTTGATAGCTAAAAGCTGCCAGCAGTTTGGCCCACTTCGAAAAATTACTATTAATTCTACGGAACTCCGATCTGTGTGGTTCAAATTTCTATTTGTCACTAATTAAGTCTAGTTTCATGTACTAATAATCGTTAGACTTATTTCTTGCTGTATCATTCCCAGGTTTTCACTTATTCTTCGCTGTCTAGAAAAAGGTTCCAGTTTAATAAGTCATATTCACAAATTTGTATCTCTCAGGATACTACTCGATTAAGGCTTATGACCTATTAAATTAAACCTTGGTATGTCTAGTTTATTTCTGGAAAATTCCACAGTGAAACAAGATCATTTACTATTTCAAAAGTGAACCCGAAGTCCACTACTCATTGCTGGAAACTGAAAGTTTCCAGCTTTTCTTTCAAACTTCGGAAATTCATAATTCCCATTGTACACATCGGATTTGGGTGTTCTTTGGCTCATGTTAAAGAGTATGATGTGTACTAATTATCCACAAATTTTCAGGGTCAAAGGAGTTCGTTTGCCCTGGTTTTACCTTGCTCAAACTTCACTGTTTCAGCAGCAAAGTCATCTTCCAGAACCTTGTCAGCAACCTCTTCATGTTCAGCTCTTCATTCACAGAAACAGTAACCCTTACGTTCAGCAATTACAAATGAGAGCTCACTCACATTTGCATTCAACGTGAAGCTTCATATATTCTGTGTTTCAACACACATAACAGAATAATCCACATTCAATCAGCAAAATACCATGATGCTGCAGTACGTGTTCAGTGTGTTAATTGCTACAGTGAGACAGGTACTGTTCACTTACGATTTTACTGTAGGAGACGCCCTTTGACTCTGTTTCAGCTCCATTAAAACAGATAACACATGCAGAATCAAAACCATATCACGAGAGCTTCAAACGTAGTGAACAAGGTTGGGAAAACTTACCTTGTTCAAAAACTCAAGCCTTGACTAACACTCTTGCATGCAACGATAGCTTTAAACGTTCTCTGCTTTCGGCATTCAAAACATAGCAACATGCAGAAGTAACACCACGTTACTTTTCCTTCACCAAGCACCAAATTCCAGTCACCCATCACTCTTAAAATAGTCCTCAAATGGTGGAATAGTATGTAGAGGAAGAGCTAGGAGGTTTACCTTGGTTGGATCCTAGCTTTGCATGTGTGCTTCTTTAATTTCTTATTCCTCTTCTCTCGCACTCTGTTTTCTGTTTCTAACCAGACCGAACAGTTGGAGGATGAAGATAAAGGAGTATGTGAGAGTGCACTCCTCTTCTTCCACCTCTTCTACTTCTCCACCTCACCTCTCGGTCTCACTCTCTTTCTCGGTTCTCTCTCCCACGCTCTCGCCCTCAGCTTTTTCTAAAGGGCCAAAATGAATTAAGTGATTGTGGGAGTAATGGGTTCTGGCCGATTAGGAATAATGAAATGGGAGTGTTGCATGTATGGGTGTATGTGTCGCCAGTTAAGAGAGGGGAGGGGCTGAGGTGGCGTGAGTTTAAGGGGAGTGTGGTTCTATAATGCCAAGTTCGATGAGAAGCAGGAGTATGGCACTAGCATGAACGCTGAGCTGTCCTTTAATGCATTAAACAAGTGTTCTCTCGCTGTCTCTGTTCTTTGGCCGACAACAATGAAAGATGGAAGACAATAAAAGAATATGCAAGCCCGTGGAATAGGATAAAGTAATGAGTGGAAACCATGTCTGGATGTTGGGTAAATTCAAATGGGCCGAAATGAGTTTTGAATATTAAAGGAGCTGTACGTGTGGGTTCAAATCTTTGCAAGTCCAATTAACAATTGAATATTAAATTGGTGCACTATCTGAGCTGAAAAGAAATAGCAATTTTAGGGTGTATGGCCTTCGTGTAGCTTGCTTTATTTGAAATATGTTGGGCTTTACAATAGATACAATTTACTTTGCCTTGGCCCACATATCATTAAGCTTTTCTTAGAAGCTTTGGCCTGGAAGATTCTTTTGGACTAAAATCTTCAACTAATGCTTATCTTCTCATTAACCACACTTTGGGCTCCACGCAACTATATGAGAAAGGTAAGGTAAGGAGGTGTTATACTCAAATTCTTAAATTATATCCTTTATTCTCTTTTCCTTCTAATATTGTACCATAAGACTACAACAATTCTTTTTTCAAAATTCTGATTAAACATTTCCTTGTCTCTTTCAAATTTCTCAAATTCTTTTCTCAAGAATTTAAGGAAAAATCGACCTTTACTTCTAATAATTAACTCTATAATTATTCAGGTTAAATTTCCATCAAAATCCCATTCAATACTTCTAATTCCCCAATTCTAAAATTTGGGATGTTACAACCTGAACCCAACATGTTGGAGTTATTGTTAGTTGCAAGCATTAGGGTCTTTAATGTGAACCTTATTGGCTTTTCCCTTGCCAGTTCATTTAGAAACTTATCCATCGTGTATGTCAGAAATTCTGGGTCTGCAATAAGCTGGGAGCTACGAAGGTACCATTTTCTAGTTAATCTCATATAAGTCACAGTAATGATAACTGCAATGGGGTAAGGTAAGTTCCATCTCATTAGTTACAAGTCATAAGAACAAACAAACAAACAGAAAGAAAAAATAGAAACATATACGGAAAAAAAGACGAAAATCTTATCTCTATGTCTTACCTATGAAGATGACAACAGAAATTCCTGTCACAACAGCTGCAGAGACCATATTTGCGAACTAGGAAGGCAAAGAATTCAAGAACAATAATAATGGTAAGAAACAAAGTGAAGTGAGGATACAAAATATGGAGTATTATATAGACTTTAAAAAAAAGGTGTGAAGAGTTCAAAATATGGAGTATTATACAGACTTGAAACAAATATGAAGTTGGAGAATATGTGATTTGTGGTTTATGAAACTTAAGTCCAATTAAGAAAATGGTGTGAAGGAAGGCGAGAAAATGTTTGGTACCTTAAATAATTAACCTTCAAATGTATTTAAGTATCAAAAATAATAAGCTATTTTCATTAAATAATAAAAATATAATTTAGCCATATAACAAATTTTACAATCATCCTTCAAAAATTAACAAACGAAATGTATCAGAATTTGAATATTGGGTTTTGGGAAATAGAAGCATCCGTTTATTACCAGTGGTATTTCAGTAATATTTATAATTTTCTTATGGAGTATAAACCATCAACCTTTTAAATTTGCAAGTCTCCTATAGATAAAACTTATATGAAAATTTAGGTAATTGTACACAAAGTATATATATGTTGACTTGAATATTTCTTCAAGCTATTCATTCATTTAAAATATACATAATGAATGGAGATAATTAACTGGGCCTAGCTACCTGAAGTAATTGATTTAATTATTAAGAATCTTACAGTCAAGTAATGCTTTATCACATCATATTCCAAATACTCGCACTTAAAAATCTGAAAACGCCCATGACTGGTTGATTTTTAGACATTTAATTTGTCATGTCATAATTGGGTGACAGTTATTATACTCTATCGATTTAATGTTGTATGCATCATTCATATTTATATATTAAAGTTGTATGCATCGTTCAAATTATGACATAGACTTTTAGAGGTTCCTTTCGGAACAAGTTAATGTGTACTGTCCGAGAACATGACTGGTTTTAAAAAAATTCTCCTTTCAGGAATTATTCAAAGGTTGACTTCTACCAGGATACAAAGAACAGAAATTCCTTATCCGTGTCAGTCTTAAACATTACATGTCTTGTGTTCAGACAGTCTGAATCAGACTCCCTATATGTTTTGATTACTAGTATCATTTCTGAATTGTTTCCTCCTCCTCCTCGCTCTACACATAAATATATTGCTGCTTCTGTTACACACACACACACACATCTTCTTAGGTATGATTTGGAAACTCTGTTTTATTTCTTTTTTTGGTTTTTTCTCAAATGCCTTTCTCTTCTTTGGCTTTCTGTTGCTTTTGTTCCCCAGATTTTAATTTCGAATTTCTTTGGATTCACCTCTAGATTTGATCGTGGGCGTTAATCTTGATTTTATATCTTACCATGCAATATAATTATAGTATGGTTTTGAAATTAATTGGTTTTTTATTTTGATGATGAAGTTCATACACTGAGGGGCAACTCAATGAGTCTGGATCTTTGACTCAGAGGAATCGAAGTTGCAGAATCGGACCCCGGTGGTGATGAAGATGACTTACATGCATCGAAATTAATTTGCAAATAACTTAAATTAATTGAGCACAACTATATGTATTCCAAACCTAGATATTCTAGTTACCCATGTTTGACGGTAAGGTTAGCTGGTAGGCTACTGGTCCACGTTTCGCTAATACTTCAAATGGACCAACATATCGATGACTTAACTTTTTCCTCTTTAATGTTCTACCAACCCCTGTAACTGGATATCTTTAGAAACACGTGATCTTCTACCTCCAACTCTAGAGGTTTTCTCCTTTTATCTGCATAGCTTTTCTGCTTGCTTTGCGCTGCTAAGAGCCTCTTCTTCATTAGATCAATATGTTCAGAGGTTTTGCCAACTAAGTCTGGCCCAATTAGCTTCCTCTCAGACAACTCTGTCTAGCAAATGGGTGATTGACGTTTCCTGCCATATAACAATTCAAACGGAGCCATCTGGATGGTCGAATGATAGTTGTTATTATATGCAAACTTTGCCAGGGAGATATTGATCCCAATTTCCTTTGAAGTCCAATACAACACTCTCAACATATCTTTTAGCGTACGCGTATGGTCATTTGAGATTGGTATCGTCGATGCAGGATGATAAGCTATACTGAATTCTAACTTTGACCCCAGAGCTTCATGTAAAGCTTGCCAAAAACGAGATGTGAATCGTGGGTCTCTGTCGGAAATAATACTCTTCAGTATACCATAGAGTCTCATTATCTCCTTGATATAGACCTCAGCCAATCTCTTAGGAGAATAACTAGCACTGATGGGAATAAAGCGCGTCGTCTTAGTAAAACGATCAACAATTACCTAGATTGCATCAAAATGCCTGATCTTGGGCAATCCTATTACTAGGTCCATGGTAACATCCTCCCACTTCCATTCTGGAATTTCAATTCTCTGCAGTGGTCCTAGTGGCCGTTAATGTTCAATTTTCACCTTCTGACAAGTTAAATATTTAGGCACATACTGGGTTACTTCTTTCTTCAACCTCGACCACCAGACCTCAGATTTCAGATTCTCGTACATTTTGACCATGCCTGGATGTAAGGTGTATTTACTCTTGTGGACTTCATCCAATATTTTCTGCCTCAACTCAGCATTTGGCTGTATATAAATTCTCTTCTTATACCTTACTAATCCGCTGGGTGATAGATCGTAATCTTGAGTTCCATTTTGAGAGATCATCTCTCGTATAGCTCTTGCGTGTTCATCTTGCTTTTAAGCTTCTTCAATTTCATCCCTCAGATCATACTCTCCTTGGCTAACAAGAAGACTTACAAGATAAGCCTCATGGGGCTCTTTCGGTTCCATAGCAATTTGGTTGGATAGATTCAGATCCCTGAAATCTTCTAGTAATTTTTGTTCATGGATCATCATGAATGCTGTCTGCACCACTTTCCTGCTCAAAGCATCTGCGACGACATTGGCTTTCCCTGGGTAGTATTTAATCTCTAGGTCATAATCTTTCAGCAACTCCATCCATCCATGCTGTCTCATATTTAGCTCTCTCTGGTCAAAGAGGTATTTGAGGCTCTTGTGGTCACAGTACGTCTCTATGGTAGGACCATACAAATAATGCTGCCAAATCTCCAATGCAAAAACAACACCCGCGAGCTCCAAATCATGAGTTGGATAGTTTGACTCGTGAGGCTTCAACTATCGAGCGGCAAAAGTCACCACTCTGCCCTGCTGCATTAGGACACATCCCAATCCATGCTTACTAGCATCCCTATAGACAACATAGGTCTCTCCCAGATCTGGGATAATCAATACTGGTGCTATAGTCAATCTCTTCCTCAGCTCTCTGAAGCTACCCTCACAATGCTCATCCAAAACAAATGATTGGTTCTTTTCTGTCAGCTTTGTTAATGGCAAGGCAAGTCTAGAGAAATCCTTTATGAATCTACGTTAATATCCCGCTAGTCCCAAGAAACTCCGTATTTCAGTTATCATCTCTGGTCTCTTCCAGTCTAGTACTACTTCCACTTTGCTAGGATCAACAGCAACTCCATCTCGTGATATCACATGGCCCAAAAATTTAATTTCTGAAAGCCAAATATCACACTTGCTCATCTTGGTGTAGAGTTGCTTCCCTTTCAATACATTAAGTACTTGCCGCAGATGGTGCTCATGTTCTTCCTTATTCTTGGAGTAGATCAGAATGTCATCAATGAATAGTACTATAAATCGATCTAGATACTCACAGAAGATTCGGTTCATATAGTCCATGAACACTACAGGTGCATTAGTTAAACCAAAGGGCATCACCATAAACTCATAGTGCCCATATCTGGTCCTGAAGGCTGTCTTCGGAACATCCACAGCTCGTACACGCAACTGATGGTATCTCGAGCACAGATCTATTTTCAAGAAAACAAAGGAACCAGATAATTGGTCTAACAGATCATCAATTCTAGGGAGTGGATATTTGTTTTTATTGTCACCTTGTTCAACTCCCTATAATCAATGCAGAGTCGAAGACTCCCATCCTTCTTCTTCATGAATAGTATTGGAGCTCCTCAGGGTGACACACTGGGTCTAATAAACCCTTTCTCTAATAGTTCCTCAATTTGCTCCTTAAGTTCTTTCACCTCATTAGGAGCTATCTGATATGGTACCTTTGATATTGGCCCCGTAACAGGCATTAGTTTGATTGTGAACTCAACTTCCCTGACTGGAGGTAGTCCGCTGAGATCTTCTTGGACTATTTCATAAACTTTTCTGGCCTCTTTATTTGTTAGAGCAAAAACCATGCCGGAGTTATGTGGCCTTCTTTCCACATTTAGGGCAACTTCGGAATTCGGCAAATCTTGGATAGCCCTACTACCCTAATTGGGATGGCCTTTTACTCCTACCTTGGGATTCAAACAATAATGCTTTTCTCTTATGTGTAGAACTCCTATGGCTAAAACTGCCACAAGCTGTATTGCTATTGGTCCAAATAACACGCAGCTCCTTCTGGTTACCTTCAATAATCCGTCAAGATTCTCCTGCTTGATTCAACTCTGCCTTTCAACTTATTCTATTACCATAGAGCTAGATGTTTGGCTTTACTACTTAGGGAATTGATGAGAGTTGCTGAGCCCTCACAAAATAACCAGGATTTAAATATTTGTAGTATAGGAAACCTGGATCGTTTCTCTCAAGGAATTCACAGCGGGTCTAAAATCAACAGTAAACAAGTAAAATAGTAACCAGAATGGGGGGTTTTTTCAAGCAGAGTAAGACAAAATAAATAGAAACAGAATGAAATATTGACGATTAAAATCGATCAAACCAACGTTTAGATTCCAGAGACTTACATCATCGAACGAAATATATATAACCCACGATTGGCTCTGGACGAACCGAGATCTCTGCATTTGCCCAGAAAATCCCTTAACTAGATGATCGCCTAGAAGATGTCCGAACAGTGGCTCCTACTATGCAATCGCACAACAAAACTTTAAACCTAGTTCGAACTCAGTCCTTGGGATGAACCAAACCGAATATTGAATCTAATATTCGAACTATTTCCAGTCGAATCCGATAAGATGAAAATAAAAAGTTAAATTATCGATAAAGCACAAGCTTTGCACCTGAATCATGGAATCCTTTGGTTTAACTCACTCAGATTATTATGAAATAGAAGGGCCCATTTAATAAAATCCATTATCTATTAACTAAACAATCCTAAATTTATTCACTAAGAAATAAGTATATAATATTCAATCTATATATAAGGAACATTTCGACATACTTCATTTAGGGAACCTCGAGCTTCTATTTTTCTACACATATGGACCTATGAATGAAGTTGATGGCATTAAATTACCAATTGGATATCAATCAAGGTTAAAAAATAAAAAATAGATAAAAAAACCATACCAAAAGTGTCCTTTTTAAACTTAATCACTACCAACACAAATTGATAACATTTACTATTGGCACACATTTTTTAGCGAGATAATTTATTTCAATAAATCGTTGCAAATAAGTGATCCCCTAGCCTCAAATTGAGGAAGATTTATAAATATCGTCCAAATGATAGTCCTTTTTTAACAAAGCAAATCTATTTATTCAACAGTTTTATCAATGGCACGCAACTTTTAAACATATTTGATTCATAATACTTCCAAAACATCTAGTTTGATTTTCCATAAAATATTCAAAAAAAAATCTGGTAAGAACCAATAAACTGAGTACGTCTACAACAATTTATGGCCTCTTCCAGTTAATTCATCAAAACCCCTTCTATTTCCTTATTGTTTGGAAAATGCCAATTGGTTCAAAATTCAACTTTTAAATATACTTTGGGGGGGTTCTAGAAGGTTATTATAAACTCCTCGGGCTCTAGCCCTTTCTATTCATCTTGTCATCCATGTTAAAGGCAAGCCTAATAGGTTCCTAGTTTCTTATATCTTTTTTGTATTACTTAATCATGCCTTTTCTTGTTGGCATACAGGTTGTTGACCTTCTCTAGGTATGACCTATATAGGTCGGCTGGGATGGTTATGTCATAATAAGCCTGCATAAAAAGCTCATCAATATGACCCCACAAATCAGTGTCCATGAGCTGAAACATTGTAGGCTTGGGAGGTTCAGCTTGTGGGTTCCCTACAGATGGACGATTCGCAGGTACGTCGGTCTTACGCTTTTGTTGTAGTTTTATGGGTTTGGGTACGGTTTGTACCCTCTTCCTAGTGGTGCGCGCCCTCAACGCTCCCCTGGTGTACGATAGAACCATAAGATACATCAGGGGGTAATTCTCCCTCGTAAATCCTCATCCTGTTTTCAAATTAACTAAGTTATGTTAAATCCTTTTCAAAAACTTTGTCCAAATCGATGCTCTGATACCAAACTGTAATGCCCATCCTAAATGCGCCTTCATTCATCAGAGTTATAGCACACAGACATCGAAATAATTTGAAAGAGAAAGTGACAAAAAAAACTATTGTTGGCAGGAGTGGATCTCTAAAGAATACAAGGAAAAGAGATGAAGAAGGGAAGAAAGTTGTTTATCGTATTTTTCCTTTTATAAAACAATGAAGAATATTCAGATGCTTCTTCTACTTCAAGAGTGGCAAAATCTTCTAAGCAATTCAATTCAGTTCTACTTCTGCGTCAAATTCCTGAGACTTGTTGACTAGCTAATTAGCTAAGCAATGCCTTGTAAACTAAGAAATGTTTGAAAATTGAAACTTTCATGACATTAATAATGATATTAAGAGGAAGGAACGTTCTATAATTATTCTCTTAATCGTAAACAGGCCTTGAGATGGAATCTTCGCGAGGTTAATAAATTAAGATTATATAAGTTTTTTGAAAAATTTTAATCTCTTGTGACTTGATTATGTTGTACAAATGGTTTGCTGTGTAACTTTTAGCGGTAAAGTTAAATATTAGGGAAAAATAAAGATTCATTTAAATGAGGAGGTTTTTTTGACCAAATTTAAATGATGAGTTTAATTTATGCATTTTTTAAGAAAATAAAAAAAATTCTACCTTAGTAAAGTACCACTTTGGTCCTATTTATAAATCCATTTTGATTAAACAATTTGGTCTTATTTATAGATTCGTTTCAAGGTAATAAATGAGATTGAGACAATTTTACCTATATTAATTGTACAGGTGAAAATAGAGAGAGAAGAAATAGTTGAAAGATATCCATTCATAAATGAGGGCAAAATTGAAAATTTACTTGTAATCATTGAGCTAACTACCTCTCTTTTTGTTATGTGTAATTTAGTTAAAAGGGACTTATAAATAAATTCAAAGTGGCAAATACGATCAGGTTCGCGTGGTTATTTGTTGACTTCGTTCAAGATTGAGGTTGTGACGTGGACATTTTGGCTCCACACAATACTCTTGTGTTTTGGATCAATTAATTTGTTCATATTAATTAAAATAATTGTAATACTAATGCATTAGATAAAAGAGGTTAAATAATAGGGAAAGTGACACATTAAGGCCATCAATTATGAATTTATGAAATGTTAGAGAAGGACCAATATTAAGCAATAAAAATAAATGGACAAAAAGTACTCTTAGCGGCAAATTTTACAAGCTGAATTAAAAATATGAAATAGAGTACAGTGATCTGAAAGTTCACGAAAGCATTTAGAAGTATATATAACTATATATGGAACATTTCGACATACTTCATTTAGGGAAATTTACACATATGGACCTATGAATGAAGTTGATGGCATTAAGGATATCAATTAAGGTTAAAAAATAAAAATAGATAATAAAAAATGTCCTTTTTAGTTGATAACATGGCTCAATAAATCGTTGCAAATAAGTGAAAAATTGAGGAAGATTTATAAATATCGTCCAAATGTCCTTTTTTAACAAAGCTGCTTCTTTGATTCATAATACTAGTATAACGAATTCATCAAAGTTTCCTTATTGTTTGGAAAATGCCAAGGGGGGAAGTAAACTAGTTTCTTGTCATCCGTGTTAAAGGCAAGCCTAAGGTTCCTAGTTTCTTCACCGAAGTTAGGAAATAAGTGATAGATTTTCTTCAATTGAGAAGAATCAGCCGAATGTCAAAGCTTTCCACCATAAATCCTCTTATCTGCATGCCACCTCAAATTTTTGCATCATTGTCATTAGCAAACAAGCGCTTGAACCTTGTTATAATTGGAAGATACCACAACACTTTTGCAGGCCCCTTATTTGACTTGTACCTTGGGGTTTCACATATAAGACAATTCTGCTTCACTTCAAACTCTTTTCTATACAATATGCAATCATGCGGGCATGCATGGATCTTTTTGTATTCCATCCCCAGTGGACAAAGTATTTTCTTAGCATCATAGTATCGACACGGCAACACATTATCATCCGGAAGCATGTCCTTAAAAGTTTCAAGCATTTCAAAAAAACTCTTGTCGCTCCATCCATGACGTGCTTTCAAGCCTACCAATTTCAATACAGTGTTCAACAATTGGTATTTTTTACACCCAGGGTATAACGGCATCTTTGCATCACTGCACATATTACCATATGCATGTGATTGCTCAAAAGCCTCTTCTACTACGTCACAAATAATGTCCTCTATACGATCATCCATATCCGTGTCATTTCATCAAAGGCCACTTCCCCATGTTTAGACCCACTTGGCTTTTTTTCTCCATGTTATACCCATACTATATAGGTCTTACAAAATCTTTCACAAATTAAATGTGTGTATATAACTTCAGGACTTAGTCGCCTCTCATTCAAACATTCTACACAAGGGCAATAAAACTTCCCACTATCATCATGGGCATTTTGTTTAGCAAATTCTATAAATTCCCTTACCCCATTCTCATATTCAACACTCATTCGTAAAGCATTTATCCAACTGTGATCCATAGTAGAATTCCTATAGATGGAAAGATTTAACATACATTATCGGAAAAATTTGAAAATTGCATAAACTAAGCCAACTCGAAATGTATATGCTCAATGTAGGTTATAATTTTTTTTTTTGAAGGAGAAACTTTCCCATTAAATGCATCACGAATAAATGACTCTTGGTCATAAATGTATCACAATGAATCGAAGAAGCAAAATAAATGCAAGCCGAGGAAAATAAATGCACCGCATGAAGGTTTTGTGGACTCACCTATAGCATATAAATTCAAATGCTTTTGTTGAGTCTTTCTTCTTCAGCCACGAACGTTGATGTTGCAGACAACAAAAGTAACCCTAAAAACACTTGTTTGTCAATTGGGTAGGTCTCAAGTACAAATATAATCTTGAAAATACAATATTCATTAACAACAAAGGAACCCACAAGAACATTTCATCGATTTCATTCAATCCATGAAAAACCTAGAACGATAAGCAGAAAAAGCTAAAAGTTATATAACCGAAACACCTCTTATAGATTGGTCTATCACCGTTTAGCTAAGGAACCAGAAAGTGATAAGCTGACCAGCATTAGCTTGTCAAGAGAGCAACACGAAGTGTATCACAAAGCAACACACAAACACTGGAGACAGAACATAAGTTATCACTTACGGCGAGACAAAAGAAGTTCAGAGAGAGAAATTTAATTTTCCTTGTGACAAAGACATTTTTTAGCTTTTTGGATTTTATTAGGACTAATTAATTATAAAGTGTCCAGTCCTACCTTTTATTCATTTAATTTTTAAGACCGGAGTTTTAGAAGAATCCGGTCCTAACTTTTTATTATTCATTTAATTTTAAGATCGGAGTTTTATAAAATATCCAGTCCTAAAAGTCAAATACTTTTTCGTTAATTATAAAGTATCATATCCTAAAGGTTCTCATTTACATTACGAAACAAAAAAAAGAGAGGATTGACATTGGTGAGCGCAGCAGCAACTGAATGAAAATAAAGGGAAACTATAGAATAAGCTTCTTTAATTACTGGAGAATATGAACAAAAAGAAGACACAAGCTTAGTTCTTAATGCTTCATACATTACTGGAGAATATGCACGTACACAAGAAAAAAAGAAAGAAAAACAAACTGAAAATTATCAACAACAGGAGTCTGACTAAACATCCTAAAGCTGATTATCATCTAATGCCTTGGCGATATCGGCGTGAAAAGCATTAATTTCCCGCCATAGATCAGCAAGTTCCTGTCTTATTTTCATCGGCCGCAATGCATCATTAGAGGAAAGAGGAGAGGGGTCGGTGATAGGCGCGCTGGGGCCAGGAGGTTGGGGAATATTGGCAAAAGGATGGAGGGGAGCGGGAACCTCTTCAACGTCTGAAGGCAGGAGGGGGAAATTAATGGGTCCAACTACCCAAGACTCTTCCGTCACAATAGAACGCACTCTCACTTGAGGCACCCCGTATAACAATCTAAGGAAGGCACGAGCTTCAGGAGTACCCCTATAGCGGTTATCTTGTATCTAACCATGGTTTGAGTAGTTGGGGACAGAGGATTGTCAAGGACACAGTGAGGAGTTAAAGGCAGAGATGTAGTGAGGAGTTAGGGAAGAGAGATACGAAATGTTGGATTGTGAGAATGAATGAGATTAAATAGGTATATATAATTAGTAAAAACTTTTAAGAGCGTAGTTTAGAAATATCCGTCCTAAATGTTATTTTAAGACCGATTTCTTATAAACAATCTAGTCCTAAAAGTTTTTAATTAATTTTTTCAATTAAAAACTTTTAAGACCGATTTATTATAAAGAATCCGGTCCTCAAAGTCTATAATTAATTTTTTCAATTAAATAACTTTTAAGACCGGATTCTTATAAATAATATGGTCCTAAAAGTCTATAATTAAAAGTTTCAATTAAATAACTTTTAAGACCGGATTCTTATAAATAATACGATCCTAAAAGTTTGTACTAAATTTTTTCAATTAAATAACTTTTAAGATCGATTTCTTATAAATAATCCAAAAAGTTTTATTTTTTAAAAAAAGTTAGAATTTTGTCAATTAAAAACTTTTTAAGACCGTTGTTGACAAATACCCGGTCTTTAAAGTTCTATCTTTTCAAATTCCTCAGATAGAGTCGTATCGTTTCACTCTGTCTTCAAAGCTTCAGAGTCGATCGCTTTGGCTTCCAAGTAAATTAACTTCCCAACTTCACGTCTCCTCGTATCCTGTATCCTTGCACTTTGTGTTCAAAGCTTCAGAGTCGATCTCTTCGGCTTCCAAGTAAATTAACTTCCTAACTTCGTGTCTCCTCGTATTCTGAGGTCATTCCAACTATGGTGATCTATTTAAAGCCCCTTGTTACTTTAGTTTCTTCACATTCTTCTCCACTTCCTCCTTTTACTCTACAACCTCTACGGCCTCCTTCACGCTAAGCCTCAACCATAGTGGCTGCTCCACCATGTCCTCCTTTTCCTCCTCTTCTTCCTCAACCTCAGCTTCCGCTCCTTTATTGCCTCCAAATCCTTCTTCTAGGCAGATGTTGGAGCACTTGCTGGCCCGTGTCGATCACATCGACCGACGCTTGGGTCAATTGGTTGGGCTTGTTCATACCGTCAACAACAAGCTCAACATGATACTCCACGCCAATGACGTGGAGTACCATCACTCTAAGAGGACTCCTCCGACGCGCCCTCCATTGACTCCTTCCCCTCCAACAACGGTGGGGAGGATTAGATGTTTTTTGTTTTTTTATGTATGTATGTAGTAATGCTGCTGCCCTTCATCGGGCAGCATAAAAAATATAATTGAATAAAATTTCTTTAAATTATGTTCCAATCTTCATTATATTATTCATCTTCATTTTTCAAGTGGTCCATACACAGTAGTAAGGAAACAAATAGTAAGGAAACAAACAAAACATTGTCCTCGTGTGTCAACATTTAAAATTCGCAGAATACAACGTTAAGAACATACAAAACAAACAAAACATCGTTCACATTGTTTGAACAAACATACAAACAAATACAATGATAATTCTTCTAGAGGTTGGACCCTCGTGTGTCATCGCTTTTAAACATTGTTGACATTGTTCAAACAAATACAATGATAATTCTTCTCAAGGTAGGACCCTCGTTGTCCTTAATTTCACCTTTTCAGATTTTGATGATCATTTTCGTGTCCTTTTTCTTTGTCTTTCTTCTTTTTTCAAAAAAAAAAAAAAAGTGATCACCAAAATGTCCTTTTTCTTTGTCTTTCTTCTTTTTCTTGAACTCTAAAAAATTGACGAAGAATACAGGTTCACCATTTTAAATATATTGACTTATAGGACCGGAAATTTAAAACTATATGGTCCTAAAAATCTACCCATATTTTTTTAAAATTAAACAAAGACTTATAGGACCGAACCTCTAAAATATACGGTCCTAAAAGTCTCTCATATTTTTTAAATTTAAACAAAGACTTTTAGGACCGAACTTTTAACAAATATACGGTCCTAAAAGTCTCGCCATATTTTTTAAAACTAAACGAAGACTTTTAGGACCGGACGTTTAACAAATATATGGTCTTAAAAGTCTCGCCCTATTTTTTAAAATTAAATGAAGACTTTTAGGACCAGACATTTAACAAATTACGGTCTTAAAAGTCTCGCCTTTTAAAATTAAACCAAGACTTTCAGGACTGGACGTTTAACAAATATATGGTCCTAAAAGTCTCGCCATATTTTTTAAAACTAAACAAAGACTTTTAGGACCAGACATTTAACAAATATACGATCCTAAAAGTCTCGCCACATTTTTTAAAATTAAGCACTAAATAGCTTTATCCACCATCCAATACATTCAATCTGCTCATTTACAACATCCTGTCCTAAAGGTATAAGCACTAAATAACTTTATCCACCATCCAATACATTCAGCAACAAAAAATGGACACAAGGAAATTATTGGAAATGAATAAACAAATTATTATTGATCATTAAACAAATTGTACAATTGTTCATTTACAGATCGAAGATGATTGTTGCTACAACATATATTTACAAATGAATTCACAAATCATTTATTGTTCTGACTTTTCGAGGTCATCAGATCATACAAATATTCACAAAACGCATCGTGTATGCGCTCAATATCACCATCAGGAAAGGGGTCAGCACAAGAAAATGTTTGTAACATCAAAGATAGAAATATATTAGTCGTCCTTCCTTGCATCAAAGGGGTCAGCGCACAGGAAAAAGTATATAATATCAAATACATTTACCGTTTCAGTGATGATAGTCACTAGTTGCATGATAATATTATATATGTGTGTCAAGACGTAATGGCCATATAAGTTAGATGCAGGTGGTTGCCGATGGGTCTAAAAATGAACAAGAAATATATAAGAGCATATATTGCTTACTTACCAAGTTCACAAGGTAGTGTGCCAATGTCCAAATATGTACTAACCTTTGGTATGATCCATGTAGGCTCTTTGACTTGAAACCCAAGCCTTTTCTTGACCTTTTGTTGGAATGACTTCATGGGCCTATTATCAAAATCACAAATTTATCAATAATGGTCAATGAAAATTCACAGCATAGTTTTCAGACTAGACAATCAAAATAACATGCTTACTTGTTCACGATCTGCTTCAATGTAGGCGGTGGATTGTTGTGAATGGAGCATAAAAAGACCACTTTATTCTCATCCGCGCAAATCAAGACCAACTGCCAATGGTGACTGAAAATTCACAACAGACAAGTACTTAGTAATATGTAGCAGAATTAAGGGAATTACAGACAAGAATTATGATATGTACCTATTGTGGTATGGTGCCAAGTACCACTTTTTCATATTGCTAGACAACCTTGATGTTATGTATGATTGTCTCTCCGATAAGGGTGGTTGACTTATGTACTGTGGGCACAAGAATCCAATATCTTGGCTTCTGCCTTGTTGTTCCAAGTCACGATGTATGAACCTACAATAATGACATCAGTGAATTAGTATATATGTATGTGTGTGTAAACGATTCATTTAAGTTATATACTCATAGAAGAAGATACTTAATTTATAATCATGAGAATAATTGCATCAGTAAGCTCCTGTTTATGAAACAGCAGGGACATTAAATCATCTTGGTTAACCATAATCGACTGCTTATTATGGAGGCCTACTTTTATATTGACAGGCTACGATTTAACTCCAAATTGTTTATTGAATAACTTAAGGACAATTTTGTCCTTGGCACTCAACTTAGCCGTGTCAAGAATTTCAAGATGATTAGAAACATGTACAAGCTTCACTGGCCAAGAGATGAAGGTTCCCTTGACATCACTCACAACCTTCATCTGACTAGTTGGGAGAGGCATAGGTGTATCAATGATCACCTCTTCAACTGACACTCTGACTTCGTCATCATCCATTTGTTGGTGGTGTACAGTTCATCCCAAATTGTAGATAGTCCCTTTTGCAACTAATCATCTATCAGGATCCTCCACATACAAGTCACAAGGTTCCTCTGACTGTCCAATAATGCAACTCCCTTTAGTGCTCTGCTGCATAGGTGTAGGTGATTGTGGCAAGGGAATAATGGTCTTTGGATGAGAGTTCATAAGCATTATCATTTTCTCCTTCATCTTGTCCAGCTGGGCTTGAAAATTTGCAGTTATTGCAGCTTCTCACTCCACTGCTTTGGCCTTTGCTTCCTCAGTCCCTATGGCCAGCGTATGTTCCATCTCCTCCTAGGTAACCATGCTTTGTTAATGGCATTTGGATTTACCAAAGTATTGCTTTAGGCCTACCCATCCTCCAATTCCCCTTACACACCCCGTGTGATCCGGTTTTCCAATCACAACAGTCAGAACATCATTCCTCCCGTCCGACACAAAAGATCCCTCTGCTTCTTTCTTTTGAAGATCTTCTTGTAAGATACGGATAACGAGAAGCTTAGTGATAAAACATGTTTAGTAACTAAAAAATAAGAATAATGATACTTACAATTCTTTCAGCAACTAGACGAGTTTGTTTACTCATGTAAGCGCCACTTGGCTTTTGGCAAATATACAACTATAACTCCTCGCGACGTATTGGAGATGGCGGCGGATCACATATCGTAGAAGGATTGGATTTAGCTTCATCTTCCAATCTCTTCCGTTTGGCATCCATCAACTCTTTTCGGTCTTTTCATATCTGCCACGAGAAGCTCTATGCGGGCAATCATTCTTTCTCCCGATCTCTTGTGCTTGTTCCCTTCTATTCTGTGAATCAGAATTGAAAACAACTATTAATTATGAATTCTAGCCATCTCACTAACAGAAATTAGAGAACTTCTACTTGATATGAACTTCAAACACTAGTCAAATTCACTTCATCAAGTTTCAAGACTTTGTTAAGGAAGATGTAGAATTGTAGAAGAAATTGGGAGAAACAAGAAAAAGGGAGTTGCATAATTGCAGCCAACTCAGTCAATTCATTCATTCATCATAACTAGTTCCTACACATATTAGACCAACCTCTTATATATAGTTAGAGGCTTGACTCTTAAGGCCCAATAACAGCTTGCACCAAAACCTTTACTTAGTTAACATACTAACTAACTAACAACAATGTCTAACCACTACATACTATAATAGAAATAAGACTATAATAATGGCTTGACTCTTATGCCATTATTATTTTCCTAATTACCTACTTAGTATTTTACCTTTTTCATGATTTACATATCAGACTTGCATAGAACTAAGACATGCTCCTCTGATGCAGAACAACGGATGGAAATGTATACTTCTATTCACACACCAAACCATCTAACTAATAGGATTAGATGAACAAAATAACATTCACATATCCGTACAGGTTAATACGCAAACAAAAAAGGGCAAAAAAACTAAATATAAACTCACAAAAGCTTCAGGAGTGGTCCATAGCTGAACAAATTGTTGCCAAGTTTGTTCATCAAGAAATGTGTACTTGTCCCAAGGATTAGGGCGAGGCTCACCAGCTGGAACCTCAGCAAAAATATAGTTGTTAGCTAGATAGGTCTTAAACTTCCTCAGCGATCAGCACAATATGACAATGTCTTGTCTTTCAACTTCTGACTGTCAGGAACAGTGTATGTAACCCGGATAGTGTCCCAAATAAGATCCTTTACTTTGGCATTGTCGACATTTTTCCACTCATCTAGTCAAGATGCTAACCTTGCTACATGCTAGAAAGTCGACGAAACTATTATATTTGTTTTCATTAGGACCGAAAGGAGCCAAATTTTTGTCAAACTGAATTTCGAGCTTTGACTCAAAAGTCTGACTTAGGGATACATCTTTCATTCATGCCTCTTCTACCACGGCGTGCAGGACGGTTACAAGACTCACTGTGAGATGAAGATGGTTCTTTTTAATTCACACTAGTAACTGGCATTGAATGAACATGACAAGAATCGTTTTCTCCGTTCATTCTTTTAGAAAGGAAGAGGGGTTGAGAGAGGTAGTGTGAAAGAGGAATTCCTGAGAAAATGAGAGAGTAACAGAGGATAGTGGTGGTGGGCGAGGAAGAGAGGTAATGCAATAGGAAGAGAGGTTTTGCAACGAGAACAAGGGTTCAGAGTTCAGAGAGAGCAATGTACGTAGAGTAAGGTTTAGTGCGAAGAAGAATATATTTAGCGCTTTAGTTTTAAGACCGGATGTAATAAAACGACGGTCTTAAAAGTTAACCTTTAAGACCGGCCCTTATTAAACTCCATTCTTAAAAGTAATAAACTTTTTGTTTAATATCTTTTTTCACCGTCCTCCACCTCCTATGCCACCGCCGCCCCTCGGTCTCGTCGCCACCTTCCGGTCTTCGCACACGGTTTGTTAGGGTAAGTTTGATTACTTTTTTTTTTTTTCAGTTTTTTCATATATTTTTGATTATTTACTAAATTCATTTTTATTTTTCTTCTTGTTCCTATTTTATTATTTGATTATTTGATCAGATTTATTCAAAGATGTCTAATTCTTCTTGTTCCTATGCATTGTTCCCCAATTCTCTTATTCTTCTAAATTCTGTCTTGGTATCTAGCGACTATGTGTGTGTGTGTGTATATATGTATGGATGGATGTGTGTGGATGAAAGAATTGAAGGAAATATCAACCTCTCTCTTTATGTGTGTGTCGTCCTTGTGTATGTTGTTTTTTTTTTTGTTTTTGTTTTTTAATTTCTAGTTTAATTTCTTACCCTATGTTGTCAATACTTATCTCTCCTTGTGTAATTATGTTTTGTTTATCATTCTTTCGGGGAAGGAGATCCTTATAATAAGAAGTGGAGAGAGTAATCCATCTTCACTGGATTCTATTTGTAGCTATACCTTATCGTCTTGCCAAAGATTTGTTTTGTTTATCTGCTTTTGAACAACATATTATTTTGACCGATGATTGATTAAATCAATATTTGTGATAGGAATAAACAAATTAAAAAAATTTCAAATTTTTTTAAAAAATCAAAATTTATATAAATTTAAAAAAATTAGAAAAATAATAATTTTTTAATTGTAAAAAAAAAAATATATTCGAATATAGCGACGGAAAAAAAATCCGTCGCTCATTAGCGACGGAAATTAAATCCGTCGCAAAATTCAAAATTTGCGACGGATTTAGAGTTTTCCGTCGCAATTGCGATTTAGAGTTTTTTGCGACGGAGGAAATCTGTCGCAAATTTCGTCGCTAACTCATTTAGCAACGGAAAAGTCCGTTTTAGCGACGGACTAAAACTGATTTTTTTTTGTAGTGTTTCAATATTTTGTACTGGCCACAATTTAAGTCTGGTCTTAATTTTAAGATCGGAATTATTAAAAGGCCGGTCTTAAAAGTCTAAATTTTAGACAGGTCTTATTAAACTCCAGTCTTAAAATTAATTAAATTTTTGTTTAATTTTTTTCAATATTTTGTACCGGCCACAATTTATGTCTGGTCTTAAAAGTATAACCTTTAAGATCGTCTTTTATATATAACCAGTCTTAAAAGTCTTAGACCTTTATATTTAAATTTTTCCTTATTATTTTAGACCGCAAAAAATATATGTCCGGATGTATGAGATTTCTCTATAATAATTGATATTTCAATTTTTTAATAACATTTTTAAGACCGGTTGTTTTGTTAACCGGTATGAATAATATATTTAAGATCTATGAATAAAGGATCCGGTTCAAGAAGTTCTTTGTATTTACAAAACTACTACTCGTCATACTTTTAAGACCGGGGCGTCGATACTACAGTCTAAATGAGGTGGTCTTAAATCTTTTTTTACACTAGTGTTACCTCAAATCTCCAATCAACTCATCCATAAACACCTGTATCTCTAGCACGGTTTGGAGTTCAAAATTGAACCCCAGAGTAACTGTTAAACTCATATACAATATGTATACAGTGCATGTATGCAATCCACAATTAGGAAAATCACAACATCAATAATGGTAAACATACTACATGCATTCAGAATACAAAATCACTCTAGCTAGCCTATAAACATAAACCCCGGTTCCTCAGCGTTAGGAAAACAACTTAACAAGGGACTCAAACCCTAACTACACTGAATGCATTACAAGCTCGGTAGCGACCCTGATCGAACCATATTTTTATATGATTTCTTATAATTAAATTGGGACTCTTAATGCATTTTGTATAGTTATTGAGTTTAAATTGCCTTTCTTGTGATAAATTGAGATTAAAGTAAATACATTAAATTAAAACTAAAAAGGGTAAAATTGTCAAAGAAATTGTAATTACTCTTAATCATTGATTTTTATGAGAATATTTGATGTTAGATTAATTATTTTTATTGTAAATGCTTGAAAAAATTAGATCAAATTTGAAAATGAAAGTTTGAATTCAAGTTGCAAAAGTTTCAATTTAGTCCTTCACTGAGAACTTTTAAAATTTGCACTTAGGTCCTTGCATTGAAACTCTGCGTTTTGACCAAATTAGGGTAGCTGACTTCTTCATTCAATCAATATCCATCAGACCCGAGACCTGCTTCTGAATATGAAGACCCGACAAATTAAAGAACAGGGAGAGCGCCGCGCAACAGAGAGCTAGTCCTTGGTCCTTCATCTTTCATCCATCATTGTCACTTTCCTCCTTACCGGCGACACCCTTCACCTCTACCGTCGCCAGTGGGACTTGCACCTCCACCAACGCCGGTGAGTGACTATCCCTCCATTGTTGACCTCCAGTCCTTCATCACCGTCATTTTCCATCCTCAATCCGCCACCATTTTTGCAGTCCTTCACCATCGTTAACTCCCTCTGATTTCCATTTCTCACCGTCAGCCATTCTGTTCTCTATCGTCACCACAACACCATTCTCACTTACCTCCATTCTTTCACAAGGAAACCGATAGACCCATACTCTTTTTGTTAGTTCTCTATGTGTTTTGATGATAACTGACAATTGTAAACACAAGTTACAGTTTTGTCTTTGGTAAGTTGAAAAACTTACTGTCAAGACAAAACTCGAGTTTTGGTTTCAAAACTTGAGTTTTGGACTTGGCAGAGAGTTGCTCATTTTTTAGTGATCAAAGCAAAACTTGAGTTTTCAAATGAAAACTCGAATTTTGGGACTTACAGAGAGCACACAGTTTTTCACTTAAAGACAAACTCGAGTTTTGCCTTAACAGAGACTTCACATTATTTTCTAATGAGGACAAAACTCGAGTCTTGGTTTGGAAACTTGAGTTTTGGCGAGACAGAGAGTGTTAAAATTTTGAACATATGCAAACTCAATTTCGCGCTAAAACTCCAGGATTTTGATTTGCTCTGAGTTTTATAAGTTTTCTCTAAGTTAAGAGAAAACTCGAGTTTTGATTTCAAAACTCGAGTTTTGACTTGACATAGAGATTTTCAAGTTTTCACTCAGTTTTGAAAACTCGAGTCTTCACGTAAAACTCGAGTTTTGACTTGGCATGTTTTTCTCAAGGTTTTCATAATTATATGAAAACTCAAGTTTTGCTTTCAAAACTCGAGTTTTGGCCAAGCCAAGAGCAATGTCATTTTTCAAGGTTTTGAAAACTCAAGTTTCCCTTTGGAAACTCGAGTTTTGATTTGACTCGATCTCTCAAAGTTTTCATACTTAAATGAAAACTCGAGTTTTGTTTTGGAAACTCGAGTTTTGGGCAACCCGAGAGCTTTGAGCATTTTCAATGTTTTGAAAACTCCAGTTTTGATGTTTTGGACTTAAACTCGTTGTTTTCATTAAAAGTCCAAAACTCGAGTTTTGTTTTGGAAACTCGAGTTTTGTTTTGGAAACTCGAGTTTTGAGTTTCTTTTCAAAAATGTGCTCCAGAGCTCAAATCGCGACTTTCCTCTCTGGATGGAGGAAACTTGAGTTTTGATATTGAAACTCGAGTTTTGACTTAAGTGCACAGTTGAAAACTCAAGTTTACATGAACAAACTCGAGTTTACATCACAGAGTCTGAAATTCAAATTTGTCGAATTTGCAATACCTTCTGGTTGATCTTAATACTTCCTATGATTATTCTCTAATTTTCCTAGATATGTTTAACCACTTTGTTACTGAGTTTCAGACATATTAGAGAATGTTTATTGAAGGTTTAAGGCAAAAGCAAAAAGTGATGTCAAGACATTAAATGCAAAACCCGAAAGTTGCATACTTTTGGGTAATCCATTTGCACACGTTTGCAAAGCATTAAAGAATGTTTTCCACATCCAGAATACTACTCCAATGGATTAATTTGCGGAGAGTCAACTCTGAACTTCTGCATAGCTGGATTAAGTGAAGATTAGAGAGAGAAGAAGACCAAAGCTTAAGCTAACCCTTGTCTAATGAAGACAACGGTTCTATTGAAGATTACAACGGTCATTTAATGCTCTCTTGGTATAAATAGAGCAGCATTCAAGTCTTCTCAACTAACACACCTGCTGAAAACGGATTGCATTCAAGTTTCTCAACTACCTTTCTGTTTTCACTTGTATTGTATCTTGTGATACTAAAAGCTTCAGTGTTTATCATTATTCACTCTTAGAGAGAGTTGTTATCTGTGAATCATTTACTGTAAATAATCATAAGTCTGGGGACTTGGTGATTGGGTTCATTGATTACAACTTGTAAGGGGGGAGTAAGTTCTAGAGAGAGAATTATTCTTGAGTAAGAGTGTGTAATCATTTGAGATAGTGGAAATCCCAGAGAGTCTGGGGACCGGACGTAGGTCAAGAGGTTAGAGCGAACCATTATAAATTCATGTGTCTTGCTCTTCTCCTTTCTACTCTGTTTACCTCTGTTTTCGCTGCCCTAAACAGAGCAAAGTTTTAAAGTATTTAAAATCCCCAATTCACCCCCCCTCTTAGTGATTTAGCTCCACTTTCACTTTTTACTCAAATCTGATAGTGCATTCATTACCTATGGATTTTGGGTATTTTGAAGAGTTTGAGAAAGTTGTGGGTGCAGTTAAGACCATGAGGGGCTGATTCTTTGCTTCTTGGTGATGAGGATATGTTCTTGAGCTCAACAAACTACATTGGGGAGTTTTTCTAGCTTATTGTTATGCTTATGCTATATATTTGATTTCCTACATTTTAGGTATATCGTTTTGTAGCTGAGACTTGGGGTACTGTTATGTCTCCATGTACAATGAATATTTGCATTTGAAATTGGATTTTGTAATGTGAAGATTATAAGTGTTTGAATTTCTTTGTGGTTGCAATTAGATTATATTGATTAGCGTGATATTGTCTAGTTAATGTGATTTATTTGTGTCCTTGAGGGGCTAGTTAGCACTCAAATTTGAGAAGGCTCATGTTGCATTAATCCAATTTTAATTGCACATTAAGGGTTTTAAACAATATCTCAAGAGGTAGTAGTTAGATATGGTTGTAGGAGCTACTATTAATTGGGAATATTGGACTCAAGTGGTATCTTGAGGTTTTTCATTAAGACTTAATGAAGTTTTAACTCCCATACTTTTTGAGCGAGGATAGCCACATTCTTCATTTCCAAGAGCATCATTCATACATTTTATACTCCATTCAATTTTATAAAGAAAATACCAAAAATAATAGTTTAGCATTTAATTGAATTGCATTCTTATTTTAGTTTATCAATTTGAAAAGCCAAAACCAATTTTCCCCTTGTTTTCATTGCATTTTCTTGTTATTTAGATTACCTAGGACTCAATAAAAGGCTCCTCGAGAAGAGAGAACGATCCTCGGTTTGCCTATACGCAATCTTTGGTTATTTTTTATTGTGGACCCCAAGGCTAAAGAAAAAAGACCCTCATCAGACCCAAGGACACATAGTCCACTAGGCCTTACGGTAGCGACCCAAGGACACATAGTCCACTAAGCCATACAGCCCAAACACATGTCCCACTCACGAGATATGTTCCACAATCATGGCACAATAAACATACAAGGTAACATAAAGTATGCGAGTAAACAGTTACTACCTGACAATTGTCCAAAATTTATAAAAATGTTCCCAGCATCCATAAATCTCAGAATACGTGTTGGCCCTAAGCAAAACAAATACACCTTATTTTATTCACTTATACAAGCTTTCCTTTTAATTTCATGAAAATCACCCATTTTTCAAAAATTCAAGAATTTATGCCTTAACTTCAAAAATTCATAATTAACTCTAGAAATATCCGATTAAGGTGATTCCAATGGCCATTGAACCCTTAACATGTGCATGTTTTATTAAAAATACTTCCAGAGGCCAAAAAAATTTGTGTCCTTTTTCTCTATCAAAAGTTTATTTGCCATTCGAGCCAAAATTCAAGTTTCTGGGCTATTTTCAAAAATTCATTTCTTCCAGTAGACATCTCAAAAAATTACAAACTTATTATCAAAATGAAGCTCCAGATGCCTACTTGAATCCTTGAAAATTTCATGGCAATCAGATATTATTTGGCTATTTTTAAACCATTTTCCAAGTATGATTGCCCAAATTTTGCTGAAACTAGCATTCACTTTTTTTAAAAAAGAGCTTGTTATTTTATGTTTGAAAATCCTTTTAGAAATTCATTCACCAACATATTCCCACTCCATTTTCCATGAGAAACATGTTGGTAAGATCATATTTACCAAAATCCATTCATTTCTTCAAGTTTACCATAGATTACGAAATTTGGGTTTCAAACTTGAAGAAGAAATGGATTTTCTTACCACTAGGCTTGATCTTGGACTTTGGTAACTTTTATCTCCTTCTTGAACCTCCTAAAACCTTCTGCCTCCTTTTAAAATACAACATAAAATTTCCTTTTTAATCCTTAAAGCTTTCAAAATAATAGAGGAAAGAAGTTGATAACTAAACCATGACTACTTACCTTGAGCTTCAATTGTGTGCCTTCTTCTTCTTCTTCTTTGTGTATGAATTTCTCTCTCTACTCTCTCCTCACTCTCTTGGACAAAATGGGAAGCCAAAATAAGGGCAAAGAGGTCCTTTAAGTTGCGTCCCATTGGCTCATGTTTTGACTTGTCTTTCTTTCTTTTTCTCCAAGTTTTTCTTGGCTTCTCTTGACTCCTCTTGGCTGAACAAAATATGCCCCTTTTTGACATGGTTTTGGTCTGTTCAATACACTTCTCTTTAGTCTTTGGCTTCCCTCATAAGCCATTTTCTTTATGCTTCTTTCATAAGCTTTTGCTTGCTTGTATACCTTGACTTCATGTTCCTTCTTTTCTTCTTTTTGCTGCACGAATTTATGGTTGTTGGAGGGATGTTTTTGTTGGAAATTATGTCCTAGGGGCCAATCATTGTACTTTAACATTATTGTTATTTAAAGTTTTCTCCTTTTTGTTATCATATCATTTGCATGTTTATTATGATGACTGTATCCTTAGATGTATCATAAAGATTGTGTTAAATGTCCCTGGTCAGTCATCTATGTGGGAGCAAAGATGAAATAAGACCAGTATGACTTTGATAAGATATGGAGATACAAATCAAAGTCTTAGCCACTTGTAAGAGTACAAGGTGCTGGATCGACCCACTATGAGAAAGCTGCATGGATTAAGTCATAAGCTTATCCCATGTATAACCACGTCACAATGCCCTTTGACCTAGATCATCATCGATTCCTACATGAGAGTTGCTAATCTTTGACCTAGTCAAAAGTCACCTTTAACCGGGTGATGATAAAGGTTTCGATCGGGATTAGTGGTTTTCATGCAGAGGAATGTGAATGGTCAAGATGAGATTTGTCCCTCACATTTGTAGTGAGATATTATTAGGCCCCTCGATGAGTAAGTCTGAAAAATGTATGGTCATACTACGATGGAAATGAGTTTCCATTTCAATTGTTAGACTACTCAAGAATCGAGAAAGTAATGGTCAAGAACAGGAGGATGACACTATCCATGCTTCATCCTTGACCAAATTATTGCGTGACAAAAGGGATGTGGCATGGTTGTATAATAGGTTGCATCATATCATCGATCCTTATAAGAATTGGATAGTCGTAATGTCTTGCTAGAGGCCGCTTGTGACTTGTGGGTTGGTACAGTGTTTGCCCGCTGCCGCAATTTCATGTGAACCTACAGGGTCACACACAAGAATAGCCCAACACGAGCTATAATGTTCAGATGCATTGAATCCAAGATATGTCTAAGATTTAATAAATACAACGTTTAATCTAGGGATGATGGACATATATATATATATATATATATATACGTATGTATGTATGTATTAAAAAATAATATTATTATTATGTAGTATTTGTTTTATATTTAATTTATTTGATAAATTAAATAACTAAAATATCGATCTTAGATTTAATTTGAATTGAGGTATCTTTTTAGATTTAATTAAATAGATAGGTATCATATCTTAGATTTAATTTATGAAGATAAATTAAATCAGCTGGCTTTTAATTCGGATTAATAAATAGATTTAATTAGATCTGTTGGACAGATTTAATTAATATTATTTTAATCCAATTCAAATTTCAAAATTAATTAAGATTGATTTTGAATATTTAATGCGGCCCATTAGGGTTTTTGAAAACCCTATAAATTAGTAGACAAGATGTATTATAAAGGCTGAGCAAAAGAGAAAACCCTAGAAGGCTTATGATGGTGCCTCAATATTCTCACTTAAAAGATACAACTCTCTAAAATTAACACTATAAAACAAAATATGAACAAATTCTAGTTAATTTCATTAAGTCATATATACGTTACAACTGTTAATATATCTGCACTTAGTGAAAACAAAAAAATAAAAATAAAATTGTAGGCTTATGATGGTGCCTCAATATTCTCACTTTAGGAGTCTCCATGCTCTCATATTAAAAAAATAAAAAAATCCTCCAACCTAGTCTCAATCAAATATTATAGTGATGGGTTATATATAAAGCTCAAGATAAAAAAACAAAACAAAAAGCCAAAGCCTCTCCTTTTGTTGAATGAGTCGCTTGATGATTATATAGTGGCCGGCCAAATGTTCATACGTGTTTCAACTTTGAAGTCAATAATATTAGCCCATATATATTTTGCATCCACACTTGAATGGTTCTGGCTTCTCACTTCTCACTTTGAATTGCTGTCTCCAGCTCGTTCACAAATATGGCTTCTTCTGCTGCTGCTGCAGGAATAGTTATCGGCGTCATAGGTGCGTAGAACTCAGAACTATGATTTGCTTCTTTGCTGTGTGTTTTTCCATACTTTTTCTATTTTCTCTTTCTGTTAGTTTGTTCGTATGACTAATTATAACTGACATAACTCTTACTGCGTAGCAGTTATTAATTATTAGCTAGAACTGTGATTCATTTGAGTGATAGTTTTAAGAATCCATATATGGAGGAGATAATCGAAGAAGTGCATGAGAACCACTCAGAAAAAAAGGTGAGAGATAAGGAATGGTTATCCAAAAAAAGAAAAAAGAAAGTCGTGTACTTTTGAATTCTTCACACAAGCATTATTTGAGGAAAAAGAAAAAAAAAATTATGAAAATAAGATAATAATGCAATGAAATCATCAAGGTTTATAACAATTTCCACATCTCAGATTCTCAACATGTAGGAATTTCAATTCGCAATTGTATTTTTTACAATATTTTTAAAAATATCAAAACTACACAATTTCATGATAGTTTTCTTTGAAAAGTGTAAAATATACAAAAGTACACCGTTTATATGATTACATGATATTATAATAACAATGTCTCTCATTTTATGTTAAAGCTAATTATTAAAATAATAAAATTATATAAGAAGGTGGCACATTAAAAAAATAATTAGAGACAGGGACATTAAATCTTATCAATAGAGACCCAACTCTAAAGCTTCCTCCAACTGTTTCCTCCATATTCTAAACGGGATTTACCGTCTGCGAAGCTCGTTTACAAGAATATACTTTATCATGATGAAATGTTCATGTAAAAAAGCAGAACATTATTTATTATAAAGTTTTTTTTTTCCCTTATACTTTTCTTTCTCCTCTTAATTAAGGAAAGAATTCGTTAAAAAAAAATTATCACTTTTTTAAGAATTAGCTATAATAATTTTCATTTATGATACAATTTTTTTAAAATTAATTAACACTGGAAAATATGAACGTCCCGTGTAAGGCACAAATTGTCAAATTCTAGTTAATTTCCCAAACTTGTACGTTATAACTGTTAATAAATCTGTGCCTCTCATGAAAACCAAAAGAATTTTGTTGCCTTATAATTCATGGTGCCAGATTTTCTCAGTCCAGCTAGGAATCTTCATCATCGTATGTTCAAAGCAAATAGAAAAAACCTCCAAGCTAGTCTTAATCAAATATCACAGAGATGGGCCATATATAAAAATAAAGAAAAAAACAAAAGCCTCTTCTTTGGTGAAAAGTTAAAACAAAATTCTCTTCTTTGGTGAATGAGTCCATCTACCAAAAATTAATCGTTTACTTTTTAATATCGGGCCAAGATTTTTTTTTTTTTTTAGGATCTTGAAAAAATATTTTACCGTATTAACTGGGTACTAAAAAAATACTTCAAGATATTTACTAAAAAAAAAATACCTGGATAAGGTGGTCGGCAGAAAATCTTATCTGTTTCAAAATTATTTTAGTATAAAAAATATTATAACAACAAAAAAATATTTTAGTATAATATATATAGTCCCTATTTTGTACTGTTGAATTGAGTAAAATATTCTATTATTGAATCAATCAATTAATCAATACAATGAGAGTTTTAAATTACTTTTTTTTTTTTTTTTTTTTTCTTCAAACTAATTAGTTTAACTAATAAACTAATATATAATCTAAGAATACACAACATACGAAATTATTAAGTAACTTATTTAGTTTCCTTAATCTCTCCAAAGAAAATTAACTAGGTCTTATAATTAAGACTGGAGGTAGTATTATTGAATCAATCAATTAACCAATACAATGAAAGTTTTGTATTTATATACAAAACAACCATATCTAAACTGGCCCAGTACACAAGGCCCAAATACAAACTATACTAATCTCAACACCCCTTAAAGTTGGGGGCTAAACAAATCTATAGCTTCTAACTTGCTAAGCATCCTATCTTGTATTTCTTTACCTACTACCTTAGTCAAGATATCTACCTCTTGACTATAAGATCAAACATGCTACATAGCAATTACTTTTTCTAAAAGCTTTTCTCGAACAAAATGAAGGTCTATCTAACTTAATGTGCTTTGTTCTTTTATGAAAGACCTATGTGCAAGGCAGTTTGTTATCACAATACACATTAAAAGAGGTTAAGTGTTCATAACCAATTTCTTTGAGTAGTTCAACAACCTACACAAATTTTGATACTACCGAACCTAGCACCCGGTACTCCGCTTTAGCTAAAGACTTTGAAACAGTATGTTGCTTCTTTGTCTTCCATACCACAAGCGAACCACCAAGCTTCAGTAGATATCCTATAACTGATCTTCTAGTAGTTTCACATGCTCCCTAATCAGCATCACAGAATCAATCTAACATAGTGGTGCCTTCTCGACTGATAAGCACTCCTACCCCAGGGCTCTGCTTTAGGTACCGCAACACATGCAATGTCACGTCATGTGACATTTCATGGGCTGGTGCATAAATTGATTTAAGACCTACATAGAGAAGCAAATATAAGGTCTGGTGGTAGTCAAATAGATCAACTTACCAACTAGTCTTCGATATCTTTCCGGATCATTAAATAGATCCTCCTTCTTGTACTTTCCTTCTTCATAGGCTAATAGTTTGAGTGTAGTGGACATGGGAATTGATAGTGGTTTACAACCACTCATGCTAATCTCGGAAGAAAATCCAAAATATATTTTTATTGTGAAAGCATTATATCTTTTGCTAACCTAGCTACTTCAATACCAAGAAAATATTTCATTATTCCCAAATCCTTGATTTTGAAGTTGCTATGCAACAAGTCCTTTACTTATTGAACTTGTTTTTCTGAACTACCAATAATTATCATATCATCTACATTAGAGCCGGCAAACGGGCCAGGCCCATTGGGCCGGCCCGTTTAAGCTCTAGCCCTTTAAGGGCCGGGCTTGAAAAATAGATGAGATATTTGAAATTAGCCCTGGAGGCCGGCCCTGATGGGCCTCGGGCTTAAACGGGCCGTCCGGAGGGCCTTGGGCCCGGCCACTGCAAGCCCTTTTCAATTTGTAGCTTTTTTTTCTTTTTAAATTTATTAATTTATATATATTTTGTATTTGTTATAGAGTTATTTATTCATTAAACTACAAATACATAATAACTATACTCTAATTTTATGATTTGATTTATTATTTGTTGCAAATAAAGATTATAGATGTGTTTATGATGCAGGAGAAGAATTTCATAATATTCTTACTCATGAGCCAGAGGCTACTACTCAAAGTGAAGAACAATCAAATGTCGTTAAAATTGATGATAGTGACGAAGATGACGACAATAATAGTCATCGTACTAATGTCGCTTAGTGATATGCTTTTTAAGTTTTATGTGAGTTATTTGTGAACATAGTTTGCTTTTGATTATAAATTAGTGATTTGTGCTCATTTATTGGATGATTCGTGTTGCAATTTACTAATTATATTTTTTAAAAAAAAGTGGAGGAAAAATAGTTAAAATTTGGAATAGTAATTTCTGGGTCCTGCGGGCCGGCCCTGGCCCTGGTGCTTTCAGACCGGGCTTTGAAAAACGGGTGCTTTTCTTACTCCGGGCCCTGGAGGGCCGGCCCTGATTGCCAGCTCTAATCTACATACATTAGGACTAGCACAATGTCAACACCAAATCTCTTAAAGAACAAAGAATAATCATGCTTGCTACATTTAAAACCACCACAAATTAGTGCAACACACAATTTATCATTTCATTGTTTGGAGACTTGTTTAAGACCATAAACCGACTTATTAAGTTTACACACCATTCTCCCCCCTTGGCTTTCGAAACCTTGGGGAATGGACATGTATACTTCCTCGTTTAGATCTCTCTGCAAAAATGCATTATCCACATCCATTTGAAATAAATTCCAACCATACATAACAACTAATTTTAGAATAATTCAAACGGTAACAATTTTTACCACCGGTGAGAAGGTCTCATGATAATTGATCCCTTCTCTTTGAGTGAAACCTTTAGCAACTAGATGAGATTTATACTTATCAATAGTGCCATTAGATTTATACTTAACCTTATAGACCCATTTGCAACCAATAGGCCTTCTTCCCTTTGGGAGAGGGACAATATCCCATGTTTTGTTGTGCTCCAAGGCTACAATTTCCTAATTCATTGCTTGAGCCCATTTTTCATCTTTCATTGTTTCATAATAAGAAGTAGGTTCAACAACTGAATCTATATTACACTACAAACACATGTGTGAACTAGAAACATGACTATAAGACATATAATTCTCAATAGGATACAAACATTTACTCTTCTCTCTGTGTAATCCTGACTCTAAGACAAAAGTCCACAAACATAGTCTGTCGCCTATATGGGAGGTCTACTCTCCCTTGCTGTCCTTTCACAGCCAGCAGACAATGTTTGTGAACTTGGTTGAGTAATTGCATTTTTTGGGTCAGGAATACCACTTCCATGCCCAATTTCATGGTCTACATTTTCTCTCGTCGTAGGAGGAACAATAGGCTACATATTCACTCGTCCTAAAGGTAAATCATCATCAAATAAAAACATTTGGTGAAATTCTGCAATGTCATTCATCAGATCAACATGCAAATTATCAAGAAAATAGGACGCTTCTTCAATAAAGACAACATGTCTACTAACCAAAATGCTCTTAGTGAGCAAGTTAAGAAGAATATACCCCTTTTGATGACTTGGGTAACCAAGAAACACACAAGGAATGACACGAGACTGAAATTTATCACAATTAGTCAAATCAGTAGCATATGCCAAACAACCAAATTTTTTTAAAACAACTATAATCAAGTTGTTTCTTGTACACCCTTTCATAGGGAGTTTGAAAACCTAAGATCCTAGAGGGTACCTGATTAATTAGGTATCTTGCCATTTTGACACACTCCCCGTAACCGAATGGGTATGTGAGATTGAAGCATAAGGCTCCTAGATAAGGATCATATGCTTTCTCTCCACAATTCCATTATGTTCCGGAGTATATGTGTAACATCCTTGCGCCTCACTCTTGATATTGTCCACTTTGGGGCCTGTCACCCCCTTACGGCTTTAAAACGCATCACCACATCATTCATTTTGGGTCTCAAATTTTGGTCTAAACTGAACATACAACAGAGCTATCCTTACCATTCTCCCCACTATTTCTCTGTTTTTACCTCCAATACCACAATTATTTATCAACTCTTGTAGATTTTGAGTCTCAAACTCTATCCAAACCCATCTTGGAAACCACTTTTGACTTTCTAGGAGGTTCACATCGAGGTTTCTTCTTCTTCCAATGATTTCGAATAACATTATTCCAAAGCTATAAACATCACACATGTGTGTTACAGGGAAAGGCATCCAAAGTTTAGGTACAGCATAACCCAGTGTCCCTCTCACACCTGTTATTGTGACATGAGACTTTTCTCTGTTACATAGCTTGGCTAACCCAAAATTAGCAACTTTAGGATGCAAATTATCATCCAAAAGGATGTTCTTTGGTTTTATGTCGTAGTGGATTATTCTTCATGCAAGTAAGCAATTCCTTTGGCTGCTCTGATCGCAATCTCATGCAACATCGCAGAAGCTAAGGTACTATTTTCACTAAACAGATATCTATCGAGAGAGTCATTGCTCATATACTCATAAACTAGAGCTGCCATATCCTTTTCAAGGCAGAATCCAAGGAGGCAAACAAGATTGAAATGATGAGCTTTTTCTATTGTGCCTACTTCATCCATGAATTGCTCCTCCGTTCTCTTGTTAGAAATGCCAATATCACCCCGTAGAACTTTGATTGCAACAACATTTTCATGACTGAATGTTCCTTTATAAACTGATCCATAACCTCTTGTCCCCAACTTTTTGATATATTTTTTTGTTGCTCGCTTTAGGTGAAGTGATTTAAACTTAGTTGGGTCCTCTCTTTCCAAATCTTTTAGAAGCATTTCCATAGTGAATGGCACACTCTTTCCGAATCCTCTCTTTCCAACATTTTCATATACTAGTGTTTTTTTTAATTGCTCATCATATCATTATGATGTTGTATAAGATATGGTGAAGACCAAAGGCTTCGCAAAGAGTTTATAGCATTCACTCTGGAAAGGTTTATGAAAGATTTGGAAAGAGAGAAGCCAACTAAGTTCACATTGTTGGAAATATGGTGATCTAATCATGCTAATTAACTTAATAAGCAATTAGATCAATACAGAATTAAATTATGAAAGATCGGACATGCCTCCAGCAATCGATTTTTTCTTAGATGAAGAAGAAATTAACTATGGGTTTTGGCTCTTTTAAGCCTTCTCTCTCACTTTATAGATGGTGTAAGATCTGAATACGTGAGCAAACTTAGGAGACCAAAACCATATATATACGTCTTAATTTAACCTCTAGCCATCACAAAGATGGATCATAATCATGCATAAAGTGGGCAATTACAAAAGGGTAGTAGGTTAGTAGGCTTGAACGTGGACCAAATAAAATCTATACACGTGGACCACTTAATGGAATTTTCAGAATTAAAAATATCCAAATATTAATTCAAAATTGTAACATTCTCCCACTTGGTCCACACACTTCATCATATATCAGAAGGAAAAACAAAATGCATGGATCATAGCGACAAGTCCTCTTAAAGCGAGTATTATCTTCCATATATCACAGTGCATCATGTCTCCCATGCCCATGTGACTTAATGAATAAACCCCATGTTTATCCTAGGTCCAAACTTTAATGATATTTCTTAAAATGAATATGTGCATATATTTCTCAAAATGAATATGTGCAGAAAATTGAATGAGAAAATATCACAAATAGAGTTTCATAAATAACATCGTTCTTACGACGAAATCACATAAAGGAACAAAGTCCCATTCTTTCTGCATGATCCTGAAATTTCAATGTAGGCATGCATTTAGTTAAAGGATCAGCAATCATCAATTCAGTGCTCATGTGTTAAATCACCACTGTTTTATTTTTAACACACTTTGTTATGGCTAAACACTTAATGTCGATATGCTTGATTCAACTACCATCTTTATTGTTCTTAGCCATAAAAACAGCAGCTGAATTGTCACAATATAACCTCAATGGCCCAAAAATTGGATCCATAATTCCAAGCCCAGAAATGAAGCTCTTTATTCATACACGAATGTGAGGTACCCTCAAAACAATATACAAACTCAGCTTACATACTGGAAGTAGCAATTAAAGACTGCTTTTTATTACTCCACGATATAGCTCCATCAGCTAGCATGAAAATATATCCTGAAGTGGATTTTCTTAAGTCAATGCAGCCAGCATAATCTGAATCATAGTAACCAGTCACTTCCAAATTTCAATTCGTTTGTACTTAAGTATGTACTCTTTAGTCCCATGAAGGTATCTCAATATTTTTTTTTGCAGGTCTCTAGTGGTTTACACCTGGATTACTCTAATATCTCCCTATCATCCAACAGCAAGTGCAATGTCAGGTCTTGCGCAGACCTGAGCATACACAAGGCTTCTTACTGCGGAAGCATAAGAAATGTTTTTCATTTGTTCCTGCTCAGAGTCATTCTTTAGGCATTGGTCTAAATTGAACATGTCACCTTTCACAATGGGAGCCACACTTGGTGAACAATTTCTCATCCAAAATCTTTCCAAAACTTTGTTGATATAGGTCTCTTGAGAAAAATCTAGAATACGTCGATGTCTGTCTCTATTTATCTTAATGCTAATGACATAAGATGCATCTCCCATATCAAAGTTTTCAAAAAGGAATTGTTTCACCGCATATAGTAAACCATTATCATTGATTGCAAGTAAAATATCATCCACATATAGAATAAAGAAACAAATCTTGCTCCCACTGACCTTCTGGTATATACATAATGTTCTCTACAAAACCAAATGAACAAATAACATCATGAAATTTTAAATACCATTAACGGAAGCTTATTTCAATCCATATATAGATTTCTTGAGTTTGCACACCAAATGCTCACCACTATTAGAGGAAAATCCTTCTGGTTATTTCGTGTATACCTCTTGAGAAAGGTCGTTTTCACATCAATTCGTTGCAACTCTAAATCAAAATGTGCAACCAATGCTAGAATAATACGGAGAGAATCTTTCTTAAATACAGGAGAAAAGGTCTCCTTGTATTAGATTCCCTCCTTTTGAGTGAATCCTATAGCAATGAGTCTTACTTTATATCTCTCAATGTTGCCCAATGAGTCTCTCTTTGTTTTAAGGACCCATTTAAATCCAAATGGCTTTTACACCATTGGGCAACTTAACAAGATCCCAGATTCTGTTAAATGCCTTAGAATTCATCTCATCCTTCATAGAATCATACCATGAGTTTGATTCTCTACAATTCATGGCTTGTGAAAACTTTCAGGATCATTTTCTGCTCTTACATTATAGTCATATTCCTATAGATACACAATCTATTCACTAGGTATCGTTGATCTTCTTGTTCTAGTAGATCTCCTTAATGTTGTTTCATTATCTTCTTGAGGACTTCTTGTTAAACTGGTTGTTCAACAACTTCTTGTCATTCCTCATCAACAACTTGATCTACTAAATCAATATCAGTAGGTTGTGGATCTTGAATGATTGGTTGTACAACACTCGGTTGAGCAAAGGAACATTGTTAACAACCAATCTTAAACTCGAAGTAGAAGGTTGGCTATCTCGAAACAAGGTTTCTGAATTGATTGCTCCCACTAATCAAGTCATATTCAAGAAATTCTCCCAGTTGCATTTTCAACCTTCCTTCCTCCTGAACACACATGGTCAAAGGTTTATTGATTGACCATTTATCCTTATATGCATTATAGGATATCTTGTAGGGTCCATATAGCTGTGGAAGAGTGTTTAGAATATAGTGCACAAGGAAGGAATTAGACATTTCAACTTGAAGTGATTTCAGTTGAGCTGTAATGTCCCTCATCTATATGATGTGCTTACACACATCTTTTACTATAGTGAGTCTCAAGGATGAAAAGTTCGTTAGTTTGGGTGTCGGCAAGTGCCTCATCTGAAGTATGAAGTTGTTCATCAATAGCCTTCAGAAGTGACCTAATCTTGTTATGTTGTTTGACAAAACCACAAATGCCAACAAAGATTGAGGTCTTTATGAACATAATTGAGAGGCGATTAAATCGTTCCCATTTTTCATACATATCAACCTCATCTGGAGTGCTGGTCTCAACGATAGAAGGTGATTCATCTTTCCTAATAGCATAATCAATGTCCATTCACCTCAAATGAAGGAGAACTCTCTCCCTCCACACTTTATAGTTATCACCCCTCAGTTCGGGAATGTGACATTTCATATCAAAGAATTCGTTGATTGTATGACTATATAGTATTGAACATACATGCTTATAACTAAAATTTGAGACTAATAAATTATATCATGACTTACCAATGTAAATGATGCTTAAAAAACATGAATCTACTGACATACAACTTGCCTGTGGACTAAAGTTATAATTCAATTAGATCCATGATAAAACTATCAAATTATTTCCATAATGTTAATTCATGTGGGTAAATTAAGAATATAATTTGATATTCTATCCCAATTAATCATATAATTATAAATTCGTGTCACTAAAGTCTATTTGTGGGCAAAGACATTAGCATAGCATGAATTTATCTCGATTTGATGAAACTAGAATGTAGTTATATCCTCTAATACCTGTGGGCCACTTAGAAAATCTAATACATTTAATTACAATTGATGTCTTTAAATCCTTTTGTGTGATGTATTTTGTTCGTTAGAACAAAATAGAGTGTATGTGCCTAGTGAGGATGTTTTGGCTACTCCTCGATTCTACATACTCATCACAGCATTGTGTGTACTAATTGTACATATGATCATAATTTTGATATAGTATAACCATATGTGATTAAATATGCATATAACATGTGCATAAGCATATTGTAGTTATTCCTTAAGCAAAATATGTATGCTATCACTAATATCAAATATGCACAATCTAAATACCATACACACAATGTCAATAGGAATCTTAATTGAATTAATTTAATCAACTAAATCATTAATGTGAATAAAATTACATTTACTCACCTTCCAAAGATTGATATTCTAAAATCCTCTGTAGCTACCACTCTAGCATGCAAGTTAATCATCAATATCAATAATGTACATTAAATTTTGTATATGCACAACTTCATGGAAGACTTAACCAATTAATTTAATCAACATAAGTGAGTCAATCACAAATATCAATAATGTGCAGTTAAATTCTATATATGCACATCAATAATGTACATTAAATTATATATATGCACAACTTCATGGATGACTTAACCAATTAATTTAATCAACAGAAGTGAGTTAATCACAAATATCAATAATGTGCAGTTAAATTCTATATATGCATAGTTTCATGGAGGACTTAACTAATTAATTTAGGGTTAAGGTGTATATCTACCAACAAACTATTACAAGAAGAGCATCTGTCACAAATATTTATTAAGGGTATTTTAAATACCAAAACCAATTAAAAGGAGTCAAAAAAACACAACAGTCGTTAGTTTCTTTTTCACGGACGTTTAATTCATGGAATATGATGATGTGGCGAAGATAATTGATGAAGTGGCAAGATTGTGTGCCAGAAAAAATTAACTCTGGCTTGTTTTTGCTCAGACTCTCAAGAAAGACAGGAAGCAAATGCCAAAATGAAAATGCGCGATCTCGGAAAAGCAGAGCAAGTTGAGAAAAAGAAAGAGAGTTAAAGGAAGATTGTATGCCAATTAAATAGAGTCACCTTCTTCTTCTTCTCCTCCTCCCACCCGGTCTCAGACCACTTTCTTAATCCCTTCCACTTTGTATCGTACCATCTGGTCTTTTCTCTCTTCCCTCCCCTGGTTGTTGCTTGGTTGAATCCACCCCCACCAAAATTTCTTCCTCCTTTCCCCCCCCTCTCTCTCTATATATATATATATATATATATTCTTACACCTTCACACCCTTCTCGATTTGATTCAACTCACCCACCAATTCCCCGATTTCGACCCATGTTTGCTCCATTCAAAATGAGTTCTGATCCTCCCCCGCTGCCGTCAACGTTGGTGTTCCCGTTCATACGTCCTCCCAGATCTTCGTTGAACTTTTTACAGAACATCGATCTCAAGTATGTCAAGCTCGGCTACCATTACTTGATGACCTATTTGTTGACCCTCCTATTGATCCCGCTCACCGCCATCATTTTTGTCCAACCTTCTCAAACCAACCCTGACTAGCTTTGCAACCTTTCGCTCCACCTCTAATACAACCTCGTCACCATCATCGTTTGCTCTGTTTTTCTCATTTTTGGATCCACCGTCTACATCATGACGTGACCCAGATCTGTTTACCTCGTGGACTTCTCCTGCTACCTCCCTCATCCTCATCTCCAGGCCAAATTCTCTGATTTCATGGAACACTCGAGGCTCACCGGTGATTTTGAGGAGTCTTCCCTCAAGTTTCAACGTAAGATTCTAGAATGTTCTGGGTTAGGGGAAGAAACGTGTGTTCCATAAGCCGTCTCTCGATTGCTCGAACACGTATAAGACAAAGGAAATTTTTCTAACACAAGATTTCCACATCTTCGCCACATCATCAAATAAACCACAATTAAAAAAACTAACGACTATTGTGTTTTTTGGCCCCTTCTAATTGTTTTTTTGTATTAAATATACCCTTAATAAATATTTGTGCCAGATGCTCTTCTTGTAATAATTTTTTGGTAAATCTGCACCTTAACTCATTAATTTAATCAACATAAGTGACTAAGTACAATCCTCCAACTTTGATTAAATTAATATTACCAATATTAATCACCATAATTAATCTTGTGCATTTAGATTCCAAACATGCACAAATCTTTAATGAGAATTTAATTGAACAATTTAATCAACAAAATGTGATTAAATAATCAACTTAGACAAATTCTCCCACTACTTTGTGCATTCAAAATAAATCTAATATATGCACATCTTAACGGAGGGATTAATTGATTAAATAAATAATCTAATTAAAATAAAAAATCCTCCCTTTGTTTTATGTACCCAAAAATTGTTTAAATAATTAATTTTGGCACTTTTCATCTAAAATTAATTTTCACAAAATTTTGAATAGTTAAATAGTTGTCTAAAGTTAATTTTCCAAATATTTAGACAATTAAATAACTTATAAAATAATGATTTCAGCGATCGGATAGCTAGCTCGAGAACGGCGTTTTCGGCGGTAATCTCGAAAAACGATCTCAAACACAATATTTAAATGATCCCATGTAACACACATACCGGGCTTGCCTTTTTAGGTGGCGGGTAGTGTGATCCTTTATCTTAATTCAATTTTAAATCAATTTCCTAGGTTATTTACAACATGCATCAGAGTATAAGTAGCAGAGCACGAATCGGTTTGGACAAAATATACTGGTAAAGTAAAATATTGAATAATAAATTTTCCCGGAGGGTTAATGATATAGTCATCCCAAAATATGATATAACAAATAACCAAAAGTCACCAATAGCATCGCCACCTCAATCCTGCTCCGCGTTCTTACCTCTAAATCCCTGATCAGTAGGGGTGGAAATAGGCCAGAGGCCTGTGGCCTGGCCTGTTTTAAGCCTGGTCAGGCCTAGCCTGTCAAGCTAAGAGGCTAGGCCAAGGCCTCTTTTAAGGCCTGTTTTGCATAACGGGCTAGGCCCAGGCTTGATAATAGACCTTTTAGGCCTGTCACGCCAGCCTGTTATGAGGATAAAATTGGAATTTCTCTCTTAACTCCCAATGAGAGTGTGACACGTGTACCTGCTTCTTTGAAAAAAAAAAACCCTAAATTTCAGTCCTCTTTCGGCCGCTCGCTATGTTCAGATGCGATTCACTCCATCACTTTTGTCTCTCGGTCTATCCTCCTCCTCCTCAATCTCGTTGGCGTCGCTCTCACTCTCAGAGTCTCAACTCTCAATCTCGTTGGCATTGATCTCAATCTCGTCAGCCGGTACACACTATGTAAAATTTTTGAGAAATACATGATAGTTTGTGTTAGTTTTTTTCCTTTTGCTTTTAGGTCAGAATATGGAAATCCTCTTTCTAAATTTTCAGTTTGTGTGTTTTGTTCTATGCTTAGGGCTTCTTTCAGTTCTTTGTACATGCTTTTGGATCCTCAGTCTAAATTCTTGTTAGCATTCCAATATCCCCAATCATGGCTACTTCTCAGGTACTCCGCAGAGAAGACGATCTTTTTTGTTCCTTCTTGGAGCCTCTAAAAGGTACCCCTTTTTTTTAATCTTTCCACCCCAAATTTCAATGTTCTTTGATTTATGAAGTTTTCTTTTTGCTAACTGAGAATTATAGTAGTGAAATAAAGTTCCATACTTACCTCTGGTGATATGAACAAGAATAGTTATAGGTTGCTTTTGTTAGGATTGATTTTGTTTTTCCTATTCTGTTTAAATTTTGCACGCCCAGCTCAATGGATTTGCTCTTACCCTTCCTGGCATGGTCATTTAGAGTAGTATTAAATAACTTTTTTGTGAAAGTCATAGAAAACACTTCGAATCCCGCTAATTTTTTCTTGCTAAAATGCCTATAAGGAGGCAACTTGTAGGGCCTTTTGGTAGATGAAGTAAGGGTAGTACTACTTCTCTTCATATGTTTTCTGGGTTTTTTTTTATGGCTTTGGACTTGTTAATCTTGTTTCTAATTGTGCAAGTGAAACTCTTCCATACTTTTCATGTAGGAGGAAGCTTTAGACTTATCCATGACATGGAAGAGTGTTAACTTCATCCTTTTTTAACAAAGATATTAGGTGATTCCTTTTATATTGGAGTATTCTCATTTGAATGGTCTAGCTTCATTCTTACGCTATGGGTAAAACCTAAAAGGTAGCTACACATAGTCAAGTAGCCACTGAGTAGCTTAAATCTTGAGCAGAGTATTCACTCTTATTGCTAGTGGGGTTAGTTTAACCTAGTTTTCTTTTCGAGGGTCTAGCCTTTAGGTCTTGAAACTCAGCAACCAAATGCTGTTATGTTGTTGTATTTGATTTCATTTTTTAGGATGTATTTTAGATCATTAGGAATAATTTATATAAGGCCTGTTTAAAGTAGGCATGTTTTCAGCCTGTTTAAAGTAGGCTTGTTTTCGGCTTGTTTGAAGTAGGCTTGTTTAAAGCCTGTGGCCTGTTAGCCTAAGTACAAGAATTTTAAAAATACAGGGCTTTTAACAGGCCACAAGCCAAGCCAGGCCTGTATACAAGCTAGGCCCAGGCCAAAACATAAGCCTGTAACAGGCCACAGGCCAGGCTCAGGCCACTTCCTTGCATAACAGGCCTGTCCTATTAAAGGTGAGGCCTGGCCTGGCCTGACTTATTTCCAACCCTACTAATCAGCTTTAGAAGTACCACATGTGTCCTTTGAATAGCCTGGAATCCTGAAGGATCCCAGAGTAACCGTTAATCTAATATAAAATGTATAAATAATGCATGTAAGAAAAACCATAAATAAAAAAATACCACATGACATTCAGCATCAAGGCACACAGCCAAATCTGGAACTAGCAGTCCTAATAGCACACAACACAGACTGCAATGGCTCTAATAGCACACATGACACGACCACCGAGCACAACACACAAGAAAAGCCCTTAACGCACAAGAATATTCCAATTCCATAGCGCTTGAAAATAAATGATAACTAAATATATGTAACATAACATGGTAAAACATACATACACAAGTCACACAGAATATATGAGGATTAAAGTTACTATTTGTTGGTTGACCATTCTTATAAACATTAATTTTCCTTCCCGATGCACAATTTCTCAAATAGTCCTAAAATAATAAAATATAAATATAATTAATTTCTTCTCTGAAAAATATTTTTTGTTTCTGTCATAAAATAAGCCCTTTTTAAGTGTTCATATTTGTTAGATTCCTTTTCTTGTTAAGGAATTAAATATGGGCTTAAATTCCTTTCATTTTCGTCCTTGTACTAAAAATTCAAGAAATAATTGCCAAATTTTAAAAATTCATAATTTATTCTAGAAAACTCCTTTTGGGTTGGTTCCAAAGCCCATTTAACCCTTAATATGTCTAGTTTCAACCAAAAATACTAGTTTGGGCCACTACATTCCAAAATCCATTTAGAGCCCAAAACATCTCTGCTGTCCAAAATAAAGTCCAGCAACAGAGGTTATTTTTCAAAAAATTATTTCTCCCAATCCAGAACTCCAAAAATTACAAATAATATACCAAAATAATCCTGTTTCTCCCTGTAAAATTTCAAAATTTTATAAATTCATTTACTAGGTCAAAAACCATGAGAAACCCAGCTAACTCCACAGAATTCCACAAATTAACAACCTAACGTTTTTCAACTTTCATCTAGGGTTCTAAAATTTTGATCCAAGTTCACCCTTATACAAAATCTCATTTTAAACACTTTAAAACCCTCAAAAACACCAAAATCAAATCCTATCCACATGAAAAACCAGCTGCACGAAAATTGGTATTTAATCACAAAATCTCAAACTTCCATTCTAACTTCATATCTTCCATACACTAGGTTTAATTTATTCTATCATTTTAGACCATAAACCTTAACTTTAATCCTATATTCATTTTCTTCTTTAACCAATCAGACTCCTCTTTTACACACACACACACACACACACATATATATATGCTCAAGGCCATGACCATTTCAAACTCGACAACTCAAAAATCATAAGGAAGTTAGAGTTAAAGCTTACTTGATCTAAGATCTTTAACTTCCTTGCACCTTTATCCTCTTGTGCTCCAAGATGTCTTCAGTCTAGGCTCCTCCAAATAATATGAGAAAGTTGCTTATTAAGATCTTAACTCATTGAAGATGATAGAAGAGAGAAGGAAGAGAAGCTATAACCACTTACCTTAGTCTTGATCTTCTTCTTGATCTTAGAACTCTTAGGTCTCTAAGATAGCTTCTTTCTCTCTTGCTCTCTCTTTCAAATTCAAAAATCAGCAGCCCCAAATGAGAGTGCTTTGGGTCTTAAATAATGGTTAGATAACATGTAAAAATATCCCCAATGTCATATTACCAAATTACCCTTATATTTCTTTCACTTTTCATGGGCTTTCATGTCCAAACTTGAACTTTTCCTTGGCTCTTTAAATCTGCACGAATTTTGCTAATTTTGGGCATAAAAATATATTTAATTTTATATCCTTCATTTATTTCTATTGGTTGATGGTTTGACTTTTCACCAAGATATTTTAGGCCTACGTAAATGCCTTTTGTATTTTGTAATCATGAAGGGAGATGTGTCACCATTTTATTCGGCCAACACAAGAGTAACTTTGTCACTTATCATAATGAGAGGACACGTATCATGATCTTATTAGACTAACACAAAAGTATGACATCACGACCTTACTTTATTAAAGTTACTTTAATAAAGCTACTTTATCGATGCTTGCTCGAGATCCTGCTCGGGTTTTAGTCAAGATTGCAACACGAATATTGAGACCCAACAAACGATGCCACATACTGATGTTTTCTCAAAAAACGCAGGGCATACACGACTGCCCTGAAAATGCCGTATACTCACTTATATCGGCATATTTTTGCTTAACTAATAGTCCTATACCTCAGGACATAGTTGGGCGGCATCCTTTCCAACCGGATTTGCACCGTGTAACATCCCATTTTCAAAAGCGAAATAATTTTTTTCATCGAGTAGAACATCGGAGCGATTGAGTAACTGATATTTATATTTAAAATGTCGAAGTCCGGGCAGACATTAAAGAGCGTACGTTATACCGAGTGTTTTCAAAAGTGAATAACAAAAGAAGAAAGTCTTCACTGAGTCCCTATGCGTGCCGCTTGCCTTTCTCCTTAATCCTCGGTCCTCCCGACCGACGCTATGTTAAGAGCCGAGGTTCAATGCCCATCAACCTCAGAACGGTTAACCTCATGCTCGTGTAATACAAAGATATGGATGGCGATATTCATGACATTACAAAGAAGAATCAATACATAAGCACACAAAAGCAGATGCAAGATTAACATATCAATAATACATAGCACACAAAAGACATGTAAAGTCATCCCCGTTTGCACTAGCTGCCACAATGGCCCCTCGTGTCCTCGCTAGGAAAACTCAACGGCATTATCAAGACTATAACCCGTATAAAGCAATATATAAATAGGTGATCTAAGCCCCATAAACTTAGTCACAGTGCCTGCCCAAGACCTAGTCTTGTCCATCACTTCATAAATCATTCTATCACATATATGCATACAAGACACATCGTGTTAAAGTTACAAGACGCTTACGTACCTTAGTCATGATGTCGGACGCTGACGTTTGACCGTGATCGTGTTCAACCTATAACGGTAATGTCATATCTATTAATTCCCAATAACTTCCTAGCAGATATCCTAGTCACTAATGACCTTTTTACCCTTGGTAGGATTATCTCTCAACTTATCACATTTAATTCTTCAAAAACGCTGGTCCAGAATTCTGGACAGATTTTTATCTAACTTTGAAAAATCATAATTAATTTTATAAAAATCAAAACAAGGATCCGTAAAATTATTTAGAATCCTTAATATGTCTATTTTCAAGTAAAAATAATCAATTTTTCCCAGATTATAATGACTACTACCAGGTTTAAAGTTTTGAGCCTCCGCCCAGAATTTTTCCAGAAATTCGTAGCCCAACTTTGAGAATTTTTATCTCCCTCTACAGAAATTATTTTAACATGTTCTTGGAATATTTAAAAAGCCCTATGAATCTACTTTAACCATGAATTTTCCCAGAATTTTGCGACTATATTTTCAATATGAAATTTTGGCACATTCATCACTGATTCCAGAATTTTCAAAACCGATGAAATTTCGCCAACTTCGTTACTTTGATGATTTCCTTCCAAAAATTTTGCTATATAACCTCTCTCATCATTTTTTTCGAAACTAAGCCAATTTTGACCATAAAAACATGTAAATAAAATTTATTCTAGAATATTTAAGATCTACACTACTTCTATCTAAGAATTCTAAAAACTAAAGACTAAACTAAAAACTAAAGACAAGCTTACCTCTTGAAGCTCTTGAACTCCTTCCTCCTTCTTAGAAATCACCACTTGGTGGTTGATTTGGTGTGAAGAATGAGGAGAGGCAAGGCCTCTATTTATAGGGAAAATCTCAAGGTTAAAATGGTAATCTCAAGCCCAATGTGGGCCCCACCATTTGCCTATTCCTTAATCTCAACCATTAGATCTAAACTTAATCAAGAAGTTTTAATCCTCACCCTTCATTATAAAGCATGTGCTCTTGTGATGTCATCCTTGTGATGTCATCTTGATGACATCATCAAAGCTTAGGTGTCATTGTTGATTAATTTACTTTAATGAAATCTATTTTTGGTTGCTTGATCAATTACCAATACTTTTGAATTCTGTATGTATCTTGATTAGTAGTTGGATATCAAGATGTATGGTCTAATTAGATTTCTCTGGTTGTACTAAGCTTATTCTTCAACGTTTGCAAAAATAGCCTTTACTAGGCTTACTTTCAAGTTAAATTATGTGGGTTCAAGATAAGTCCTTATATTTTCTCCAAGGTTCCTACTTCTTCACAACTATTTAAATTTGTATAAATTCTCACTTTATTTGTTGTTTTGAGTTTTTACTCGTGTACATCGATATTTACTTGGATTTCAAACCATTATCCGATTTGCTTTAATTCTTTTTTCTCTCTCTCTCTCATTGGTCAAAACCTTTTCTCATGGATTAAGCTTTATGAGGCTTAATTAAGGCCTTTGGATTTGGCTTTATTAAATTTAATCTTAGCCCTCCATATCTAATCTTAATTAGCATCCCTAATAAAGTAATTAAGTGTAATTGTCAAAATATGATTGGTTCTAAGATTAATTAGAAACCACTTCCATGCTAATCCTAGCCCTTCACTAGCCCTTGTTTCTTAATTAAGGTAATACATCCTTAATTATGCCTTTAACATATGCCACTAAATTAATTGTGAATGTTTATGAAAATAATTCAACTAACATAGACTGAATCATCCACTAATTGTTGGCAATTTTCTCTAATTGGTTTAATTATTTCCTCACAACTTTTTAGCTTCTCATGGTCATTTATGCACCATGTATTAACTCAATAATTATAGAGCAATTTATGATCCCTAAAATAAAATTGGATTTTTTTGCCTCTTTAAATTCCAAGGAAAATAAACAAATAAATTACTAAATTTTGAGACCACATATTCACCTATTTCTAATAGGTATTACTTACTAACATATAATGTTTATAATGAATATGAATTTTAGGGTTTTACACACCGTATAGGTCTTCTATGCCTCTTTTTCATTGGCACTTAAATTCCACCTAAGCATACATGCTAGGTCCACTAACCTGTATAGCCAAGTTTCTTAGTCCCCTAGAGGCTTCATATCTCTCAATATTCTTAGGACTCTTCTCGAACTGGGCCTAGTCGTCCGTCTAATTTAGCCTTATTCTTAATTCCCAGGGCCCAAAATTCGGATATTATATCTCACGAATCGATAAAATCAAATAGAAATAAATTGAATCAAAACAAAAACTGTGCTTTGCACTTTTGGTCTCTTCGATTGACCGATTAAAGTAGGACGGTAATGATCTCATCAAGTGTTAACAAAGCAAAATTTAGGCAATAACCTTGCATGAAATCATAAAACAAAAACCCATGATTCAAATTTCAAACAAGCGAATTGAACTCATTTTATGTTTCCTCTGGTTATTCTGATAAGGAAGGACAGAGATCCTTGAAGGACAAAAGTTCCTCTCTTGTCCATCAATCCGAGACTCAGGTATACAAATTCTCAAATCAAAAGAGCCAATCAACATGTACATCAATTCAAGAAACAAAATCAAAACACGAACTTGAAAACCTCCATCATAAGACGATCAAGCACAAATAAAATTGATCAAATTGAAAATGATTAAATACATGCAACAGATTTTGGAAATCATCCATGTGCATTCTTATTAAACAAGAATTCGGATCCTTCCAAATCTCTCTGAAGGTGGTGATGGTTCATCGAATAAAATTAGTATCCTCCTTTGGTATAATCCGAAAAGCCATATAATAAGCAATCAAGCACTGAATAAACTTGATCTCTTGTACATGAAAGCTCAATCAATGAAAATCAAGGCAGAGGCATATGAACAGCTCTGATACCAAATGTTGGAAATATAGCGATCTAATCATGCTAATTAACTTAATAAGCAATTAGATCAATGCAGAATTAAATTATGAAAGATCAGATATACCTCCAGCCATTGATTTGTTCTTAGATGAAGAAGAAATTAACTATAGGTTTTGGCTCTTTTAAGCCCTCTCTCTCACTCTATAGATGATGTAAGATCTAAACGCGTGAGCAGACTTAAGGGACCAAAACCATATATCCACGTTTTAATTTAACCTCTGGCCATCATGGAGGTGGATCATAATCGTGCATAAAAGTGAGCAATTACAGAAGGGTAGTATGTTAGTGGGCCTGAACGTGGACCACATAAAATCCATACACGTGGACCACTCAATGGAGTTTTCAGAATTAAAAATATCCAAATATGAATTCAAAATTCTAACACACATTAATTGACCTAAAGCTAGCAACAAACAATTATTCCAACAAGTCGGAGTCAGGACATTATGGATCAGTTTATCAAGGAACATTCAATCATGGAACTGTTGTTCCAGTCAACTTTCTACATGGTGACATTGGCATTTCTAAGAAGAGAATGGAGGAGTAATTCATGGCTGAAGTCGCCAGAATATTAAAAGTTCGTCTTTCAATCTTGTTTGCCTCCTTGGATTTTGCCTTGAAAAGGATACAACAGCTCTATTTTATGAGTACATGAGCAATGGCTCTATTGATATGTGAAAATAATACCTTAGCTTCTGAGATGCTGCATGAGATTGCGATGGAAGCAGACAAAAGAGTTGCTTACTTGCATGAAGAATACCAAGAGAGAATCATCTACTACAACAAAAGACCAGAAAACAACCTTTTGGATGATAATTTGCATCCAAAAGTTGCTGATTTTGGTTTAGCCAAGCTTTGTAACAGAGAAAAGTCTCATGTCACAATAACAAGTCTAAGAAGGCACTACTACGTAAAAATGAATTTAACCTCCATTTTTTTAGCCTTTTAACGTCCAAAAATAGGGGGCATTTATCCAGGGGCCGTAATAAAGTCATGATACACCTCCTAAAATATTTAGGACGCTGTAAGAGACTTATGGGTTTAAACAAAAAACAAAAAACAAAAATAGACCACTCGCTGGCGTCTTATACTATCATCGGAACCCAGTAATCACGTTTTTGTTTTCATCACACTTTCATATGCCAATTACAAATCCAAAATTCAAATCCAATAATCAACATAAAAATTGAATCAGAAAAAGTAAATGGAATCTAAGATTATCGAACTGAATATTAAAATCTAGAACTCAAATCCAAATCAACATAAAAATCAAATCGGACAAATCAAAATGAAATCCAAGATAATCGAATCTAGAGTATACAAATTTGAGCGAGATGGATTCAAATCAAACCAAATTACAGTTCTACAAACACTCATAGCAAAAATCACAAGCCAAAACTCAACCAAAAATTAGAGATCTGAGACCGTTGGACTGAACGCACGAACCCTGAAACTGTCATTAGAGCGAAGACAGTAAAGATTTGCGGCGACGCGAAAGGGAGTAGATCTACGGCAGAGACCGAGAGCTTCGAGTGAGAGCATGTAGATTTCAGGCAATGACCGAGAGCTTCGAGTAAGAGCGTGAAGAAGAGTGTGAATGAGAGAGGGGTTGAGAGCCGAGAGATTGATGATGAACCGAGAAAGTGAAGGCCGAGAGATGAGAGTTGAGAGATCGATGATGAAATGAGAGAACGAGATTCAAGGTCTTAGAATGGAGAATAGAGAATGGACCCAAAACCATTAAAAAAAAAAGTCACAGTTTGGCATCCTAAAATAAGTTAATGACACCAAAAGCGGATTTTGGCATCCTAACATATCTTTTGAATGCCCAAAATACATCTTTTGGTGTCCTCAAAATATTTTAGGACGCCAAAATACAGCTTTTGGCGCATTAGAGTTCACTTTTGACGTCCTAAATTTATATTAGGACATCAAAAGTCCCTTTTTTAGTGTCCCAATTTTAAATTGGGCGTCCTTTTCCATAATTAGGATGCTAAAAGCCTCTACATAATTACAAAAATGACATCACCTTCATATTTTACTTCCTTTCTTAAAAAAAAGGACATCCTTTAAGGAAGTAATATCCATTTTTTGTAAGAGTGAGGATACTGGGTTATGCTACTCCTGAAATTCGGATGCCTTTCTGTGGAACACACAAGTTTGATGCTTATAGCTTGGAATGATGTTATTTGAAATCATTAGAAGAAGAAGAAACTTCAATGTGAACCTCCCAGAAAGTCAACAGTGGTTTCCATGATGGGTTTGGACAGAGTTTGAGAGTCAAAATCTACAAGAGGTGATAAAAGATTGTGGTATCAAAGATATAGAGAGAGAGAGAGATTGTGGAAAAAATGTTGAGGATAGCTCTGCGGTGTGTTCAGTTTAGAGCAGAATTGAGACCCCAAATGAGTGATGTGGTGAAAATGTTGAAAGGCTCGATGGATGTTGGAGCCTTCAAACCCATTTCAACACTTGATGGAAGAAAGTCATGAAATTGAAGCAGCTCTAATGGATATTAGTATTGAAGATTTCTCATGTACAATATGAGGGAACTGGATCTTCCATTGTTCCTTCTACTCCTATACGTGCTGAGATCGAAATAGTTTCATGCTAAAATTAACAAAATCCATTTTCCCTTTAATAAAATGGCATCTTCCAATGGTTTAGAGTTTAGGTTCTGCATTATCTGCTTCTTGATCCATGTCTAGTAATTTTGATTAAAACTTCATGCATGACCAACCATGAGTTTATCATTTTTAGTTTTTTTTTTTTTTTTTTCACATTTAGAGGTGTATTTTTCTTGAAAACAAAACAAAATTTGAATTTTTTTTAGATGAGTCACCTACCAACTATGATTAAAATGATCTGAGTTGTTATGTTTTTATTGAATAAAATTCAGATGACGTATTATTTTTAGAGTATGTAAATATTTATCGAGGACCGAAGGGAGTACACACATAAACTTCTTAACGTTAGATCATACAGTCACTAAACTACAAAACTGAAAAACAATTAACATAAAATATGAACGTATGACACGGTTTATAAAGGCCATGAACGAAGCCCCACCTAAAACCTATTAGCACTCCAAAATGACACTGATAAGTTTTACATAAGAAGGTTCCTCTGATATTTTCCTTTAAGAATGTTCGTATGAAGGTTCCTCGTAGTTTTACAGAACAAAGCATTATTCATGTTATTTCATACACCGTACTGTCAAAAGTCAACAAGGAGTGGTAAAAGTCTGTTTGGTTGGATTTAAGTTGAGTCATGTAAATGTGTCCAAAAGAGCATTCAAATTAAACAAAGGATTGAGGAACTTGACCTGCATTTTCCATCGCTAGTATGCGTCAATAATATTCGCATATAAATTACATAATCCTTTTCTCGCTTGTTGAAATGCATCTTCACACTAATTTCTTATTGCGTATCTCCTCATCAATGTCATCAACCAATGAAGAAGTACCCGCAGGCGTCGTCTGTAAGATTTAGAGCTCTTCTTCTACCCTTTTCGTTAATGCTAAATTGTTCTGTCAAGATCAGTCTTACCAGTGTCTTACATTTCTTTTCTTTTTCCTTTTTTACTTTAGTTTTCATGTCCTTGGATTTCCCAAATCCATATGGTTAATTCACACAATTATATACTTTTTTTACCATCAAATTTATATTACTATATCCCTGGCTGGGCCTTGAAAGGGTTGCTGAGCCTAGAAGATGGTCTAGCCCTAGGGACTGCTGCTTTAAGATAAGATATTGGCGCTTGCTTCTGACGATTAGACAGCTGCAGAAGCGGAATCAGCAGTAAAGTAAACAGCCGAAGCCGAGCCAGAGCCCTTAGTTGCAGGCAGTCTTAGTGTCCCCTGAGGAAAGGGCCCAGCGGTGGAGCCACATAGGGGCACACGACCGCACGTGCAGACGTAAAAGTTGGTTTTTTTTTTAAAATGAAAAAAAGGCAATAGTGACCTGATCTCATCTCTCTCCCGTCTGCAGTGCTTCGTCCAGCTTCTTTCCTCCAAGGCTCCAACTCCAGTTCTTCATCCTCGTCCTCTATTCCGTCCTCCAACTCCGGTGATTTCGAACCAGATCGAGCGACAACCGATTGAGGTTTGCCTCTCCTTTTCTACTTCGATTTTACTGATTTTCCTAGATCTGTGTCTCTCCTTTTCTGTTTCTCTATGGACCTTCAAGCTGGTTTTCAGTGATTTAAATCCATGTTTGTTTCACATCTGAGATGTTTTGGTTTCCTGATAATCATTGATATATATTTTTCCCATTTCCCTGTGCTTGGTTGACGTTGAAATTCCAGTTGTGTGTGGAGGAAAAGAGTGTGATTTTAGTACACTGGGTTTATGAGTTATGGAATAGGGGTGAGATTATTGAAGCAAAGGATCCAAATTTAGGAACAAAGTATACAGCAGAGGAGGTGGAATTAATATTGAAATTGGGGCTTTTGTGTTCAAATTTCCAACTATGGCGGAACTGACACTTGAGGAGCAGGAATTGAGGAGATTGAGGAGAGTAGGAATGGAGGTTAGAGATAGGATTAGTGTGCCTAAGGCTGGGCTTACGCAGGCTGTGCTGGAGCAAATTCATGATAAGTGGAGGAAGGACTGTAAACGTAGCTGGGCTTAAATTTCATGAGGACTGTAAACGTAGTGGTGTTCTTTGGCAAGACATTCTTTTTTGTTGGTAGTGGTGTTCTTTGGCAAGACCTGCTTTTTTGTTAGAGGACTAAATGCGCTTATGGTTTCTCATTTTGAGATGATCGCATCAATTCACAAAGAGGCCCTGTATGTCCTCTGTCTGTTTTGTTTTCTCCAACTAATTATCACACCTCACTTTATTTATATTTGGGTGCTACAGTGGGTGTGTAGTTGAAAACCATAGGGAAGTGATTTGAAGCTTAGCCAACAATGGAAGCATGTTTTGCCTCTACCTGCCTGGGTAGGCCATATATATTTATATGTATCCACCGTTCCTTCTCCGATTTCCTAGTCTGGTGGTTCATGTTTCATGTCTTGTACCAATTAATATATCGTTCTGTTTAAATTGATTTCCTTGGAAATACTTTTCAATTGAACCCCATTTATGATCCTAAATTTTACGAAGGAGTGGGTTGTCTTTTATCCTCCTTAAAAAAATTTCGGGGCAGCCCCGAATCCCACCACTAATTAATCTATAAACTTTCAATCCTCGCCCTTGGCTGGGCCAACCTTATTTTTTCATCTTTTTCACTTTTATCTTCATAAGTAACCTCAAATCATCCAAAGTTTGCGTCATTTTTTGGGATCTGTAGGTTGTGACTGTTTAGCAATTCTCACTTGATTGAAAACCAGGAGGATTATACTACCTCTGGTCTTTTTTTACAAAATACAAATAATCGAATTAGATAGATTAAAAAAAAAAGCTGATTAATATTGGTTAAAGACAATAAATATGTAAAGAATATAACTTATTTGTTAAAAACGCCTTTATTTATGAAGAGAGAGTGAGACTAACCAATAATTAATGCGTTTATAGTAACTAATAATTAATTATGCTAAGAATTTCAGAAATATTATTATTGTTACTTATAAATAGGAGCATTTCATTACTAAGAAAATTCTCTTACATATAGAATCAGCGGGAGTAGTTGCCTAATCATCATTCTCAACCATGTCGGAAGCAGGTGCATCGATATTGATCTCTGTCTGCCTCGGTAAGATTAAGAGCTTTTGACAGTTTAATTACTAGTATTAATTAATGTTGTGACCGATATATCGACAGAAGTAGGGTATGTATCTATTCAATAAACTTTTTGATTGAATGTGATCAATTTTTACCAATTGCAGTTGCTGGTGTTGGCATTATAATAGTTACAGCCCGAATATGTAAAAAAACAGTGGACAGATATTGCCAGAAAAATATAGGAGTGGTGGACCAAAGGAGCGAAACTTCAGAAGCGTTAGAAACGGCTGGTGTAATGAACACAGAGGTGTTAGCATACAATATGGATGAGTTTCTGAATGATATTGAAAGAGAGAAGCCAATCAAGTTCACGTCAGATCAACTAATGCATGCAACTTATAACTACTCCTACAAGTTGGGGTCAGGAGGCTTTGGAACAGTCTATAGAGGGACTTTGGTTGATGGAACAATTGTGGCTGTGAAGGTTCTAAGTGATGAGAGTTCAGATAAGAGGATAAAGGAAACGTTCATGGCAGAAGTAGGCACAATTGGAAGAGTTCATCATTTGAATTTGGTTCGCCTCTTTGGGTTTTGCTTTGAAAGGAATATGACAGCTCTAGTTTATGAGTACGTGAGCAATGGCTCTCTTGATAAATATTTGTTTCGTGAGAACAATATCTTAACATTTGAAAAGCTTCATGAGATTGCAGTTGGAACGGCTAAAGGCATTGCTTACTTGCATGAAGAGTGCCAACGCAGAATCATCCACTATGACATAAAGCCAGAAAACATCCTATTGGATCATAACTTTTGCCCTAAAGTTGCTGACTTCGGTTTGGCCAAACTTTGCAATAGGGAAAAATCTCATATTACCATGACCAGGCTAAGAGGGACACCTGGTTATGCTGCACCAGAACTATGGTTGCCATTTTCTGTAACTCACAAGTGTGATGTCTACAGTTTTGGAATGTTGTTATTTGAACTCATAGGTAGGAGAAGGAACCATGACATGAACCTTCCAGAAAGTCAAGAATGGTTTCCAAAACAGGTTTGGATAAAATTTAACATGGGAGAGGCAGAAAAGTTGGCACTAGACTGTGGTATATCGGAAAAAAATAAGGAAATAGTAGAAAGAATGGCAAGAATAGCTCTTTGGTGTGTTCAGTACAAGTCAGAATTGAGACCAGAAATGAGTGTTGTGGTGAAGACGTTGGAGGGTTTGGTAAATATCCCAAACCCTTCAAACCCTTTTCGGCATTTGATGGATGAAGATCACCTTAATCATCACGTTCATGCAGCACATTTTGATACTAATAGTACGGATTGATTCTGGTCCTAGTGGTGTGTGTGTGTATAAACTAAATGACCAAATTGTGTGTACTATATTGCTATAGTTAAGTATGGGCTAGACTGAAGTAGATTGCATCTCGTCTCCCCTTTTATTGATAGATGGAACCTTCCCATGGTTTAAAGCATCGATTGTCGAATAAGTTATTTTGCTATAATTTTGATAATGTTGGAATATTTGTTGTTTTCCCATATTTGTAATATTTAAATTTTTCTTGGCTTGTTGGACTTCTTGGTCAGTACAAAATGTTAATTAATGACTTTTTTCAACTAAAAGGGTATAAACTAATAACATGAGGTTACAGGCGGAATCAATTTCGCCCTCCCACGTACTTGAGTTTACATGCAACTAGGCTATAATGTTTTTGGCAAAATATTATTACTTTGACACAAGTTGAAACTAAGAATGCAACTTAGAGAAGAAATAAATATACCTCTGAGCGGCCAACATGCTATTGGTTAAGGCGGTAAACGGCCTCATCTCTATAAAAGAGAATACAACAAATCACTACAAAAAGTACCTTTTGTCGCGGTTACCTTGTAGCGGTCAGGTCCAACCGCTATAGATTAATGATTTTGTAGTGGTTTCCAGACAAACCGCCACAAATTAGTAGTGGAAGCATTAGCACCAAATGGTGAGCATTTTGCGGCAATGTTTGTAGCGGTAACACAAAACCAAACCTCTACAAATGTGGTGCCACATTGGCACCTAATGGCGCGAAAGTTCTTGTCGTGTCATTTGTTGTAGTTTCTAGGGAATAACTGCTACAAATATGGTGCCAGCCTTGGCGCGTTATGGCGCAAAGTTCTGTTGTGGTTCTTTCCTAGCGGTTTCGTCAAAATAACCGCTACAAAAATTCGAAACGACACAGTTTTGTCATGGTGGAAGGAAAGCGATGCCTTGACCGCGTCAAATTCAGAGCTCTCACACTCGGCCCGCTTGATCACGCCCAAAGATTTACGGCATACAATGTCAATGGTTTCAAGTTTTGCACGGTTTCATGAGATCAGGGATTGCTGACCCAAAACTCGGGTGTATATGGAACATTTGGGACGAGGAGTTATGCGAGCAGTAGTGACGAGAACATGCAGTTTGGTGACATCCCGTATTATGGAAAGCTGCTTAATGTGGTCAGGATAACTTACCAAAGCCTTTTCTCCGTGACGTTGTTCAAGTGTTTGTGGGCGAATACGACAACATCCTGGGGACTCACGACTGATGACTTAGGCATCACATTAGTGAATTTCTCTCAGCCTATTCACACTGGTCAGTCTGAAGATGACGAGCCATATATTCTTGCCTCAGAGGCTTATCAGGTTTATTATATCACCGATGAGAGGCATAGGGATTGGAATATGGTGGTTCACTTAAAGCCTCGGGACCTTTACGACATGGGCGATGGTGAGAACGTCGCCTACGATTGTGAGCCACTCAAGCCCGCCGCTTTGAAAACTTCTTCCTGTACAGGCGATGACACTTTACCTATAGTTCTACGTTTTTTAATATACGCTATATGAAATAATAGCATTTAACTAAAGTTTTATATGTGCTATTATATATTCAACTCACACGTAACTTTTTATTCAAACTTTCTTTGTAGGGATGCTGATGAAGATTGAGAGAAAAAATTATCCCTACTCTTCATATTATTATTATTATTTTTTTAAAAAAAAAACCACAATAGTTTTTGTAGCGGTTTATAACCGTTACAAAATCCAAAAAGACCGCTACAAACTATCAACCTCTACAAAAGCTCAAAATTAACCACTACTAAATGAAACCACTACAAAAGCTCAAGATAACCGCCGCTAAATGAAACCGCTACAAAAACCGACACCTCAATCGCTACAAAGTGACGCGACTGATATCAAAACAAATACCCCCACCAAACCACATTTAATATGCTTCAGTTTTGTTTTCTACACACGTTTTCTCTCCGTCTTCTCTCATATTTTTACATTTTCTCAATGAGGTTAAGTGTTTGAATGGGGTAAGTGTCATTCAACCGGATCAATCTAGTGATTATCGAAATATTTATTTTTTCTTCTACCCCGCGATATTAACTTCTCGTTATTTTACAGGTGCATTATGTCAATTTTTCAACTTTCTTTCTACTTTCACATACATTATTCGATCCACTTTCCCACGCTTTTGTTTTATAATTAATTTTATTTTAATTTACTCATAAATTGTTTTATTATACTTACATATTCTCATTGTTTTACACATATATAGTTTTTTTTTTTTTTTGGCTCATATTTTACACATATATAGTAACCGTATACAATCGAATATCATATTTTAATATCATTTATTTTCAGTAAAAATATAAATGATTAATAATATAATATTTTTTTAATTAAAATAATAATTGTTAAAATTTTTTTTCCAATTTCATCCATTTGTAGTGGTTATGAAACCGCTACAAATACCCAAATACCCACGCACGCGCTAAAACCACTTTTCAAACAAATGACATCAATATTTTGTAGCAAAATCGAAGTGGTTTATACACCGCTACAAATATAAAAATGAAAAAATGGCGGCAAAATTTTTTTTATAAAAAAAATGGCGGGAATTATTTGTAGCGGTTATCCACCGCTACAAATATTCTGGCGGTAAAATTTTTTTTCAAAAATTTGGACTAGTTAGTAGCGGTTTCCTGACCGCTACAAAATATTTCGAAATATTTAGTAATGGTTATGTAACCGCGACAAAAATGATCAAATTCATTTTGTAGCGGTTTGTTGACCGCGACTAATGTGTACATAGGTAGTCAGCGCAGCCTCATATAGTAGCGGTCAATTCAAACTGTTACAGATACAGTAGCGGTTTATGTCGATGTAGTAGCGGGTTATTTTAACCGCTACAAATTTTTTTGTTTCGGTGGTTTTAGTAGCGGTTTTACTAACCCCTACAAACGTCATTAGTAGCGGCAAAAACCGCTACAAATGTGCGATTTTAACCTCTACCAATGGCCTTTGTTTGTAGTGAATTTGAATTCTGAAAAAAATACACTTTGTTGGAAGAGATAAAAACCATGTGCTTAAAGTCTCAAAAGAGGAAGAAATTCTTAATCAAATCAAAAAAGATAACTGGCAACAATGAGGACAAGAAAATTTCTGAATAAAATTAATGAGAAAAGTTAGAGCATATTCGCCGAAGCTTCAGTTTATTTGACAAAGTTAGATCCATGGGGTAGGATAACGCACAATATATGAAGATTATTACACGCAAAAAAAAGATATTTCGTGGGACTTTTATTAAACATGAATCTATCTATTCATTATAGAAAGAGTATATATAATAAAATTTATCAAAACCAATATTGGTTTAAATTGAGGTTCTTACTTCTCTATTATTTTATTAGATCCAATGCCAAATTTTAACAATAACAAAATAATAAGTGCCTATATTTTATAGGTAAATTTTCAAGTGAAACTACGCATTTTAACAACTTACGCTAACGAAATAACAAATAACTATATGAAAATTTATAAATCCTTATTTATGTTATAAGAGCTTGTACAAAAATTTATAAATGTTTATAGATAAATTTACTAGTGTATATATACATTAGTAACAAGTATGATTAAACAACTTGACTTAAATAAGCAATAGCAACTTAACATAAGTTTTATGTGTTAAAAAAACAACTACGCAAATATGATTGAACACTTCTGTTGGCGAAAAAAATTAAGTAGAAGTCAGTTAAATTTTATGCCGTTGTTGGCTCCCGTTCAAGATTGAGACGTGGATATTTTGGCTCCACCCAGCACACACTTGTGCCTTAGAATTGTTTTGGCAAATTTAAGTTTGATTTGGATTGATTTTATGACTACGAAACTTGTGTAATGTTTTTATCCCTCAGCTCTCAAGTGGCATGGACGAAACAACATATATTTAGATTAGTTTAATTAAACACACTTTTGAATGTGTAGTATTATTAGTGAGGGTATGAGATTTATAATATAAGATATTACATGGCTTATTAAATTGCATATGATGATGTATTTAATTAATAAAAAAGGTTAAACAATTCGGAAAATGACACAATAAGGCCAACATATAACATGAAAAGACATTAAAGATCATGAATTTATGAATTGTTAGAGAAGGACCAAAGTTGAGCAATAAAAATGAATGGACAAAAGCACTCTGATGTAGCTTAAGGAAGATAACTCATATTACCATGACAGGAGGTAGAGGGACCCCCGGTTATGCTGCACTGGAGCTTTGGATGCCGTTTCCGATAACCTACAAGTGTGATGTTTACAATTTTAGAATGTTGTTAATTGAAATCATAGGTAGCTAGGAGAAGGAACCTTGATATTGACCTTACAGAAGAAAGTAAAGAATGGTTTCCAAGATGGGTTTGGATAAAATGTGAGAGTGGAGAACTTTGAGATGATAAGAGTATGTGGAATAGAGGAGGAAGATAAGGAGATGGCGAAAAAAACTGTTCAGATAGCTCTTTGGTGTGTTCATTATAAACCTGGCTGAGCCCTATGATGAGTGTTGTGGGTGAAAATGTTGGAACTTTTAGAGGAAATCCCAAAACATGTGAACCCTTTTCAGCACTTGATGGATGCAAGTTATCCTGTATAATCTGTTCAAACATCACAAATTGATACTAGTTTTACTACTGGATCTTCTATAACAGCATTGTCTAATCCTTGCAATTTGGATGCCACTCCAATCATGAGTAAGTATGAGATCAAATCTCGCCTCTAGACAGGATTAACACAATTTCTTCATAGTACAAGTCTTGGAAATATCTTATTTTCTCTAGTGATTTTGATATATATTGTTCCATATACTTTGTTCTTAAATGTAATACTTTTTTATTTGTGTTTTCCCGCTTTGATATTTGTTTGATGTATTATGTAACGAAAATGCAAGTTTAGAAAACAAATACATTTGACTCAAACAACAATATCATGTCATTTTACGTTACTTAAAGGTTCTACTTCTAGGTGCTTGACTTGAATATTGTCAAAACAGGCTTGTTTAGTAGGTTTTATGTATGGCAATATCGATGCAAAGGTTAAATATTTCAGTGAAAACTGTTAAGGTTTTTGTTCTTTAATGAAAAAGATTGCATAAACTTTGGGTACGAATATTCAAAAGCATTCAGCTACCAAGGAGAGTTAGAGTGCAGATAATGTCACAAGTTCATGAGAAAGACCATAGTGATTCAATAATAGAACGTGTTGCAAACAAGAGAACAAGATCTAGGTAAATTCAACTCAACAGTGGGGATTTTCTTTTCTTTTCTTTTCTTTTTATTAGAGGCTATTATGTTGGAGGTATGATTGAACGCTGAATATGGGCATATTTGTCAATAAAAATTTGAATCTTAAATTTTTTTTTTATATAAATTTTAGGAAAGGGGTTGAGTTTACTCACAATCCAAAGGCAGGGCAAAATCTCCCTTCCTTCTAGGTGATACCGATGTTGGGTAGGGTGAGCCGTCTATTACCCTTAGACGTTAACCTAGGCACCTAGGAGCTAAAATGCCTCCCCCAGCGCCTTGACTAACTCTAGGATCGAACCCCCCCTTTGGTGAGAGTGTCTAACCCCTTTGCTAGTTGAAGCCAAGGACAAAAGGTTACGAGGGGTTGTTGGGAGCTTTATGGTGATGTTAGTATTTTTTTTTTTTTTTTTTTGGCCCAACCTGTTGATGTTAGTACTACAAGTTGCTGGACCAAAAAATTGAAATCTTTTGTGTTCATTACAAGATGTTTAAAATAACTTGTTCTATATTGGATCACGTGTATTGAAAGGAACCCAAATTGTGAGTCACATAGGTCTCCAAACAAAGCCCTAAAGGATTCTTTCTTTACTTTGGGTCAGTGTTGTCTAAATAAATAAATAAAAAATTAAAACACAATATTCATATAAAAATTATTTATTTAAAATATTAATGGATTTAAAATGTTTTAGAAATTCCATTTTTGATTATTCTATATAAAGATGTTCCAAGGAAAAAAAATACCTACTAGTAAAAGTTTAATGTTTACCAATATCGTGTTGGGTTTAACCTTTAAAATAGAAAATATTTTAATTTATTATTAACATCATTCTTTTCAAATGCCTTAAAAGTTTTCAATCCCCAACATGGTGATAGGCTAAAACTCTATATTGCCTAAAACTCCACAAGTATACAGGTCGTATCAAATAATAAAGAGTAAGTAAGATATCGTTCCCACAAAGACTTAATATCCACAACTTTAGTTAAGCATTAGTTTTACATTTTTATTTAAATTGAGCAAACCAAATTGAATTTAGTTAAGATAAACAATTAAAATAAACAAACTACGAAAGTAATCAAATAAGCAACCCAGAGTCATTAATGCTTCGTAAACCTTGATTTTACTAATTTAATTAGCCTTAATATCAATTTTGTTAATCCCGAGTATAAATAGTCATAAGTGCGTCGGTCCACTTACAACCATCTCTTGAGTATTACTTGTTATGTTTAACATAGTTACTCAAAAAGCAACAAAAATCGAACATACTCTTCAATAATTATATGGGGCAATTATGTATATGTCAATCATAATTGCAAATTAAATTGTAATCTAATCCTATAGTACATAATCTCAAAGTCAAATTAAAACTCTCTTTGTCAAAGTAAATTCTAATGCTAAAATTCATATTCAATAATGGCTAGTAACTAAATAGATAAATCTAATCAAGAGTAAAGTAGGTAACCAAAATTAATATTAATTATAACTAAACAATGAAAACAAAGTTTAATCTACTTATAAGTTTATAGCTATTCTAGCAAAGTAAAATAAGCTAGACATGACTTTGTACAAATGCATCACAGACACAACAACACTAAAATCATAGACAAAAGCCATAAAAGAAATCAAAGGCAAATGAGTAAAGATAAAACAAACAGCCCCCCACTATCTCCGCTTTTGCTTCCTCCTTCTTGCCTCCAAGTCTCCAACTGCGCTACTCGCTTTTTTTTTTTCGGTGGCTGCCTAGTCTTTTCTAGTTGTTAAAACTCAGCCACTGTGGTGGTGAGATTGGAAAGATGGACGAAGGTCGCCAACGATGGAGGTGTGGGTGAAGGTCACCAATGCGATGGAGAAGATGATGAAGATGGAAGAACAAAGACAAAGGTGAAGGTCTCTCTTGCACTACAAAAAAAAAAAAAAAAACGGATTTTGCGACGGAAAAAAATCCGTCGCAAAAACAGATTTTTCCGTCACAAATTAAGTTTGCGACGGATAACGTCCATCGCAAAAACGAGTGGCGATTGCGATGGATTTCCAAATTTCTGTCGCAATTTGCGATGGATTTTGAAATCCGTCGCAAATTCCGCGATTTGCGATGGATTTGCAAATTTGAACTTTTGCGGCAAATTTCAATTTTTTTAAAAAATATATATATTTTTTGAAATTTCAATTATATTCTTTTTCCATTATTTTTTTTAAATTTCTTTATTTTATTTTTTAAAAATTTCAATTGCAGACAACTTTTCCTTTTTAGGGTAAACATACAAGTCTATTAAACTTGACATTAGAGGAAGCATGGAAATCTTCACACAATGCAACACAAATAGGACAAGACATGTCCAATGCTTATGAGTTCCTAATGCTGTGCCCACACACAAGCGTACAGAATTATATATGGAAGATAGCAAGTGTCAAAGTATAAAAATTGTGAACATTAGTATTTTGAAAACTGCTTGATTTTAAATATATCTTCAGGCTTACAATCACTTATAGAGGTCTGATTAGAATCTCTTAACTGGGCATCACTTTGGCTTTTAAAATACCTGGATAACGCAAATTTCCATAAAATGGAATAATGATTTAATTTATATCATGTCTAGCTACCAAGCAGGAAATTTTAAGACAGAAAGTGGTTAAGTTTATCAAAGTCTCTAAACTTACAAACTACCATAATAAGATATGCACAAACAATATAATGTGGCGCATAGGATATGAAAAGAACATCTCGTGCATATAGACTATTCATCACATTCAATAGAGAGTCAGAACCTAAGATTGACAGGAGATTTACAAACAAAAAATGGAAACAACTACATCAGCTTTTAAACATACAAAAAATTGAAAAGAGAAGACAAGGAAGAAACAGTGCCATTGTTTCATCGACAAATAAATCATCAAGGAAAAACACCCTTGAAACATAAAAAACACAAAAAAAATAGTTTAAACATACAAATAACATGGGCGAACATGTAGCACAACTTGATCAAATTGTTCTTAGGAGAGATATAAATAAATCAATATACATATATATATATATATATATATATATATATATATAGGTCTATACTGTATGAGTCACAATGAAAAAGAAGGGAGAAAACACAAAAGCCGGAAATGTCAAGGAAAGTTGGGTAAGGGAATTCTTATTCATTATAAACCACACTTTCCTCTCTCATAATGAATAAAAGTAATGTGAGATGCATAGGTTTTTATATTTATGCCATACATGAAGATAATATTATTCAAACACGCACCTTCTAGCTGATAGTAAACATAAGCAGGTCCCTTCATATGTTTTTTCACTTGATCAAAAGAAAAAAAATAAAAACATACATTATAGTGTGAACAACTTTCAGTATGGTACGCATTCAGACTCATACCTATCAACGATTTCAACGACCTGCAAGTGAATTAATTCTGACATAACATAAAAATTCAAAGCATAATTGCACTCGAGCATATGTCTCATGAAGCAAATAGGTAAGCAACCCCAAAGTATGTATCTTTCCATAAAACTTCCTAAAAGTTGGCAGTGTGTTAAGTTTAGCTCAATAGTCAGACATTATAGCATGAAATTAGCGTGTTAAGTTGAATGTAATTTTTTGCGTGGAATTCTATCATGAAACTCTCAAGTGAAATTAATTGACGACGCCTCCACTGTTTTAAGAAAACATCACATAGTTAATGTATCAGATATCTTCAAGAAGCTATTCGCTTCCTTCTCAGTTAAACAATAGCCCGAAAATATGCCAACCCACAACGAGCCACCAAAGGATTCTAAGCTAATAAAGTTATAAATCAGCCAAGTAAGAGATACCTCTCCGGCTTTCATTGCAGGCTACCTATGAAATAGATAGTGGGATTAAAAAAGCAATACCTTCTGAATCCGCTCTCTGGTTATGTTAGTGAGTGGAAACGAAGACACCACAGGTATCATTGGCAATGGCTGCTACATCTGCTATGCTCGTTATTTTCACTGAAATGGGTTAGGGAAAAAACCCTAATTCGACAATCCACAGCAGATAAAACCCTAACCAAAATGCAAATACCCTACGAAAACCCCTTCAGCAAAACTAAATTCAGAAGGAAAGGAAGGTAACAGTGAGAGCAAGAGGGAGAACGTGGGTCATAAGTTAGGAGTAGGCGAGATAAATGGTAATGGATTCTACGAGATCTTCTGACGGTCGACGATGTCTCTGGAATTCTTTAGACAAGGGAGGGACAGCCAGAGGGATTTATTATTTTTTGGATTTTTGGGAGTCGGAGGAGGGTAGGAGACACGAACGAACGAAGGAAGGAAATATGAAGGAATGAAGAAGGGGATTTTATGTTTTTTAGATTTTTGCGACGGAATTCAAAATCCGTCACAATTTACAACAGAATTTAGAATCGGTCGCAAATTGCGACGGAATAATTTTTCTGTTGAGACACATACAACATGTTCTCACACGAGTTTTTTGGTTTGTTCCCATACCATGTGTGGTTGTGAGATGCAATGACTTAACAACATGATACAAAGACTCTTCTGAGATACCTTCCTATAGCCCAAAACGATGCATCCTTTATAGCATCAATGAATTCCCAATGATCATCTATTAACCCCAGAGCATAACAAGCAGACCTAAAAGTTGGATGAACAACATTATCTACCGTTCTTATATGTTCATAACTGCAGGCTCTCACTTTTTTTAAAAGTATTCTGAGATAGTATATTTCCCCTTGAGAGGGATAACCAAATGAAATGATAACAGCGTGTGGAATCACTACAAAAAAATTGACTTTCAGCGGCGACAAAAGTCGCCACTGAAAGTCCAAAAGTTGCCGCCAATAGTCTTCAAAGGGCGACAAAAAAGTCGTTCTTGAAAGCTTTGTCGAGAATACTTTCGGTGGCGACATTTTAATGTCACCGCCGAAAGTAGACTATCGTGGCGACTTTTTGTCGCCACCGAAAGTTCATCGAAGCCACGAAAGTAGTTGTCGCGCCAAAAGTAGGGTTTCGGTGGGGACAATTGTCGCCGCAAATAACTTTTTTGGCGGTACTTTTGTTTCGGCGACAAAAAGTCGCCACGATAGTCTTTTTTCGTGGCGACATTTGTCGCCGCAAAAGTGAATTTTTTTTAAAAAAATTAAAATATAAATTGATAAAATTAAAACGCGCCAAAAGTGACATTTAAAAAAAAAAAAAAATTAAGATGTAAATTGATAAAATTAAAACCCGTGCGATGGATTAAGATCATAAGAAATTTGAAACTAACAATATATTAACTAAATTTTTCTAAACAAGGTCTCAAAATTGTCCATTGGAAAGATCAAACAAAAAACTATAAAGAACAACCGAAAGGGATGCTTTCACGAAGGTGGTCGGCGGGCGATCATCGTAACCATGATGGGTGGATTCCCCTGTTGAACTGGAATGTTTGGTCGGAAGCTTCAGCTTCTCAAGATTAGCCACAACTTGCCTCATTACAGGAATAGGGATACGTGGAAACAGGGTGTCATAGTAGTACTGCAACACAAAAGCAGAACGTACTCATAAATGCATTTCCTCAGGAGTCAAAATGAGGTGGTATTGAAGCTTGACCCAAAAAATCTAGTTATACTAATCAATAAGGATAAAATCGGGACATAGTAAGTGACAAGCAAACAAAAGTGCCCGAAACCATGAAAAATCAAAATTAAGCATCCAATGACAGTAGAGTCACATGAAATTTTAGCTTGCTACTGTTTGACCAAAAAAAAAAACATTGAACAATCTCATTATCAAGTGTTCAGGGTATGCTTTGCCAATATCATTTGATGATTTAATTCCACAAGCAACAAGAGAGCATGTGCCAGAAACAGAAATACTAGGAAGCATATCCAGGTAAAATAGTGTGATAGATTTAGTAGTAATTGCCCTGTCCAAGAAGTAAATCATGGACATATACACCCATTGTGGTCATCCGTCCATTGGAACCAGGAGAAAATTCCTGAAATATAGTATCAAACTTGATATGAACAATGATATGCATATGACACAAGCAATTTTACCATTTATTCTCCAAAACGAGATAGCACATAGAAACCCAAAAATTCATTATTTAATTTGAATAAAAGCAGTAAAGTACAAACAGAAAAGTATGACGAGTGGAAACAATGAAATCATCACAACATAGCCACAACATCATATTTTATCCAAAACTCTAACTTCCCTAAAAGAACTACATATTGTACACTTAGACGCAAAGACGTACAAATGCAAAATTGAATTAACAGAGGCCACATCTAATGCTAATGGGCAGCACACATGGAGAGAACAGTCATTACCATCTGGGTGCACATCATTTGCAATGAATTCCATAGTCTGTTTGAGGAGTAAAATCACATTAATAAGTAGCACCATATTGGAAGAACAATCTACCAAGATGCCACATCATTTGCAATGAATTAAGTAGTCCTCTCTTTTATTCTTTTTTTGGGGTAGAGGGATTAAGTAGTCTTTAAATGTATCGCTCAGAAAGAATAATACTGAATGAGATCTAGATTTGATACTATACAATCACTATATAACCAAGAAAGAATCTGAAATAATAATCCTAATTATCCGCTATAATCTTCGATTTAATCAATCCCTATAATCATGGGATTCTGCTTAATTTGGGATTTAATCAATCCCTATAATCATGGGATTTAGCAAGCTAGATGACAGCTGAAGAAAACACATGAATACTTATCTGCCACTTCAAAGTTTAAATTTTGTACCATTGGAGGATTTAGAATACTTATCATAGATTTGTGCAACAATCTAAACAAGCTACATGCAAAATTACTGTCCCTTAAAATGTTAACTAGAATTAAACAAAGAACCTCCATTTTACTAGGAAATCATTTCTAATATGTACAAACAAGAAACCAAACATGACTCGGTTAAAGCAATGCAGGATGCCCAAAAGAAAATGATGAGAAGAAAGAAAAATGCAAAGCAACCGCCTGAACTGCTGCCTGTATATCCGATGATCTAAGCTTAGCTTTGCATATAGCTGCCACAGCTTCACTGACAAATTTGCTTAAGTTGACACTTCGTAACTCATCCATCAGTGCTTCTCGCTGCTCTTCATTGATCTGCTTCACTTTCTTAATAACTGCAGTGTTGCGCTTGATGCTAGAATCCAATGTCCTAAGAAATCCTGAGTCTATACATAAACACAGACTTAATTACTATGCATGAAACAAAATTGTTGAAAATTTAACATGCATACAAGATAATGAACCAGACATGGATTCCTATGTTGCAAAAAGCTGTTTGAATTTGAATAAAAGGAAGAAAGGATCAATTTCATATTTTAATTACCAACTTTCCACTCATAAAAAGAAAATTTGATACATTAAAGCACAAGTAGTTCTATTCCCCAAGGCAACAAACGTCATAATAATCCATGCTTTCCATCATCATACTACAAGAAGGCAATTCTATTTCCCAAGGAAAAGCTTTGTTTTCTAGAAGGGGGAGGAGTCTAAAGGTCACTTCTTGTACTAGAGGTAAACTCAGTTTTGAAGAATTTAAATTTAATTACTGCCAATTGCAGCATAAAACAGAATAGTGTGTAAATATTTTCAATACGAGTGGGGGCAAAACTAACCAGACCTTTCAGGATTCAAATTGTCAATGTTAGGCGCTTATCCTACACAAAAATCTCTTCTAAACACATTGAAAGCATTAGATTAAGCAAAATCCAACTCCTACATATCAGAACAGTGACTAACCGAACAGGGAAAAGGGAAAATTCATGAAATTTAATACTATTTCCCTTGAGCACATCTCAAGAGCTTCTACACGAGGATTAGGTGAAATAAATAATTCAGAACCCTAATTCCTCACTTAAACATCTCAAATAGTGGTATTTGTCTTAAATTTCTGCCTTCAATTTCAGATTCAACTATCATTCATCTTCATACAATATATATATATATATATATATCAAGCTCATACCCATTGATTCAGAACTGAAACCCAACAGCACAAGAGCACCAAATCAATAAACTAGATCATAAAAGAATCCCTGGGCTTCAAAGTTATTCATAAACTAACATCTATACCCCCAGAAAAATGAACCCCGATTCGGCAATCACAGAGCAGTGACACGCAGAGAAAGGGAAAATTGGAATCCAAAAATCACCTAACAGAAAAACCAAATCGCGTGCAACACAATCTACTTAATCGGTTTCCCATCTCATTTAATCAATTTTCTACTATTTCCTTTAACCCAAACAATAGCAACGACTGAAAATCAAAGATGGGAAGGGAATGAAGAAGCTTACCTAAACCCAAATCCAAGCTTTTAATCGGTGTCCTCCTTCTTCCTCTTCCCTTCTTGATCGCCGACTCCCACCCTCGGACTCAACTCTCACTTTCGCCTTCTATGATTTTGTGAAAGACCGAACTGAATGAGAAGTGTGGGAGAAGGGGCTGTTATTCAAAATGAGTGTGAAATTCAACACCTCTGGCTCCTCTCGCGCTCTCTTCGTCTTCCTCCGTCTCTCCATCTTTCAATCTTGTCTTTGCCTTTGCTTCTAGAGGTGTTTAGGCAAAATGAATTTGGGAGAGAGGGAGTGTTTGATTGAAATGAATGAATGAAAATGGGAATAAGAGCCGCTGGCCGACATAGTGCCCGAAAAATTTACAAATAAGGCTTTCCGTGGCGATATTAAGTCGCACCTGAAAGACACTTTTAGTGGCGACATATAAAAGTCGCCACTGAAAACTACTTTCAGTGGCGACAAAAATTACGTTTCAGTGGCGACAAAAATTGTCGCCGCTGAAAGTATGACTTTCAGCGGCGACAAAATAAAGTCGCCACTGAAAGTTAGACTTTCAGCGGCAACAAAAATTGTCACCGCTGAAAGTCAATACTTTCAGCGGCGACATTCAAGGTCGCCATCAAAAGTCGCCATCAAAAATTATTATTATTATTATTTTTGTAGTGAATAGAGGAGGAATACAAAGAGATGGCAGAGAAAATGATTAAGATAGCTCTTTGGTGTGTTCGGTATAAACTTGAAATGAGGCATATGATGAACGTTGTGGTGAAAATGTTGGAGGGTTGATAGGAAATCCCAGAATCTATGAATCCTTTTCATCACTTCATGGATGCAAGCTTTCCTGTACAATGATACTAGTTTTACTTATGGGTCTTGTATAACAGCATCATCTAATCCTAACAATTTGGATGCTGCTTCTATCATGAGTGAGTATGAGATCCAAATAGCTTCTAGCCAGGAATAACATAATTTCTTCTCCTAACATGGAAGCAGCTGTGTTAAGAGTACAGGTCTAGAAATAGTATCTTACTTTCTTTTGTGATTTCATATTTTATTCGGTCTACTCTATTTGTAAATGTAATACTAGGTTCGTAGTATAAGGTCCCATTGAGGACGTAGGTGGTATTTTATTTGTTTTTCCACTTTGAATTTTCCAAAGAACAAGGAAACTTTGATGATATCAATGTATTACATTAAAGAAATGTTTTTTTTTTAAACTCAAATTAAACAGCAAATATCACACACCCTATCTTAAGTTACTAAGAGGTTCTACTTCTGGGTGTGCTTGACCTGATAATATTGTCAAAACATGTTTTAGTGAAACTTTACTATGTGTGTATGGCTATGTCAACGTAAAGGTTCAAGAAGGTCCTGTGCCAACCACATCTTCAAGAATCTGAAAAATGTACTCCGAAATTTGATCAATTGAATGGAAATTCCCAGATAGCAATGCACTTTTGTTGCAGTACTCAGGTACAACCTATTGAGAAAAAGATGAATATATTATATATTATATAGTTAAGAAAATAGTAGTATTATAAAAGTGTTGGTATTATAACTGCCTTGGAGTTATTTAGGCAGCATTACAGGGATTCATAGCCAACCTAGAGTCACTTGTATGTGTGTCTGGGTACAGTGGTGGATCTTAGGATAAATGTTTGGGGGACTAAATGTATACTCATTAACTAATTAAAAAAAAATATTTGGGAAGTCAAATGTATAAATTTTTGAGACAAATGTATAAATTTTTGGGCCAAAAGTATAAATTTTCTATTAAAAAATCCATTTTATATTAAATATTTCGGACAATTTTTTTTATGGCCCCTTGGCCATTGAGAAGCTCCACCTCTGTCTAGATAACACACAAACTGTAGTTTCAAAAGTCATTTTTTATAAATGGAAACAAAATTCCTATCACATACTTACATCGTAAATCATAAAAGCTACTATCTAAAAGCTAATCCAAACATACAATAAATTGCAAGCCCCAGAAACAATATAAGAGAATGATGCAAGAATAAGTATTACAAATCCAAAATTTCAAGGTCATAGTTCACTACTAGAAAATGTCAAAATGATGTCGGAAAAAATGCCGTCGCAATTTGGGACGGAAAGACAAATGTCGCAAACTTTTGCGATGAAAAACTAATTCCGTCGCAAATTGCGACGGATTTTAAATTCGATCGCAAAACTACAACAATTCCGTCATAATTTGCAATGGAAAAATAAATCCGTCACAAAAATCAAGAAAAAAAAAACAAATTACCTCTCGTATCCCCAAAATCCCTAAAATTTTGTAACGGAAATATAAATTCCGTCACAAAAGATAAAATAAAAAATTACAGTATTTATGCCTGTCTGTCTTCACTTGCGACAGAAATAATAAATTCCCTCACAAAAAAAAAAAAAAAAAAAAAAAAAAACTGCAGTACTTATATAAATATTTTCGTTTCATTCCTAGCTCCAAGCCTCCAACATTTTCCCACAACCAGTGACTGACTGTCTGTCTGTCTTCACTCCAGATCTCTTCGTTCCATAGTTACTCGTTTCAGATCTAAATTCCAGTGAGGACGACGGCGAAGGTGACTGTCATCGGTGAAGGCGGCCGGCGGTCTTTGCTCTTCAATCCGAGATTTTTGCGACTGTATCTTCTCCCTTTTCAGTCTGCGTATGGCAACGGCGTCTTCTTCCTCTTCCATCGGATTATCTTATGTTCGATCTGTGATTTTTGCTCTTCGATCTGAGATATGTGCTCCCTCTTCCCTTCGATCTGCAATGTGCCCTCTCCTCCTTCATCGTCTACGGTGGTTTTGATTTCACATCTAAGGTAGGAAAAGGAGCTCTTGTGTGGTTTGAGTGTAGATTGTTTCCATTTTAGACAGGACTAAACAGTATGTAAAGGAATATGACGAGCAGGCATGTAAAATTAAAAATTTACAAGGACGTTGATGAACTTGACATGAGTTTCTTTGAGTTTTTTTTTTTTTTTTTTTTGGTTGTTTTGTTGGGGGGGGGGGGGGTTACTTTTATCTGCAATTTTATGTTCAGCAAAGTTTTGCCACTTTTATCTAAATCTTTTTGTTTCATATACCATTTTACAACTTATTCGATAGTTAATTTCCTCTTCTGGGTGCTCTTTTGCTGATTATTTCCTTGTATTCTTTCTATTATGTTGCAGTATTTATATAGAAGAAGAGCTGGGTTCAGTCTACAATCTCGCACCTTTTCATCTGGCAAGAGTAATTCTGTGTTTCTTCATATTTAATCGCTTATCTGTGCCCACATTTTCCTTAAAAGAACATAATTTTGAGGAAGCCATAAACAATTAGTTCAGCTGCGAGAACACTCTGCTGAGATATGATCACCCAGAAATTATAGGACTTGTCTATTGTTATTCACTGTTGGAACAACTTCACTTGTAGCATTTTTTATTTCCAGAGGAGCTAACCGTTGAAGAAGAAGCTGAAAGAAAAATTGGATGGCTCTTAAAACTGATGTTTGCTGGGACAGCTTCTGTAGTGGCATACCAGTTCTTTCCTTACATGGGTAACTGTATTCTTGGTGTGATTTTTGACTCTAATGCCTGCATTTGCTCTTGGGTCAAAGCTGACTATATTGCTATTGTATATAACTATAGGCCTTAGGTTTGTTGAAAAGCAGACACAAGCTATTGATTCAATCCAATTGAGAAGCCTTTTAAAACTAAAGTTTGAATATGAAAACATGAAAGCATTAGTTAGCTAGGTGGTTCTATTCCCGACAAGAGGCATTACAGCTACATGTGCTTCTCTTTATTGCTTTATTAATTATATAATGTTACTGTTTCATGTTTCCATGTCTTACATTACCAATAGCATCTACATGAATCTTGCACCATCAAGTTAGGTGGCTCATTTTTAATTTACAAATACCCAATTGCTTCATTTAGACTTTCATTGCGACACTTATTAAGACTAGCCCTTCTGATTTAATTTGTATCAGAAGGACCAAAGTTTTACTTCAGTTACCAGTCTTGGAGTTTATACTCAGCTGATTGTTAAATTTTTTTTAACTTCTTGATAGGAATGGGCAGCTGAACACTGCTCTGCTCCTTTCCGTGCTCCTGAACTGTGGGATTGCCCAAGCCATGCTGATATTGATGAAAGGACTGATATTTGGTCACTGGGATCCACATTCTACCAGGTTACCGGATTGCCCAAGCCATGCCGATATTTTTATTATAGCTTTTCTAAGCTGTTATCTGGATAGGCTAATTACTATATTGTCATTTTCAAGGTTATGGATTCATCTTTGTGCTGCATATGTTTTTACCGGAGTTGTCTGCTATCTTCTCTATTACGTAAGTTCAAGTTTGCGTTGTTAATGCCATATTATTTTTCAACTCTTACGTGAAGGCAATGGTTGAATTTCATGCTTGGCGTTTCTATTGTAACCAGGAGTATGGCTACATTCAAGTTCTAGTAGATGCTAGTTTGGTAGTTCTCTATCTCTGGTTGGAAGATTTGATCAACCACTGAAGTATAAGCCATTTATTAGCAGATGTATTGTAGAGCAAGAGGACCTTGACATTGGGAGTGTGAGACAAGCAAATGTTAAATCTCAATATAGAGAAAGTGCTCTTTGGAGGAGTGGATGACCAACAAAGTCTTGTACAAAGCTCTAATTTATTCATTCTAGAGCTATTTGATATATAACTTATCTATGATTTTTAGTTTATTTTGTTGGCAATATTGTTATTTATATTTCATTTTGTTTATGTATAATATTTTAGGATTGCTAGTGTATATATTTCTTCATATACACTTTTTGTAATAAATTTTTTAGTTTTGTTTATTTAATAATATTTTTTCTTTATTTGAGTTGCTGTGAAAGAGGCCTAATAATTATATTTTTATTTTATTTTATTTAAGTGATTGTTGTAGAAGAGTCCTAATAATTATTAATATTTTTTTATTTTTTTATTTTTCTATTTTTTTTAATGAAATGAAATTTGCAACGGAAAAGCTTTTCTGTCGCAAATCTGGAAATTTGCCATGGAAAATAATTCCGTCGCAAATTTCCAAATTTGCGACGTAATTCATCTTTTCTGTCACAATTGCGACGCAATTTTTTACAACGAACGAATTCTATCGCAAACTATTTTTGTAATGGAAACTGACCTTTTTTGTAGTGGTTTCCGACATTCACCGTATAGCTATTTATTACTCCCTCCATCCCATCCTTAATGTAAAATATATTTACTTAACTTGATTACATTTACAATTGTTCATGTAGTCTGCATGATTTCTTCAATTCTCTCAACAACTAGCGTATCCGAGGATATAACATTATTTCAGTACTGCTGTCCTCGCTTTGAAGGTTTGATATATTTAGTAAATAGGGGTTTTTAAAAGAATAAATTACTATTAGTTCCTTCTCATTATTATTTTTAATGATATATTGATGCAAGTTGTGTGCATTCAAAATATCCTTTTAATGGTTTCATTCAAAATACTCCAGGACCGCACCACATTATCGAAATTCTATCCAACTAAAATATAACAACCTAGTATATTTTAATCTTAATTGGTTGATGATTTATGTGAAAAAATTTCTATTTTATTTTTTTTAAAGAAAAATAAACATATTAATATGGTTCGTATGAGTTTTTGTTTTTTCTAAATTAAGAGGTTTATTTTTCTTGGACACAAAATAAAATGAGATTTTTTGTTTTGCAGATGAGTCATCAGCTAATTAAAATTAAAAAATGTTGAGTTGTTGTATTTTGATTAAATTGGACAGAATTGAGATGATGTGATTGGATAATTGGAGCATGCAAGTATCTCTCTTCTTTCACATGTTCTAATAGCCTTAATTAAGAGTCAACTACATAACTTCCTAATTGAGATAATATTTGAACAGTTCAACTTTTATTTTGATGGTAAAAAATTTATTTATTATTTTTAAGTTAAAACACAATTATCTGTAATGAAATTATTAGTGAAAAAATGACAGCTCAAATCCTTAAAGTATGCGCGTTATAGGTGATAAGTCTACAAACAAAATCCAAAGGGATTAATTAATGATTATTATGTTGTCTAAATGAAAATTATTACAATAATTTTACACTAATTAAGGTCTGTAGATATAGACACATGCTTTATGAATGGTTCTCTGTACCAACAATTCCCTTGTTGATTACTGAATTACCCTTGATCAATTTTTGTTTGATGATTTTCATGTTTCTAAACTTGACAACGTTCAGTTGACTGGCTTGATTCTTAATTCGATTAAACAAAAAATAAATCGATCTGATCCGATTTTAGAAATGACAAAAGTATGTTTCTGAATTGGTTTTAATAATAATACCAGGTCTTTTTCATAATCAATTACCATCTCATTTTTTACGTTAAGGTAAATGAAATTTAAATATATCTCCACTGAATAAACACAAATAAAATTATAGCAGAACTCCTTACCATAAGATCAAAATCGCTTATTAAAATTAGTTTAATTTTAACAATCACTGTGCTATCCAAGAAAAGAAAACTATCCTGGCTTACGTTGACAGTTGACATTGTGTGTGTGTCTGTGTGCTCACTCTGATAACTATATAGTGCTGACTATGACAGTCTGACGAGATAAGGATTAAAATGTAAAATCTTTATGTTGATTAATCAGTTAAGCAATCAACAGCGAAAAATGAAAATGTATAGTGACAAGCATTATTGTCCTAAATTCTTTTCAAGAGTTGAAGGATATTATTTTAAAAACGTTGACAGCGACACTAATAAAACAACATTTTTAATGCATTTGTCAAACTACCTCCCAAAAATTAACCTTCACATGTTTAAGTATTAACTGATAGTAAACTCGTGTTAATTGTTAACTTTGGTTAAACTTAAATTAGTTTATACATTTTCGAAAAAATATCCCTACTGAAAATTTTATGTTTCTAGTTTACAAATTCAAAGTTAAAATTACTCTTAAACTCGTGTTAACTTTTTTGATTTGATCATGCTCATCAGCGTAAGGATACCGTTTTTCATATAAATTTTAAACGAAATTTCTTTAGTAAATATGATAAATAATAAATGTTGATGGATTTAATTTCAATTATTTGGATTTAAAAGATATTTAAATCAAATTGTTGTCATTTTTATATTTTAATTATTTAATTATACACTAGTGATACCTATTTAATAATAAAAGTAAACTAGTACGAGTTTATGATTGACAAAAATTGCTCAAAATTATTTATTAAAAAAAGTTAATTGATGTGTATATCATTAATGAGTTGTAAACATTATTTACTTTATTAAATATATAAGTTGACAATACACCTAAATGCTTTTCAAGAGTTGAAGGATATTATTTTAAAAACGTTGACAGCGACACTAATAAAATAACATAACTCCATTTAATGCATTTGTCAAACTACCTCCCAATTATTAATTAACCTTCACATGTTTAAGCATTAACCAATAGTAAGTAGCTGATCAAGGATTTTTTGCTCGAGGCTTAGAGGGTAAAGTGTACTCACAACTCCCAACAAATACGCTTTTAATTTGAATTTGTGTTTTCTTTCTTTACAAGAATGAGGCACTTACCACATCAACCAACAACTTATTAGTAAATAGTAGGTCCTTTTCATTAAATAATTAAATATATAATTTAATCTTCTAGCATATTTTACCATCACCCTTGAAAAATTTACAAGTAGAATGCATTAGAATTTGAATATCAGGTTTTGAAAAATAGAAGAATATAATCCATCTAACAGTGCCCTTTTAATATTTATAATTTTCTTATCAAATTTTTACTATCGACCTTCCATATATATACACACAGATATAGTTTTGCCTATAGACATGTAAATTATACATATACTTTTCTGAAAAGTGTGATTGGCATCATAATTTTTGTGTGTGTGTGTGTGTAAAAGTGTCAATAACTACTTAAAATGGGGGCAGAAATGTCACATCAAGGGTTGTTTGGTTGGAGGGGAGTGGAGGGGGAGGGGAGGGGAAAGAAAATGGAGAGAGAAAAGTTATTTGTGGTGGAGCCCACAAAAGTTTTCTCCCCTTTTAATATTTTCCCTCCACTTTCCTCTCCCTTCCCTCCCCTCCCCTCCCCCCAACCAAACATACCCTAAATGTTAGAAACCGCCATTACTTTTTTGATTTATTGGACACACACTATTATTTTAAATGATTATCTTATTAAATTTTTATAATAAACCTTTTAAATTTACGAATCTCCTATTGATAAATTAAAACTTATATGTAAGTTTAGATATTTGAATATATATGTACACAGAAAAAAAAACACACACACTCACACATATAACTATGTGAATTTGATCATGTAAGTATATATAAAGTATGTTAACTTAGCTTGTATATTTCTCTTCACACTATTCATTTAAAATATGCATAATGAATGAAGATAATTAACTAGTAGGCCTAGCTACTAGAAGTTAATTAAATTAAGTAATAGGAATCTCATTGTCAAAGATAATGTTTTGTCGCACATCACATTCCAAATGGTTACAATTCAAATCTGAACACACCCATGACTTGTTGAAGTTTACACATTTAATTTGTCCTGTCATAATTGGTGACACTTATTATACTCAATTAATTTAATGTTGTAAGCATCATTCATATTTATTAATACGATTTGAAAGTTGATAACATTGAAAAAAAAGATATTTTAATTCAGAAATGATACAAAAGTTGAAAAATATTCAAATTTAAGACATGGACTATCATATTATAAGTTTGAATAAGCTAATGTGTAGTACTGTCCAAGAAATTTCTGATTAGAAAAAATTGTCCTTTGAGGAATTATTCAAACGCTGACGATCTCCTAGGACACAAAGAACCGAAATTTCTTGGCCTTGTCCGTCTTAAACATTATATGTCCTCAGACTTCGTATATGTTTTGATTATTAGTATCATTTCTGAATTGTTTCCTCCTCCTCGCTCTTTTCATAAACATTGCTGCTTCTGTTATATACATACATACATACATACATATATATATATTATCTTCTTAGGTATGATTTAGAAACTTTGATTTATTTCTTGTTTTGGTTTTCTCGAATACTTTTCTCTGCTTTGGCTTTCTGTTGCTTTTGTTCCCCAGATTTTAATTTCTAAATTCTTTGGATTCAACTCTAGATTTGATGCGTGAATCTGGATTTTATATCTTACCATGCAATTATAGTATTGTTTTGAAATTAATTGGTTTTTTATTTTGATTATGAAGTTCATACACCAAGGGGCAACTCAATGAATCTGGATCTTTGACTTAGAGGAATCAATCGAAGTTTCAGAATTGGACGCCGGTGGTGATGAAGATGACTTATATGCATCGAAAATTAATTTGCATATAACTTAAATTAATTCTTCAGCCACGTTACCTGCATCTCAAAGAGTGCTCATTAGTTTTTTTTTTTTTTTTTTTTTTTTTTTGGTTTTTTGGTAGAAAAGAGTGCTCATTACCTTGATTACAAGTAAGATTTAGATTTTTGTTTTCCCAAACTTTAATTTGCCATAGTTCTTCCTCATTTTTCTAATTCCTATTAACTTGAGCAACACTACATGTATTCCAAACCTAGATTCTAGGCACTTATCCACTTGTAGTAGTTTTGAATACATATAGTTGTGCTCAAGTTAATAGCAAATTATTAGAAAAATGAGGAAGAACTTTGCTCAAGTGAGATCCGGCGGACGTATGCTCAGAAGCTTTAAAGCATTGTCTTTTTTTTTTTTATGTGTCATATACAAGTATGGTTTTGAAATTCATTGGTTTTTGATTTTGGTTGAAACTTCATATTTGGTGGCAACTAGTTCAACCATGGCATCTTTTTGGAGGGTCAAACCCACTCGCATCATGGTCATTTTCACGGGTAAGATTTAGAGTATTTGAATTTTGAAGGGTTAAATTATTACCATTAGTTCGCTTTTCTCTAATGACGTGTTGATGGAAGTTGTACGTATTTAATTAGCATTTTGATGATTTAGGATCTTCTATACATATTTTTATGCAGGTTTAATGTGGAGGTAGTACAGTCTAATTTTTTCAGATTTTGCTTATAAAAATTTATTTAAAAATATTTATGCTTATAAAAGTAATTTTATTCTACTCTATTAAAATATAAAATAGAAAGGATGTTGATGAGGGCCTTTTTTGTCTTTAGCCTTGGGGTCCACAATAAAAAATAATCAAGGATTGCGTATAGGCAAACCGATGATCATTCTCTCTCCCCCATGAGCTTTTTATTGAGTCCTAAGTAATCTAAATATCATGAAAATGCAATTAAAACAAGGGAAAAATAGGTTTTAATTTGAATTTTCAAATTAATAAAGTAAAGAGAAAATGCAATTTAATTAAATGCTAAACTAATATTTTTGGTATTTTTAATAAAATGGAATGGAGTGTGAAGATGAGTACGAATGCTCTTGGAAATGAAAAAGTGACTATCATAGTTCAATTAAATATAGGAGTAAATTTTCACTAAGTCTAGATAAAAAATAATATTACTATGTATTTGATTCAAAAAGATTGTTTATTTACAACCATATTCCTCTTATATATAGGAACATAATCTGACCCAAATCACCATCACAACAATTTACATATAAGCCCTTACATAATGACACCAACACTAATTACATATAAGCCCTTACATAATGACACCAACACTCTTAACACCCCCCCCCCTCAAGTTGGGGGCTATAAACATTTATAGTTCCTAACTTGCCCATAATGCTATCATGACTCTCTTTGCCGAGGCCCTTGGTAAGAATATCTGCTTGTTGTTCTTTACTCCGGACATGTTGTAGACTAATCAATCCTTGTTGCAATTTTTCCCTCACGAAATGACAATCTATCTCGATATGTTTAGTTCTCTCGTGAAATACTGGATTACCTGCTATGTGGATCGCCGCTTGGCTATCACAAAAGATCTCTACAGGTTCCAACCGTCTTACATTTAAGTCATGCAACATTCTGGTAAGCCAAACAACCTCTGAAACTGCTGAACCAAGAGCTCTATATTCTGCTTCAGCGGAAGACGTGGAAACCGTATTTTGTTTCTTAGATTTCCAAGAAATTGGAGATCCCCCAAACTTCACAACATACCCGGTGACGGACCTCCTAGTGTCTTGACATGTTCCCTAATCTGAATCGACATAACAATCTAGTTGTTTCTTCCCTCCGGCTGAAAGCAAAATGCCAAGTCCGGGAGTTGTCTTGAGATACCTCACCACTCTTTGTGCAGCACTAAGATGTGATCTTCTTGGTGCTTGCATAAATTGACTTAGCCTCTGCACAATAAAACTAATATCAGGCCTAGTTACTGTAAGGTAAGATAACCTACCTATCAACCTTCTGTAAACAATCGGCTCTTTCAAGAGTGGATCATCTTTCTCATGCCTTGGGCACATCCTAAGACGTATATTTGGCTCAACCGGCACTCCAAGGGGCCTTGCTGCATTTAAACGCATGTCAGAAATAATATCAAGAGCATACTTCCTTTGATTCAATATTATTCCTTCCTTAGTTCTCATCACTTCTATTCCCAAAAAAATATTTAAGTTGACCTAAATCCTTGATTTTGAATTTATTATGTAAATACTCCTTTACTTCATTAATCCTTTCTACTTTATTGCCTGTGATAACCAAATCATCCACATACACCAATACTAAAGTTGTCTCATAATCAGATTCCCTAATAAATAAAGAATAATCATACTTTCTTTGCCTAAACCCCCCCTCAAGTAATGCTTGTGTAAGCTTAGCGTTCCATTGCCGCGATGCTTGTTTTATTCCATACAATGATTTGGTAAGCCTACAAACTTTGTTTTCAGTCTTACCAAACCCTTGCGGGACTCTCATATACACTTCCTCATTCAAATCACCTTGGAGAAAGGCATTATACACATCCATTTGAAATATTTCCCAACCATTCATTGCAGCAAGGGTAAGCACTATTCTTACTGTAGCCATTTTAACTACTGGGGAAAATGTTTCAAAATAATCTATTCCCTCACGTTGACTATATCCTTTGGCAACTAATCTTGCCTTGTATCTTTCAACATTGCCGCTAGCATCATACTTTACCTTGTAAACCCATTTACACCCTATGGGTCTTTTACCTTTGGGGAGGTCAGCAAGTTCCCATGTGCCATTCTGCTCCAATGCTTGTATTTCGGCTTTCATTGCATCAATCCATCTAGGGTCTTTTGCTGCTTCCTCAAAACTATTTGGCTCAACAGTAGCATCAATACTAGATAATATAGCATGATAATCATGAGGGATATTGGAATATGACAAATATGATTGTATGGGATACTTTACCTTATTCTTACCAGTATTTGTAGTAAGACAACAATCAACGGTGCATGCATAACCCACCAATGCCTTATATTCCAGATTGCCAGCACAAGTGTAGTCGTTCATCCACGTGGGAGTCTTTCTTTCTCTAGATGGTCTAGGCACTATGGGTTGTGTATGCACGTCCCCATCAATGTCATTATCATTATCTAATTCCGACTCTCCCTGTCCAAGGGGATCATTATCTAATTCCGACTCTCCCTGTCCAAGTGGCTGTCTAATTGAAACAGATTCCTGCCTTATATGTATGGGAGAATGTGTCCCTGACTCATAGTGGAAGGGATCAATCATAATAGTAGAATTCCCCCCTTGATTGAGGCCCAATGTATCTTTATAGGGGAAACGAGCTTCATCAAATGACACATGTCTAGAAACACAAAAAGCTTTAGAATGAATATTAAAAAGTAAATAGCCCTTTTGATTAGGGGGATATCCCATAAAGATACAAGGGTCGGCTCGAGGCTGAAATTTATCATGAACCTGTGATGTGATAGCAAAAGCAAGACAACCAAATACCTTTAAAGTAGAAAGATCAGCAGAATGACCAAAGAGGATTTCAAAGGGAGTGCGATTATGTAAAACCTTAGACGGCGTACGGTTAATAAAAAAAGCAGCCGTTTTGACACTTTCACCCCAAAACTTTAGAGGTAAACCAGATTGAAAGAGTAAGCACCTAGCCACCTCAAGAAGATGACGATGCTTACGCTCAACAACCCCGTTTTGTTGGGGAGTGTAAGGACAAGACAGCTGGTGTAAAATGCCTTTGTCATGAAAAAATTGCGTGAGATCTGTAGTAAGAAACTCAAGGCCATTGTCACTTCGGATAAGTTTAATAGAAACAGAAAACTGAGTATGAACATAAGCAACAAAATTCTTAAGATGTAACGAGACTTCACTTTTATTAAGCATCAAGAAAATCCATACACAACGAGAGAAATCATCAACAATAGTCAAGAAGTATCGATGGCCTTTATAGGTGGGCATCCGATAGGGACCCCATACATCAACATGAATGAGCTCAAAACAATGCGAAGTTTTCGAATGACTAGACAAAAAAGGTAACCGAGTTTGTTTAGCATGAGCACATACATCACAATGCCGAATACATGAAGAAGAAATATCAATATTGACGACGTCTAAATGTCTAAGTTTATCTAGGGAAGGATGGCCTAGCCGTTGATGCCAAAGATCTTGATTCGGAGCAGAAGAGTAAGTGTTTTTAGCATGCAGAATAGTATTCATGGGTGTGGAGTTGTCAACTATGTAAAGACCACTATGTAACCTACCAATCGGTCTTGCCCTCCCATTGGAGATGTCCTGCAGTAAACACATTTCAGGATAGAATAATACAACAGATTGATGCTCTTTAGTAAGCCTAGACACGGAGACAATGTTGAAGCAACAGCCAGGCGCATAATAAACATCAGTCAAAGTGATAGCATCAAAAAGTTTAACAATACCACTATGGGTAACATGCATGTGCTCACCATTAGGCATTTTAATTCTCCTAGGAGGACCAACATAAGAGCGGACGGAATCTAACATACCTAAGCTACAAGCTACATGACATGTGGCTCCAGAATCAATTATCCAAAGAGAACTAGACACTACAGAAGGTAAAGAAGCAACCTGACCTGAAAAGGATTCATCAATGTGAGAAATAGTAGTAACAACAATGTCATTGGAATCTTGTTTGAGAATTTGGAGAATCTGATCATATTGGGCCTGTGTAATTGGAGGCGAACCAGAAGGTAGTAAAGACATAGTCGAAGGCTGGGATGGTGTGGAAGATGTCCCAGAGGAGGAAAGATGATTGACTGAAGCAGGCTGGAGGGTCGAAGCTCTGAAATTGGGAGGAAATCCAATTAGTCGATAACAACGCTCCTTCTTGTGACCGCGCTTGTGACAGTAAGAACATGAATCCCCAAAGAATCGTCCTCGTCCCCTCCCCTGGTCAGTCCGGCCCCCTCTGGCAGCCATAGTAATCCCATCAGTGGGCAAAGTAGAGTGAGAGGAAATCAATCTGTGAGACTCATCTTGAGAAATGATGGAGTACGCTTGGTTCACCGGAGGTAAAGGCACTTGAAGTAATATTTGTGTTCGGGCATAGTAATGGCTATCATTAAGCCCCATAAGGAACTGGAGAAGACGTTGTTGCTGCAAAACCTTAGTGTACTCGTGAGTAGTGGAACACTGACAGGTGGGAAAAGGAACCAAAGAATCATATTCATCCCATAAGTCTTTTAAAGTGGTATAATACTCAGATATAGTCATCGCCCCTTGCACCAATCCACCAATGGCCTTGTGTAGGGAAAAAATCCGAGTTCCATCAGCCTTATGAAAACGTTCTTTAAGCTCCAACCAGACAGAACGTGCATTGGTCGAAAAAACAATTCCAGTGGCAATTTGCTTATCCACTGAATTGATAAGCCAAGAGAGAATCACAGAATTGCAGCGATCCCATAAACCATGGAGAGCAGCTGGTTGGCCCTCACGAGTGTATGTGCCATCAATAATTCCCAATTTATTCTTGGCAGAAAGGGCAATACGCATAGAATGGCTCCATACCGCATAATTGTCAGAACCACGGAGGACTTGAGACACCAGTGTGCTAGCTTGTGTGTCAGACGCATGGAGAAATAAGGGATGAGAGAAATCAATGGTTGAGGCAGGGACAGATGAGGCGTCACCGTCTTTGCTCATGATGAAGAAACAAACAGGAAATCAAACCAGAGGAAAGTGAATACCAAATGAGCAAGACTGACCCAGCCAAAATAGCAGCGATGATCAACAATTGGAAGATCAATAGAAAACTTCTAAACAGAGTTACAAAAGCGGAAGACAACCAATTATCAGCAATAAACCAGCGCCGGAATGGGACGTCGGCGACAAAGAAAAGAGCAGATCGAGGCGACGAAGCAAGAAAACCGTGGCTGAAACAGAAAGAAATTGCGCCGCCAAAATCAGGAACAAGAAACAGATCTGATGGCGAGATGGTAACGAATGGTGGCAAAATCAGTGAACGATCGCCGCCAAAATCAGTAAACGATCGGCGCCTGAAAAATGGTGGAAGAGGAAACACACCGAGACTAAGGCTTCCATCGAGGTGAGATTGAGACTTCGGTAGGCGCTCTCGCAACACGAAGGAAAGGCGTGGGTGGAGATCAGGATATCAATCGAAGCATGGGATGAATCTTGAAAAATAGGCCTTGTATCCACCGTAAAAAAAGAAAGCAAGAACAAGCCTCGAAAAGGGGATCTTGAAAAATGGCCTCTTTGTCCACCGTAAATAAAAGATTGAACCAATTAGGCAGGGGAAAAATTGCCACGCGTCCTAGTAGGCTCTGATGCCATGTGAATAATATTACTATGTATTTGATTCAAAAAGATAGTTTATTTACAACCATATTCCTCTTATATATAGGAACATAATCTGACCAAATCACCATCACAACAATTTACATATAAGCCCTTACATAATGACACCAACACTATTTACATATAAGCCCTTACATAATGACACCAACACTCTTAACAAATGCGATACCACACAACTAAATTAATCCAATTCAATCATACTATCTAACAATACCATTAAAAAGCACAATTTCACTGAATCAATAAGGAAATACAGATTTATAAATCTAACAAACCACAAAATTCAATCCAATCACATAGGTTCAATCCACAAAGTTTTCAAAACGGATAAACTAAGTCTCAAAAATACAAAACAATATTCCTAAAACTAGAAAATCAAAATGTAATTAGAGAAAATAAATTGAACAAATAAACTCCCCTCTTTTTAGCTCTAGAACTCAAGTCCAACTCCATCCCAAGACCAAGAGACAAAAGAATTACCCACACATAGCGTCAATTTTAACCCCAGCAAGAACTTGAGAAAGTGAAAGGTGCAGTGAAGGTGAAGGAAGTGTGGAGTCAAATGGTGCCCTGCTGGGTTCAAGAGAAGGACTTAGGTGGATTAAATGAGAGATGGTGAAGTGAGAGATAAGATCGAAGGTCCAAGGTGGTTGACGGTGTGGCTGTCTGAGAAAGGTGGTGGTGGTCGATGGTTGAGGAGGCGTAGGTGACGGTGGAGTGGAGGATGAGGAATGAAGGTGGGTTCACGGTGGTGAATGACGATGGTGGTTGAAAACGAGAGGGAAGGTTGAAGGTGATCGATGAATCCAGATGATGAGGGCGTGCGTGTGTGGTGCTCGGCGCTGGGATTCAGGGTGTTTGCTGCTGAAATCAAGAGGACCAAGGTGATGGTGGTTGATGGAGGGGGTAGGTCGCCGGCGACTATGGTGAGGATGGTTGCCGCCGGCGACAATGAGGAAAGTGAGAGGGAAGAGTCGAAGAAGAAGCTCTCGGTCCCAGTGTCGATCGCGGTGCCCCTGGTTCTCTGAATTTAATCCCCATTAAATTTTTCGGGGCTCCATGGTCTGATGCTCCACCCCTCAGCTCACGGGTCCTAGGTCTGAATCAGTGTCCCTGGTCAAAACGTTTGGCCAGGGACCTAAGTGAAAACTATAAAACCTTCTCCTGGAGGGACTTAAATGAAAAAATTCAAATATTTTTGGGCAACTCTGTAATTTTCGGAACATCTCAGCTCTTTTCATTATATCCGCCCTCAGCTCCCCTCTATTCAATCTGTCGGGTTTCAGGTCATTGCCTTCGGCTGACCTAAATCAAAACGCATGGCTTTATCAGAGGGACCTAAGTGAAAAGAAAGAAAACTGTTGCTTGAGGGACTAAATTGAACTTTTATATTTTGAATTCAGACTTTAATTTTTAACTTTGATTTGATCTTTTCAAGCATCTACAGTTAAAAACAATTAGTCCAACATCAAATACTCTCAGAAAAATCAATGATTAAGAGTAATTATTTTGTGTTGTTGACAATTTTACTCTTTTTAGCCTTAATTTAATATATTTACTCTTAATCTCAATTTATCATAAGAAAAGCATTTTAAACCCAATAGCTAATGACAAAATGCATTAAAAATCTCAATTTAATTATCAAAAATCATGTAAAAATATGGTTTCAGATGTGAAATATTGGTAGATGTTTACCGAAAATTATTAAATTGAAAGACAAGTTTGGTATTTTAATTGCAAGAATTCTGACTGAATCATTTCTACCTATTGCAGTTTTCTTTATTGCCTGGTTACTGACGTTGATATTTTATGGAGGCCATATCATTTTCGTGGTCGGCCTCGGTAAGATCTCCATATATATAGTTTTATAAAGGTTAAATTAATAATGATGAAAGTTCATTAATGAATTAAAATGGGCAAATTAAAACAACTAAACCCATATAAAATTAAGCCACGAAGCAATTTGGCTTGGGTTTTTCAAGTTTTAATTTGTTGTCGCCAGAATTTTGACTGATGATCGTTTATATATACCTTTCTGTAGTCGTGTGTTTGGGCTTACCAGTATATGCCATATTACTATATCGTAAAAGATTTAATGAGGACCAAAGGCATCACAAAGAGTTTCTGACATTAACTATGGAAAAGTTTCTGAATGATTTGGAAAGAGAGAGCCCAACAATGTTCACCTCAGACAACCTAGTACGTGCAACAAACAACTACTCCGACATGTTGGGGTCAGGAGTGTGACATCCTAAAAATTTAGAAATTGAGAATTAAATAGGATTTGGGATTAATTATGGGAAAATTTAGCCTTAGTGAAGTTTAGAATTTATTTTAGGAATTAAAGGCATAATTTTTGTGAATTAAGAACAATATGTTAGGGCCTGAAGAAATTATTAGAGAAAAGGACAAATCCAAGGATTTATTACAAACGATTGATTATGATCTAATATTTGTTAGAAAAGGAGAATGTGGGAATTAGTAGCATTTTTGTGTTGGATCATACAAGCAAAATCACCAACGCATTTAACTCTCCATTCATTAATTTACTTGGCCCAGTATACATAACACACTCATTCATTGGTCATCAGCCCAAAAGCTAATCAACATCATTTTCCATTTCTATTCTTCCTCCAGTACATACACGTGCACACACCTCTCCTATTTAGTTAACTCAAGTCCATTATCTCATCAGCCCCCACACACAAGCCAACACCTTTTGCTGAACCTCACCGTAAGTTAACACCTAAGCCCCTTTCAAATTGCTTGTTCTCCACGTGTTCATCTCCTCAGCTGACCCCATTACATAGAGACACGACAGCGATCCTTTGTATCAGATACATACACACCCACTTATCTCTCATACTTCATTTCTTCGGCATGCTCATTCTCTCCAACTCGTAAACTCCCTCTCTCCATTTCACCTTCCTCAACTGCATTTTCTCTCAACCAGACACGACACCACACACCCTCCTATTTCTCAATATTCATTCCAGCAATTCACCTCTCCACCCCATACCATCCTTGCTGTCAATTCAGAGGGAAACCGTGAGAAAATCTGAGACCAAGGATCACATGCAAAAACGTTTGGGATTAAGGTGAGTTTCCTAAAACGTTTCCTATCTGGTTTTCTGAGATTATTGAAGATGAGAGAGTATGGTGGTTAAAATTCATGGGTTAGTGAAAGAAAGAGTTCATGATAGCATTATTCTGATTGCATGCTGGTTCTAAACTGATTTTCGGTCTTCTTTGGGTTTTGGAAACAAGAATTCTAACCGTGCATGTTTGGTCCAAGAGCTTGGTATCTGATTTCTGAAAGATAAGGACCATAAAAAGAAGTTGCATGTTTTGTTTTCGCCTCTGCACAGTAGTCTGGAAACAGAGTCTCTTATGCCTGGTGTTTTCGAAAGTTATAGGTTGATTTTTTCTCTGAAATTTTTACAGGAGAAATTAAACTTCTTGAGGTTTACAATAAGCTTTGGTTCATCTAAAACGGAGGTCTACAACTCCGGTTATGATTTTTCGAAGTTGAGCTAAAAAAACTGGAAATTTCTGGTATGCTTCAGGAACAGCAAAATGGCGTTGGATTTTGGGATGACTAAATGAAATGATTAAAATGTGAAATTTTCCAGTTAAATAATAGACTCATAGAGGTTTAATTTGATAGGTAATTCTTTGAAATCCGATAAGTATTGAAGGAGTTATGATTTCTCAAAGATTGGTCAGAAAGTCTGAGAATTTCTGGACATTGTTTATGTTTTTGAATTTTGGGAATTTTTTTCTCAGCCATAAATCAACTTGGTGACTTTAATTTATGAAAATAGACTTATCAAGGTTTAAATAGAAATTGGAATCACTCCATCCGGAGTTATATCGGTCGAGTTATGAATTTTCCAAATTCTCGAAAAGAAGCCTGAATTTTTTGATAAGTCTTTAAAAGTCACATAAGTTGTTAATTGTGTTAAACCTTTAAAGTAAAGGTTTCTTTGGATAAAATGCAAGGTGAAATGGCTGAGATAATAATTACCCATAGTGAATAGTATCTAATTAAAATAGGTCTCAATTAGTATACATCCCTAGTTATAAGGATATTAAAAAACATGTATTTTTGGGGTGGGTCTAGAGAAGTGGAATTTATAGTTATTTTTGGATTGGTTAATGACCCATCACCGTATAAATGTTAATTATAGGACTGAGAATCGCCCCGTGCCGAAGGACAAGCGTAGTGTTAAGAATCTGGTGGAAGGGGTTTTGTCGGTAAGACCAACAGGTAGTAACTATAATCTCACATTCTTTGCATAGCTATATATGTTTTTGTATGCCATATTTGTATGTCCCGCCTATATGGCCAGCACCACTCGTGGCTCGATTGAGCGGATGGGCCGACCATGGGGCCAACTTCCCGGTGGCTAGGCAGGGCCTAGTGCAGTCATTGAATTGGTATTGAATTGCCAAAATGAATTTCCTTGCGCCAAGGTATTTGAAAGTATTTGAATCAACACTTGTATTACAAGCCGCATTGTACTTGGTATGTAATACTTGTTGTTTGAATTTGAACTTGAATTTGAATTTGAATTTGAATCAATGCTTTATATCAGTGTGGACTACTCGTTTGGTGAATTTACATGTATTGCATATGCTAGAATTTGAGATTAACCCGTTACTCCGGGATTCATTTATTTGAATCTCGAGCCTTCCTTAAATCCATGGGCGTGGGCAGGCTAGTAAGCAAGGAGGAAGAGGCAAGGGCATAGTAATTGCCTGATTTTGAGAAGAAGGTGGTGAAGAATTGTAGTTGAAACATTCAGTTTCACTTTTGTCTATGAACTTTACTACTTCCTTATGACTTAGATATTATTTTGGGATAGCCGTATGTGGCTACTGGGATGTATATATTTATTTAGAAACTTATAATCGCGTGCTGCTAACAGTTGCTGCAGGGATGGGCATGTATGTGACAAGCCCAAATTATGGTAAACGATTTAGTAGAGCAATAGATTAGTTGGAGAAATAAGGAGAAACTCTGATGAATCTTGATAAGGTTTTAAGTATGATGCAATTTTTAATGACAAGTTTGAACCACCGATAAAAATGTTTTCAAAAGTTTTAAATGGTTCAAAAAAAGCCCAACCGAATTTATTAATTATTTTGAAATTTCTTTTTAAAGAAGGGCTTTCTTTTGCAAGAACCAAAACTAGCCATGGTTTTGAGCTTTTCATTAAATATTACATCTTTACATAATAGGTGAAGATGCCACTCGCTTCCGGGCTCGAACAAATGTGGGTGTTACAAGGAGGTTTCGGATCAGTCTATAAAGGAACTTTCAGTGATGGAACTGTTGTTGCAGTCAAAGTTCTCCATGGCACTTTCGACGAGAGAATGGAGCAGCAATTCATGGCTGAAGTCAGCACAATTGGAAAAGTTCGTCATTTAAATCTGGTTCGCCTCATTGGGTTTTGCATTGAAAAGAATACGACAGCTCTAGTTCGTCATTTAAATCTGGTTCGCCTCATTGGGTTTTGCATTGAAAAGAATACGACAGCTCTAGTTTATGAGTACATGAGCAATGGCTCTCTTGACAAATATCTGTTTAGTGGAGACAAGGACTTAGCACTTGAGATGCTACAGGAGATTGCAGTTGAAACAGCCAAAGGAATTGCTTACTTGCATGAAGAATGCAAAGAGAGGATAATCCACTACGACAGAAAACCAGAAAATATCCTTTTGGATGATAATTTGCATTGTAAAATTGCTGATTTTGGTTTAGCCAAGCTTTTTAATAGGGAGAAGTCTTATATCACTATGACAGGTCAAAGAGGGACACCAGGCTATGCTGCACCGGAACTTTGGATGCCTTTTCCTGTAACTCACAAGTGTGATATTTATAGCTTTGGAATAATGTTATTTGAAATCATAGGAAGAAGAAGACACTTTGATGCGAGCCTCCCAAGTATTCAACAGTGGTTTCCAAGATGGGTTTGGATAAAGTTTGAGAATAAAAATCTAGAAGAGCTGATAATAGACTGTGGTATTGAAGATAAAAATAAAGAGAGAGTGAAAAGAATGATGAGGATAGCTCTGCGGTGTATTCAGTATAGACCGTTTTTGAGACCTAAAATGAGTGATGTGGTGTACATGTTGGAAGGCTCCATGGATGTTGGAGAACCTTCAAACCCATTTCAACAATTGTTCGAAGAAAATCATGGAATTGAAGCATCACAAATGGATAGTAGTAGAGGAGATGATGATGGCTCATCTATATTCTTGAGGCCGGGAACTGAATCTTCCATTGTGCCTTGTCCTGAGCTTTGAGATCTAAATACATTCGTAAGTTCTGCATTATCTTATTGATCCATATCTAGAGATTTGATTATAATCGGTGTGTATTGTTTTCGAGGGTGTGATATTTCATTTTAATCTTTAATCTTAATTTGTTGGTGTTGAGATCATGTATTGGAATTTGAATATTTGAATTTATTAGAAAAAAAAAAAAGAGTTCATTTAACCATGCTTTTTTAATATTTATAATTTGCATATGTACGTAGCATTTACAATCAATTAACCTTTTAAATTTACAAGTTTCTGATCCTCTAGATAAGTCTGATACCTAAATTTATTTATTTATTTATTTTTAATCAAATTAAAGAAAGTCAGGACGAACTTCTTTATTTTCTTAACACAATGACATTAAAATGATATTAGGTCATTCAAACTTCAAAAGATTGCAGTTGAAACAGCCAAAGGAATTGCTTACTTGCATGAAGAATGAGAGAGGATCATCCACTATGACATAAAACCAGAAAATATCCTTTTGGATGATAATTTGCATTGTAAAATTGCTGATTTTGGTTTAGCCAAGCTTTTTAACAGGGAAAAGTCTTATATCACTATGACAGGTCAAAGAGGGACACCAGGCTATGCTGCACCGGAACTTTGGATGCCTTTTCCTGTAACTCACAAGTGTGATATTTATATATAGCTTTGGAATAATGTTATTTGAAATCATAGGAAAAAGAAGACACTTTAATGCGAGCCTCCCAAGTATTCAACAATGGTTTCCAAGATGGGTTTGGGTAAAGTTTGAGAATAAAAATCTAGAAGAGCTCATAATAGAATGCGGTATTGAAGATAAAGATAAAGAAAGAGTGAAAAGAATGATAAGGATAGCATTGTGGTGTGTTCAGTATAGACCAGATTTGAGACCTAAAATGAGTGATGTGGTGAAAATGTTGGAAGGCTCCATGGATGTTCGAGAACCTTCAAACCCATTTCAACAATTGTTGGAAGAAAATCATCGAATTGAAGCATCACAAATGGATAGTAGTAGTGATGATGATGGCTCATCTATACTCTTGAGCTTTGAGGTCTAAATACATTCATAAGTTCTGCATTATCTTATGATCCATATCTAGTGATTTTATTATAATCGGTGTGTATTGTTTTATAATGTGTTATATTTCATTTTTATTTTTAATCTTAGTTTTTTGATGTTAAGATCATGTATTGGAATTTGAATATTTGAATTTATTAGAAAATAAAAGAGTTTATTTAACAATGGTTTTTAAGTATTTATGATATGCATACGTTCGTAGTATTTACAATCAATTAACCTTTTAAATTTACAAGTTTCCGATCCTCTAGATAAGTATGATACCTAAATTTAGGTATTTTTTGTTATATGAAATTAAAAAATGTCACGATGAACTTCTTTATTTTCTTAACACAATGACATTAAATGATATTAGGTCATTCAAATGGGCTAAGTTCGAATAATGGGAGAATCCGACAGTGAATTATTGATATTTATATAGTATGTTGACCAGAACATTTCTTCAAGCTATTCATTTGAAATCTACATAATGAAATGGAGGTACATGAAACCTAAGCTAAGAGTATAATATTTTAACCACTCATCTATTTTTCCTAAATTACACATACTTTTATAATTCATTTTAGTCGACCTTCCAAGCTAAGCTAAGGAGTATAAAAACCCTAACGGTATTTTAACCACTCATCTATTTTTCCTAAATTACACATACTTTTATAATTCATTTTATTTTAAAAACATACATTTAAGTTCAAAAAAACATACATTTAAGTTCAAACGGTTAACTCCATTGAAAATACTTCAAAACATTCTAATTATATTTATTAATTAAATCCCTTGTTTGTTTCTGATAGTCTAAAAACTTCATAAAAGAGAAAACCCAAGCCACGCAAATCAATGTAAATGACTTATGTATTGTCTCAACCTTATACTTTTTATATTATATTATAAATAAAAATATGTGTTTGTTGAAATATATTTTTATTCATTTAAAAGAAATTGAAATAAATAAATTTCAATAAATGTGACAAAATTAAAATTATAAAATTTTATTACATAAATAAAATTAAAAAATTTTATAAAGTATTAGAAATTTTGAAAATATATGTATTATAAATATTCTTTTTTGGAGAAAAAATTTTTTTGGTAAATATAAATATTTAAATAATTCTTATATTAAAGAGGGGTATTTTAATCAAATAGAAGTTTAAGAGTTAAATTTAATAGTCATTAACAATTTCGAAGGATGGAAATTAAATCTCAAATATATAAGGAGGTTTATATAACATTTATTTTTATTTTACGTTAGTTTTATATGAATTTTCTAAATAAATGAGAAATTTATGTAATTAAAGAAAATCAGGGAGCAATTAGAGTATTTTATTCTAATTTAATTATTAAGAATATTATAGTTGCTATAATGTTGTTGTCACGTCATGTTCCTAAAAACCTGTTTGGATCATCTATTTTTTAAGTTAAAAGCTGTTTAATAATTATATAAATTTTTTAACTTAAAAGTAGCTTGACCCCCTTTTTACTAGACTACAGCTATTAGTAGCTTGACCTCTTCTTGCTTGAACATGAATGTAATCTTGCTTAGGAGGCTTAGGAGGAGGTGGCTGGTTATTTTGCCCCACAGGCTTTAATTTTTTGAACTGAGCTCCGCTTCAGCTTTAGTGTCCCTACTCTCATTCCTATTCGCTAAAGCTTTAAGCCGTTTTCCTTCACCATCAATGAATTCCTGGTCATCATCTATTAACCCTAGAGCATAGCAAGCAGACCTAAAAGTTGGATGGACAACATTATCTACAGCTCTTATCCGTTCATAACTGCAAGGTCCCCTCATTTTTGTTAAAAGTATTCTGAGATGGTATATTTCTCCTTGAGAGGGAGATGCATATGCCAATCTTCCAACAGCAAAGCCTTTTTCTCTAGTCTTTCTGATCCTTTTTTGTTTGTTAAATGTATAATAATGTGGAAACTCAATACTTCTTGAAAGTTTTGTATCATAATCTTGCTCCCCTGAGGAGGGAAAGATGATCCTTTTTCCTGTTCAAGAAGGATCTGTCTCACCCCTAGTGAGAGCATCTGTGAGCCCTTTGTACATGTCGACCCATAGTTCTTTTTTATGATTACGGATGTAGTGAAGCCTCTCACTTTCTACCGTAGAAAACCCATCAACAATGAACTTTTGAAGCAATCTTTTGGAGTGAAATAGAACAGATTGCTCATTATTTCTATCCATCAACCTGAAAGACAGATATTCTCAAGGTGTGAGGGTATTGTTTTTCTTGGTATAAGGAAGGCTGGCTTCATGATGTTGAATGATTGAGTCATAGCCATTGTTTCCATAGTGGAAAATAATTGGATACTATAGAGCAAGGTATGATGGGTGCAGTTCATCAATCCTCTTCAACATTTCTTCCTTTTTCTCAACAATTATGTCCCTTTTATAATATGATCTATCAAAGTCTCCAACCAGTAAGGCAGCAACCTCAGGTGCTATAGGCATATCGTAGACCTTGCCACCATGATCAGAATTCCTCATTAGACGAATGCCGACAATTGCATGCTGATCATGCTGGAGAATTTCAGAAGCCATCATTTAATTAATCACAAGGCTATTATGATTGTCAAGACAATCTTCTATTTCTTGAGTGGTTCCTTCATCGATTGCAGATCTATCACAATGCTTGCTGCACATAAAAGATAATGTCTTAAGTGTGGCTAAAAATAATTTGAAAAATCCATGATTCAAAATTTCAAACATATAACCCACAACCAATTATTAAGGTCAATTAATAACACTAGTTTAAGTTAAAAATGAAAATTAGGTGAATATTGCATTCTATATAATACAATCGTGAATATATTATCGAATTAAATGCATAATGAAGACCTATTTTTGAATTAAACTATTCCTTAATGTTCAAAAAGCAAACCCTAATTTAGAATAAACCATACCACATATATCACATTTGTAACATCCTCTATTTTGAAAAATAATAATTAATTATTGATTTGATAAACCATTCATTAAGATGTTTTATGCACATAGTTTAGATTTGGACTTTACCAAGCCAAAACTCTTTAACTAAATATTGCTTCAAAATTTATCAAAATATCCAAAATACACCAAAGCACTCAAAAATAATTTGAAAAATCCATGATTCAAAATTTCAAATATATAACCCACAACCAATTATTAAGGTCAATTAATAACACTAGTTTAAGTTAAAACGTTCTTGTAGGTAGATTAATACTATTGCATGTTGAGTTTGAACTTTTGGGGAAAATTAGGTTAGGTGTTGATGAATTCAAAAGGAACTTGAATATTGCATTCTATATAATACAATCGTGACTATATTATCGAATTAAATGCATAATGAAGACCTATTTTTTCACCTGAATTAAACTATTCCTTAATGTTCAAAAAGCAAACCCTAATTTAGAATAAACCATACCACATATATCACATTTGTAACATCCTCTATTTTGAAAAATAATAATTAATTATTGATTTGACAAACCATTCATTAAGATGTTTTATGCACATAGTTTAGATTTGGACTTTACAAATGTTTTAAAAATTTGTACGCCAAAACTCTTTAACTAAATATTGCTTCAAAATTTATCAAAATATCCAAAATATACCAAAGTATGCAAAATGAGCCATAATGTGACAATATATAATAATCCAACATGTATCAAAAAGGTAGAAGCACTATTAGCAAAAGTAGTTTAAGCTTCTAAAGCCTTCCATGATAGACCTATATGAGACTTATCACCTGAAAATATTAGTAACTATCAATGCAACTCATTACAAATGCTAATATGTGATTGTGAGGAGCCAAGTGGAACATTTTGTATAACAAAGTATTAGAAACATAATTCACAAATTATGTATTACAATTTATATATCAAATTTCATATCATAAATCACATATATAATATGCCAAGCAAAAGATTGATGCACCGACCATCCTTATTACCCTAAACCACCCTTACAACTGCTGATTAGAGCCATAACTAAAAAAATGATTCATCCATTTAATTGGATTACACATGATTCCAAATCATGAGGCATCACTTGGCCGAGGTTCCTAGCTAGCTCATCATGATTGAACTATGACTTCCCTCCTTTTAATGAAATCAATGAAGTGTCACTGTCCCTTGAGTTGAACCTTAACCCAACCAAAAGACTTGACTTTTATAAAAACTATATAATTCCATTTTTAATTAAAATTTTTGTTTGTAATTTTTTTGAAGAATGCGTAATTTTTTTTTCCATAGATATATATTCAAGTTGTGAAAATTGAGAAAACCATTGTTTAATTTAATGAATCTTAATTAGAATTTTGTATTAGTTTTAAAAATAGAATGGGGAAGAGAATGTAGAGGCAATATAGAAGATTTTGTTGGTGGCATTTTAGTACTTTAATTTTATATTTTTATATTTGATCATTCAAATAATTACAATTTTTATGGTCCTTCTCTATAAATATCTTTTTCTTTAGGTCCTTCATTCTAATTTTTCCATAATATATTCTAACGTAATCAATCGGGTAATTAATCAGGTAATTAATATTTTTTGTGATACTAAGACCCCAATAATTAGGTAAACCAATAAGTAAACGCATGTTGTTAATTTGTGGAACCTCAAACCACAATTATCGCGAGTAATCAGGGACGAATGTGTGACGGGATTAGGCCAAATTAAAAACACACGGTAATTATAGTAATAATAATTGAAATCAACCAAGATAATAATTGAATAATGATTTTTTCACTAAATTTATAATTATTATCAAGTTTTCAAATTAAGGATAGGATATTATCACCACTAATTTTGATCACTATCAATGTCACTACTACTTTTTCACTGTTAGATCAGAATCTCATATACATTTATCATTAAGATCCTGATCTAACGGTAAAAAGTGGTAGTAACATTGGTAGTGACAATATCCTATCCCTTTAAATTAATGTTAATTTGATAAAGGATCAATAAATTATTTTTTCTTTTAAGTGAACTTTTTCTTTTGATATTAAGGATAGTATATGCAGAGATCTATCAATAATAAAAACACGATACTTTATTAAGAAAAGGGAAATAACTCAATAAGAACCAATAAACTCATAATGATATTATTTTGGTAAACCCCTAATTAATTAAAGCTAATGTAAATTTAAATAGTAATTTGCCTTACGGAACTTACATTAATCTGACAATAACTTTATTATTATTGATCGGGTAGATGGATAACTAATCAGATGTTGTTAATTTGTGAATCCTCAAACCACAAATTTCGTGAGAATTAAAATTATAATGTTATATGTATTTTTTTAATACAATTATGATGTTATTTTGATTACTCATTGTTACTGGACCGGCCCAAAAGCCCCAAGTCCATAGCACGGCCCAAAACGAGCCCGAAAGCGTGATCTGCAAATCATAGGTGGAGATCCTGGAATCTCGGGCGGAAAGATCCACCCATATCGTAACGGCCTACCGAGATACTCGCCCCATTAATGGCATGCCCCTTGAATGGCGTACCCCGGAGATCCGCCCCATTAATGGCGCGCCATTAATGGTGCGCCCCATTAATGGCGTGCCCCGGATATCGCACCAGACCCCTCTATAAATACAGAGGACAGGTAACAAGGTGCACACATTCTAACCTAGACTATTTACATACAGTCTCACTGTGCACACACACCACCCCTTTGTCGTGTACGGTGATCCCACACTCTCCTGGTTATCTTCTCCATAGATATTCGGGCAAAGCCTAACCATCCAAGATCAATATACCAGCCCTTGGTCGACATCTGTTCTATAGCGAGAACACTCATTATTTTCAAATCTTAAAATATCGTTTTGCTTTCATATTTTTTATTTTTTATCATTTGTTGGGCTAACCATTAGAAAAACTCACGGTAATTATAGTATTATAATAAAAGCGTACAGTAATTATAGTAACAATAATTGAAATCAACCAAGATAATAATTGAATGATGTATTTTGTCACATAATTTATAATTATTTTCAAGATTTCAAATTCATGTTAATTAGATATAGGATCAAAAATTTATTTTTCCTTTTAAGAGAACTCTTAATTTTAATATTAATGGTAGTATATGTAGAGATCTATCAATAATAAATACACTATATTTTACAAAAAAGGAAATTAGAACAAAGAAACTCGGAATTGATATTATTTTGATAAACCCATAATTAATTAAACTTAATGAAATTTTAAACAGTAATTTACCTTATTCACTCGTTACATTACTCTAATCATAACTTTATTATTTGATCGGGCAAATGGATAATTAATCGGATGTTGCTCATCTGTGAATCCTCAAACTACAATTTTCACGAGGATTAAAATTACAATGTTATGTTGATTACACATCTGATGGGCTAAACCTTTTTTTTTTTAATCATATTCAATATCTTAGAATTTGTAGAAATTCTAAAGATTCCCTATTCTTAAAATTCTATTTTTGTAATTAATCTATTCATCCGGATGATAAGAATTGAGATTATTTTGGAGCACCAATTTTTTTATTTTTTATTTTAATTTAAATATTAATTTATGGTTTTGAACTATTATAAGTAGGAGGGAAACCTTCAAATTTGTCGATCATGTATTATACTGTTGTTACTTGTTAGCGCTCATTGTTGCGTGGGTGATGAGGTTCTTTGAAACTGTTGGGGAAGTTTAAATTTTATTGTAATGCAGATTATACGTTATTTACAAATCTTGAAGTATCTTTTTGCATAAATATTTCAAAACGGTATTTGTACAAGTATAATTCAGATCCCATTAAATAGAGATGACAAAATTAACATTAATCTAACGCTCATCATTTATATTTTATGGAATCTGTGACTTTTGCTAATTTTTATAACCACATAGTCACTTTTACCCATAAAAAAAGTACTTGGTGTTTTGCGCACTTTTGGAAAAATCACATATATAATTTTACACCATAACCCTATTTTTTATTCTAAACCATCCACTAAATCAATGAGTTTTTAGAATATGTACGAACTGGCTATTTGTAAAAGTATAATGCAAATGCAGTTTTATTGACATATTAAATGTATATAATCTCATCGTTTTTCTATTCCGTAGATATTTGCAACTTACAAATCACAGATGAAAATAAAAATAAGTTATAGGAAACTAAGGCTCTGTTTGGTTTGAGGGTGAGGGAGGGAAGGGGAGAGGAGGGAAAATGTAGGGAAAAAATTTAAAATGGAGGAAAACTCATGTGGGCCCCATCACAAATAACCCCCCAACACACAAAACCATGGAGAGCCTAAGATAAACACTCCTCTTGAAAAATAGAAGAGTTCCACCCAAGCATTATAACTCTTTAATGGATAGATAAAGTCAACCATCAGAGTAGTAGAAGTGAAAATACATTTGGAGTCCATATTCTGAAATTAGCATGACCTTCTACAAAGTTATTGGACGCAGAATTAAAGTAGGGATGAAAATTTATAGAAAATTCACCCCCTCTTAAGTGATTCACTGTAACTAACATCTCTCTGGAAAAAAAAAAAGAAAAAAGAAAAAGAGACTTTCATTTATTAAAATGAGGTTCGAAAGGCTCTTCATGTTGATCCCTCATAAGTGGCAAACCTGCCGGAACTTTCTTTTTGGCTATGTTTGGATGGCACGTTGAAGGGAGTGTTGAAGGCAAAAGAGTGCAGTGGCGGAAAAGCAAACGATCAACAGTGAAAAAACGCAGATGTGATCTGTTTGGATTATACGTTGCGTCTGCTGGGATTTTTCAAAAACCCTCAACACTGCTGGACTTTTTGAACGCTCCAAAATGGAGCTTATCTTGTAACGCACCGAGCAGAAAGAAAGTAGAAAGGAACAAAAATATTATATATGTAAAATGCAAATCGAGAAGAAGCATAAAAGATTCAGAAAAAAGGGAGGGCAAATCGGAGTTCCTTCTGTCCTCACTCTGATTTTCGTCGACGGAAGTTTGAAGAAGAAGAACGAAATCTCTCTTTGATTCTCGCCAAGTCGCTCTGGTTCATATTGATGAAGAAGGAAAGGTGCACAATGGTGAAGATGACGATGAATAGTGTGGCTGCCTCCACACGCTTCAAACCGAACCCATATCGCTTTAGGTCAACATTTCTTGGTCCTCATAGCAAAACGTGTCACCTGGGTTAGTGAAAAATAAGTGATGGTCAAATAAATAAATTAAAAAATGCAACAAAAGATATTAAATTAACATAAAGTTAAAATTAATTTTTTAATAATCATGTAACTTTTTTCTCAAATTAAAATTGAAATTAAAATTTTTATTATCCTAATATTAATTCTATCTTATATTTAGGTTCGGTTGGAGTATTTAATAAAATTCATGCCTTTTTTAGTCATTTTTTTTATCTCAACTGACTTTTGAAATAATAATCCAAACACTTCTCAGTTTAGAAAAAAGTCACTTCTGTAAAAGTCAAATGGACAATCCAAACACAAATCATTATCTATAACTTGACTTTTTTCCTACCGGAGCTTTTTTTAAGTCAGATGGCTTTTAAGCCACCGTTTCTACCGCCAACCCAAACAGGCCCTATATAGTTGCACAAACAATGAACAAAATCATTTAAACGGTTAATTTACAAATTTTTTCAACCTTCATGGCTTCTAAAATTCTTATTTCCAATGTCATTTTTCTCACTTCTTTCTTCCTTTCCTTGTTTATCCCAAATTCTTATTCCTCTCTGTTATGGATTCAAATAATAGGCCACACACTGTTATGGATTCAAATAATAGGGCCAACTAAGGTGTGGCCCAACAAGAGGCAACCAATATTGTACAGATGTGATGGCACAACATTTGGGCTTGGAGGAACAAGAGGCCCAAGAGTCCAAACCCTAACCCTAAGGTACCCTCTATAAATAGATGGCAAACCCTAAGGTACACACATTCTAAGCTCTCTCTCATCTACAATTCTGCCTACACTGTGCACACACCCCACCCCCTTGGTTGTGTACAGTGATCTTCTATTCTCAAAGGTATCTCTTCCATAGATACCTAAGAGGGAGCTATTCGATCCAAGATAAACATACTAGCCCAACTAGGGCTAGACATCTGTGTTCTTATGACAGAACATTGGCGCCGTCCGTGGGGAACGTTAAAATTGGATTCCTGTGACCAACATGGTTCAACCAAGAAGCGGTAATTTTCAGAAATTTGAATTCCGCCACCAAAAATGGTGAATACGAGAGGATAAGAAGGGTTTTGTAAAAAACCCAGAAGAAATTCGTTCCCATAAGTTTGAACCCGTTAGATCCTTCTTGTGGATCAAATCATTCCAGGTTAATCGATTGGTGAGGTCGCTGAACACTTCGCTTCACGTTTTGATCTAGAGCAAAAAAATACGGTTGGGTTTACTCGATATTTAGAAGCTGCAAAACCAAGTTTGGCAAAATATCTAAAACCTCTGGAGGGCTGCTCCCAGTATGGCCGTCCGATTGTTTTAGTGAAGTCAATGGTGCGGGGTGATACGAATGTGGCTTGGAGGGGAGCTTACAAGCGTGAAGAAAACCGGATGCCTCAATCATCTAAACCAATGTCAAAATATAGGCCGGAGTGAATTGTCAATTCTATCCAATTCTATCCGAGTTTCAAAGAATATAAGGCAAGAACCAAGTTGGTTATTAATTCCATCCGACTTGCAAGTGTGAAGCCGTCTGAGCCTGTGCCGAGATACCTCCAATGGTTGAACCAGGCTACAATGCCGGGATTCCGAGAGGCCAAGGTGTAGAGTTCTGAGAAAGGTTGATTCAAAGAATGCCGGATGTAGATCCTTAAACCAATCTCGCAAGACATACACTCTGAGGAGTCTGAGATTTTTTGGCAAGATCGCGATCACGACAGATGCCGCTATCATCCTGTCAAACTTTCCTATCTCGGCCTAAGCTTTTGCAAGGTCTTTCTAGAGACCACCCACCAGCTAAGGAATATTCATTTACAAAGTCAAGTCAATCAATTGCAGATTGAAACTCTCAGCGTAAAGGCAATGCCTACAAACTCCGGCAAGCAGTGACCGGAGTCCACTTCATGAAGAGGTGCTAAGATTGGAGTAGCTAAGGTATGAGATGCCGGGGAGTTTATCCTGAAGTGGCCGAGATACGGGTCCCACTCTATTATGAAAACACTAATTGACCAGGACTAGAGAAGCCGAGACGCTGAGGTGCCGAGGTGTGGAATTCGGCAAAACGTGTATGCCTAGATAGCCTGAATGCCGAGGTGATGAGGGATTCCCCGTGGGAGTGCATGTCCGAGATACACACCGGGGTGAAGAGTTAAAAATTTGAAGCCGAACAAATCTCTTTTATGTATTTAAAGGCATTCTTGCAGTTGTTCTTCATCATCTATTAAAAGAACTCCCGAGTGAAGCTGAGTGAAAGGAGGTGTCCGTATGACATTTCCAAAGCTATCATTAACAGTGGGTGTGCATATATGGGATATTGTGCCGAGGGCCCCCATGCGTGTGCACGTCCAAGATCCTATGCCGAGTTGCACCGTGTTTGTGCATATCACAGATATTGTGCCGAGATTCCTTGGTGTAACTAACGAGATGCTGAGAGGTCGAGATGTTCGAGGAAGGGTTGATGCCGAGATTAAAATCTGAAAGTGTCCTGGCCAAAATCCGATAAGCGTACTGAAACAAAGAACAATAGAAAGATAGTGCATATTTTCTGATAGATTTTCTACAGGAATTATTGCTTTAAATCTTAATTCCCATATTTTCCTTCTTGAATTGACAAACCAACGCAAGAAAGTGGTGGTGGAGAAAATAAGCAATATCGCAGCTATTAGTGATGCTTTATGACTCCTGAGTCACCACGATCTTCGGGGTCAAACGACAGACCCGCTGATGCCGTGGAAACAATAGTCAAAATGGAGAGTAAATTTGTATTTTCCTGTGTTACGTGGTGTTTATTGTGAAAAATGAGGGTGAAGATGATACTCTTCAAGAGCCTCTTGTGAAAATAAATACTCACTGACGCGTTTGTTCAAATACCACAATGGCAAAGTGACGTTTAAGAATGAGGGATATGTGCTGGTGGCTATATTTCTTGTTGCCAAGTTTATATTGTTGGAAATTAAAGATATGGAAAGATGAAAAACAATACTTCTATTATAATCTCAAATACAATACACTTTTGTTGATGTCTCACACTCTTCTATTTTTTTCACACATAACTCTCAAAAATAATTTTCTCACTTCTTTCTCAAAGTGCTTCGGCACTTGATTTTTTTTCCCTCTCTATCTCTCTTTTCTATGCTTTTTCGGATACACACACACATCTATTGCATTGTTGAAACACATACATATATATAGGGTAAGAGGACCGACTCATCCTTGTAGCTTAATACGTACGTGTATTTTTTTTTTAATCTAGCCACTATATTTGACTTCGTGCACCTCCTAAGTTGCAATTTGTTTAATTCATTTACAGCTCATCAGCAATATCCTCTGCTCCATTTGTAGCCGCCATTTTTGACTTTGTTTCAACATGTAGCCTTGCCTCTTGTCTACCCGTATGACACCTTATACTTCAATGTGACACCTCGTGCTTTTATTTGACACATTATACTTCCACTAATCCATTTAGTTTGATTACTCATATCTTCACAACGTCTCCAGCTTTGACAGCTAATGCATGCTTTATGAATATTAAATCTGGCGGTGAACATTAAATGGAAGAAACACAAAAATTGAGTTTGATTTCTATCACTCCCCCTCAAACTCGATTTTTCATACCAATCATATGTTTGAACTTGTTGAATGTATCCACCTTCAATGGCTTTGTAAAGATATCTGCTAGTTGTTCTTCAGTTTTGCAGTAGATTAACTCCACAACTTTATTCTTGACTTGCTCCCGAATGAAATGATATTTGGTGTCAATGTGTTTTCTCCGATTATGAGAGACTGGATTCTTTGCTAGTGAAATTGTTGACTTGTTGTCCACATGTATGGTGATTGAACCTTCTTGCTCATAATGTAACTCTTTCAAAATATTCTTTAGCCATATTGCTTACATGTGCACGCTGCAGCGGCTATGTATTCAGCTTCACATGATGAAAGAGCAACTGTTTGTTGTTTCTTTGATGACCATGAAAATATTGCCGAGCCAATATGAAATGCATATCCCGAATTACTATTTCGATCATCTATGTCTCCACCATAATCACTATCTGAATAGCCAATTAACTTTGAATCTTGAGAATATGTATAGAACAGTCCATGATTGATAGTTCCTTTGATGTATCTCAAAATTCTCTTTACTGCGCGGAAATGATCTTGCTTTGGCCGCTCCATGTATCTGCTAATTAAACCAACTGCATACATAATATCTGGTCTAGTGAAAGTTAAGTATCTCAAGCTTCCGACCAAGCTTTTGTATAGTGTTGGATTTACGGGTTTTCTTGTTGAATGAACTGTCAACTTCGTTCCTTTCTCTATCGGTGTTGACATAGGCTTGCAATCTTTCATTCTGAACCTGCTCAATATCTCTTGTGCATATTTCTTTTGTGACATAAATATTCCTTCCTCCCTTTGTTCCACCTCAACTCCAAGGAAATAAGACATCTCTCCAATATCTGTCATTTCAAATTCTCTAGTCATAGCTTTCTTAAATTCGACAAACATACCTGGATTATTTCCTGTGAAGATCATATCATCCACATATACACATACGATCATTATATCTCCATCTTCATTCCTTTTTGTGTATAAAGCATGCTCGTATGGGCTCTTCACAAATCCATTCTTCTGAAAGTATTCATTTATTCTCGTGTTCCATGCTCTTGGAGCTTGCTCCAATCCGCATAGTGCCTTCTTCAACCGGTAAACTTTGTCTTCTTCTCCTTTTATTACGTATCCTGGTGGCTGTTCAATATAGACTTCTTCTTCTAAGTAGCCATTAAGGAAGGCTGACTTTACATCCATCTGGTATATCTTCCATTTGTTTTGCGCTGAAATTGCTGTGAGAAGTCTGATAGTGTTAATCCTTGCAACTGGTGCAAAAACTTCTTCATAATCAATCCCGTATTTCTGCTTGTAGCCTTTAGCCACTAATCTCGCCTTGTGCTTCTCCACCTTTCCTTCTTTGTTGGTCTTTGTCTTGTACACCCACTTAACTCCAATGGGCTTATGCTCCTTAGGCATAGTTGTGAGCTCCCACGTGTCATTCCTTTTAATTACGGCGATTTCATCGTTCATAGCTTTCTTCCACTTTTCATCATTTGCTGCTTCTTCATATGTCACCGAATCACATTCTGCCACCAAGCAAAATAATGAATAATCAAGTGTCGTTTGTACTGGATCTGTAGCATCATAGATATCACTTAAGCTCCTCGTTTTTGCTGTTACTCCCCGAATTTCTCGCTACGCCACGCTTCTTTGTTGATGGTGTAGATACGAAGTTGTTGGATTAGGACTTGGTGGAGGAGATTGATCGTTATCTACTTCAACTATTTGGTCTTTTGATTCGACATCATCCTTAAAGAATAAACCTTCTACTCTTTTCTCTTCATCACTCCATTTCCAGAAGTCTGCTTCATCGAACAACTCTACGTCTCTTGAGATGACTACTTTCTTGGTTAGAGGATTATACAATCTGTAGGCTTTACTCCGCTGCTCGTAGCCAATGAAAATGCACTTTTCTCCTTTGTCATCTAACTTCTTCCTCTTTTGGAATATGAGCATATGCTATGCAACTAAAGATTCTTAGATGGCTAACCTCGGCTTCCTACCACTCCATGCTTCATCCGGAGTTTTGAACTTGACACTTTTTGTTGGACAACGATTTAATAGATAAGCAGCACACTGAACAGCTTCGGCCCAAAATGTTCTCGGCATATGTTTTCTTTTAAGCATGCTTCTTGCCATATCAAGAATTGTACGATTCTTTCTTTCTGCAATTCCGTTTTGTTGTGGCGTGTAGGAAGCTGTCAGCTGATGAATTATTCCATGGTCTCGGCAAAATACTTCAAATAATCTGGAAGTGTATTCTCCTCCCCTATCTGTTCTGAGCACCTTTAAATACTGACCACTTTGCTTTTCTGCCATGGCCTTGAACTCCTTGAATTTATCAAGAGCTTCGGACTTTTCTTTGAGGATGTACACCCAAGCTTTTCTACTGAAATCATCAATGAATGTGATATAATACATGTTTCCTCCAAGTGAAGGAATGTCAAATGGACCAGCTATATCTGAGTGAACTAGTTGCAGTGGTCTTTTTGCTCTCCATGACTTGCCAACTTCAAATCTTTGTCTATGTTGCTTTCCTCGCATGCATCCTTCACATAGTTGATCTGGATGATCTATCATTGGCAATCCAGTCACCATCTTCGCTTTTGATAACAGCTTCAGGCCAGTGAAACCGAGATGACCAAATCTGAGATGCCACAACCATGAACTATCTTCAATTGTAGACTTCATGCATTTGATTCCATTTGTCTGTATATCTAACTTGAATAGACGATTGCTTGTCATTTCAGCTTTCGCTATCAATTCTCCTTTCTGATTTTTCATGGTGAGAGATCTATCTTTTAAATGAATGTCATATCCCTTCTCCAATAGTTGACCAATACTGGGGAGATTGCTCTTCAAAGATGGTATATAATAGACATCTGTAATGTATCCTCTATCTCCATTCTTTGTAAATATCATAATATTACCTTTTCCTTTAACTGCAGTTTTTGTGTGATCACCGAATGTGACTTCTCCTTGGATTCCTTCAGTCAACTCGTGAACAACTCCTTTCGCCACACATATGATTGCTTGCTCCAGTATCAAGGTACCAAACATTTTTTCAAGTATCTTTTTCACCTTGGTTCATCAAGTTGTACTACATTTGCTGTGTAATGACTTCTCCCCTCAACTTTAGCAGCATCTCTGCACTCATAACTAAGATGACCAAATCTATTGCAATTATAACATTGCAATTGGGATTTATCACTTCGTTGTTGATATTTGCCTCCTCCTCTGGACAAGAATCCTCGACCTCGGCTTTGGCCACGACCTCGATTATATGATCCTTGACCACGTTCATATTCTACTGTGTAAGTTTCAAATCTTCCATTTGATCGGCCATATCCACTACGTCCACCACGACCACCTCGAGCATTGAAGCCACCTCGGGTGTTATATCCACCTCTATATCCACCACGATTTCCTCTGCCACGTACATAGCCGTCGTACGACTTGATTTTCATTTAACGATAATTTGGTCTGCAAAGCTTGCTCCAAATTGCTAGAGCCTTCATTTAAATTCATTCTTTGCTCGTGAGCTTGAAGAGAACCCACAAGCTCATCAATGGACATAACTGACAAGTCTTTGGCTTCTTCAATGGCAGTGACAATGTAATCAAACTTTCTTGTTAATGACCGTAGAATTTTCTCTATTATTCGACATCTTCTAAAGTCTCCCTATTTCTTTTCATTTCTTTAGCCACCTTCTGCACCCGTGAGACATAATCTGTAACTGGCTCCGTATTCTGCATTTTTAGATTCTCAAATTCAGCTCGGAGTGAATACAGTCGTACCCTCTTGGCTTTATCTACACCTTCACAAGATTTTTGTAAAATCTCCCATGCATTTTTGGAAGTTTTTGCATCTGATATTTTTTCAAAGGTTGATTCATCAACACCTTGAAAAATCAAGAATAGAGCTTTCTTGTCCTTCTTCCGAGACTCCTTAAGCGTCTTTCTCGAGCGTCTCATCAAAGCCGCAGTCAAATGCTGCATTGGCGGGCTCTGTGTATCCATCCTCAACAAGGTCCCATATATCTTGGGAACCTAGTAACGTCTTCATTTGAATACTCCAGTTTCCATAATTGCCTTTTGACAATTTAGGAATTCGTGGTTGCACCATCTCTGCCATTTTTATCGGCCTGGCTCTGATACCACTTGTTGGAAATTAAAGATATGGAAAGATGAAAAACAATACTTCTATTATAATCTCAAATACAATACAATTTTGTTGATGTCTTACACTCTTCTATTTTTTTCACACACAACTCTCAAAAATAATTTTCTCACTTCTTTCTCAAAGTGCTTCGGCACTTGATTTTTTTTCCCTCTCTATCTCTCTTTTCTATGCTTTTTCGGATACACACACATCTGTTGCATTGTTGAAACACACATATATATATAGGGTAAGAGGACCGACTCATCCTTGTAGCTTAATACGTACGTGTAGTTTTTTTTTTTTTAATCTAGCCACTATACTTGACTTCGTGCACCTCCTAAGTTGCAATTTGTTTAATTCATTTACAGCTCATCAGCAATATCCTCTGCTCCATTTGTAGCTGCCATTTTTGACTTTGTTTCAACATGTAGCCTTGCCTCTTATCTACCCGTATGACACCTTATACTTCAATGTGACACCTCATGCTTTTATTTGACACATTATACTTCCATGAATCCATTTAGTTTGATTACTCATATCTTCACAACGTGTCCAGCTTTGACAGCTAATGCATGCTTTATGAATATTAAATCTGGCGGTGAACATTAAATGGAAGAAACACAAAAATTGAGTTTGATTTCTGTCATATATAATGCCTGTCAGAGAGGCACTGCTTCTTCATGCTGCAAAAATTAGAGTTAGGGTTCAAGCACCGCTGGTGATGACGATCTATGCTAAAAGTTTGATCCTTTCATGTCACTCCAAATCAAATTAACCAACTGGGGAAAAAGATGATAGATCTCAGTCAGAAGGAACTTGGTAAACTCAACGGAGTGTCTGCTAAACAAAAGTAAATCATTGAAGACCAGACATCATCCTGGTCTCAAGTAAAACAGGTTTTTCTTGTGTTTTCCAGTATAATATATATATCAGTCAAAAATTTGGATCCTTTTTCCAGAAAGCAATGCATGCATAGGTTTCAAAGTATCTGACACCTATTTGAAAATAATGCACATTATTCATTTCAAAACGATTATTGGGTCCTAGTTTTCTAGCTCGTAGACTTATTTGAGTAATTATGGAGTATGAACGTGTGGAAGTCTAGTCAAAGACTGCTAAGGCGTGCACCACATGAACCATTTCGGATCCTAGTCGATAAATGGGTGTTTATTTGCCCATTTACCATTCATCTGATTGGATATATTCTTCTTCTAATGTGTGAACTCAAGACAAAGCCTCTTTTAGCAAAGACTTGCTTAATTAATGGAGATAATTCTCTGGCGCAATGTATATGAAGTGTTGTGATTTGGAATGCAATGATGGTGGAATTCCTTTTGATTTGTCAGTGGCTAAATGGAAAGGATGTGCTCTTGTGGTGGATTATTGTTCTTATGTCACTTTGTTCGATCTTGAAGTTATCATTTGTTTTGGAACAAGTTCAACACTTACTGGAAATCTTGTTGGCAATTCCTCAACATTAACGAAAAATTGCTATTAACATTTTTATGTTAATAATTTATAGAAAGATGACAATTTGCATTGTGGAGCTTGGCCAAGTATTTTCTTGCAATTATTAAAAGCTGTAGAAGCTGAGAGAGAATTTTTTGAAGGATGCAATATTCAAGGCACTTTTGCTCAGATGCATTTAAAAGAAAGAACTCTCGGGAGCGTGATTTATTGGCCTTTGTATCGAAGCCTTTAATTTATGATCGAGGTTTCTTATGTGCATCATAGGACCTCGTTATTTGTCAAAGTTATTGCAAATCTTCATTATTTTGTTCCCAACATAGGTGAAGGTCAGGAGAGAAATCTTTTTGTCCTCAAAGTCCAAGAATACTTGCAACAGGACCTATGTAGCTTGCTGCCTGGATTTTCTTTTGTTTCAGATTCTCCGAAAGCTTCCGCTGCTTGCAAGAATCTCCCTTCATCTCGCTGAAATATTCATCATTTAATATGTGAAACACAAGTCATTGTTTTAATGATCGGGCTTTGTTTATTCAAATGTCTAGATTATTCTATCCTTCTTTTTCGGCTGGAGATCCTTCACAAATACTTGAGCAAATTCTAATTTTTGCTTTGGAAGAAAGGGATTGCTTGAGCTCCACAAGTGGCTCCAAAGACATTTTCCAACCGGGGTATCTTTTAATCAAGAAAAGCATTTGGAGATTGATGAACGTATCTCAATGCGGTAATTTCTTGTTATTATCTTTTTGTCAAATCACATTCTCCTATAATTTCTTAGAGATTGCATACATAGCTATGCTTGATATGTTGAAATTAAGAGCATCACCATATGGGCTTGAATATTTGATTCCGAGAGCGTTTATCCAATGTGATGTTGTTCGTTTTTGACAAAGACTCTATTATAGTGAATGCCAAAGGCTCCTTCAAAGCATGTCTTCCACCTTATCGCTGATAAACTAAATTTTGGAACCATGTGTATGTGGTTACTGTTGAACCCTCTTAGCACATTGAGGTATTCAATGTTTTGGTGTTGCAAGACTTCAATTTCAATGGTTAAATTAAAGCCTATGACTTTGATACATTTTCTCGTTGACAAAGACGCTGGAAGAACAAACTATTTATTTAAGGAGCTTGATGAGTCCCAAAAATCAAGTCTAACTCTTGGTGACAACAAGCATCTTCAAGTTGAAAGTGAAGGTACTATTAGCATTGTTATAAGTCAAGATAATGCTAAAATGGTACATGATGTAATGCATGCTCCTACTTTATCTTATAATCATTAGTGTTGGATAATAAATGCTTAGTGGCTTTTCGACTCTGCTCAATGATAACTGCCGCACTAGTAGAGATAAAAAATCTAGGCAAGTTATTGCTAGAATTCCTATGTCCAAAAATATGTTGTTTTCATTGGATATTTCATTGCTTGAAAAGTATATGCTTGGGGAAGGCGGACCCCGGTTATAACTGAATCTAGTTTAAATCTGGGCTCCGTGTGCAAAGGCAATGCCACCAAATCCATAAACATGTAGGAACCCGAGATACATAAACCCGTTCCCAAAATCATGTCAAAGCTAAACATGTAGGAACCTGAGGTGCATAAACCCGTTTTCGAAAATCATGTATAAAATAAACATGTATGAATTCTGGTACACAAACCAGTTTTCGAAAATCATGTACAAGTTAAACATGTAGGAATCTGAGGTATATAAATCTGTTTTCGAAAATCATGTAAAGGTTAAAATGTGTTTCCTTTGGAACACGGTAAAGACGATGATTTCGGTAAGTCACTCAAAGGCGGTTGATAGCCTATGGGTGGTCCTGCCCATATTCTCGCGCAACAAATTTCGACTGCCCAAGCCATCAAATAAAACTCGAACGAGTTTCAAAGGCGGAACCCGATTACACCGACTACGCTTAAAATCTAAGTTCCGTATGAAATGAACCCTTACGACAGGGACGAAGGCGACCCGATTACACCGAATCTGTTAAAATTCGGCCGTTTGGAGAAACCAATTCAAACATGTGTCCTTTGGAACTTGATAAAACCGAAAGGTTAAAACTTGTGTCCATTGGAACGCGATAAAGATGAAAGAGCAGTCAAAACATTTTCCAAGTTTTGCAGGAAACAAAGTTGAAGGCGGATATGGTTATACCGAATCTAGTTAAAATGTAGGCTCCGTATGCAGACCCACATGGTAAAGAAACCAGTTTACCAAAATCATGTCAAGTTTAAATACATGCATGAATCTGAGGCCCCAAACCCGTTTTCATGAATCATGTCAAGTTTAACTTCTAATCCGGATTAGGGGGCAATTAATTTTAATGTCAACCCGGATTGGGGGGTGATTAATTTTGATGTCAACCCAGATTGGGGGGCGATTCATTTTAATGACAACCCATATTGGGATGCAAGTTCAAAAATGGATATACATGCCGATGTAGAATTCATGGTCAGGAAACCCGTTTTTGAAAAATTTTGAAGGCGGATCCGGTTAACTGAATCTAGTTAACATCTGAGATCCGCATAAAGTTTTGAAGATGCACTGATTTAAACTGAATCTAGTTTAAATCTGGGATCCGAGTAAATTTTTGAAGTCGGACCCGGTTAACTGAATCTAGTTAACATTCGGGATCCGCATCAAGTTTTGAAGTCGGACTCGGTTAACTGAATCTAGTTAACATTTGGGATCCACGTCAAGTTTTGAAGTCGGACCTGGTTAATTGAATCTAGTTAACATTTGGGATCCGCGTCAAGTTTTGAAGTCGAACCCGCTTAACTCAATCTAGTTAACATTTGGGATCCATGTCAAGTTTTGAAGTCGGACCTGTTAGTTCTCTATGTGTTTTGATGATGAGTGACAATTGTAAACAAGCTAGGAGTTTTGTCTTAGTAAGTTGAAGAACTTACTGTCAAGACAAAACTCGAGTTTTGTTTTTAAAACTCGAGTTTTGGTCTTGGCAGAGAAATGGTCGATTTCAATGATCTGAGCAAAACTTGAGTTTTGAGAAGAAAACTCAAGTTTTGAAACCTACAGAGAGTACCTAGTTCTTCACTCAAGTCAAAACTTGAGTTTAGCATGTAAAACTCGAGTTTTGACAGAACAAAGACTTTTAAATTTTCAAACTCGGTCCTCGCGCCTTAACATCGAATTTGAATTATTCTGTTTTCACTAAGTAAAGCGAAAACTCGAGTTTTGAATTCAAAACTCGAGTTTTGGCCAACCCGAGAGCATTACAAGTTTTCAAAGTTTTCATGATAATACGAAAACCCGAGTTTTGATTTCAAAACTCGAGTTTTGTTCAAACAGAGAACAACTCACTTTACTAAGTGTTTGAAAACTCAAGTTTTGTTTTGAAACTCAAATTTTGGAGTTTTGGACTACAACATATATTTTTCATTAACAAATTCAAAACTCGAGTTTGGTTTTGGAAACTCGAGTTTTGAGATTCACTTAAACTTTGGTCCAAAAGCTCAAAACACGACCTTGCTCTCGGAAGATGAAAACTCGAGTTTAGGTTTTGAAACTCAAGTTTAGACTTAAGTGCACGCTTGCAAACTCGAGTTTTGATTAACAAACTCGAGTTTCTAACGCTGATTTTGAAATTCGATTTCTATGATTTTGCAAAGTATTCTTGTTTGATCCTAATACTTTCCAGGAATATTCTCTCTATACCTAGCTATGTTTAATGACCTTATTAGTGAGTCTCGTGTAATTTAGAGAATGATTTTGGAGTGATAAAGCAAAAAGCAAAAAGTGGTTCGTAACATTAAATGCTCGTACAGAGAGTTGCATTACTTTGGCTAATCCATCTGCACACGGCTGCAAAGCATTAAAGAATGTTTTCTACAACAAGCAACTGTGTTTCCAACGGATTAATTTGCAGAAGGTCAACACAGACTACTTGGCCAGCTGGATTAAGCTGAGATTAGAGAGAGAAGAAGCCAAAATCCACTTCCTAACCTTGGCAGAATTTCTCCAACGGATCTGTTGGGATAGCAACGGTCATCTAATGATCTCTGAGTATAAATAGGACTGCATTCAAGTCTTCCCAACAACTACAACAACTGAAAACACACAAGCATTCAAGTTTCTCAACTACCTTTCAGCCACTCACTTGTATTCGTCTTTTGACATTATAAGCTTCAAAGTTTATTATTATCCACTCTTAGAGAGAGTTTTTATCTCAGAATCATTTATTGAAAAGAATCACAAGTAAAGGGGACTTGGTGATTTGGGAGTTCATTGATTACAACTTGTAAGGAGGAGTGAGTTCTAGAGAGAGAACTACTCTTTGAGTACAGAGTGTGTAATCCTTGTGATAGTGGAAAATCCCAGTGAGTCTGGGGACTGGATGTAGGTCAAGTTGTTAAGACCGAACCAGTATAAATCTCTGTGTTCAGTTGTTCTTTCCTTTACTGTTCATCTCCTCGTTTTTGTTGTCTAAAAACAGAGTTACTTTCAAAAGTTTTTAAAATACCCAATTCACCCCCCTCTTGGGTATATAGCTCCACTTTCAGGACCCGGTTAACTGAATCTAGTTAACGTTTGGGATCCGCATAAAGTCTTGAAGGAGGACCCGATTTGAACTGGATCTAGTTTAAATCTGGGGTCCATGTGAATTTTTAAAAGGCGGACCTGATTTTAATTGAATCTCGTTAAATCAAGGATCCGTGTAAAATTAAGGAGGAGCACCCGATTTAAATTGAATCTGTTTAAATTAGGGATCCCTGTAAAATGAACAAGGCGGACCCGATTTAAACTGAATCTGGTTTAAATATAGGCTCCGCATAAATTCTAGAAGGCGAACCTCGATTAAACTGAATCTAGTTTAAATCAGGGATCCGTGTAACGTTAAGAAGGCAGACTTGATTTAGCTGAATCTAGTTTAAATTCAGGCTTTGTATAAATTCTTGAAGACGAACCCGGTTAAAGTCCGGATTCGTGATAATTTTTGAAGGCGGATTATAGTCAAAATCCGAGCTTCTGTGTAAAGTTAAAATCTAAGTTCTGTGTGAAAAGCCAAGTTAAACTATCAATCCATCCCTATGACTCGAGACCGAACCACCGTGCTTTGGGGGCAATGAGTTGTTAGTGGAAATGCATATTATCAATGACCGGGGTTAATGAAAACCAAAACGGAAATCAAACTCGGACAAGTGTTCGAAATGAGCAAGTTGAACGATTTGTATAAACCGTAAGTATTTTTCATTGACTATGATTTGCTTACATATTATTAAGTGCAGGAATATAGACCGAGTAATTATCCTGGACAAATTGCTACAAAAGCAAGCAAGGGACCTTATCTCATCTCAAACAACCCGGATAAGCTGTATATACCTCGGCCAAATCCGTGTTCCACAATCAAACAACTAATGCATCCCGGCAGCTCAGAGACCTGAACTACTAGGCTGGGGGGCAACTGTTATGGATTCAAATAATAGGTCCAACTAAGGTGTGGCCCAACAGGAGGCAACCAATATTGCACAGATGTGATGGCACAACATTTGGGCTTGGAGGAACAAGAGGCCCAAGAGTCCAAACCCTAACCCTAAGGTACCTCTATAAATAGATGGTAAACCCTAAGGTACACACATTCTAAGCTTTCTCTCATCTACAATTTTGCCTACACTGTGCACACACCCCACCCCCATTGGTTGTGTACAGTGATCTTCTATTCTCAAAGGTATCTCTTCCATAGATACCTAAGAGGGAGCTATTCGATCCAAGATAAAAATACTAGCCCACCTAGGGCTAGACATCTGTGTTCTTATGACAAAACACTCTCCAATTATTGTGAGTGCAGCAACTCATTTTACCGACAATGATCTTATAGAGTTTGCTCTCAATTTGGAATACTTGGAGGCTGAGTTCTTTCTCATTGGATCTTTGGGCTATGGGCTGGATGTGGTTAGCCCCGATCTAGCCCAAAGAGGCCCATCACCTATTGGTGGCAGATCGGCCCAACTTGATCCTCTCACCAAAGATATTATTTTCCAATTCGGTTTGCAGTAAGTGGGACATTTGAGGTGAGGTGGTTTCTACTTTGTACAACAGTTGTTTCTTCCTTCTATCCAATGTATTCTAAAATGTACAATTATATATAATAATTATATATTACTATTAAATTTTTGTTTATTTAAGCATTATTATTTTTTCCTTACAATGCCTACGGGTGAATATAGTCTATACATATAAGATTAAAATTCAGATCATTGTTTTTAACAATTTACACATAATTTCTTTCTCTTTTTTTAAGAGAGAGAGAGAGAGAACATTTATTTGCAAGTCTCAATAGTTTCCCTCATTTTTAATCAAATTCATGTGGCTTTTTTTCTTTTATCAATTTCTTATAGTTTTACTTGATTTTTCATTAGGTCCTTGTAGACTTGTAGTTCTTTTTATTAGCTATATGAAATAAGGACATGATAAAAAATATCATGAGGGCTTGATGGAAAATATAAAAACATGATAAAAAGGAAATAGCAACAGGGACCTGATTTAAAATGAGATAAAACTATAGGGACTTACATATTAATTTTGTTATTATTTCTATATTAATTTATTGGATATACTCTATATGAACTGCTTTTTGAAAAGAAAAATTGATCTCCTGCACTTCATAAATTACATAGACATAACTATTTAATACTAATATACTATTCTTTTTTTAAGAAAATAAAATGTTTTTAAAGTTGAATTGGTTGTGATATTGCAGGGCAATAAAAAGCAAAGTGAAGGGGTTTCCAAGGCCATTACTAAATATAAGCAGAGAAGTGTTTGGCACCATAAGGAATAATGCTTTTGGAAAACCTCCCATGCTTATTTTCTATTTTGACGTTTTTGGTAGGTCTGGTGGCACTAGAGCTAGGAGTTGACATTTCGGACAGCCCAATATCAACAACTTCGACATGTCCACTCCTTGCAATATTCTTTCTCTTTGATGCAGCCATCACAGCACAGGAGTCACCATCTAAGATATGCTTATGTATCTCCATCGCCATCCTTTTCTTTGCTCATATTCTGTTCCAAAGTTATTGATGCAGATGACTCCAGTGGTGAAATATGGGAGGCAACATCAACAGAGGTTAGGAAAAGAAGGTTGAATATTAAAGTATTTATGATGCAGCTTGCCTACATTCTCATTGGTACTGGCACCAGAATAGGTGAAGTTCTTGACAATGTCCTTCTCGGGAGTAAAGTGCGAGACACCAATACTACCCGCCGGATATTCTATGTTGTTGTTCGTCACCCTCAACTTAACCACGATTATCCTGTTGGAATTTTAAGAGAAAATCCCATGGGTTATGAATAAGAAGAAGGATGAAAAGGAAGAGGAAAAAGGAAGAAGGAATGTGTGTGAGAGAATAGTCCCACATTGCTTAATTGGAGAGAAGTTGGAGGGTATATAAGCTCCAACTTGGCTCCTACTAATTGGGCCATTGGGCCAACCTACTTTTGTGGAGAGGTGAGGACTTAGGTGACCTTTGGTCCACCACACACACGCGCGCCGGCTCGGCTTGGTTCGGTCGCGCGCCGCCCAGTCCGTGCATGTGAAATAAAATATTAATTTTTTATTAAATCAGCATCTGCGTTTTGTGATCCGTTCGCTTTGTTCTGGTAAGTCAGTTCGTACTACGCACCAATTCGGCGTGAATAGACACGGGTCGCCTCTGTTCGCTTTGTTTTGGTGCATCTGTTTGCACAACGCACTAGTTCGCAGTAGCAAACAAGTCCATCTGATCGTGTTTTTTCAGAGTCTATAAATAGGGCGCCCTAGCCACAAATTAGATTACCTTTTTTCTGCACACACACACTCTCTCTCTGTATTCTGCATATACATTCTGTGCGTTCCGAAAGCAAACTCGTTGGATTCGCTTGGGCTTCAGACAGACAGAGCCATCTTTCTGGAGACGAACAATCCGCTCTATCCTGGGAGACGTACAATTGCTCAGATATCCTTCGGCATCTGTATTGAGGGAGCAAAATTGTCTTAAGGACACAACGAAAGTTGGGTCTTGGATTTCTGCATTGTTCATTCGAAATACGATAGTTTTATGAGTTCATTTTATAGTTTTCCATATCATACAGATTTGTTAAATGTTTTCTGTATGTTCTATTTAGTTAATACAGATTCTTGTTATGCTATTCTGTTTATTGTATATTCAATTTCTACCTACTCAATACATTAGAAACAACATATCCTCCCAACAGCTCTAGTTGTTAACTCTTTTGTGAAAGATGAAGATGTCCCTACCTAAAATTGGAAGAACATAATGATCAAAATCACAAATATCCTGTTATTAGTATTAATAAGTCTGAAAATCTTCAACACCTTTGTCTTAATCTCAGCTGCCGAACAACCTAAAAGCTCATATACATGTCAGTTGAACATTAGTATGGAACAATTTGCAGTTGAATCAAACACATAGTAATGAACTATGAACCTGTCAGAAATAACCATTCAAATGGTAATGTTAATCATTGATCAGAAAGTCAGCTGCCGAACAACCTAAAAGCTCATATACATGTCAGTTGAACATTAGTATGGAACAATTTGCAGTTGAATCAAACACATAGTAATGAACTATGAACCTGTCAGAAATAACCATTCAAATGGTAATGTTAATCATTGATCATAAAGTCATTAATCATTAACTCATAAAGTGATATGAAAACACGTTGTTAAAGAATGTTGAATACTGTTTGAACTTACTTGGGCTCTGTCTTAAGCACTTTGCTATGACATGACTTGCACATCAATTTAGGACCCTCATAGATTGGTTTTTTATCATATGGACATCCATCATAATACCAACCGTGTGTTGTCTCAAGCTTGGGATTCTTATCTTGGTAACAACTTCATATTCCTGTAGATCACGTCACGTAAACAAAAGTTAGTAAACTAAAAAAAAAAAACATGCGATTTGGATATATTGTACACAAACTGGAACAGTTAAAATGGAAATTATTTGCCTTTGATAACTTTGAAATTTCATGCAAAGGAATTCTAACAGGGAATGATAAGAGTGAGTCACTTGTAATCTCATGCGACACGGTAAAGGAGATTGTGTGAAAGCCTGACTTGCCTTAAGTAATGGTAGAACTATGTGTTGGCCAGCTGGCACTTGGTGTAACATCCCAAATTCTGAGATTTGAAAATTTGGAATATTGTATAGGAAATCAAACTATGAAATTTGGCCATATAATTGAAATTAATTATTTGGAGAATTAACACCTATTTTCCTTGACTTTTCGGGAAAAGAATAAATTTAAGGAAAAATAATAAGGGATAATTTGTGGCTTAAAATTCTCGGAATCAATATTATATGGCCTAATGGAATTAATCAGTGGGATTAAAGATTTATTTTGAGGATTTATTTGATAATCAAGTGTTAATTAAGAAGGGGTAAAATGATAATTTTACTACCCTAAACTTGCAAGTAAATGTGGGCAAATTCAAAGCCCAATTTGATGGGTTAAAAGGCCTATATATTCTCTCAAGGCCGATTGTATTTTGACCCAAAACCAATTCATCACATATTTGGCCAAAACAAAAAAAGAGAGAGATCAACAACATCATGCTTTCGGTCAAACACGAAAACGCAGAAGGATCTTGGCAGCAAGAGATCCACACAGTGCCATCCTTCTCGAACTCCACAACCCAAGTGCACCATACTCCCTCCCTCATTATAATCCCTCTAGCCTAGAAGAAATGAAGCAGAGACCAAAAGACATAGAGATCAGTGAAAAGAGAGTGTGAGAGACGGAGAAAATGAGAGTGTATGAGATGAAAGAAGAGAGTCCAAAATTCATACCATCATCTTTTGTTCTCACTCATTTGTCTCTGCATAAAAGCAGAAAGAAAGAAACAGAAACACGGTGAGAGAGGAAGAAAGAATCAGAACCGCAAGACATAGACTGAGAGATGTAATCGGAAGGAAGAAGGACGCAACATGCATGCAAGCTCGAGGAATCGGCCAAGGTGAGTTCCCTAACCCTTTTCCTTCTAGTTTCCATGGCTTTTACATGTTGGGTTTGCTGTTTGGGTAAAGAGAAAACCAAAGACACCTCTGTTTTTCATATCAAAAACAGGGCAAGCTTGTGTGCTTTTGTTGCAAAGGTAAACCTTTGAGTTTTTCCATAAAATTTTGGCAGTAAATATTATACATCTTAATATTTAAAACGAGCAAAAGAACAGCCAAAACGGAGATATAGATTGAGAGTTATGATTTTTCAAAGTTAGAGGTTGAAACTGGAAAACATCAATTTTCAGAACGGGGAAGATCAGTTTCGGGCTCCATTTTGAAATGGTACACGTCCGTGTTTTTCCATGAAATTTGGGCAGAAAATAGTAGACATCTTAAGCTTTAAAATGAGTAAAAGAACAACTAAAACAGATATGTAGATTGCGAGTTATGAGTTTTCAAAGTTGACCCATATGCATTGGAAAATGTCGACTCCACAACTGAGCATTCATTTTCGGGAATCATTTTGGAATGGGAAACCTTCAATTTTTTCTATGAAATTGTGTGTTCTAATATTACATATAATAATATTTTAAAAAAAGCTTTGGATCACCTTAAATGGAGGTCTATATCTTGAGATATGATTTTTGAAAGTTGGGTTATGGTTCTAGAAAGTTATCTGGATAATGTTCACATTTTTGAAATCTGGGAGTGATTGGAATGTGATAAGATGTTGAAACCAATTTTCCTAGAAACTATACGTAACAAGGAGTTCATAGGTTTTTGAACCACTTGATTTGGACACCTAGAACTTCATATATATATGAGTTTTTGAAGTAAACATTGAAATCTAGAATTCCAAACTGAATAGTAGAGAAAGATAACTATTTTGGGAATGATCTAGCGTGTTTTGGCTATTGGTATTATTTTTGTATGAACGTGACATGCTAAGGAACATTTAGCTTTTTGAAGCACATCATTTGGATTTTTTAGAATCAATTACAAATTGATGACTTCTCATTTTTAATAGATTTGAGAAATATTTTAATATATTTGGGGAGTCATCAATGCTAAATTAAAGGCATTTATTGGAGATTTTGATAAGATATCAATTTGGCACATTATTTAGGGGATTTTATTACAAATATCTCAATTTTAATTAAATAGAAATATTTAAGCTTATATAAAAGAATAAATAAATTATAATGATATAAGGTAGATAAAAAAGGAAAAAGAAAAAGAAAAAGAAAAAGGTTTAGGTTTTAATTTATTACTATTATTATTATAATATAATTTTTGTTTGCTTTTTCACAATCAGAGAGAAGCACAGGGAGCACGATTTGTAAGATTCATTGGATTCATTGCTTTGCACGGATTGAAGATTGGGCCCCACAAAATTGAATAGAATTGAAGATGATAATTTGAAGGCCCAAGGAAACATAGCCACGCATTCTGATTTCTAATTGTTTGGATTTGGAATGGATATGGCCCCACATATTACAAAGAATTGAAGACCTAATCTAAGACAAAAGGCGTATGCAATTGGGCCCACCAATTAAAACTGAAAACCTAAAGGAGCGAATGGAATAGAAAAGAATCAGGGGCGGCATATTTTGGGGAGAGCTTCATCGTCATTATTCTCGCTGGGAAAACAGAGCAGCAACAAGGAAAGGAAGAACAGAGCATCGCGAGTCCTTATATTCATCTCACCTTCCACACCATTGTCGCGCACGACATCCACGCCCTCATCACCATCATCACCGTGACCAACCATCATCCACCACCATCTATTCAACACCCAACCTTTGCTTCGGGATGATAGCACAATGAGTTGCGTTTTCTTCATAGATTAGACTTTGTTTTTATTATTTAGTTATAATTCATATTAATTTTAGTTACTTAATCTTAGTTAGCTTTATTTATTTAGTACTGGCCATCATTGAATATGAATTTGAGAATTAAGATTTACCTTGATAAAGGGGATTTTAATTAGGCTATGAGATTAAGTAATATGGGATTAGATTACGATTTAATTTGCGATTAGGATAGACATATACCTAATGGCCCCATATAATTGTTGAGGAGTGTGTTCGAGTTTTATTGCCTCTTAGGTAATTATGTTAGACATAACAAATTATACTTGAGAGAGGGTTGTAAGTGGACCGACAGGCACTTATGGCTAATTATACTCGAGATTAACAAAATTGATATTAAGGCTAATTAAATTAGTGAAATCAAGGTTTATGAAGCTCATAAGGGATTAGTAACTCTGGGTTGCTCATTTTATTATTTGTGGTAGTTTGTTTATTTTGATTTTTATTTTCTTTTTGGAAGTGGAGCTATATACCCAAGAGGGGGGTGAATTGGGTATTTTAAAAAATTTTGTAAGTTGCTCTGTTTTTAGACAACAAAAACAGAGATGAACAGAGTAAAGGGAAGAATAGCTGGACACAAAGATTTATACTGGTTCGGTCTTAACAACTTGACCTACATCCAGTCCCCAAACTCTCTGGGATTTTCCACTATCACAAAGATTACACACTCTGTACTCAAAGAATAGTTCTCTCTCTAGAACTCACTCCCCCTTACAAGTTGTAATCAATGAACTCCCAAATCACCAAGTCCCCTTAACTTGTGATTCTTTTCAATAAATGATTTACGAGATAAAAGCTCTCTAAGAGTGCATAATAATAAACACTCGAAGCTTATAATGTCAAAAGACAAAATACAAGTGAAAACAAAAGGTAGTTGAAGAACTTGAATGCTTGTTCGTTTTCGATGTAGTTGTTGTTGAGAAGAAATGAATGCAACTCTATTTATAGTCGATAGCATTAATAGACCGGTGCATTGATAATAAGACCATTGAAGATGATCTGCAAGAAGTTGTGAGCTACTTAGGTCTTCTTCACTTTCTAAAACTCACTTAATCCAGCTGGCTAGATGGTCAGAGTTGACTCTTTGCAAATTAATCCGTTGGAGAAGATGTTGCTTGTTGTAGAAATCATTCTTTAATGCTTTGCAACTGTGTGCAGATGGATTAACCAAAAGGATGCAAGTTTCTGGGTTGAGCATTTAATGTTCTCGACATCACTTTTGCTTTTGCTTTAAACCTTCGCAAACTTTCCTTAATCTATCTGAAACTCACTAAAAAGATGGTTAAACATATCTAGAACCAATAGAGATTAATTATGGAAAGCATTGAGATCAAACAAGAAGGCATAGCAAAATCGACACATTTGATTTTCAGGCAACGTTCAGAAACCTGGAGGCTTGTCCACAAACCTCGAGGTTTGGTCACTTAAGGTTGAAAACGATTTAAGACCAAAACCTCAAACCTGGAGGTTTATAATAAAACCTGGAGGTTTCTCATGATGCAACAAACAATGGTCTTTCTGGCTTACTCCAAACCTCGAGGTTTTCTCAGAAACCTCGAGGTTTCACATTGTAAGTGAAACCCAGCAGATACACGATGGAAGTAAACCTGGAGGTTTCTCAAGAAACCTGGAGGTTTTAGAATGAGTGAAAGTTCATTTGCTCTTCGGAACTCACAAACCTCGAGGTTTGTAGCAATACTCGAGGTTTTGTCCAAACTCCAAAGTTCTTTGTTTTGAGCCAAAACACAAACCCGGAGGTTTCGTGGAAACCTCGAGGTTTTCTATCATACGAAAACCATTAGCTCTTCGGGAAGTCGAAACCTCGAGGTTTCGTCAATACTCGAGGTTTTGACATTTAATTTCAAAACTTTCGCCTTTGGCGCCAAGGCATAACCTCGAGGTTTTGTTGTAAACCTCGAGGTTTCACAACTTGGTCCGAAACTCGAGTTTTTTCGGAAGTCCAAAACCTCGAGGTTTCTTAATAAACCTCAAGGTTTCACATAACTTTGTGAAACCAAGTTAAAACACAGAACCTTGAGGCTTCCTTTGTAAGGCCAAACCTCGAGGTTTGCTCTCACTCAGATTTTCCAACTTCTCGAGAGCAAATCCTCATTCTTTGTTCACAATTGTTGGCAATCATCAAAATCTTTTAGAGAACCAACACTTTTCCTTTAATTAAATTTAATTTGGTTTGCTCAACTTAAACAAAAGTGTAAAATTAATCCTTAACTGAAGTTTGTGATACAAAGTCCTCGTGGGAACGATACTTTTCTTATCACTTTATTACTTGATACGGCCCGTATACTTGCGGAGTTATAGGCTATAAAGTTTTTCCCTATCAAGTTTTTGGCGTCATTGTCGGGGACTTGTGTGCCACAACTGTCTCGGTTGGAATTGATTGAGCATTAGTAGTTTAAGTTTGAGTTCGTAAATATTTTATTTTATTTTATTTTTTTTAGCAAAAAAAGTTTAAAAAAATGGATTTCAATTGGCAACCAACTTGGTCTTAATATTGAGAAGGAGATGAATTCTTTGTCTTCTATACAAGATGGATTGAGTGCTATTTTAAATTCTTTGAATGATAGGCAACATAAAAGGAGTATAAATAATGGTTGTATCCATATGTTGATTCTTCTCAATATGTTTGCATGTCTTGTGCTTATTGTGGAGACAGTCCTTTATATGAGCATTGTCCGTATATTACAACTAGTCATTTTGTGGGGGATGATTTTGCTAGGAACCAAGCTTATTTTGATCATTCATTGTGTCCTAGTGAAAGTTTTAAGCAACAAAATTTTGAGGATCCATATGTCTATTGTTTTCTTGAAAATACCCCTCCTTTTTACTCTTATCCATATGTTGAAGAACACACCATTGAGTATAAGGAAAAATCTAATTTAGAAAGATTAATTGAGGAGTGTGCGGAAGCATCAGAGAGATCTAGTAGAGAGCAAAAGAAAATTGTCACTAGCATTGAGTCAAGTGTCCAAAATATTAAGTCAAGTGTTCAAAATATGGGGGTATATGCGAGTCAAATTGTTTCAACCCTTGAGACTATGAGGCAAGATAATTCCTTAAGCTTGATGATCACTTCTTATGCTGATAATGGTTATTGTGAGGAAGTTGAAGGTGTGGAATTACATGAGACTATGGATAATGTAGAAAGTGATTGTGAGCTTCAAAGTGATTTAGATGAGAATAATGGGTGTCTAGAAGAGATTCCAGCTGTGGAGCCTAAGGATTGTGATTTTGGTGATCAAATTGATGTAGATGTCCCAATTGTTGTTGTTCATAACTCTCCTATTGAATTATTGACTCTTACTGAGGAGAGTCAAGTTGATTTTATTGGATGCTCTAAATTTTTGGAACTGCCTATATCTATTTTCAAGGATATGCATGTGCTTAATTTGAATTCAGTGAATGATTGTAATCCAAGATTGTCTATGATTGAGGAATTACAAATCATTAACTTGAATGATCATTTTTGTGTTTGAAACCTTGCCGCTTGAAAAGGAATGAAGACAAGGTAATTATGATGTTTGATACTTATGATTAGTGGTTTGTTTTGAGAAGTCTGGCTGAAGACTTTAAACTTAGCGCTTCTTGGGAGGCAACCCAATGTATGATTTGATGCTTTATTTGATTTTGTAGGATTGTTGATAGCCCTTGATGATGTTTTCCACTTTGGTAGCAAGGATGCAAGCACAAATAATAGACAAATAGGGGAGTTTCCTTCTACTTTTCTTTGATTTGTTTTATCTCGATTGTTGATGATATATTGCTAGGGAATGAGTCTTGGTCTTAGTTGGATGTGCATGTGATGACCGTTTGTGATGATTATTGAGTGACCGTTAGCACTTGAGCTGTTTAATTGGTGAAAATTTGAAATCTCTGAAATTGGTGTTACCCTTACACTTATAGATGTTTTTCACTTCCGATGTTCTTCACTTCCATTACTTTTTTGTTACTTGTTCACATTGAGGACAATGTGACATTTAAGTGTGGGGGTGTGGGTATCCTGGATTTTCCATGACTTCTTGGATTTTACATGACTTTCCTTGTCCTCGATTTTCTTGAAAAAAAAAATCCTTTGGAAGTTCGAATTTTATTCGTGAGCATTGTCACAATTGGTTTGATTTGAACATTAAGAGGAGTGGATTTGATTAGAAATTGATTCCATATTCTTTGAATGTTAGTAAAGAGGTAAACTTTACTTTAGGATGTCAAAGAACTTGTAAGGAATTTGAGCCTTAAGTTTCATTTCTCTCAAGAGGAGTACACCTATTGTGATATCATCTCTAGAACTTGTCTTGAATCTCGTTTGAACTTTGAAATCCTTTTGCATGAACAAAGATGATCTAGGCATTCATTTCATAGCTAGTTCAGCCAAATGTCCATCCTTAGCACATGAAAATCTTTTGTTTACCCCATTTGAGCCTTTACTTCTTTTCGTTTTTACCAAAAAAAAAAAAAAAAGAAAAAAAAAAGAAATTTGCATAGAATAAATAGCCTTTTGTTTGAGATATGCAATTTTTATATCTTTTTCTTCCCATTCATTTTTTTTTTTTTTTTTTTTTACTTTTTACTTTTTTTTTACTTTAGTAAGTGCCAAGTGAACCGATTTAAAAGAGTGAAGGAGTTTGAAAGTCAACACTATAAGAGTATGTGTAGATAGTGAAAAGCAAATTTTTTTAAAAAAAAATTGTTGAGCTCAAAAGAATAAAGGTGGTGTATCTATAGTGTTAGTGAGTTTGTTTTCTTTTAGTGGGTATTCCTTCATTCTTCATCATGAATTTCATTAAATTACTTGGCACTAATTAAAGTATTCTCCCATACCATTTGATCATTTTCATTTCATTATCCTACCTTGATCATTAAAACCTTGAGAAAGTCCTTTTGATTTGAGTGTGCGATTGGATAATTTATATAGTGGAGATTGAGATGATAAACAAGCTTACGGTAGATAAGTTGCAATAGGTGAAATTGAGTTTAACATAAGCCCTTGAATATCTTGAGAAATGAGTGTAAACACTTGACCTGTGAGAGACATTCTATTGTGAGTTATCTTTGCCAAATTAATTACCTTGGTACTTGCATTTCTGAACGGTGGAAAAGATTTCTGAGAAAGTTTGAACTGACTTCAATTTTGTAATGCTTGCTTTAAAAATCTTGCTTCCATGGTTTTCTTGAATTTAATTGTTTTAGAATTTAAAATCTTGAGGACAAGATTTGATGCAGGTGTGGGGGTGTGATGACTTCTCATTTTTAATAGATTTGAGACATATTTTAATATATTTGGGGAGTCATCAATGCTAAATTAAAGGCATTTATTGGAGATTTTGATAAGATATCAATTTGGCACATTATTTAGGGGATTTTATTACAAATATCTCAATTTTAATTAAATAGAAATATTTAAGCTTATATAAAAGAATAAATAAATTATAATGATATAAGGTAGATAAAAAAGGAAAAAGAAAAAGAAAAAGAAAAAGGTTTAGGTTTTAATTATTACTATTATTATTATAATATAATTTTTGTTTGCTTTTTCACAATCGTAGAGAAGCTACGAGGGAGCATGATTTGTAAGATTCATTGGATTCATGGCTTTGCACGGATTGAAGATTGGGGCCCACAAAATTGAATAGAATTAGATGATAATTCGAAGGCCCAAGGAAGCACAGCCACGCACTCTGAATTCTGATTGTTTGGATTTGGAATGGATATGGCCCCACATATTGTAAAGACTTGAAGACCTAATCTAAGACAAAAGGCGTATGCAATTGGGCCCACCAATTAAAACTGAAAACCTAAAGGAGCGAATGGAATAGAAAAGAATCAGAGGCGGCATATTTTGGGGAGAGCTTCATCGTCATTATTCTCGCTGGGAAAACAGAGCAAAGAACAAGGAAACGAAGAACGAGCACCGCGAGTCCTTATCTTCATCTCACCTTCCACACCATTGTCGCCGGCAACCCTCGCCCTCATCACCATCGTCACCGGTGACCAACCATCATCCACCACCATCTATTCAACACCCGAACTTCAGGGAGTAGCACAACGAGTTGCGTTTTCTTCATGGATTGAGAAGAGAAGGAGGAATCGGAGGTACAAATAGGGGTGTTTGTCTTAACTGTATTCATTTGCCTTTGCTTCTATGATGATTTGACTTTGGAATTTTCTGTGCCATTCTGGATTTTTGTTAAAGCTATGTTAGGCTAATTTCTCTTTGCAACCTAGAGGACCTTTGAACTTATAGGTGTGGATTAGACTTTGTTTTTATTATTTAGTTGTAATTCATATTAATTTTAGTTACTTAATCTTGTTTAGCTTTATCTATTTAGTGACTGGCCATCATTGAATATGAATTTGAGAATTAAGATTTACCTTGATAAATGGGATTTTAATTAGGCTCTGAGATTAAGTAATATGGGATTAGATTACGATTTAATTTGCGATTAGGATAGACATATACCTAATGGCCCCATATAATTGTTGAGGAGTGTGTTCGAATTTATTGCCTCTTGGGTAATTATGTTAGACATAATAAATTATACTTGAGAGAGGGTTGTAAGTGGACAGAGGCACTTATGGCTAATTATACTCGAGATTAACAAAATTGATATTAAGGCTAATTAAATTAGTGAAATCAAGGTTTATGAAGCTCATAAGGGATTAGTAACTCGGTTTGCTCATTTTATTATTTGTGGTAGTTTGTTTATTTTTATTTTTATTTTCTTTTCCTTTAATTAAATTTAATTTGGTTTGCTCAACTTAAACAAAAGTGTAAAATTAATGCTTAATCAAGTTTGTGATACAAAGTCCTCGTGGGAACGATACTTTTCTTATCACTTTATTACTTGATACAGCTCGTATACTTGCGAGTTATAGGCTATAAAGTTTTGCCCTATCACAAATTCTCAAAGTTTATTGAAGATTCTGGAAAATTCTATGTAAATCCGAAAATAAGCACAAGATAAGTCAAATTGGATAACTTGTCAATTAAAGGTTATAAAGACTCTAAAGTGACAAGGATGACCTTTCTTAACATTTTTTTAAAGGACATGACACTTAATATAATACCATACAAAATAAAAGGGAATTAATTTGTCCTATGGTACTATTATAGGAAGGTAAGCTTGTCCGAGACACTTCGACCGCCAGGAAGTTATTACTAATTGTTTGGAGTCCATGTTGGTAACTTAATCTCCAATTCCTTGTGTTTTTATATATTCCTTGTACGTTCATGTATTGTGGATTTTTGGTCGGGTTTGTATGTCCGAGTCTATGTGTTTTATTCAACTAGCTATGGATTATTGTTTTTAAATGATAATGTTGCATGCTTGTTTTCCTAGAGCTAAGGATTCATGTCTGGGAGACGTAGCCCTTGTGTGTACTTTCACCGTTAAGATACTTCGACCGCCGGAAGTTATTACTAATTGTTTGGAGTCCATGTTGGTAACTTAATCTCCAATTCCTTGTGTTTTTATATATTCCTTGTACGTTCATGTATTGCGGATTTTTGGTCGGGTTTGTATGTCCAAGTCTATGTGTTTTATTCAACTAGTCAAAAGGATTATTGTTTTTAAATGATAATGTTGCATGCTTGTTTTCCTAGCGCTAAGGATTCATGTCTGGGACACGTAGCCCCTGTGTGTACTTTCACCGTTAACGATGCATGTGCTGTGTGCTATCTAGTCGAGTAGCTGTGTGTTTGTTGAATGCTTTCTTTTATTCAACAATGTATGAAATATCTGTCATGTATGATTTACACTTTGAATGTGAGATTAACCAGTACCCTGAGATTCATCTGATAACTGAATCTTAGTTATGCCAAAAGATTCAAGAATATGTTCTGGATCTGGGAGTAAGGTGATACAACTAGAATAGATGAAGAAGACCCCGAAGGAGGGGATTTATTTAAGTGGATCATATATTATTTTGGATTTGTATATTTGTTAACTATTCGATTGACAATTCGAGATAATTGTATAACTAAAATCCTCCAACGGAATCAACCTTGACAATTATTTAATTTTAAATTGTATCACACACATATTCATCCAAATATTCAAATTAACTAGCATATGTTTGGGCATATGTTATCAGCCACTCATTTGTCTAAACGTTATGCATGCTCTTTGTTGTGACTCACTCTGATCTGTTAATGCCAACACTCTGACAATTACACGCGGATTAGATTAATAAGAGATATAAGAACATAATTGGACATCATAAATTAGGGGCGTTACACCTTGACCCCAGCTGACCTTCTCTTATCTTATGTATTTATATGTATGTATTATATAATATTTTATTTTCATCAATAATTTGACCCTTGCTAATTTCTTATCTTCTCTATAATTACATTTTTTTAGGGTTAAGGTGCAAAAATACACATGTGCTTTTCTCAAAAGAAATGCCAAGAGCAAGTGCTTTTTTTAGGTGCAAAAGTGACTATGTGGTTACAAATTAGGTGCAAAAATACCGTTTGATCGTCAAGTTTGACTTTTTTTGACGACGATGATGTGGCATTTCAAAGATGCAAAAATACACATGTGGTTTGTCAACAAGAGCATGGAACACCAAAAAAATTAATTTAATAATTTTAATTTAATTACTACCGGGTACTAAAAATATATTCAGGATAATGACATGTACTGAAAAATTACTTAATGATCTTGAAAAATTATTTCAAGATCTGAAAAAATATTTCAAGGTATTGACCGGGTATTAAAAAGATACTTTGAGAATACCGCCCGGTATAGAAAAAAATATTTCATGATCTAGAAAAATTATTTTAGAATCTTAAAAAAATATGTCAAGTATATTTTTAGTACCATCAGATACCCGGAATATTGTTTCATGATCTTAATATAATTTTTCGTGATCATGAAATATTTTTCTCTCGTACCCGCTTAGTATCCTCAAAGTACTTTTTAGTACCGAGTTAGTAATTTAAAATATTTTTTTCGCATCAATCGGATCCTTTCGCACCAATCAATACCCGAAATATTTTTTTCAAGATCCTAAAATAATTTTAATTGAAGTGAAATTATTAAATTAAAAAAATTGGTGTTGACGCTCTTCTTGACAAACCACATGTGTATTTTTACACCTTTGAACTGCCACATCATCGTCCAGTCAACAAAAAAAGTCAAACTTAATCGATGTTGCTCGAGCATGGTTCTTCTTCTCGCTCGAGTACTACTCGGCTCGGGCATTCTTCACCCAAGACAACATGCTCGGGCAACGCTGAGATAGAGAGCAAAATAGGTTTAGATACATGGTTGCTCGGGTAACCTTTTTCTTCTGCTCGAGCATGGTGCTCGAGCACGTCTTCGTCTCTGCTTAGGCAAAAGTCTTCAACTTTGAAAATTTGTTGCTTGTCATGCTGATGCTCGAGCAAGCCATTTCCTCTGCTCGAGCATAGGTCATCTAGAGGCTAAGAATGTGAAGAGAATTGGTGCTGCTCGAGCACACTTTTACTTCTGCTCAAGCATGGTGCTCGAGCATGCCTTTTACATTGCTCGGGTATGACTCTTCAACACTGTGAATTCCATGTTTAGCTCGATGATGCTCGGGCACTCCAGAACGTCTACTCGAGCATAACTCGTCCATTTCCACTTCTTCGCTTTGAGTCTGATGATGCTCGGGCATACCAAATTCTCTGCTCAAGCAAGCTTTCTGCCTTCGTCTGACTCGAAGCACAACGCATGTGAACTTGAGGCAGTAATTCAACTCAACATGAATTGTTATATGCTCAAGTAGACTACCTTTGAATGTTAAACTACTGGCTGCCATATATTATGTTCTTGTGCAAAAATCAGATTTTCAAGAAGTAAACTCATTGACAGTACAAAAACCAATTTCCAGCGAGCATATAACGTATTTGGTATAAATCCAAATTTAGAAAATCATCCCATTCCAAAAATCTCTTCAAATATTCTTTCCATTTCAATAAGAATCAGCTCCAAGCTAGTTGTAGTTCGTCCATTAACATCGATGAATAAAGATTGTTCTTGATCAGCGTTTTTGCAACATTCTGAACTGACCGTCAACTTCAAAACATCATATCTCCTTCAATTGATCTTTGTTTTTCATTTTTTTTTTATGTTTTTGGAAAGGTATTTGAGTCTAGTTTCCAATGGCACCAGTTTCAGCTTATTTGGATTTGTCGTTTTTGAGATATGCTCAAAATACCGAAGCTGGGTCCTGATTGTAATGGTGATTTTTTTGGAAACTTGTAAAAATCATATCTCTCTCATATGAACTCCTTTAGGCATGAATTTATATAAAAATCATGAATTGGGAGTCTAGTTTCATATGACACTGATTTCATGTCAATCGATTCCTGGTTTGGGAGATATCATCGAATTACCAAGGTCGCGTAAATGAGCTGAACAGAGGAAGCTGAAGAATCGTTGTTGCTCGAGCAAGGGTGTTTTTCTTGCTCGAGCATGAGCGGATTTCACACCTGAATGGGGCTGGAAATGACCGTGCTCGAGTATAACATTTGTTGTACTCAAGCATGACACTATACATGCAGAAAAAGAGCTGAAATTACATAAATGCCCTCCAACAAACTAGTATCCATCCGAAAGCTTGAACTTGCTTGTTTTAACTCCGAATTGAGCCGTTCTAACTTCTATTTGATCACAGAAACTTGAATATTGATATTCTCATGATATTTAACAAGTTCTTCTTTCTTCAAACTCCATTCTTGATCATTCTTCATTGTATTAAACTTCATATCTACATTAAATATAAAAGTTAGTCAAAGTAGAAGATAAATGTAGTATGCAAGCTTTTTGCTCTGGATAATGGCATCTATATAAGACATCATCAAAAATAATCATATCTAATAGTTGGACCCATTGTTATTTAAGACGATGAAGAGATTGCCACCCCCTCCAGCCTTCAGACCATGAAGAGGTTCCCATACTCTCTCTTCTTTTTCACTGATATGTGCCAACCTCCCCGGCCTCGCCGACCTACCGCTTTCCCCTCCCCTCTTTCCTTTAATGATGCATTGATGCTAATCTCCTCTTATAGACAGCAACTTGCTGATCTCTGGGGGGGACATTAATGCTGATCACGCCGATGCCGCTAAGGTGATAATAAGCTTAAGGATTTTTAGTCACATTTTTGTTGTTAATTTTTAGTTTGTTTTTCTTATTTTTCGTTTGTGTGTGGATATTCTCTAGTAATGTAAGAAGCATAAAGAGATAAGCTTTTATCTTCTTTTTGTTTATATTTTACAGTAATGAAAGAAACTTATTCCCCAGTTTCCTTTATTTTCATTGTTAGTTGCTGCTGCTCTTACCAAAGCCAATCCTCTCTTTTGTTGTTCCTTTCATAAAGTAAATGAGGACCTTTAGGACCGGATACGTTATAAGAAACCAGTCTTGAAAGTATTTGAAAAGATAAAATAAAATATAAACTTTTAGAACCAGATATTTTATAAAACTCCGGTCTTAAAATTAAATGAATAGAAAAAAGTTAGGACTGGATTTTTTATAAACATCCAATCTTAAAACCAAATGAATAGAAAACATTAAATGTATACCTTTAGGGCCAGATACTTTATAATTAATCGGTCTTAATAAAATCCCAAAAACGCTAAAAAATGTCTTTGTTGGGCGGAAAATTAAATTTATGTCTCCGAACATCTCTTCTTATCGCGCAAAAAGTGATAACTCATGTTTTGTTTCCAATGTTTGTGTTTTGCTTCGTCGCTACTTCTTGTTGCTCTCTCAACAAGCTTGTGATGGTTAGCTCATCACTTTATGGTTTCTTAGTTCAACAACGATAGACCAAGTTGTAAGAGTGTTTCGTTTGATATAACTTTTTGATTTTTCTTCTTATTGTTAGACCTGGCTATCACCCAAGAGGGGGGTGAATTGGGTGTCTGATAAAACTTTAGATAACTTTGAAAATCTTTTTGGAGCTTACTCAAGGTAGTTCGAATGACATAAATAGTTTATAAAGCAATAGTCAGTCATTCAATCATATATGCTGGAAATGTAAGAGTTTAGGGAAGAGAATATGAAAACAAAGATTTATACTGGTTCGGCCAATCCTTGACCTACGTCCAGTCCCCAAGCTTCACTTGAGTTTTTCAATCCACTATCTTTAATTTCAAGAACAATCACACACTCTGTAAACGAAGGATGATCCTCTCACTCAAACTCCACTCCCCCTTACAAGTTGTAATTGATACACCCGTTTGATTACACACTCTGTAAACGAAGGATGGTCTACTCACTCTCAGACTCCACTCCCCCTTACAAGTTGTAATCAATACAATGTGTTTCCCACTCAAGATCACCCAATCTTGAGTAACTCTTAGATAGATGTTTATAGATAAATCTTCTCTCTCAGAAGTGAATGAATAAACACCGAAGTACAAAATCGATCATCACACCCTCTACTGAAAAACTATATAACCATTGTGAAAACAGTATATGAGTTGAGCGTTGGATTCATAATGTTGGCATTTAAACAAGGTAAGCTCTTGTCTCTAACCACTTCTATTTTAAAGGCTTCTCCTTTTGTAGTTGATGTAGAGTATTCGACCGTTTGAGCAATTCTTCACATTTAGCATATGACCGTTGGAAGAAATAAATATAGCCGTTGGAGCTTCTGACATCATCATCTGATTTTTGATAATCTGATGTTAATCCTTCGTTTGATCATCTGAAACTTGCTAACAAATATGATTAATAGCATTGAGAAGTATGGCAAGTAGAAATCAATTGATAACAATCATTTCTGAAATCTCAAAGACGATGTGGGATTGAGCTCGATGTCCGACTCGAGGTTGCATTAACCTTAGCTCGAGTCCGGAGTACTTTGAAGATACAGAAATGAAGTCGATATAATGACTCGAGGCGTAGAAACAAGTTGACTTGAGTTAATCGATTAATTGAATTCAAAGTATTGATTTGAGAAGGCTTTTTAACTCGAGGCACGAAGAGCTTGACTCGAGGTCGAGCGACTCGAGGTAGACATGAACGAGAGACTCGAGTTTTTCTTTGTTTGCAGAATGCTTCTTTTTGGAACAGAGACACAATGACTCAAGTTTATTCATTGTCCCAACTCGAGGCCACACCGACTCGAGGTGAACTATTGGGAGACTCGAGGTAGTGTAATGAAAACTAGAAATGCTTTTGAGATTTAAAGACCATTAACTCGAGGCATGAAGACTTCAGACTCGAGGCGAAGGAAACTCGAGGTAACATTATGGCTGACTCGAGGTTGTGCATCATTCAAATCAGTTTGATCATTGGAAAATGCTATCTAACTCGAGGCACAGACTTCCTTGACTCGAGTTAATCACCTCGAGGTTGTATTTGAAGAGACTCGAGTGAATTCTGCAGATTCATGATGTATCAGGTCTCTCCAACTCGAGGCAAACACTCTGATTTGAGGTAAAAACTGCTCTCCATTGTTCAAACTCTCTGTCTGCTCCAAAAACTCGAGGTAGCCTCTTTAACTCGAGGTAAAAAGTGCTCTCCAAAGTGTGATATGGAAGAAACCCGAGGCTATGTTGAGTTGATTCCAGAAATTCATGTGTCAACTTCCAAGAGCCATATCTCCCTGGTATTAGCTCCATTTTGGTCCATTCAAGTCTTTATGGAAATCTCTGTGTGTCTACTTTCCAATGGCACGATTTTATCTCAATTGGATTTGTAGTTGGTGAGATAAACTTAAAACATTGAAGCTTGGTTCTGTGTGACGGTGATGTTTGTGGCAACTTGTAAAATTCATATATCCTTGATATGAACTCATTTTGGCTTCCATTATATATCAAAATTACTTGTGTGATGTCTAGTTTCATATGCCACTGGTTTCGTGTCAATCCAATTTCTGGTTTGAGAGATATCATCAAATTACCGAAGGTCGCCCGAAGCTGAACGTGGAACAGAGTGCACCCGAGTTGTTGTAAGTGGTCAAACTCGAGGTACATGAAGCCTGCCTCGAGGTAATCATCCCAAAAAGCCAAAACTCAAGGTAAACAGGTCTTGACTCGAGGTAAACATCCCGAGAGACCAAAAACTCGAGGCAAATAGGTCCCGACTTGAGGTAAAACCTTCCGAGGAGCGAAAATCACTTGGAAATCACCCGACTCGAGGTGGAAGAGTGCCCGACTCGAGGTAATGACCCAAACTCGAGGTAATGACTTTCTCAACTCGAGTTAATCATACCGATGCCCAAAAACACTGTAGCAAAGTGCTTGACTCGAGTTAGATCATCCTTAGGCTCGTTTTTGCTCATTTCAACTTCGATTTGAGCCGTTCCAATTTCCATATCTTCGAGGGGACTCCTAGAATCAATCTAGGAACTTGTATGATGATTTTCTCATTCCATTGAGAAAGTTCTTCTTTCTTTAATCTCTTTTCTTGATTATTCTCCATCATTAAACTTCACATCTACATTAAATGTAAGAATTAGACAAAGTAGAAGATGAATGTAGTATTCAAGCTTTTTTCTGGATAATGGCATCTATATAAGAAATCATCAAAACTAATCATAACCAACACTTATCATTCTGGTTTTTCCCTGGGTTGAATGAAATCAATGAAATGTTCTTGTGAGTTCCTCTGTTGTTAATGAATATTGTCTTTTCAAGATTATATTTGCACTTGAGACCTACCCAACTAACCAATAAGTGTTTTTAGGGTTACTTTTGTTGTTTGCAAAAGCAACGTTTGTGGAGAAGAAATCCTCAGCTAAAGCATTTGAATTTATAAGCTACTGGTGAGTCCATAAGATCTTCATGTGATGCATTTATTTTGCTTGTTGGATTCACTATGATACATTTATGACCAAGAGTGATTCCTCGTGATGCATTTATGGGCACGTTTCTCCTTCAAAAAAAAAAATTACATAACCTACATTGAGCATATGCATTTGGACTTGTCTTAGTTTATGCAATTTTAGAATATATTTTTTTCGATAATGTATGCTAAATATTTTCGTCTATAGGAATTCTACTATGGATTACGGTTGGATATATGCTTTACGGATGAGTGTTGAATATGATAATGGGGTGAGGGAATTTATAGAATTTTCTAAACAAAATGTCATGATGATAGTGAGAAGTCTTATTGCCCTTGTGTAGAATGTTTGAATGATAGGCGACTAAGTCCTAAAGTTATATACACACATTTAAATTGTAAATGATTTTGTAAGACTCATATAGTATGGGTATGATATGGTGAAAAATGTCAAGTGCACCTCAACATGGGGAAGTGACCTTTGATGATAATGACACGGATATAGATGATCGCATAAAGGACATTATTTGTGATCTAGGAGAAGAGGCTTTTGAGCAATCACATGCATATAATAATATGTGCAATGATGTAGAGACGCCGCCAATTGTTGAACATTATATTGAAATTGGTAAGCTTGAAAACATGGTATGGATGGAGCCACAAAAGTTTTTCAGAAATTCTTGAGGATTTTAAGGACATGCTTCTAAATGATAATGTGTTGCCACATCAATACTATGATGCTAAGAAAATACTTTGTCCACTGAGGATGGAGTACAAAAAGATCCAGCATGCCTGAATGATTGCATATTGTATAGAAAAGAGTTTAAAGAGAAGCAGAAGTGTCCAGTATGTGAAACCCCCAAGGTACAAATCAATTTAGGGGCTTGCAAAAGTGTTGTCATATCTTCCAATCATACCAAGATTTAAGCGCTTGTTTGCTAATGAAAAAAATTTAAGGTGGCATGCAGGTGAGAGGATTTCTGATGGAAAGCTTCGACATCTTGTTGATTCTTCTCAATGGAAGAAAATAGATCAATTATTTCCTAACTTCGGCGAAGAATCTAAGAACCTTAGGCTTGCCCTTAGCACAGATGACATGTCTATGGTAGCCTTAGCAGTATACATAGTTCATGGCTTGTACTCCTGATTATTTACAACTTATCTACTCTGTTATGCATGAAACGGAAGTACATCATGTTGTCTATGTTGATTTCGAGACCAAAACAACCCAAAAATGACATTGATGTTTACCTTGAGCCCTTAATCGAAGACGTGAAGGAGTTGTAAGAAGAAGGTGTCGATGTTTTTAACTGGTTTTTAAAATGTGAGCCATGACATTTTGTACTATAAATGACTTCTTACTATATGGTAACTTGTCAAGGTATAGTATAAAAGGCCATAAAGCATGTTTGATTTGTGAAGAAGGCACATGCTACCATCAACTTCAACATGAAAGAAAGATTGTTCATCTTGGCTATATGAGATTTCTTAAACTGGGCCACCCATATCGTTGATTAAAGAAAGCTTTTTTTGCTGGCTAAAGGTATGAAAATGCTCCGGTGGCATTGATTGGGGAGCAAGTTTATGAAAAGGTGAAAAATATCAGTGTCATCTTTGGTAAGACTATAAAGAGAAGAAAAGAAACAACTACATGGAAAAAGAGATCTGTATTCTTCGATCTTCCACATTGGTGCAATCTTGATGTGAAACACTGTATTGATGTCATATATGTGGAGGAAAACGTATGTGATAGTATTGTTGGCACACTTCTTAACATACAAGGTAGTTCCAAGCATAGTGTGAAGGCAAGATTGGATTTCCAAGCAATGGCAATACGCGAAGACTTACATCCAAGGCCACATGATAAGAGAACTTATTGTCCCCAGCTTCTCATACTTTGTCAAGGATGAGAAAAGAAGTTTTTGGGAGTGTTTACATGGCACAAAAGTTCCCTCTGGGTATTCTTCAAATTTTAACATGCTTGTGTCGATGAAGGACTTGAAATTAGTAGGGCAAAAGTCTTATGATTATCATGTCTTAAGGCAACAGCTACTCCCAGTAGCTATTTGAGGCATTGCCGAATATGATCTTCTTTCCTCGGACAAAATTCGTCACAAAATAGGGAAATTCCATTGAAAAACGCTTTGTGATTTTACATCCGTCGCAAAGCATTTTTTGTGACAAAAAATTTAATTTCCATCACAAAATACCAATTTTGCGAGGGAACAGTAATTCTGTCGCAAAATTCTTAATTTGCGACGGAAACAATTTCCGTTGCAAATTAAGAATGTTGTGATAGAATTACTTTTCCATCGCAAAATTCATTTCATAAAAAAATTATATAAAAAATTACGAAATAAAAAAGAACTGTATATCATGAAAATACATAGTAGCAATCATAAGAGTCTAAACATCAGTACTATTGTCATCATCAGGACTAGTATTGTCATCATCATCATGAGCTGACCTTGCACCCTTGTCCTTCATTAGGGACTGGAGTAGATCTTGCATCTGCTTCATGATCTCATGTACTGATGTATCATCTGTGCTTGATGATGAAAGTGGAGCTTAATCACCAATAGGGGGTGAATTGGGGATTTTAAAATTCTTTTCTAATTGCTCTGTTTTTTAACACTAAAAACAGAGTTAAGCAGAGTATAGAGAAGAAGCAGGAGACACAAGATTAATACTGGTTCGGTCCAACCTCTTGACCTATGTCCAGTCCCTAGACACTCTGAGATTTCACTATATCAATTGATTACACACTCTGTAACTCAAGAGTAATTCTCTCACTAGAACTTACTCCCCCTTACAAGTTGCAATCAATATCCCAATCTCCAAGTCCCCAGACTTGAGATTCTCACAATAAATGATTTACAATCAATGAACTCTCTCTAAGAGTAGATAGAAATAAACACTGAAGATCAATGTATCAAAAGATACTTTACAAGTGAAAACTGAAAGAGTAGTTGGTAAATTTGAATGCAATTCGTTTTCAATAGATTGGTTGTTGAGAAGAATTGAATGCAACTCTATTTATACAAAGAGAGCATTAATGACCGTTGTAATCCCTAATGTAACCGTTGGAGACATTTAGGAAGGATTAGGGTGAGCTTAGGTCTTCTTCTCTCTCTATTCTTTGCTTAATCCAGTTGCACAGATGTTTGTGCTTGAATTCTTGACTTTTAATCCATCGGAAGAACAACTACTAAATGTGCAAAGGAAACATTAATCCCTTTGCAACGTGTGGAGAATGATTGTCCAAAAGGATGCAAGTTTTCTGAACCTTGCATCTAATATGCTGACATCACCTTTTGCTTTAGTTCAAATCTTCATTTAATATCCTCTAAATCATCTGAAACTCACTAACAAAGTGGTTAAACATAGCTAGGAATATTAATGAATGATGATAGGAAGTATTAGGATCAAACAATAAAGTTTCACAAATTCGTCAGATTTGAATTTCAAACTTGATGACACAACTCGAGTTTGTTCACCAAAACTGGAGTTTGTCATTGTGCACTAATAGCAAAACTCGAGTTTTCTTCTTCCAGAGAGGAACATCGCGATTTGATCTTTGGACCATATTTTTGAATGGAACTCAAAACTTGAGTTTCCATTTCCAAACTCGAGTTTTGGACTCTTGACATGTAAAATGAGTTTTAGTCCAAAACTTCAAAACTAGAGTTTTCAAAGTAAACTTGAGTTTTCAAAAACACTAAAAATGAGCAAAGCTCTCAACTTGGCCAAAACTCGAGTTTTCAAAGCCAAAATTGAGTTTTTATTTAAGTATGAAAACCTTGAGAAATTTATGTCAAGTCAAAACTGGAGTTTTCTATGAAAACTGGAGTTTTCAAAATGAGCAAAACTCGAAAAAAGTTTGTCAAGCACAAACTCGAGTTTCTAAAGTAAAACTTGAGTTTTCCCAAAACTTTGAAAAACTTAGAAAACTCATGGCAAACTGAAAACTAGAGTTTCCATATCAAAACTAGAGTTTTCATTGGTTCAAAATGTTGAAGACTCTTTGTATGACCAAAAATCGAGTTTCCAAATGAAAACTAGAGTTTTGTCTCTTTCAGGAAATATTGAAGAGTCTCTGTATGGTAAAAACTTGAGTTTGCAAGTCAAAACTCGAGTTTGTTTCAAGGTGAAAAACTTGGAGTGCTCTCTGTAAGACCAAAACTTGAGTTTCCTATTAAAACTAGAGTTTTGCTTAGTTTATTAAAATTGAGCTACTCTCCTCTGTCGGAGTCAAAAAACTCGAGTTTTGAAACCAAAACTCGAGTTTGCTTTGACAAGATGTTTTTTAACTTACCAAAGACAAACTTCAACTTGTGTTTACAATTGTCAGTTATCATCAAAACACATAGAGAACTAACAGATGATTCATTTGCTGCTCTACTCGGCTCAACTTATCTCCTTGTTAATTTATCATCTCCACTTGCTGATTCAGCTGATCTACTTGTTGATTCACCAACTATTCTAATGCCTTCACCCTCTTAAGCTCACTGCAAAAGCAACATTAGGAAGTAAATTTATTTTTTGTACTTCATTTAAATGGACAAGGGAATGAAAAGCAACAATCAATATCAAAAGTATTACGTTTACCTACAGAAACACCTCCAAAATGGTTAGATGAGCTCTTCGTAGACTTCACTTAGCTGGTAGAGGCACCTATATCGAAGAGTCCCTCTTTCTTGTCAAATCTTCCTACAGCCTAAATGAAGAGACTCTTGTTACCTGGACTGAAAGGATGCGGGATCATTCTTAATCTACAAGACTCTTTCATGTGATAGCTTCTCCCAGGTTTCCTACAAGCACAAAAATACATCAGAAATAAGGCATGTAAAATGAATAAATATGTTGGTGTCTGAAACAAATAATAAATGTAATAAATGTCTCACCGCTAACTACTAAGACTTGGAGTTAATCTAGCGCTTCCCACTGCCTTCAGACTCCTAGGAATGGGTCCGCTCAAAGGTAGCCCAATCAACTAATTCTACAGGTACTTCCCCAGACTCTATCAGCAAACACAAATGATGACTATTAATAATTACTTCAAAGTTCAAAATATTGAATACCGAAATAGAAAATAACTTATACTTACAATTTTTCTTTGATGCTTACTTATTGGAATAAAGCCGCTAGTATATGATGGTCTATCCATTTGAGACCTATTTAACTTTTTGCTTACATTTCTACTGAAATTTCGATAGGCGGCCCATTTTTCAAATAACTGTGCTGCGGTCTCAGGTTGAATCCAAGTTGTCTTTCCTTTATTACTTCTCAATTTATAAAACCAATCAAACAACCACTGGCCTGCCTTGTAGTTATAAGCTTGTTTCAAATCTCCCTAATGGTCAGGCAACTACTTAAACTTTCCGTGAAAATCAATAATGAACAATTAGTGCTCCAAATTAAAAAAGTACTTAATGAGTTTGCATTTTCATGAGAAGAAATTAATAACCATAAAGCACATAATTTACCAAGAAGTCATTGAACCAAGAATCACGAACATTTTGAGGAATCTCTGACCAATTGCCTAAGGGTGATCGTAATTACGGAATACTTGCTCCTCTATGAAATTTGTCGCCAAAGGATAAGGCTCAAACCTAAAAATAGAGGAAATGTTGCAAATATTAGCATACAAACTAAAGGTAAAAAATCCTAACATTACTAGTAACTTTACATGACTTAATCTTGGGGGCTGACAAGATGGATCCACACTAGCCCTATCGCAAGATCAACCGATCCCCACACTGGTGTATCAAAGAAACTATCTTCCTCGACCTGGCTCCCAGGCGACATAATGTGTTGAAGGAATAAATGAAAAGTATTGAAAAATTTAGTACATAGATGCTCAAAAAATCCTAACAAAATGTATGTAAAAAAATCAGAAATCGTAAACTAAACTTGCTCTACCCCTTGTTGTGGATAAGTGGGAGTGACGAGCACACTTGTATCACCTATAAGTGAGTCGGTAGTAGACGGTGAAGATGAAAAATTAAGTGGAGGTAGATCTAGGGAAGAGCTAAGCTCTCTACCTACAGAGGGGGAAGATGATGTCATTCTACCCTTCTATAGGCTGAAGCTGAGCTCTACCATTACTACGACCACCACTTGAATGCCTTGCTAAAGGCTCCATCTCTGAAGACTTATAAACATTATGTCAAAATATATATAAATATAAGAAATATACTTAATGTGTCAATAGCGAAATAACGGAGTATCTAGTATAACAAATCGTCATAAACAAAGAACTAACACAAATCAACCGGACAATTCTTGTTCTTCGACCCTGCTTGCACACCTTCCTCTAGAGTCTCATAGTCGTCGAATTTTGATTCACTATCAGAGTAAATCTCTTATGCCTCATCGTTTGATTCCTCATTGTTAATCTGGATAGGAATCAACTATAACTCCAATGGAATCAAAGAGATTGTTTGGTACATCATCCTCGACAATATTTACAGGTAGTACATGTTCCACATCAGCTTAGAACGGTTCAATCATATAGTCATTTGTTTCTGACTCTTTCGACTTGGGCATAATATTCCGTGCCTTGGTTTTGATAACTCCCCTCCACCCTTGGTAGGATGTGGGTATGATGTATAATAAACTTGTTCTGCTTGTTGAGCAAGTATGAATGGGTCATAACCAACTGTATATCTCCTTGACCAGTAGATCTCAACAATTCCATATTTGTCCACTTTTGTGCCACGTGGAGTGTTATCAAACCATGCACATTTAAACAGAGTCATCGACTTGTCCCACTAGTAATTCAGCTGAATTATGTCAATTAACTTCTTGTAGTAGTCGTCCTCGACCCCGTCAACTTGGTTACCTCAACAACATACATCGTAATTGCAACTTGACATATTTTCATTCATTTCTAAATTTGTAAACCGATACCCATTGATTACATATTTTTTGAACTAGGTAACAACTCTTGTAGCTCTGTAAGATAAACTTTATGCAACATCATGGTGAGCTGTTTGGTTTTCCACGAGATAGGATCAGAACCATTGAGGAAACTCGACATTCATGAATTGATCAACTTCGAAATCCGACATCAAAGGATTTGCCGATCAGATACATTTGGAGAAGTAACTGTAACAAAAAATTGAAATTAATACTCTAAGTATGAGGCGACCTTTTTATAGTTTTTTAGAATGTATCACTCCGCTACTTACTTATCTCTTCCTCCCAGAGTTGACCTACATTGTTTTCCCATGACTCGGCCTGAAAAATTAAATATTGATATCTGACCACTCGTATCACTGCCATCATCGTTGCGAGGTACCCCTCTCCATCTTGATATAATGTCAAGGGAATAATAGTATGATGCAAATTTAGTTACCTCTTCGACTAGATACACTTCAGTGATCGATCCTTCAACGAACTTTTGATTTTTCATCTTGTAGTTAAGTATGCATAAAAAACTAAAATGAACAATCAGAGGGTATTTATAAACTATAGCACTATGTGGGTCAATTAATAACTGCGAGAAAGAAATATATATATTACCTTTCAAATGGATACATCCACCTATATTGTTGCAGACCTCCTACCCTAGCTTTGTAGGTCACGTGAATAGGCAAATGTTCTATTGAGTCAAATAACCTAGGAGGAAACACCATCTCTAACTTGTATAGCATTATTGGCATGCTTGCCTTCAGCTACCGTAACATTTTAACATAAAGCTCAAAAGCACAAATTTCTTTAAAGAACATGGAACATTCTGTTAGAATAGTTCATATATGCTTTGGTAGTACTTTGAAGGCCCACGGCAACAATCTCTGGAAAAGAAACATGACAATCAGGACTCTTCATCCCGAATAACTTCGCCTCGTTCATGTTGACACATCTTGACAAATTTGATGCATAACCGTTTGGGACTTTCAAATCTTTAACCCATCACAACAATTCTAAATTCTACTCTTTATTCAATGTGTTTGGCGCTCTAGATTTGGAATTCTGGCTCATGACATACTCCACCAAATGCAAATAAGGCCTTCTGCAAATAGCTTCTATGTCCCATCTTGCATTGACTGTATCCTTCGCTTACCCTTGGTGTCCATCACGATGTACATAATATTGCAAGACACATTCCTATCAATATGCATGACATTGATGTTGTGTCTTAACAATTGATCTTTCCAATATGGTAGTTCCCAAAAGATGCTACGTTTGTTCAAATGATAATCAACGCCATATCCCTCAGGTTCGTTGGAAGCTGCCCCCTTCAATACCTTGAATGTGCTTCACCCTGTCCCATATTTCTTGGCCACTTAAATGATGAGGTTTATTTGACCGTTCAACCACATTCCACCTAAAGTCTTTTTTATTTTCCTAAGCGGATGATTGATGGGCAGGAATCATCGGTGCCTGGCAAACCAATAGACCTTGCGACTATATTGCAAGCTAAATCCTACGTTTTGTTCAAGACATACCAAACATGTAAGCTTCCTCGACACTTGCCAGCCACTCAACATCCCATATGCATGGAAATCATTTATTGTCTACATTAAGGTATCCTATATGGTGAAATTCTGGCTCAATGATATATCGTATGTAAGAACCCCTTCACTCCACAACATCTTCAACTTGTCTATCAAAGGCTTGAGGTATACATCTATCTTCTTTTTTAAGTTGGATGGCCTAGGGATTAACATGTTAAGGAAAACTATCTTCTCATGCATATGGATGGTGGGAAGTTGTACCGAGTCCCAATCACAAGCTAACAAGAATAATTTCTACCCATCTTATTGAAAGGAGCGAACCCATCCAAACATAAACCAAGACGGACATTACGGGGATCCGTTGCAAACAAAGGATTTGCCTCCTCAAATTTAAGCCAAGCTTCAGCATCGGATGGATACGTCACAAATTTTTCATCCCTGGATGTTCCTGGTGCCATCTCATGTGAGCAGCTATTTCTTCTAATGAATACAATCTCTGAAGTCTAGGCATGAGAGGAAAGTACCATATCTTGCTTAATGCTTGAAGGGTCATTTTCCTTCCATTCCTCACAACTTTGTACCTATTATGTTCATAGAATTTACAATTGGTTTGCTTAGCATCATCCTTGTAATATTGCATACATACTTTGGGGCAGCAATGAACTTTTTCACATCTAAGCCTAAGCTTTTTCAGCTTTTTCTTTGCTTGGTAAAAATCCTTCGGCAGATTATTGTCATTCGCAACAACCTTACCCATGATCTACATCATTTCACTGTAATTCTTCTCACTCATATAATGATCACTCTCAAGCTTAGTGTTGCTAGGGTAGTCGATAACGATGAATGTTTACTATTTTCAATGTGTTCTCAACCTTCCCATAATGGACGTTGCGCATCTTGAAGCATTTTTTAGAACCTATCGTCTTCCGGATTATGATCCTCTCCCACATATGATGGTTGAGTATGTGTATCGGTATCCTCTCCCATGTATGATGGTTCAGCATGAGTAACAAGATCAAAATATTGTCCAATCAACAATTCCGTGGCATCCATAACCAACTGTTCATATTGATTGAGGTTGTCTCGATGATTACTGTCCCCGTAATAACCACTCGGTACCTGTCAGACTTCCGCATGACATTCCCAACTACATTTAGAATCCTTCATGAATTCCTTTCTACACAAATGGATTCTGACTGTGCTTGGAATTTGAAATTTTAAATGCCTACATTTCAAACACGAACAACTGATCACGGTACCTAAATTAGTTGCGTGCGCCAAAGCAAATTGAATGAACTCTTCCAAACCCTCCAAGAATACTTCAGTTAGTTGTTTTCTCTGAGTTAGATGATTGTACATCCAACTCCTATCATGATTGCCTTCCATACTTCCCCCAACCCAACCCTACACAAATATAAGCAGTTGGGACATACCCTAGTCCACAAAACAACATATCACAAATATAAGTGGCCAATACAATCGGCCACTTATGCCAACCAATTCCCACTTAATCAAGAAAGTGAGAAACAAACACATACATTGAACTAAGAACAAATCCCAACAAGCAACCAGAGAATGAGGATAGCATACCAAAAGATGGGGATATGCATGTGGAGGGGGTAAACAAAGAATAGGAAACTACACATTGAATTAGGGAATGAGCAAACTATTGGCATTTCAATATTATCACTTAATACAATAGGATGTAATAATTTCTGGGACATATAAGTATTTGTGGAGTTTATGGGGGTCATATTAAAGGCTAATGCAATGTTATAACATGGTATAAGATGAATGAGAGGTTTTCTAATATATATGGGGCAAATCCATGTGATTATTTTAGGAACTCTACCGTAAATAATCAAATATAAAAATGATGAAATCAAACTAATTAATAGTATATAAGACAAAAATATATAAGACTTAATCAAGTTTATATAACATAAAAAATCCACTTTATCTTTTTTATTTATAATTACCTTTTAATCAAAACACTATTTATAATGTGTTTTTTCAAATTATCCATGCTTATTGCATAACTTGTTAAGGAAATTATCATGAAGTAGTTTCAAATCAAAAAATTAAATGAGATATCTTTTCAAAAAATTAACATGCATTTTTATAAGAGATTAACTCAAGTAGCTAATTTCACTAATGTTTTTTAATATATATGAAAGAGATTTTCCGTGTCTCCCAAAATAACCAAGTTCGAAAATGATTTGCGAAATAGGGAATCTAGGTCGTTTCCCCAACAAACTTGTAGCGGGTTTGATTGACAGCAACAGCGAAACAGAAACAATAAAAATGGAGGGTTTTTGATTCAAACAGATTAAAAACGAAAATAAACTGAAATAAAATGAAATATGCAGAAACAGAACGGATTAAAAAGAAAAAGATTAAAATCGATCAACCCAACATTCAGATTCCGAAACTTCCATCATTAAACGAAATATGAACGAACTTGCATTTGGTTCTGGACGAACCGAAATCTCTACGTTTGTCTAGAAAATACTTCGACTAGACGATCACCTAGTGTTTGTTCGAATAGTGGCGTCTCACTGTGTGATCGCACAGTAAGCACTTAAATCTAATTCGAACTTAATCCTTGGGATGAACCAAACCGAATATGAAATCTAATATTTGAACTATTTCCAGAAATCGAATCCGATAAGATGAATACAGAAATGAGTAAAGTTACCGGTTAAGCACAAGCTCTCTGGACGAATCATGGAATCCTCAACGTTGGGTTAATCACGGAAGTTTAGCTGAGCATGGCTGGAAAAAAATGAAGAACAGACGAAGAACACAAAGAACATTGCAGAGAAAATAAAACTTATGTATTTAATCCAAAACTTTCAAAAACGTGAATGACCAAAGTGTTGTAGCCACCATCTAACTTAAAGTTAACCTAAAATGGAAATGGGCTCCAATGGTTTAACCCAAAATGGAAATAAAATAAAAGTGGGCTTTAATTACAAAATCCGAGCCCAAATAAAATCCAGAAATATACATTTGACTTTGGCTCCAAAATTGACCACCTTCTTGTCCGAATTTTCCCTTCATGTCTTCATAACAATTATAGCTCTCTCAATCATCTGAAATATGAAACAAAAATGAGGCAAATCCGATGTATGGTTTAAGAGTTATGGTAAAGATAGTGAAGCAATGTAAAACTGGAATTTTATTATTAAAAATGGCTAAAATATAGTCAAAGGCCCAAAGCCCAAATAAGTATAAAAGCCATTATTTATTAACTAAAGTGTCCTAAATTATTAATCAAGAGATAAAAAGAAGTGTATAAAATATTCAATTATCAATATACAAATTTTGTCATTCCATAAACTCACACATTCCTCATATTTTATGTTAATTAATTAATTCTCTTATCCCTAAACATCACTTTTCAACACTTCATGTATTCCGTAATAAATCCTAATTACTCAATTCCCTCTCTTTCTTTCTTCAACTTTCTTCAACTTAACATTTCTTGAAATCTCTCCCATATATTTTTCCCCTTACTGATTCACACACATTCATCTATAATTGACAACTATTTTCTTAAAATGTTTACAATCTTTTTTCCCCAAAAGGTCCTTTCTTGTTACATATATCCCTTTGAATTTGACATGCCATTACCAAGAGCATGGCCTACCAAAGTTAATGAAGTTCTCACAATGCAATTTCAATTTTAGTAGCAAGATCTATTAGGCTTGAAAATTTGTACAGACAAGAGTGTTCGAACAAAATCATATACAATAAGATTGTATTTTCCACATACAATAAATTAGTTCATCAGTTCATTTCATTGGCATGCATGACGACTAAGATTAATGAGTTTGAAGAACAAAATGAAAACGAGAGAAGAGATGGAGGTTATCGGAAATGGAAGGAGAGGCGGTGACCGGAGAGGGAAGGGGAGGCGCGACCGTTGAGGGGGGGGACGACGGACAGTTGAGGGTGGAGGGAGACCGAACGAGGGGGAAGGGAGACCGGACCGGGGGGAGGCGCGGAACTCATCGTGGGGGAGGCGGGATCGGACCAAAGGGGAGGCAGGACCGGACCAAGGGCGTAGGCACATGGGCGTCGACCGGACCATGGGCGTCGATGGGAGGGAGGAGGAGACGAGTGGAGTGTCGAACTAAAATAGAAGTTACGGATTTGAAAAAGAAGATGAATCCCGATTTGAGACGGAAATCTGATCTATCACAAATTCAAGTGAATTTGTGACGGAACGGAGTTTTCGTCACAAAATGGCTCCTCCTTTTAGTTTTGTCACAAAACGGCACTTGTAATGGAAAAGGCGTTCCGTCGCAAAAAGGAGGAGCCCTTTTTGCGACGGATACCTTAAGCCGTTGCAAAATCGCATTTTTTGCAACAGATTTATTTTCTCGTCGCAAAATGCTCAATTTGCAACGGAATTTTATGTTCGTCGTAAATATATGCACAATTTGAGACTGAATGTTTTCTGTCACAAATTCCATCGCCATTTCATGCTTTTCTAGTAGTGTCTCTCTCAATAACGTATGAAATTTCAAAAATGCAGCCAACAAAATGTTAGATGTGGGTGTTACTTCATCGTCGTTTTTATAAGAGCTCAATAATTAAATTATGTGATTTAAAAAATTGGTTAAAATTAGTTAAAAATAATAAATATGTTTTGCAATGTTTTTTTTTTATAAGATCGAATCAATATAGTCAATATAAGAATAATCAACTCTTTAATTAATACAATATATATAATTAATGAGGGGCAAAGGTGAAAAAACTCATGAAATATTCTAGTAACGCTTATATAAAAAAAAAAAATAAAATTAAAGCAATTCAAATTTTAGGTTTTTATTAAATAAATCACGAGGAGTAAATCTTTTGTTTAAAAAGTCAAACTAGCTGGTTGGTTAAGCAGTAATATGGCTTGTCAGATCATTTGGGAGGTTTAGATGATATATATCAGTTTTATGTTTTTTTTTTTTTTCTGATTAAAATATACGGAGTATCAGTTTTATTATTTCCTTATTTTCTGAGAGTCACGGAGAGTGCAGGCAAAGTAAGCGCACTTGCCGGAGCCCCATCGGGGGTCAGCGGAGTTGTTGTAAAGGGGAAAGGCCCATAAGCCCATTTGTTTCTTCATTCCATCCAAGGGTCAAGCCATCTGAGTCCACCTCTCCTGTTTAGTGTCCAACCTAATTCTTCATCCTCCTTCTCTCCTTGTCTCTCGAAATACGCCTCCCGCTCCCTTTGCCCGCTCCCTCAACTACTCAACTCCTCAACTTCACCTTAGTCCTCACCGTGCTGTTGAAGCTTCCTCGCGCCGTTTACGCCATCTCTGTTCCGTTGACCACGGCGCCATTCCGTTCAACCGTTTGCGTCACTTCCCACCTCAAAGTTCAATTTCCTGCTCCTCCAGACTTCATCAGTTTCCTCTAGCTGGTAAGCACCTATTTTTTCAATGGCTCACATTTTAAACTCAAGTTGCTGACATTTGGAATGCCTGCTGCCTCCTCTACTGGATCTTTTCTCAATCATCTTTATGTGTTCACTCCACTGCAAATGGAAATTCAAAGAACAAATTTTTTTTTTTGGGACCAAAAAGGAGCTTTCTTCTTGTGTGATATGGAACATTAGAAGAAGAGAAATACCTTGAAGAAAAAATTTCTTGTTATTTTATTTTTCTCTCATCTTCTTATTGCCTCCTCATCACTTATGTCTAACATCGATACCTTGCTGGAGGACTGCATCTCCGCCATTGTATACTTCACTTCTGCGGCGGACGTCAGCTCAGAAGCTTTAAAGCATAGTCCTTTTTTGCATGTGTCCTATACATGTATGGTTTTGAAATTGATTGCTTTTTCTTTTTGGTTGAAACTTCATATTTCGTGGTAACTAGCTCAACCATGGCATCCTTTTGGAGGGCAAAGCCCACTCGCATCATTATCATTTTGACGGGTAAGATTTAGAGTACTTGAATTTTGAAGGGTTAAATTATTACTATTAGTTCGCTTTTTTCTAATGACGTCTTGGTGGAAGTTAAGCGTATTTAATTAACATTTTAATGATTTAGGATCTTCTATACATGTTTTTATAAGCATTGCATGCAATTTTTTAATAAAAAAATTGAGGTATGCAGGTTTAATGTAGAGGTAGTACAGTCTAATTTTTTTTCGGTTTTTGCTTCTAAAAATTTATTTAAAAATATTTATGCTTATAAAATTAATTTTACTCTACTCTATTAAATAGAAAATAGCAAGGATGTGAAATATTGGTAGATGTTTAGTGAAAATTATTAAAATAATTGCAAGAATTCTAACTGAATCATTTCTACCTATTGCAGTTTTCTTCACTATTGCCTGGTCAATGACGCCGATTTATTTTCGAAGCGCAAGCCCAATTGTTTATGGCGTAACCATTTTGACGGTCGGCCCGGGTAAGATCTACGTGTATATAGTTTTATAAAAATTCAATTAATAATGATGAAAGGTCATTAATGAATTAAAATAATTAAATTTTTGAGCAAAAAAATGATTAAATTAAAACAACTAAACCCATATAATATTAAGCCACGAAGCAATTGGCTTAGTTTATCAGGTTTTAATATGTTGTTGCCAGAATTTTGACTGATGATCGTTTATATATATACCTTTCTGTAGTCGTGGTTGTTGGCATTTCAGTCTTTGCTATATTACAATATCGTAAAAGATTTATTGAGGACAAAAGGAATCGCACAGAGTTTCTGACATTAACTATGGAAAAGTTTCTGAATGATCTGGAAAGAGATAGCCCAACAATGTTCACATCAGACAACCTAGTACGTGCAACAAACAACTACTCCGACAAGCTGGGGTCAGGAGGTTTTGGATCAGTCTATAAAGGAACTTTCAGTGATGGAACTGTTGTTGCAGTCAAAGTTCTACATGGCACTTTTGACGAGAGAATGGAGCAGCAATTCATGGCTGAAGTCGGCTCAATTGGAAAAGTTCGTCATTTAAATCTGGTTCGCCTCATCGGATTTTGCATTGAAAAGAATATGACAGCTCTAGTTTATGAGTACATGAGCAATGGCTCTCTTGACAAATATCTATTTAGTGAAAATAATAAGAGTTTAGTGTTTGAGAAGCTACATGAGATTGCAGTTGGAACAGCTAAAGGAATTGCTTACTTGCATGAAGAATACCGAGAGAGGATCATCCACTATGACATAAAACCAGAAAATATCCTTTTGGATGATAATTTGCATTGTAAAATTGCTGATTTTGGTTTAGCCATGCTTTATAAAAGGGAAAAGTCTTATGTCACTATGACACGTCAAAGAGGGACACCAGGTTATGTTGCACCGGAACTTTGGATGCCTTTTCCTGTAACTCACAAGTGTGATATTTATAGCTTTGGAATAATGTTATTTGAAATCATAGGAAGAAGAAGACACTATGATGCGAGCCTCCCAAGTATTCAACAGTGGTTTCCCAGATGGGTTTGGATAGAGTTTGAGAATAAAAATCTAGAAGAGTTTATGATAAGAGAATGTGGTATTGAAGATAAAGAGAAAGAGAAAGTGAAAAGAATGATAAGGATAGCTGTGTGGTGTGTTCAGTATAGACCAGATTTGAGGCCCAAAATGAGTGATGTGGTGAAAATGTTGGAAGGCTCCATGGATGTTCGAGAACCTTCAAACCCATTTCTACAATTGTTGGAAGAAAATCATGGAACTGAATCATCACAAATGGATAGTAGTTGTGATGATGATGATGGCGGCTCATCTACTCTTGCGGCCAGGAACCGAAACTTCCATCATACCTTCTCCTCCTGAGTTTTGATTATAATTGGTGTGCATTGTTTTCTAGAGTGTGCGATATTTCATTTTAATTTGTAATCTTAATTTGTTGTTGTTGAGATCATGTATTGGAATTTGAATATTTGAATTTATTAGAAAATAAAAGAGTTCATTTAACAATGGTTGTTTAATATTTATAATTTGCATATGTACGTAGTTTTTACAATCAATTAACCTTTTAAGTTTACAGGTTTCTGATTCTGTAGATAAGTTTGATACCTAAATTTAGGTATTTCTCAGTAAAGCCACAATCACCATTGGGTCAAATTGGACAACCTAGCCCTGTCATTAGTGTCACACCCCTCGGTATATCGACGGAAGCACATGAGGTGCTTCTCCCTTATGTGCTTCTTGCATGCTTGTGCCTCTAATTAGAAGGACAAACATATTTTTTTTAAGTAAATTATATGCTACTTTCTGGAATTTTTTTAGACCTAATATCTCAAATTATTTAGTTTTCAGTCCTGCATTCAGAAATATTTGTCCTATAACACCAGTATCCTGGAAACTAATTAATTTGGATCCTGCATTCAGAAATATTTTTCTTATAACACCAGTATCCTGGAAACTAATTAATTTGAGATCTTTGGGTAAAAAACAAAGTTTCAGAAAGCGACATATAATTTAATCTAAAAAAATAAAATTAAAAAAAAATAAAAATAATTTGCTTGTCCCTCTAATTAGAAGGACAAGCATGGAAGAAGCACCTTAGGACAAGCACTTAGGGTGAACCTGTATATTGACATTCATCAAAGTATTCATACATAGTTCAATAGGCAAAACAGGAATAACAAAAAATATTGATATAGAGCTCTTGATTACATTACAAAAATACCCTCAAGACCTATACATAATCTTACAAATTCCAATAAATTCTATTATAAGAATACAGATAACAACTGATAGAAACTCTTAGCCTTATCCGGAACCATTATCTATAGGTATTTGCCGCCTTGCCATAGGAGCCGTGTCCAATACATTGACCATTTCATAGGTAATAATAAGGGCTTGGATCCTGAAGAATCCCAGAGTAACAGTTAATCTCACATGCAATGTATATACAATATATGGAAGTAAATCACAAATAGAACATAGTCCATAACAACATTCAAGGATCACATCACAAACTATATCCAACAGGGAACACAGTCACAACCACATGATCTACAAACATAGCGCTAAGTACTCATAGCAATTATTAAATAATAACCCCTAAGAATTGAATGCTACTAGGTTCGTCACACAAGGACTACTGTCTAATGATGGGCTGTACACCTAACCACCGGGAAGCTGGCCCCATAATCAGCCCATCCCCTCAATCGAACCATAAGTGGTGCAGGGCCTATACGGGATAAGACTAACATAAACATGATTCAAACATTCATACATAAAATGTGAGATTAGAGTTATTACATGATTTCTTCTCACACTTTTGATTTGCACTACTACAAAAAAGCTATTTAACGTCCTATTTTTCCCCCTTTGGCGTCCTTTTTTGTAGGGACGTCTATCTAGAGGGCGTAGAAAGTGCAAGGTTTTCGGCGTCCTAAAACGTAGTAGGACGTCATATTTCAAGGCTTACGGTGTCCTAAGACTTTTTAGGACATCATATTGTTTTTTAAAAAAAAAAACCCAAACCAGATCGATCTCCACAACATTCGACTTACCTTCACTGCCATCCTTCCCTTTGATTTGGATCACAAAATGGTGAATATTACATAAACAAAAAAAGAGACAAAGCATTTACATTCCAGATCAACGAATTAGACGAGAAATCATGAGAGGCAAACCAGAGGATCTAAAGTCGGAAGCCAAACCAACCAGGAAATCACGAGTAAAATTAAAAATTTATACTAGACTCATTGGAGAAGGAAGAAACACCAATTCCAAATCTACAAATTCCAAATATATATAAACAATCCAAAAATCAAACTCATCCTAAAACAAGGAAATAAAAAGTTTCAGAGGAGAAGGAAGAAATCACATTTAATCTCATGTAGAAATCGTAGATCGAAGAAGGTTTCAGCGGCAAATTATCACATATCGAAGAGCTGTACTGTGCATATCAAAGTTGGGATGGCAATCAATCTAACGAGCGAGCGACTGTGAGCGATTGAACTAACCAACGAGCGACCTTGAGCAAACGAGTGAGGGACGGCGAGCAAGGAACGGTCTGCGAGGAAGGTGAGAGAGATGTGAAGAAGGCAAGAGAGGGTCCGGTGGGGCGTTAATTTGCAGGCACAGAGAACAAAGAAGAAAGAGGAAAGAAGAAAATTGAAAGCTGAAGGGACGTGGTGCAGCACATTTAATTCAAAGGAGGAGGTAGGTGGCATTTTGAATATGTTTTGGTGTCTAATATATAAACTTAGACTCCAAAAGTGTTGCTTTTGGTGCCAAGGCTGCCACTTTTGGAGTCTAAGTTTTAAACTTAGACTCCAAAAGTCATGCTTTTGGAGTCTAAGTTTAAAACTTAGACTCCAAAAGTGTCTCTCGCGCGCCCCACACATAACTCCATGTTGCACGACGTGACCCCCTACTGCACGATGTGACCTTCTTTTCTACTGTACTACTAGACTTTTGGAGTCTAAGTTTAAAACTTAGACTCCAAAAGTCAACTTTTATCACATATAATTAAAAAAATGCCTCCGCCTTTATTTTTTACTTCCTTTTTAAAAAAAAAAGGACGTCTTTTTGGGACACAAAAACCGTTTTCTGTAGTAGTGTTGATTCCAAGTTTCTTGTTGGCTTCGGGGAATTGTAAACTACTATAATTATACATTGATGGACAATCACGGGTACAAAAAATACTTTTAAGACCGGATGAAATAGGCATCGTAAGACTGGATCTGGGACCGGTCTCGTTTCAAGTAGTCTTAAAAGTTTGAAACTTTTAGACCAGACTCAAAGCAGTCTTAGAGAAATTTTTTTAGACCGGACATTAAAATTACTAGGTCTTAAAAATCGTACTGTATAGACCTGATATAGTTTTTGTTCCGTCTAAAAACCAAACTTTTAAGAACGGACAAGTAAAAAGGCCAGTCTAAAAAATTTGATTTTTAAGACTGAACAAATAAAAGTCTAGTCTGAAAAGTTTTACTTGTAAGACCAGACGAATAAATACACTGGTCTTAAAAAACCAAAATTTAAGACGTACACCAGTTAAAAAGTATCGATCTTTAAGACCGGACTCATGAGTACATCTAGTCTTAAAAGTTATAACTTTTAAAGACCGGGAAAAAAAGTCTGGTCTAAAAAGTCGACTTTTAAGACTAGATGAATAAATACACTAGTCTTAAAAAAGGGGGTATTTAAGACCAGAATATTAATACACCGGTCTTAAATGTCGAATTTTCCCCTATTCTGTTTCTTCTTGATCATACACATCCACCACATAATCCAACACCTAAAAGACAATACTTTAAGCTATAAGCTTTGAGCAATCTATTATGAATTACAAATTGAATTGGAAATAAGTATAAATATTATTCACCATGAGTTCTGTAGCCTCTTAATGAATATACTATTATAGTATAGCACACACCTAAATGAATATATACAATAAGATATGTTACAAATACAATGAGTTACAAAGACAGCATCTAAATGAACATACATGCCCAATTCCCCATGTCTTCATTAGATTCTCACCTAACAACATAACATTCCTCTTTTGTAACAAGCCCCTTTCAATCAGATCCTGCCACAAAAATAAAAATAAGAACAAAAGCTTCACAGTCAGTAACATTGTTTAAGAACATAAGAAGGAATAGAGTTAAAACCTTAAAGTTTTCAAAGAATTCTGCATATTAATATTACCGTATGAATTGTCTCTTTCATAAAGGGATATCCTCTCATATCCCTTTATGATGATCATTTCTTATGCCGGGTTCATTATCCGTCTCATCTTCTTCATTCATGTCCGAGAGACCCAAAAAGGAGTAATCTCAGGAAGACCATAATTTGAATGAATTTCCTCATCAATATAATGACCCTTTTTCCTTGGAGAGCTATAGACCACATTTTATTTTCCTGATCGGTGATATAAAACACTTGTTTCACCTGGTCTACCATAATATAAGGTTCATATCCAAAACTTCTACTATTGATTTCGACTAATGTAAATCTTAACCGATCGATCTGAGCACTGTTATTAACATTAACCCACTTGTATTTGAAAATGGGAAATTTAATTTTAACACAGTCCACCTCTCAAGTCTCGTCAATAACCCCATAATAAGGCATGACTGCCAATTTAGGCCTCTTATCTTTTACACTGGAGAAGTGCATAGATTCAGCCTCTAACATAGCACCATTGTTCTGGATGGTGCTCCTATATCTAGGGGCTTTGTGTGAAATGTATAACCATTGATCACATGCGAATTCCAACTTATGACATCAACCTCATGACCACGTGCTAACCATTTGATTGTATCAGATCACATTCCTCATCCTCGACCTTTTGTTTGAACTAGTTTGTAAAAGTTCTTTTATGCTCCCTAATTATCCTTTGTTCGGTCATTCGATGATTTTCTTTCCTTATATCTTCTTTATGTGCATCTATGCTGGCTTGAACTTCATCAACATTATTCAAGATGCATAAGTGGACTTGTGACAATTCATCAGGATCCACACTCTTTACTGAAGCCCCTTATCTACCCCCTTCAGCATGCTAATGTTTAGAAAGCCCAATATAATTTTGACAAAATTCCATAGCTTCTTCAGAAACATATTTTTGAACAATTGATGCTTTTGGCCGGTATGCGTTCTTCACATACCCTTTTAGGAATTTCATAGATCTTTCAATGGGGTAATCCATCGTAAATGGATAGGGCCGCAAAACTTTATCTCCTTCACTAGATGAACCATGATGTCAAAAAATGTAGAAAGAAAAAGCTTCTCAAGCTGGCACAAGATAAGGTATCCTTCATTTTCCAATTCATCCAACTTTTCAATCTCGAAAACTTTACTATAAACCCCATTGAAGAAGAAATAAAGTCTAGTCAAAATGTGTTGAAGATCATATCGACGATGCCTCAAATAGCTACTGAGAGTAGCTGTTGCATTAAGACATGAAAATCATGAGACTTTTGGCCTACTAATTTCAAGTCCTTCACTGATACAAGCCTCATAAATTTGAAGAATACCCCGAGGGAACTTTTGTGCCATGTAAACACTCGTAAAAACTTCTTTTCTCATCCTTAGACAAAGTATGAGAAGCTGGGGGACAATAAGTTTACTTACCATATGGCCTTGGATGTAAATCTTCACGTATTCTCATTGCTTGCAAATCCAATCTTGCCTTCACAATATCCTTGGAACTACCTTGTATGTTGAGAAGCGTGTCAACAATACTATCACATACGTTTTTCTCCACATGCATGACATCAATACAGTGTCTCACATCAAGATTGCGCCAATATGGAAGATCAAAGAATACAGATCTCTTTTTCCATATATTTGTTTCTTTTCTACTATTTGCAGTCTTACCAAAGAAGACACTGATATTTTTCACATTTTCATAAACTTGCTCCCCAGTCAATGCCATTGGAGCATCTTCATACTCTTGGCCACCAAAAAAAAGCTTTCTTTAATCAACGATATGGGTAGCTTGGTTTAAGAAATCTCCTATGTCCAAGATAATCTATCTTTCTTCCATGTTGAAGTTGATGGTAACATGTGCCTTCTTCACAAACCAGACATGCTTTATGGCCTTTTACATATACCCTGACAAGTTACCATATGCTGGGAAGTCGTTTATAGTACAAAATATCATAGCTTGCATTTTAAACACCCCCTTCTTGAAAGAGTCAAAAACATCGACACCTTCTTCCCACAACTCCTTCAAGTCTTCGATCAATAGCTCAAGGTAAACATCAATGTCATTTTTGGTTGTTTTGGTCTCGAAATCAACATAGGCAACATGATGCACTTTTGTTTCATGCATAACATAGGAGATAAGTTGTAAATAATCAAGAGTAAAGGCCATGAACTATGTATGTTGTTATCCATACTAAGGGCAAGTCTAAGGTTCCTAGGTTCTTTGCCGAAGTTCAGAAATAATTGATCAATTTTCTTCCATTGAGAAGAATCAGCTGGATGTCGAAGCTTTCCATCAGAAATCCTCTCATCTACATGCCACCTCAAATTTTTTGCATCATTTTCATTAGCAACCAACTGCTTGAACCTTGATGTGATTGTAAGATACCACAATACTTTTGCAGGCCCCTTATTTGATTTGTACCTTGGGGTTTCACATACTGGACACTTTTGCTTCTCTTCAAACTCTTTTCTATACAATATGCAATCATTTGGGCATGCATGGATCTTTTTGTACTCCATCCCTAGTGGACAAAGTATTTTCTTCACATCATAGTATCAATGCGGTAACACATTATCATCTGGAAGCATGTCCTTAAAAGCCTCAAGAGTTTCTGGAAAACTCTTGTCGCTCCCTCCATGTCGTGCTTTCAAGCTTACCAATTTCAATACAGCATTCAACAATTGGTATTTTTTACACCCAGGGTATAGCGGCATCTCTGCATTATCGTACATATTACCATATGCATGTGATTGCTCAAAAGCTTCTTCTCCTACATTACGAATAATGTCCTCTATGCGATCATCCATATCCTTGTCATTATCATCAAAGGCTACTTTCCCATGTTGAGATGCACTTGGGATTTTTTCACCATGTCATACCCATACTGTATAAGTCTTACAAAATCCTTCACAAATTAAATGTGTGTATATAACTTCAGGACTTAGTCGCCTCTCATTCAAACATTCTACACAAGGGCAATAAAACTTCCCACTATCATCATGGGCATTTCGTTCAACAAATTTTATAAAATCCCTCACCCCATTCTCATATTCAACACTCGTCCATAAAGCATTTATACAACTATGATCCATAGTAGAATTCCTATAGACAGAAAGATTTAACATACATTATCGGATTGGTTAAACTAAACCAATTCCAAATGCATATGCTCAGTTGAGAGGTGGACGAAGGTAGAGGGAGCAAGCCATAGTTGATCGTGAGGCTGTGATAGGGTCAACGTTCAGAGTCTCTTCGGCACCATGGTCTCTCATCTCAAGCTTGAAGTGTGTCAAAGAAGCAAGTCCCGAGAGTCAAGGCTCCAATCTTCCTAAGTAGACCATGCGCGTGGGAGTTAGACGAGACGAGTCTGAAGCTTTTCTAGTAGGCCAAAAGCAGACCTCGTGAGCGTCACCACAAATGGGGCTTTTATTCAGAATCCTAGTGGACTAAAAGCCACCCTGCCAAACTCCTCCCACCTGGCTTTTTCTCTACAAGTCTTTCCACTAGGCTTTTTTGCTCCGACCGCTGTCCAAATGCCCAAGACAAACAGGCTCATTCCCCACATATCTCTCATCTTCTTAGTGCCTCCCCATCACTCATGTCTAACACGACACCTTGCCGGAGGACTATGTCTCCACCATTGTGTCCTTCACTTCTCCGGCGGTCATCTCCTCCTCCCTGACCTCGTTTCACAGCCAGTCACACCTTCGTCTTTTCTTCTAAAAGAGACCTCTTTTTCGCTCTGTACAGTGACAGTTGAGGTGGTGAAGAAGGGGAAGGTGTATCTGTGCGCCAAAGAAGAGAGAGGAGGCGATGGAGACTCTTTTTTGTGGGAATAGAAGAGAGATGTTGAGGGATTAGTATTTCTAAAGATTGAAACCCGAAAATTGAGTTCACAAGTTGGTCCTTTTATGAGCTCAAACACACAAACATCATTTACTTTCAAATCATTCTCCTTCACAAATGGCTTCCAAACATAATTAGCGAGTTCAAATTTTGTTCTTGTCTCCTGTTTCCTTGTGATGAAAACACAAACCCTCCCATTTCAAGTCCGAAGATTTGTACTTTGTCCATTATATTCCTTTTTTAAGCCAAGAACTTTATGGCAAACTAATTATTGTTTATTTGACACACCAGCAAGCCTTTCTTTTTTTCCAATACAAAAATTTGAAGCTAATTATTGTTTGTTTGAGTGTTGAGTAAGAAGACCACTTTTTTTTTTTTTTTTTTTTGCTCGCGAGTAAGAAGACCACTTTGCGAGGAGGTTTTAAAGGAAGCTACAGAATATAATGAGAGAGTGCTAGTTGTAGTCTGTAGTGTAGCTGTGATCTCTCTCTCTCTAAGTTACTAATTATTAACATTGTTAATGTTAATTAGTGGCAAATTTACCATGCTGCTTAAATTGAAAATGTAACTCTAACTTTTTGTTATTAATCCTTGTTTTATGGAGTATATTGTTGCCCATATTATACCTTTCCATTCACCACGTTTGGATGAAAACGGTTTAACACCATTAACATGAGATAAAATGGGTCGATAAGTATAGAAACTCACGGGTTGATTATCGTTTGGCTAAAGAGGTTGTAATTAAAATATCTATTGAACCAATTATTATCCCTTTGAATTGAGCATGCTCGTCTTTCTCACACACACTATAATAATGCTGCAAATGATTGTTTTGAATCATATATATTGTGACAAATAAGTATGAGGTTTTAGGTTGTGGCTTCTAGTTTGCAAGAAGCCTCTATATTTGTTTTTTTTTTTTTTTTTTTTTGGGTCAAAGTCTATATTTGTTATTGAATAGTGCACTTTGTTTTGATTTTGTGGTCATTGTTTTATACTTAGTTTTCTAGCCGTTGTTTTAAATGTGAGAAATTAGTTTTCTAGCCGTTGTTTTAAATGTGAGAAATCATGAATGATTTGTTGTGTCCAATAGCTATCTTAACAAAGTCAATAGTAGATTAGATTTAAGAATATAGATATTTATGGTATATATAGTTTGTACCATAGTTTTGGCAGGTTTAATTTTATAACCTAAGAAACTAAAAATAATTTATTCTGGTAAAATTGATTCTTCCTTTCAAGAATACTGAGCCATTATGGCAAAATAAAATTGTACCTGTCGGAGTTCAAAAAAAAGATTCTTCAGTCAAAGCAAGATCCTGCCAGTCAAAAATGTAAAAGTGGTTGCTATATGAAAAAGCATAGCAACCAAGAATTTGGCTTCATAATATGCAATTTTTCCAGGCAGAGTCATGCTGAAATTACAACAATCTCTTTTACGCAATGTTATATACATCTATGCAGATTTTTCTAAATGGAATATGTTGTTGGAAGGTTTAGAATCAGATTGTCCAGAAGATTTTTTCACCCATGAAGAAGAAGCATCCGAATCTTCGTTGTTAGTTCCCTATGAAGTCAAAGGTGGTTTAAAAGACACCAAATTCTGAAAGGGAAATTGTGGTGTCCGGACTTCCATATCACCCTCTGATATCTTCACCAAATTACTCATAAGAGGCCTATCAGAAGCCAAATATCGAACGCACCAAAAAGCCACCATTAACATTCTCTTAGCTTTTTCCCTATCTTTCTCTTCAATCCCACACTGTAATGCCCATAATGTCTACGTCCATTATGATGTCCATTTATATCCTTAATCTCTTATTAGACTGATTGGTGTGAAATTATCAGAGTGAAGGCATTAACATATCAAAGTGAGTCGTAACAGAGAGCATTCATAATATTTGGACAAATAAGTGACTAATAACATATGTCCAGACATATGCGAGTTAATTTAAATTCCCAAAGGAATATATGCATGATACAATTTAAAATTCGGTAATAGTCCGGGTTAATCCTGTTGGAGGAATTTCATTATACAGTTATCCCGGATTAATATCAAGCAAATAGTTGGCAAATATACCAATCCAAAATAATACATGATCCACTTAAATAAATCCCTTCCTTCGGGGTCTTCTTCGTCTACTCTAGCTATATCGCCTTACTCCCCGATCAAGAACATCATCTTCTTGAATCTTTTGGCATAATTGAGATTCATTGATTGGTTGAATTTTAGAATAACAGTTAATCTCATATTCAAAGTGTAAATCATACATGATAAATATTTCATATATTGCGAAATAAAAGAAAGCATTCAGAAAACACACCGCTACTCGACTATATAGCACATAGCTCATGTATTGAACAGCGAAAGCATACATAAGTGCTACATGTCCCCAATACGAATCCTCAGCGTGAGGAAGTTAAACATGCAACATTATCATTTAAAAACAATAACCTACAGCTAGCTACTAGAACGCATAGACTCGAGCATACAAACCCGACCAAGAATCCACAATACATGAATATACAAGGCATATATGAAAACACAAGGAATTGGAGATTAAGTTGCCAACCTCAACTTCACGAGTATTACTAAAATCCCCAGCATTAGAAACTTGAACTTTTTCAATGTCCTAAAGTAAAATCATTGTAACTATAAATTCCCCTTCTATTTATTATTTATTAATAATTCCCCTTGCTAATCATAATATTATTTATTATTATTTATTTAGTTTATTGTTATTATTATTACTCTATTATTAGTTAAACTCCCAGAGGCTATTCTAATATGAAATATGACATTAACGCTTTAAATTAGGAGTTTAATAAATACTAACACCAAGTAAAATATGCTTTATTATATATATATACACACACATATACATATATAGCAATTTTTCATATATATATATCTACAAGTTTTCAAGTTTCATATGTATCTATATACAGTAGCGGAGCCAGGATTTATAGTTTATGGGTGCACAATTAGTGAAGGGGGTTTGGGGGTTCGGGGACAGCACCCCCGAAATTTTTTTTTTTAGGGAAAGTTTTAGATGTATTAAGATTGTATCGTTGATATTTTCTGGAAGAAAAAAAGTTTGACAAGATTAGAGAACATCTTGCAACCTATAAGCTAGCTCATCTCAATGCTCAGCATCTAAAGCTATGATTTCCAATTCCAAAGCAACTCGACCACAAGAAATCAAAGGAACGGATGAACACGTCACATAATGGTTTCAGAATATGGTACAAGAGCTTACTTGATTAGTCTTTAATTAGTTCATAGTTTTAGTTTGTATTTTCATTATTGATTGAGGCCGGGTTTCTTACAGGGGAAAACAATAATGATGCCTATCAATTATCTTATCTGTAAATGTAGAAGAGTCCAAAAACGAAGCTCATTAGAATATTACGAGAAATATGGAAGAATAGTATCACATGCCTTTTCAATTGGGTAGACTGTCTTCTTGCAAGCAACACACTTCTCCTGAGTTCCTACAAATAATCTAGAAACCTTGCCATTGCTTTGTACCTGTAGCGTTTCAATTCAAGGAAACTTAATAAATATATATATGATACAGGGGGCTTTCATTTGCACAAACTAAATACATTAAATTGTCTAATATCATCAATATGGCTTCTTAAGAATGTGTAAACACCTCATCAGTAGAAATTTACAAGAGTTAATCAGATAGAAAGAACTCAACTTCAAAACTTTTTTCTAAGCTTCCAGTCTTCTTCAAGAGTTGATCATAATGAGGCTTGCAGTATAAAACACCCTCAAAGGAACAATAATTACTCAGCTGCACAGACCCAAAAGGTAATGAGGATATAGCAACACAATCCAGCAATCCAAAAGAATCATCTAATCTAAGACACACAATCTTCCCGCATTTCCAAATATTTTGAAAAGAATCAGAAAGTTGCCCAAGAGTTAAACCATAAAGAACTTCGCTTACTCCATTTTAAGACATGAATGAATCATATGCATATTCTAACATTTTGTATCCATAAGAGAAACACAGCACCCAAAGGTCAATTCTATAAGTTATCATCATACATTACAATCTCAACTGTATCAAAAACCACACACAAAAATGCACACACGAAATCAATTACCAATTCACACCACTGTTTGCAGTTGAGAACGGAGCCGAGAGAACTATCTGTAAACAAATAAAAATGAAATTTCTGTAAATTTATACTTACTGGTCTCATTTTTTATGAAATCGATCCCCTTTTGATGGACGGCCAACGATTTGCAGCTGAGAACGGAGCCGAGAATGGAGAGATCGATCGAAATGGGGAAAAGAAAGGATGGAGACTGAGAGAATGGAGAGATCGATACGATGGAAATGGGAAAAAAAAAAAGATCTAGAATGGAGAAGGGGGATCTGGAAGTACTGATGGTGGACGAGAGCGGAGATGGATGGCGGACGATTTGTAGCTGAGAACGGAGCGTGCAGCGGAAAAAAAAAAAAAAATTTTATCAACAAATTTTAGCTTCATGTATAGTGACATGCATACATATATATATATATATATATGACCATTTCTTTTTCCAATCATTCCCCGTACATCGATTTACATATGTTTATATATATAAGACCACTTTTTTTATTCTATCATTTCCATGTGCCACGTTAATCTATATATATAGGAAAGTTTTTTTCTCTCTTTTTATATGTGTGCAGCATTTTTATATATATGTATAATAGTGAAGCTTTTGGTTATATATATATATATATGTATATACACACCATTCAACCCCACGTACTTATACATATATACTATTCAAGTTTTCTTTCTCTTTCATATATATATATACACACAACGCATATAATGCTAATATATGTATTTTAGAACTAAAACATATATATATACACACACATTGTTGATATATATATAATGTTGACATATATATAGAACCCAAGTCTTTACCTATTCAATGCTGATATATATACAACTATGGATCAGCTTCCTTTTTGCACAGCCTGGATAAACTCATGCTGCAGCTTATGCATATATATACGTATATATATCTATGGATCTATTTAAGAACAACAATATACATATATGAACACCAACTCAGTGATGCAACACAGATGCACAAACCACCCCTGTTTTAATGTGTATAAAGCAGAGAACTCATGGTGTTAATTCCTACAGCTTAATACTTAGCAACTAGTGTTGGGGAAATGACGGGAATCAAAAGGAAAAAGGACTTGATGATTTACCTCCGGTTGCAGTTTTGCATACTGCATTCTCAATTGAAACCAAACTTTTCTCATGTTCTCCGATGCGTTACGTAGAGCAGCAAAATGGCATACTCTTTCTCTCTCTCTCTCTCTCTTCGTTTGTCTCTCCTACGACTTCAGTCTTGACTCTGGTTTTTGTTGAGACAACATGAATGAAGGTAATCTAAGAACATGGATTATATAAGGACCTAAGGGTCCAGCCCGAGGAGCATGAGCGAGCAGAGTGAAACACGTTTCAGTTTGTGAGGCTCAAGATGCATGGTGGGGGTTTGAGTTTGCTGACATGAGAAGCATGGAGTTGCTGGTTTGCGTGTATAGTTGAGGGCCGCGATAAGATACGCTGACGAGGGAGTTCTGGCAAATCAAATTTGCTGTTTTTTTTAACAACGTTCCTGGCGTGCATGCAGTGAGAAACAAACCGATTGCATTGGTCTTGAAGTTCCTGGTTTTGTTGGAAAAGATGAATAAATGAATTGAAGTTGCATGAGAGGCAGGTAAGTATTAAGCTAAATGGGAATATGTGCATAAGAATTTGGGGGGTGAGTGATGTGTTGTGTTATGGGACCCATTTGATGCTCTACAACAATTTTATTTCCAATTAGGTACTTAGACCAATTAATTGTAAATATTGGAAAAGTGATAAAATTAAATCCTTAATTCCATATAAGGATTGTTTTCTTTATCAATTAATTTCTCTAGGCTACCAATTATTGATTCCATAATTTTTTTTGGCCCAAAGTCATCATTTACTAATTTTTCTTAAATTTATTCTTTCCCAAAAAAATTCAAGGAAAAATAGGCATTACATTTCCAATAATTATTCCGGCCAAATTTCACAATTTACTTTCCCAAAATATTCTAATTTTCAAATCCTGGAATTTGGGATGTTACATTTTCTCCCCCTGTTAATTTAAATTTCGTCCTCAAAATTTGAACGTAGAACTTTGGGGAATTATTGTAGACACCTAGTCTAATCCTTTCCTATGCGTGTTTACTAAACATGCACTCTAACAATCTCATTCATCTTGTACCTAAGTATAGTATTCAAAAACAGGATCTACTGATCCATTCTCACAGTGCTTGGTTATACAAGCCTCACTATCTAATTTATTCTACCTCTTGGATTATCACATATTGGCCTTCCGACTCAATCTATTACCACAACACCGGAGATTCTAGCTTTACCACCTAGGGAATCATCCTTAGGCCTTAGGCATCTCACCTATCACCTGATACAAGAATATTCTGTCAAAATACCAAAGTACTTGATCAGACCTACCTTAATTTTTGTATACCTTCAACTTAATATTCAACTAATTGATATGAGATTCTCTTAATATATTATAATATTCATCTTACTCCCTTTTTTATTCATTTTTATCTTTAGTCAAGGCTTGTATTTCTTTTGAATCTCAAAAGCTTTTGGCCATATCTTCTTCTTCTTTTTTTCCTTCGTCTACCTTCTATGTTTTTAGTCTCAAAGATATCAGGTCTGCAATATTCTTTTTCCTAGTAATAATTATTTTTGCTACACCTAATAACTCTAATACTATGTTAAATTTTTAGATATAGTTATAGGTTAATAAAAGGAATAAAAGGGAAAAAAGAGTACAAAAAATATTAGAATATATCTAGAAAGTCTCACATTGATTAGTTGGATATTAAATTGAAAATATATAAAGATTGATGTAAGTTTGATCAATGACTTAAATGATTTTGATAGAAAGAAAACATCAACTACCTATATTATATCTAAAAATTCAACCATTATTTGTTGTGGTTCACCTATAGCGATCATAAATAACTTATGATCATGATATGATTTTGCAGCGGTTATAGTTGAAACCGCTACAAATTAGTAGCGGCTAATTGGCACCAAATAGCGGGCTTGGTTACAACGATTTTTGTAGTGGTTAAATTAAATTAAACCGCTACAAAATGGCGCCAGATGGCGCGTAATGACACGAAAGTTTATAGCTTGAAATTTGTAGCTTTTTTGGGGTAACTGCTACAAATTTGATGCCAGTGTTGGTGCATAGTGGCACAAACTTTGTCACGGTGAATTTATCGCGGTTACATGAGAAGAACCGCTACAAAAAAGCGAAACGACACAGATTTGTTGCGGTCAAAGTAAAGCAATGCTCTAACCAAGTCAAATCCTCTAATTTTGTAGCGGTTTTTAATATCAACCGCTACAAATATTTATGCTATATATGGATGACTATGTCTGTACATCAATTATAAATATTGAGAAATTACTAAATCTGCATTGTCGCTGAATGAACTTTCTCAGCTTGGTAGTCCAAGACATGCAGATATCTGCAGCTCTGATCTCTTATCTCGAGAGATGAGTGCTACATATATTTGCCTCTCTGATCCTTGAAGCCAAGGCAGTTCCTTCAGTGACAATCTAGATTTAACTATTTCTTTGGCGTGAAGATTTCTACTCTTCTGAAGATAGTCCAACATGCGACCGAAGATTGGGTTCCAATATAGCCACCTTTCTCTCACGAAAATATCTTTGATCAAAATGAGTCTGTGAGTTTTTCGTGGGAGATCAGTGGCTATACTAAATCCAAATCTTCACAGGCATGTTGGACTATTTTCAGGAAACTTATTATTCCTAATTTATTACTCTCAACTCTTTTGGAGAAATTAAAGAAAATAATTAAAATATTTGAGAGTTTTTTTATTTTAATTATTTTCACCAAACTAATTAGTTTGACTCATAAACTAATTAGTTTGGATTTCTTTTTTTTTGTAAAAAATTTAAATTTGTAGCGGTTGTACTGAGAACCGTTACAAGATCTCAACCATATTGTAGTGGTTGTCACGAAAACCGCAATAGAATTGCAAAGGTCACTATATTTGTAGCGGTTAAGTAATCGCTACAAAAAATCACGATGAACGAGGCATATTTGTCACGATTTATGAAGCGGTTTAAGGGTAACCGCAACAAAATTATGAACTTTGCAGCGGTTATTTTAGAAAACCGCTACAAATTGTAGCGGTTTTTAACCGTGTCCCCTCATTTTGAAAATCACGCGCACGTAAAGTTTTGACTTTTCACCTTTTAACCTTTCAACTTGTACCTTTCAACGTCATGGTTTCTAAGGATAAGGGAAAAGGGAAAGTTGTTGAATGAGAGAAAAGGCCTATAAAGGGTAGTAGTAGTAGAGGGGGCCGTACGAGAGGGCGTGGGGCTCTAAATATCCCCCCTCCGCCCCTTAGGGAGGAGCGAGTTTGATGACCTTTTCGCCGATGAGACAATCCCAAACCCTGAAACCCTAGAGACCATAAGGGGAGAATAGGGTGTAAGTCTGTCAGTCAGCGACGTCGACAAAAATGAGGAGATTCAGATTAACATTCTCATAGCCAAGGCGCAGCGGTTTTCGATGAGGAGAACGAGCGGGACCAGGGGAACCCCCGACCGTCTTCTTCGCATTCCACCAGATTTGTGGTGGATGTTGAAGGTAAATATAATTAGTTTTTTGGCAAAAAATTAAATTTAAATTCCTTACGTGTAATTAAATTTTATTTAAACGCAATACAACAATGTTTTTATAATTATGCAGATGCACATAGGAACACCAGCAGAAGGATGCTAGATGTTTCCGCGGTCACTCAAATGGATGGATATCACGTCGTAGTCCCCTGGAACGAGGACATGGATCAGCCGATCAGCAATGGTGGTCACTTATTGAACCGATTCTTGTCGGAATTTAGCGGGAATTGGGGATGGTTCCCAATCGACTTCTACGATTGGAAGCATGTTCTGAAGGGGAAGAAGGACAAAGCATTTACTGACATTATGCAGGTAAGTTATGTTGTTTAATTAAATTTTACATGTTAATAGTTATAAGTTGTGGTTTATTTATTTCTTAATTAATTATTACTTAATTGCTAATTAAATTATGATATACAAAAAGTTTAACGTGCGAGTTGGCGTGAAGAGGTACATACTGCTGAAAATAGGGGAAGACTGGAAAAGTCGGAGGGGCGCCTACACCCTAGAATGGAGATGGGACTATGCCTCGTAGCAACCGATCGAGAACGTGTCGAGATGGTGTGGACCCAAATGACTAGGCGAGTTTTGTCCAATATAGAAGGAGTGCGAGTGATAGATATGTTTTTTTAATTAATCATAGATTAAATTAATTTTGTTTAAATGTAGTTTAAAAATATAAATATATATTAAATTAATTTATTGTTTACATTTGGTTTAAATTAATTAATAGTTTAACTTAATTTATAGCTTAAATGTACTTGAAATATAGTTTACAAGATATAAAAATAATAATTAATTTCACTTAACATTTTGTTTACTCCTCCTTGTAGACTCTGTCGTAAAGGAACACCAGAAGTCGAGCAGAGCAGAGGGTCCATCACACTGCAGGAACCAAGACATTTGTTGTGACCTACAGTGAGATGGTATGTTGAAAGTTAAATTAATTTTAGGTTTAAATGATTATTGTTTTGTTTTTGAAATAACAAAGTTTATATTCTTTTAATTCTTTCAACAAGAGAAGGCTTTGGAGGAGAACTGTCAGACAGATTATGGGCAGTTGTTCACACACACCCATAGACACCGTGATGGGACGCCGACCTCTGAGGCAGCAAAGGAGATAATAGGAAGTTACAAAAAATTATTTATATAGTTAATGTTGTATATTTAAATTGAATTAAATTATTTGATTAATGTTTTATGAAATCTGTGCGTCAAGCCCGGATTAAGTAGAGCCAAGCAGATCAACAAGAGTCGCAGCCCTCGAAGTCATAGGGGTTCGTGGATCCTACGGCCCCATTAAAAGATGTTGTGGGCCCAGTAGAGCATCCTAGCCATGTGAAGGGTATGGGGTTAGGCGCCAGGCCTAGCATATTGTATGGCAAGGCCCTCGTCTCTGAGGCCGACACCTCTAGCTTGAAAAGGCCAACAACGGAGGCGGTTGAGGCGATGATTGCCGAGAAGGTTGCTGCATAGGTTGCCAAGCAAGTTGCTGCACAGAAGGCCGAGCATGTTGCCTGGAACAGGTGTAAGCAAGAGAGATACGAACATTGGTACACTAGTCAGAGGCAAAGCAGGGATGCTGTTACCGGGGCCTTGACAGAGTTATTACCTCACAAACGGTTTCCATCTCCTGAGCCTCCCCCTCCATTCATCTACAAGGATTCCCCCCGCCTCCCCCTCTGTTCGCCTACGAGGATTCCCATTCGCCCTTGCTACTACTAATGACGAGGGCGTTGTTACCTGCGGTCGTGCACACGCCCCACGAGAGAGCCCCCTTGTTGTAGTCCCTACGAGACAGACCCCCCTGAGACAAGACCTGATCATCAGGCTCCTGATAGTTAGTTTTTATTTTCACACACAATTTTGTACCGTTGGATGTTTGTTCTCCTTTTTATATTATTTGGTTTGTTGACAATTTCATTTCCTTAAATATTTGTTATCTTTTATTGTGGTAGGTTTTTGATATATTGGAGTACTATATCAATACTTATATTTCATTTATATTAGGTTATTAATGTTACTTATAATATATAACAATATGTAATGAAAAATGTATTTTGTGAAATAAATTTATTATAGTTAAATAAAATAGATATTGTAAAATAATTAATGTAGTTAATAATTAGTGAATAAAAATTTATTTTCTCAAATTTTAAATAGTTAAACTTAAAATTTGCAGCGGTTATAATGAACAAACCGCAACAAACATCTTCTGTTGAAATTTGTAGCGATTATGTTGAAGAAAACCGCTACAAATTTGATTTTTAAATTTAGTAAAAGAGCACCAACATTTATCGCGATTATTATGAAGAACCGCTACAAATGTCAAACAGCTATCATTTTGTAGTGGTTAAGTAGCCACGATTAAACTCTGGTGGGAGTATGAATTCAAATTAGTAGCGGTTGGTGCAACGGTTAACTAACCGCTACTAACTGTATTTTTAGATTTGTAACGGTTCTTGTAGCGGTTAATTAACCACTACAAAGTATTCCATGTTGCATTTAAAGATCTCAAGTGCTGCTATAAAGTTAATTAAACACTCTCTCTACATTTATTTTCTATCCTAGCATTGTTTACTATAGATGGATAAGTCATGGATCAAGCTGCCGCACAGTTCTCCCACATATTTAGTGGCATTGAAAACTTTCTTAGATTTCGCCTTCTCTCATGCTAGCATTAATGGCAAGATCGTATGTCCTTGTTGTAGATGCAAGTTTAAGAAGTGGCAAACACGAGAAGATGCTATGGAACATCTTCTTATGAAGCCTTTCCCAGAAGCATATACATTTTGGGAAGTTCATGGTGAGAAACGTGGTATGAGATATGGGTATCATCTTCCTTGAATCTTGCTAGTAGGAAATCAAGTAGAACAAGATGATCCAGTTAATGAAGCTATTCACGAAGTTTTTGGTGTTCAAGACGACAACTTCACGGCAGAAGTTCAGGGTGCAGAACCTATTTTCTTCAGGAATGATGTAGCTCGGGAATTTTTCAACCTCATGGATGAGAGCGATCGTCCTTTGTATCAAGGTTGTCAAAAATACTCAAAATTATCTTTTCTGATCAAATTGTACCATATCAAGTGCTTGTGTAGGATTACTGATAAGGCAATTTCGATGTTGTTAGAATTACTACGAGATGCTTTCCCTGACGCAGACATTCCCACAACCTTCTGAGGCCAAGAAGATAATCAACAGATTAGGCTTGAACTACGAAAAAATTGATGCCTGCCCCAACGATTGCATGCCTTATTGGGGAGAAGACGCTTGGATGGAGACTTGTAAGAAGTGTCACACTTCGAGGTTCAGGACAGTTCGGAAGGGAAAAAAGTAGAAGAAGAAACCCGCAAAGTTTTGAAGGTACTTTCCGTTAAAACCTCACTTACAAATATTATTTATGTCTTGTAAGACAGCTGAGCATATGAGGTGGCATGAAGCTGACAATAACAAAGATGGTAAACTTAGACATCCACGGGATGCTGAAGTATGGAAAGCATTCAACTCAGACTTTCCAGATTTCGCAACGGACCCTAGAAATGTTCGTCTTGCTTTGGCGACCGATGGTTTTAATCCGTTTAGAAATCTAACCACAAGCTATAGTATATGGCCAGTTGTTTTGATACCGTACAACTTTCCCCCTTGGATGTGTATGAAACAAAGCTCCTTCATTATGTCCATGATCATTCCAAGCAAAAAGGCACCAGGAAAGGACATCAATGTGTATCTCCAACTACTTATCGTGGAATTGGTGGAGTTGTGGAATGTAGGTGTCGAGATGTATGATGTGCACAAGAAGACATTGTTCAACTTGTGTAAAGCTGTTGGTTGATTTCCTTGATGGTAAGTGAATCATTCGAACAAGTAATAAAGTGTAAGTAGAGTATCGTCCCACAGAGACTGAGATACCAAGAAGTGACGCTCAATTGCTATGATAGTTGTGCAAACAGAAGGTAAATATGGTTGGTTTGTGAGGTTTTTGTACTTATGCTAGTAAACAGAAATAAACAAGTATTTTAGTTTTAAGAAGATATCAGTAAGAAGTTAGAACTCGGAATCATCCTTAAGCGTTTCAATCCCCCAGTTGCTCTACCCATAGCTATAGCATCTATACTGCACAGCTTCCGCAATGCTACAGCATAGCCACTAACTACAATGCTATTTGATTAACCCATCACTATAATCTACCGAAGCTTCCGCGTCCGATACATATGATACTAATTATACTTCTTCCATATTCCTATGGCAACTTTCTAGTTAGATCTATTTTACACACAGGGTGTCATGGTTATGATAGGTAGACCCATTCCTGAAGCCTACAATAATAGATCAAGCCGTGCAGGGCTGCCTAGCAAACACTATTTCTCAGAGGTCTAACCTCGACTCCTTGCCAGTAAGCCGAGGCCACAAATCTAGCCCTTAGCTTCCGCTAATCGACTAGTAATTAATGCACTGATAAGCAAACCAAATATATTAAATTAAGAACTTGCAACTGGGTTCATTTAACACTTAAGAAATCATCCTCGTTCAGTCTTAGGAAATCAGTCCATGACTGACGAGGGAAACACAAAACAGATAGTAACAGAATGACCCATGATCTAAATACTAAAATAAAGGAGAAAACAGAAAGCTTGAAGAAGTTCCAATGGCGTGGAAGAAGCCCTGTCACGTCACCACTCCACGTCTTCTTCTCTCCGTCTTACTGAAAGGAAGGATGCTGGGTTATCCTGGAATTCTCGTGCGTGTGAAATCCCTCATTCTTCTTTCGAGTCTACCGAATGTGGAATCTCGTTTTGGCTCAGTGCGACTCCTCTCTAGGGTTGTCTTGCTGTTTCCTATAATCAGTCTTTCTTGTGGCGTAAGTTCCAACGAGCTGGGCTTTCCAAATTTGTCAAGATCTATCGTACCTCTCGATCTGAGTAGATTGATTCTGATGATCCTGTCATACTTTTCAAATCGTTTAGTTTCGATCCTTCGCATCTTTTTATTTTGTTATGTCAGCAATCTACCTATCATTATCGCCCTTCTCTTTTATTCCTAAAATCACCAAGATAAAAAGATCAGAAAATATGCCGCATAGCATTGCGTCCTCTACTTTGCTATAGCTTTCATAATGCCTTTTATTGCACTTCGAGTTGCTGTCAGAATGCTATAGCATAGTATCAGCTTTGCTATATGTTCTTTCTTAAAAACCATGTAAATTTCTCCTTTCTTAGCACATGTTTAGGATGTAAATAGTTTCTATCCTTCAATTCCCTATATCATGAATATATGCCTTTTTGCTTGGATTGTTTGTAGTTAATCTTATATTTACCATACAATTCAGTCATGAAATATAGGGAAAACATGGCATAAATTATGCTCATCAGTGGCCTTGATTTGGATGATAAGCGACTTTCCTGGCCTCGAGACATTATCAGGGTAGAATGTGCATACTGGCCTTGCGTGTCCGGCTTGCAATTTTGACTCTGACTCAATGCGCCTTCCCCATATTTGTAAGTGGTGCTTCATAAGTCATCAGAGGTTTCTCGATGGTACGCACAAGTTTAGGTTGCAACGCAATCGTTTCAATGGGCAACAGGAAAAAAAAAGGACCTCCTTAGAATTTATTCAGTGTAGAAATCATTTAGCAGATTCAAGATGTTGAATTTGAGTATGGGAAAAAAGACGATCCAGCAAAGGCCGAGACAAAGAATGCCAGGGCTTCTAGTTCTGCACCCCAGCAATGGTGGAAGATAAGCGTCTTCTTCACTCTTATGTATTGGAAAGATAATTTTCTCCTACAGAGTCTGGATGTCATGCACATTGAAAAGAATGTGTGCGACAATATGTTGTACACGATGCTTAACGAACCAAGTAAGTCAAAAGATCATCTTCAAGCGAGGAAAGATTTATGGGAGATGGGAGTTCGTGAAGACGTGTGGCCGGATGAGCTTGACATATTTCAACCGACAAAATTCACCTTAACAAAACCAAATAAGGACATCTTCCTCGCGACGTTGAAGAAAATAAAAGTTCCTAAAAGGTATTCAAGAAACATTTCACGATGTATTGACGTGCAAGCTCGAAATATTACTGGGCTGAAGAGTCATGACTTACATATGCTTATGCAAAAGTTACTTCAGTTGGCCATAAAAAATACGTTGCCTCTCGATATGTCAATCATTTTGGTAGAGCTTTGTACTTTCTTTCGGAAGTTGTGTTCCAAGGTTTTGATCATGGAAGAGCTCGACCAGCTGCAACAGAAAATCATTCTTACGTTGTGTCATTCGGAGATGATCTTTCCTCCGTCATGTTTCACGGTCATGGTTCACCTGACAATACACCTTGTTCACGAAACAAAGCTTGCTAGCCCAGTTCACTACCGATAGATGTATCCTATTGAGAGATACTCATTTAAAATTAATTACTTTAGCATTACTTCCTAGTCGCACGTTTAACCATTAATGTATCGACATTTTTCCTTCATTACTTTATAGGTTTCTTGGGAAACTTAAATCTTACGTGAGGAATAAGGCGTAGCCTGAAGGTTCAATAGTAGTAGGTTATATTGGGGATGAGGTCTTGTATTTTTGTTCCAGGTACTTTGATGACATTGAGACGTCATTCAACCGAACACCTCGTGTAGACGATTGTCCTGAGTCAGAGCCAGAGCCATCAACAACAGAGTTATTAATCCCTCGTGTTGGTAAACCAGTTGGCAGAAGTGAGAACTTCAAACTCACGCCACTTGAGAAGTTTCAAGCAAATAGACATGTCTTGATTAATTACACTAAAGTTGAACCGTATCTTCAGTAAGGATTGCACACAGATATATATATGTTGTCTTATATATTTCCTTACATTTTATACTCACATTTCATGCTCGTCATTGCACATTTAATTGCAGAGAATTCAGGAGTCATGTGAAGCATCAACTGAGGATCCGTACACAGACATCCTTCGAAATTGATAGAAAGGTCCACAGAGAATTCCCGAGTTGGTTTAGGAGGAGAATAATGAATGACCACAACCCGCACTCACCAGAATTCAAAGCTCTCGCACTCGGCCCACTTGACCACGCCCAAAGATTTACGGCATACAATGTCAATGGTTTTAAGTTTTGTACTATTTCACGAGACCAGGGATTGTTGACCCAAAACTCGGGTGTATATGGCACGTTTGGGACTTGGAGTTATGCGAGCAGTAGTGACGGGAACATGCAGTTCGGTGATGTCCCATATTATGAAAAGCTGCTTGATGTGGTCGAGATAAATTACCAAGGCCTTTTCACGATGACCATGTTCAAGTATTTGTGGGTGAATACAACAACGTCCCGAGGACTTACAACTGACGACTTAGGCATCACATCAATGAATTTCTCCCGGCCTATTCACACTGGTCAGTCTGAAGTTGATGAGTCATACCCATCAGGTTTATTATGTCACTGATGAGAGGCACAGTGATTAGAATATGGTGGTTCACTTAAAGCCTTGGGACCTTTACGACATGGGCGATGGTGATAACGTCGCCTACGATTATGAGCCGTTCTAGCCCGCTAGTTTTGAAAACTTTTTCCCAGACGGCGATGACAATTTACTTATAGTTTGATACATTTTTTAATATATGCTTTATGAAATAATAACATTTAACTAAAGTTTTATTTGTGTTCAAACATATTCAACTTACACGTAACATTTTATACATACTTTCTTTGTATGGATGGATGGTGACGAAGATTGAGAGACAAAAAATATGCCTACGGTGTAATCTCTAATCTTCTTATTATTATTTTTTTCCAAAAAAAACAATAATAAACCGCTACAAAACCGCTACAAAAATATAACCGCTACAAAAAACGCATCATTAACCGCTACAAAAGTGAAAACTCAACCACTACAAACTGATGTGCCGATATCAATATAAATACCCCCACCAAACCACTTTTAATATGCTTCATTTTCCTTTTCTACACACGTTTTCTCTCCATCTTCTCTCATATTTTTAAGTTTTCTCAAAGAGGTTAAGTGTTTGAAGAAAGTAAGTGCCATTCAACCGGATCAAATCTAATAATTATCGAAATATTTCTTTTTTTTTCCACCCCACTAATACTAACGTTTGTTATTTTACAGTTGCATTACGTATACTTTTCAACTTTCTTTCTATTTTCACATACATTATTCGATCCGCTTTCACACACATTTTTTTTAGAATTAATATTATTTTAATTAACTCTTAATCAGTTGTTATTATACTTACATATTCTCATTATTTTATACTTATTTAATAACCTTATATAATCAAATATCATTTATTTTCATTAAAAATATAAATTATTAATAATACAATATTTACTTAATTACTATAATAATTTAAAAATTTAATTTTTTTTTCAATTTCATTCATTTGTAGCGGTTAATAAACCGCTAAAAATACGAACAAAAATATGGACAACACGCCAAAACTACTTTCCAAAAAAAATGACAAGAATAATTTGTAGCGGTTGTAATATAAAATATCAAAAAAGGAGCAAAACTTTTTTCCCAAAAAAATGGCGGGATTTATTTGTAGTGGTTAACCACCGCTACAAATATTCAAAAGAATTAAAATTGATGGCGACAAAATTTTTTCCCAAAAAATGGTGGGAATATGTTGTAGCGGTCATGTCACCGCTACAAAATATTTTGAACGTTTGGCGCTACTTTTTCATATAAGTAGTAGCGGTTACAAGTCTGATCAAATTCAATTTGTAGTGATTTGGTAATCGTGATTAATGTCTCAAACAAGACGTCAGCGCAGCCTCATATAGTGGCGGTCATTTGGAACCGCTACAGATACAGTAGCGGTCAGGGTATATGTAGTAGCAGGTTCTCTTTAATCGCTACAAAGCAGTTTGCCACGGTGTATTTTATAGCGGTTCGGGTAACCGCTACAAATGTCATTAGTAGCACCTAAAACCGCTACAAATATGCCATTTTAACTGCTACTAATGGTCCTTTTTTTTTTGTAGTGATTGAGTATTTGTTGTCGAATGTTCTCCCTTTTAGATGAGTTTTGCTTATTTTGTCAATATAGAGAATTAAATTCTTCTCAATACTCCTTCTCGGTCGGGATAAGGATTTTGTTTGCCCCGGAAGTTTCGGCTGAGAAGCACTGGATGAACGGAAGTTTTTTTTGGAGCAAAATTGCCACAAAATTAACAAAACGTAGCAATTTTGCCCCTCCGTTAATTTTAACCGTTAAGTTTAGCTAAGTGCACACGTGGCATGCAACCTCATCAATGAAATAAGATTTAAGTATCATTCCCCCCAGAAATTTTTAATGAGGAGCAATTCTGTCTTGGAAGTTTAGAAAACATAGCAATTTTTCCCTTCTGTCCCCCAATATTAAATTTGACTATTAAATCAGTCAAAGAATACATATGTCATGCCTTGAAAAGGTCGAACTTGAAGTCAGAGAGGGAGATCCTTAAGAAGTTGAGCTCAAGGCGGCTGGAATTTGTGAAGTTGAGCTGGTCAAAGGAACTAAGAGCCCGTTTGGATGGGTTTTTTTATTTTAAAAAAAACACTTTTTTAATGCAAAAAAAAAAATGCTTTTTTTAATTAGTTTATATGTCTAGATGATATTTTTTTTAAAAAAAAAAAAAAAAAATGCTACTTTTTTTCTAAAAGCTCTAATTTGGAGCTTAAGAAAAAAGCACTTTTTTAAAAGCCCATCCAAATGGGCCCTAAAAGGTATGTCGTAAAACCCAGAGGAAGCATCACTTATAATCTAAGCAAATGAAACACAAAACGAGAAATGAATTGTCTTAAAAATTGGTTGAGTAAGACAAATCAATGGTGATAGTATTTACTCTTGTATAGATTAATCCAACCCACCCACTCTATTCCACAAAGTACATCTGGGCAACAACAACGCATGGTTGCTACCGACTTCAAGACTTTGGGGTGTAAATGTGTATGCACCCTAATACATTGCTGCTGGCTAGTATATGTTAGTTCTCTATGTGTTTTGATGATGTCTAACAATTGTAATAATTGATGGTTTAAATTGCAAAGCTTTAACTTCAGTCAAAGTATATTTGAGTTCTTTGAAAAAGATTTATAAACTAAGTAACTCAAGTTGTCAATCATGACTCAAGTCATAGTACTTAGAAAATCTGGTTTAAGCAAAGTCCATAACTCAAGTTGTCACTTAACAACTTGAGTTATGAGTTGTACTTCAGTTTTCAAAAGGACCATCGCGATATGAGAATTTTCAGAGTCTGATATGACTCGAGTTATTATTGATACAACTCGAGTCATGAAGAATCACAGAGAGCTTAACTGATATAGCCTTCTGATATGACTCGAGTTTCCTGAGATAACTCGAGTCATTGTCTGAAAATTGCTGCAACTATGACTCGAGTTGCCCTGAATTACTCGAGTTAGTTTATTTGGAATTTCCTCTCTATCTTCAAACACCACAATTATGACTCGAGTCAACCATTTTAACTCACGTTATATTATTTGAAAATTCTTCTCTGACTTTGAAATGTTTCAAACTCAACTCAAGTCATCCTGAGTAACTCGAGTTACTTGCATCAGATGTTGTTTTTAGCGGATATTGGTATTATTGTTAATAGGGACTGATATTGTTGTTAGTGGGTACTAATATTGTTGTTAGTGCCCCATGATATTTTTGTTACCACCCCTTGTTATTGTTATTAACGCCCCTGATATTGTTGTTAGCGGGTACTGTTATTGTTGTTAATGCCCCTTATTATTGTTGTTAATGCCTCTTGAAATTGTTGTTAACGCCCCTGTTATTGGTGTTAGTGCCCCCTAATATTGTTGTTAACATCCCTGTTATTGTTGTTAACGCCCCCTGATATTGTTGTTAGTACCCCTAAAATTGTTGTTAACGCCCCTTGTTATTGTTGTTAACGCCCCTGATATTGTTGTTAGTAGGTACTGTTATTGTTATTAATGCCCCCTGTTATTGTTGTTAACACCCCTTGAAATTGTTGTTAACGCCCCTTGAAATTGGTGTTAGTGCCCCCTGATATTGTTGTTAACGCCCCTATTATTATTGTTAACGCCCCCTAATATTGTTGTTAGTGCCCCTGTTATTATTGTTAGTGTCGGGTATTGTTGAAGAACCTGTCCATTCTTTTGCAATTCTCATTCCATGAACAAATATCAAAACATAAGCAAAAATTGAAAAACCTGTGCATTCTTTTACCGTTCTCATTCCATGAAGAACTATCAAAACATACACAAAAATTTGATGTTGTCATTGAATAAAAATTTTAAAGTTAGCATCGTAGACAATTTACAAAAGAACAAAGGGTGAATGTCATCCTCATGAATACAAAGGGGTCATAAATACATATGCGTCCTAACAAATATGCCCTCTAATGTCTCTTCTTTTGCTTGTGGTAGTCCTCATTAACTTGTACATGGCTCTTCTCCTTGAAGCAGATACCAAAGCTGCAAAAAGAAAAAAATCACACTTAGAAGCAGATAGATCCTTACATTATTTTTAAGTACCCCTTTGAATTATGTTCTGAAAAAACTTGTGGCAAAGATGTGCTAGGACACTTTCAGAGTCTGGCACAACTGAAAGTAGACAGTCTTATGGTTTAAGGATACCAATCCCGTGTTTGGTCAAAGGGGATGGGAGGGGAGATTTTAATTAGATTCTTTAAAACAAAATGGACAGGTGGAGCCATAAAATTTTAATGAAGAGAATATACAAAACAAGAGTTAAAAAAATTAAGTAAAAACTTTCGACCCCACTTCTCCAATTTTTTTCAAATCAAACCCATTCAATAAAATCTCCCCTCCCCTTCATTCCCCTCTAACCAAACAGAGGGTAAGTGACTATAGAAGTATATATTCATAGCGTCAAAATTAAATGTACCATTGCTTTACCATGCCAATAGCACTGCAGGGAATTGATTTCGATTTGCCATTGATGTATAGATATTTGGGAACACTGCATGTCCTGAATAGCAGTAACCATAGACACCCAAAGCAACAGGGAGGGTTGCAAGATTTAATGGTATCCCTTTATGCTCAAAGCCAACTCCATCTACCAGCCCAAATCCACAACAAAGAAGAGTGATAAGAGTCATTCTGAATTGTACTAAGTGTTTGACTTCTAACTGACAAAAACAAGAGATGAAATTCGCATATGTTTTTAAAAGCTTCTAATATTGTTCATGCATACCGATCTAAATTTTAAGCACTACTTTTGATACAGGCAGCAATGTTTAAACATTATGGAATTGATCAATCTAAAATTTTTAATTCTGGAAAGGTAGTGGAGTGATAACGAAGCCACAATTTGTTTTTAGATGTTTTCAGGGAGCTTAAATTTGCCCACAGTATTGTTGAGACACATGAAAATTTATGTCTAAAATATGGACAAGGATAATGAGGCAGTTAGATAGACATGCGTCAGGTGTTAATCAAGTCCATGATTTTCTGGAAATAGTTCCAACATCTCTATTTTCCAGCAGGCACATGCTAACAAGATATGAGATAATCCATGAAAGTGGCAGAGTCCCCAACCAAAAATCATTAAGTGAAAAAAAATTCGTACATGCTCTTTTGCAAACCTAAACTGGCACATGTTTGCAACATATGATCCAACAGTTCATTATTCCTTATAGTCACTCTGAAGAATGAAATAAATTTACCTCTTGCAGTTGTGTATTTGGAAGAGGCTCACCATCCAAATCACAAGGTTGATAACTCATCGATTTGTTCCACTTCCCAGTAAAAACATTTGAATCAATAATGCAAATCCTTGACCAAAATTATCAGATGGCTTGATGTTGTTTCCCTTTCACTTTTACCCTTTATTCCCATCTCAAACTTTGCCCATCTGTAAACCTAAGATAACTATTTAATTCAATAAAATGATTAAGACAAATTCAGATAAGGAGCATATTAAGAACCTCCGTTCTCAAACTTTGCAGTACTTCATTTCAAAAGGTAAACAAGAAACACAGAAAATAAGAACCTCCGTTCTCTTTTTTAGGCATGAACTAAGGGAGGAACAACAGATTTACTCAATTCTTCAACATGGGGATTGTATCACAAGAAATACGCAGGAACGGTGCATGAATTAATTAGATAGGCAAAAGGAAATTACCAAAACTAGAAATGCTCCTTAAAAAACAGTAACAGTTGATATACAAGGCTCGGTCTCATATACAATCCCAGGAAAAGAAAATTTCCCGTACATCACTAGAACAAAGCTTTCGACCCTAATGGCAATCACCTGAACAAGAGTTTCAGCCTTAAGAACTAGAACAATGGCTTCGCATTCCAAAAGGATAATTTAGAGGAACAATTTGCTGAAGCAAACCAACGGTCCTTTAAACATAACCTGGTAGGTACAATGGTAAAAATTAAACATACTTTTCATAAAAATTAGGGATGGGAAAAACCTAATCCCTAAAATGTTTTCTACCTTTCTTACAGACGAATGCCACAAGCGAGCCGGCGACGGCGACACTATCAGTTTCAGAGGGTCGACGGTGGCCGACGGTTCCACCTTGGCGTTGGGGACGAGAATGAGAGTCCCACAGAGAACAGAGAGCAGAGAGACGAGTCGAGAGAGAGATTGACTGACTTTGATGGGTTTTTTGAATTAAGAAGGACAGGCTTAGTCAGGGGCTTATTTGTCATTTCCTTTAACATTCACATGTCAGAAGAGGCCCTAGGGCCTATTCTGAATTTGACTTTTCTTAGGACCCATTTTGACATTATTTTAGTAAAAGGGCCTTCATGTGGATTTTCTAAAAAAATTATAAACAGAAATAAACATTTTTGTAAAGAATTTAATAGCATTATGAAGCAAACGATATATTGGAAATAGCAGTAGGTTGGGCCTTCAATGTTTTCATCATGAAATCTTACTTATACACTCACGAATGGGAACCAGTTAAAGGATAAGCAGGGGATCCCATTCCGCAAAACTGAAGCTGCATTCGTGAGTAAAGGAATGGGATTTCATGCCTATCCTTTGGATAGATAGGGGAACTCCTCTCCCCTGGATCGTCCGGATTAGATTTAGACGGTCTAGATCTTTTTTTTTTTTTTTTACTTTCTATTTTTTTAAAAAAAATTATTTTAATGGATCTGAGAATATAAAATAAAAATAATTTTTTCCACTAATATTTTTTCAAAAAACGATTTTTTTTATTAAAAAAGCAGAATTTAAAAAAATAAAATATGGGCCGTTCAGATCGCATTTAGACGGCCCAGATACGCCAGCCACATGAGGATAGGCACCAAAACCAGTTCCTCAGTTTTGCTTGTTTCTAAACTCCACGCGTGACAAAGTGCGGTGGCCCCTCCAATATATTCCATTGAATCACGGTAAGCAAAAGGAGGTGGCAGGAAAGCATGGGATGCACATGGTCGGAGGGTGAGGAGGACAGACAGGGGACGCAGAGGAGGCACATGAAAAAGACGGGGATGGAAGAAGGCACATTAACACGAGTGAACAGTAACATGGGGTTGAAAAAGAAAGAAGGAAGTAATATAATATAATAAATATTGTAACTTTATCCAGAGACCCAAAATAATCAAATGAAGTACGGTAACCAACGCATCTCATCAGCGAACTTGCGTTACATCTTCAAAGTGTACAAGCCGGCCTCACTTGTGGGTTGTGGCACCTCCAAAACCCCTCCCTGGCTTCGGTTTCATACAAGAAGCTTTCAATAATTTGAAATTGTGGCAAAGGAAGAAGGAAAGAGGAGAACGCTTGAGCATGTAAGAGCCTCTGCAAATCTGAAAGACAAAGCGGCAAAAGAAAGAAATAATGCATGATAGTTTAAGGAAGCAGAAATTATTACTGAAAAATTCCCAAAAAGCGACTTTTATTGATCAAGATCCATTAAAGAGGCCGTTAAGGTGGTGGAGGAGATATCCTAACTCTTAGGTGCCTAGGTTAACGTCTGAGAATAATAGACGGCTCGCCCTGCCCAACATCGGTATCACCTAGGAGGAAGGGAGATTTCGCCCTGCCCTTGGATTATGGGTGAACCCAACGCTTTCCCTAAAATTTTTGTATTAAAAAGAGAGAGAGAAGTCAATATTGTCTACGAATTGAGCAGATGAGGGAAGAGGAGATCATAAGCTGCCATCAAAACAGGCGGAGGAGAGGCCGCAGCATCAAGCTCCACAACTGGAAAAAGGGATTAAGAATCAAAAAGTGTAAAAGTGAAGGTGATTATGTCAGCTGTTTTCATGCGTTCCTTCTGGTTTGTACAATGCACTGTTTTTGCACTGTTTTTTACAACACGCAAGCATCTTTTGGTTAGTATTTAATTTAATAATTTAATGCCTCCCACTTTCTTGAGTTTCACTATTTAAATGTTCATGGCCGACAACCCAACCTTCCTTGAGCTATTGGAAGATGATAATATTAATTAGGGGGCGTGGCTTTAGCTGGACACGTGAAGTGGGGAATATAACTCATGAGATATGTGTTACAGGATTATATTTTAAATTTTTCAAAAACCACTTTGAATGAGAAAACTGAATTTGTGAGAGATGGGGGGGTGGCCCCAAATATATATATATATATATATATTCAGAATTATTTTTTAAAAAAATTAATATAAATAACGCGCCACCTGCTAACCTAATTCCCATTGCCGCTTTCCCATCTTCAGCGTGCGCAAGAGACGTCCAGCCGGTCTAGGTCTTTGATCGCTCAAAGGGAGGGACGGAGTGGAGGGTCTCATCGTGTCGTACTGTCGTGGCTTCCAGTGGTTTAGATCAGACCTGCTCGGCGAACTTTGCCCATGGTTGATCGGAAAACAAGGGAAAGAAGAGAATCACAGGAGAATAACGAGCGACAAAATTAGGCCAAGTCATTTGAGGTATAAAGTGACCGCAGTTTGCACAATTACAATCAGCCCCTCCTTCTGCATCAAAATCCCATCCACAACCAATAAACAATAAAAGTCAAGGAATCGAAGTAATTGAGTAAAATATGGGACCAATTTGTATTGGTTCAGATTTGTCGAGTTTGACCCTTGAGGTGAATTCCAATTTGTATTGGTTCATATTTCCATTTGTCTCTTCTAGAGTTCCAACAGGATACTGAAGTAATTAAGTAAAGACTAAAGGTATGATTTTTTATGCTTCTACTGTAGAAACATAATGTGTTTGATTTTTTATCCATTTTTTGTTTCTGTACAAACTTTGCATCCATGTGTTTGATGATGACAAATTCCGTCACAAGATGGAACATGATTTTACCGTAGATAATACGGTAATTCATATTGAAAGAGAAATAGCTGACACTTTCACTACTGATTCAATTATTGATGATTTCAAATCATTAAAAAAGCCAAGAGCATTACTTTAAGTGAATGTAATTTTTAATTCTTTCATTTAGTATAGTGTTTTATTAATTTTGTATTATAAATTACATTGTTAAATTTTAATATTTTAATATATTATATAACAGGCAATTTTCTAGAATTTCATGATATCTTCTCATTTTATTATTGATATAACATCCATACTAAAGACATATATGTTATTTTATACATTAGAATTTTAAAATACTTTCATTATAAATATGAATATTTTAAAAATATTATATAATTATAAATTTTTTTAATTAGTTAATAAATAAATATTTGGCCTCCCCAAATATTTCTTCTAAGGTCTAGGTCCGTCCCTGATTGTGACCGATGTGGCACCACTCCTTGTCTTCCAGCTTATGACCAATCGCTTTGATGATTGATATTTGATTTCATTTGATTATATTGTTTAAAGGACCCCATATGCTGAAAATTACAGAACAGGCCTCGAATTGAAATCCACGTTTTTGCTGATGGAACCAGGCCGATTGTGAACCAATTTTTAAGAGTATAACGCGCATTTGCTCCCAATATTTTAAAAGCTTTTTAAGGGGATGTCTGACTATCATTTTCAATTTTGGTTATAATAATATATTCAGTTGGCAGCAGCCGACTAAAAAAAAAACCCTCCAATAAATTATTTCCAATTTATCTATTTATTTATTATATAGGAAAAAGGTTGAGGGTAATAGACAGAAAAAATTTAAAATAAATTACTGTTAAAAAGGTAGAGGGTAACACCCTCCATGCACAACAATTAGTTAAGAGGATAACAATTTTTATTTTTCGTGGATTGACAATGGAATCTGTAACCTTTTTTGTATCGATAAACTACTATTGATTAATGTACAAAAATAATCAATGATCTCAGTCAGAATTAGCCAATCTTGATAAAATTATTCCCCCGCTGGATTAAGTGTGATAAGCCATAATTAAAGTTTTTGAAGGGGTGAGAGAGAAAATGTGAATTGACTTCACACACAAAAGAAGACAAGTGGGAAGCTAATGATGGAGAGAGGAATTCACGTTAGGTGCACATCTCTTGTATATACATATACCTTATGTGCTTATCCCTTTAATGGAGGGATGGGCACATTTTTTTATATATATTTTATTTATTTAGATTAAATTATATGTTACATCCCGAAATATTTTTTGCACCCACTATCTTAAATTAATTAATTTCTAATCATGTATTCATAAATATTTTTCTTGTAATACCGGTATCTCACAAACTAATTAATTTGAGATATTGGGTGAAAAAAAAATTTCAAAATGTAATATATAATTTAATCTAAATAAATAAAATTTAAAAAAAAAATGTGCTCATCTCTCTTTAGAGAGATGAGTACATAATGTGGCACATAAGAGATGTGTACCTAATGTGAACACTGGAGAGAGATGGGGATAAATGCTTTGATAAGAGGGAAAGAGAGCATCACTATGATCAAACCATATTTTTATAAGATTTTGCATAATTAAATTAGGATTCTTAGTACATTTTCTGAGATATTATTGCATTATTAAGCACAAATTTGAGTTAGAGACATTTATATTGAATTAACGGTAATTAGGGATAAAATGGTCATAATTTGTCAATTTATTCATGTAAATGATCTCTTAAACTTTTTTTTTTTTGATAAGATGATCTTTAAACTTTTGATGATGTGCTTAAAGCCTTTTTTTTTTTTTTTTTTAAAGACTTATTTGCATTTTTTTTTAAAAAAAGCGTTTTAATTAGAAGTTAAGTTATTTTACGTTTGGATACACCATTTAAAAGCACTTTTAAATAAAAAAAAAAAATAGAGTTATTTTTTATTATAAAATTACTGAAATGGACATATAAAAGCACCCTTTTTTTACATTTGTTTGGATAAGAAATCACTTATGTTAAAATTTTAGAAATATTATATTCAATAATTGAATTTAAAATTATAATATAATTGAATTTCAATAATATTAAATTTAAATTGTTAATATAATTTTTCATAGGTCCATATAAATCAAAGTTGTTATCAAATATTTCTTTTAGTTTATATACTTGACAATGACAAAAAAAGCAAAAAAAATTAAATAGTATACAACAATGTACAATAACTTAAAACTTTATTAACACTAATCACTGGGAATTTCCACTCAAAATGGGTCAGCTACTAATTATAATCAATGCATTAAATAAAAAAAGAGTCATATTGTACCATATTCCAATAATAGAAATAATATTTATTATACTACAAGTTACTAAAAGCTAATGACGCACTCGACCTCTATCTAAAAATTGATCTATAATAGCATTTCTTGTTTCTTCCATAAGTCTAATAGAGTCTGGAGTTGGCCCTTCTCATTCATATTCTCTATGATCATCATCATCATCTTCTTCAAACTCATCAATGTTTTCAAATCGTCTAAATATATCTATATCAAAAGAATCTATTTTCCTTATATAATGGAGGGATGGGCACATTTTTTTATTATATATTTTATTTATTTAGATTAAATTATATGTTACATCCTGAAATATTTTTTTCACCCACTATCTCAAATTAATTAATTTCTAATCCCGCATTCGAAATATTTTTCTTGTAACACCAAGATCTCACAAACTAATTAATTTGAGATATTGGGTGAAAAAAAATTTTTAGAATGTAATATATAATTTAATCTAAATAAATAAAATTTTTTAAAAAATGTGCTCATCTCTCTATTAAAGAGATAAGTACATAAGGTGGCACATAAGAGATGTGTACCTAATGTGAACACTGGAGAGAGATGGGGATAAATGCTTTGATAAGAGGAAAGGAGAGCATCACTATGATCAAACCATATTTTTATAAGATTTTGCATAATTAAATTGGGATTCTTAATATATTTTCTGAGACATTATTGCATTATTAAGCACTAATTTGAGTTAGGGACATTTATATTGAATTAACGGTAATTAGGGATAAAATGGTCATAATTTGTCAATTTATTCATGTAAATGATCTCTTAAACTTTTGATGCTACCTTGTGCTTAAAGCTTGTTTGGATGTGTTTTTTTTAAAAAAGGACTTATTTGCATTTTTTTTTTAAAAAAAGGGTTTTAATTAGAAGTTAAACTATTTTATGTTTAGATACACCATTTAAAAAATACTTTTAAATAAAAAAAGTTGTTTGGATGTTAAAATAGAGAAGTACTTTTTTATTAGTAAAATTACTGAAATGGACATATAAAATCACCTTTTTTTTTTTTTTACATTTGTTTGGATAAGAAATCACTTATGTTAAAATTTTAGAAATATTATATTCAATAATTGAATTTAAAATTATAATATAATTGAATTTCAATAATATTAAATTTAAATTGTTAATATAATTTTTCATAGGTCCATATAAATGAAAGTTGTTATCAAATATTTCTTTTAGTTTATATACTGACAATGACAACAACAAAAAAAAGCAAAAATTAAATAGTATACAACAATGTAAAATAACTTAAAACTTTATTAACACTAATGACTGGGAATTTCCACTCAAAATGGGTTAGCTACTAATTATAATCGATGCATTAAATAAAAAAAGAGTCATATTGTATCATATTCCAATAATAGAAATAATATTCATTATACTACTCCCTCCAGTCCTAACTATAAAAACACATTTTGGATTTTATTTTGGTCCTAATTATAAGAGCAAGTTTTAACTTTTGTCAAATTTTTCCTATAATACCCCTATTTATACATTCTCAATAATAATGGGATTAATTAAGCACATTGGAATCCTAAGTAAGAAGCTCGCTCTTTGCTCAAGCACATTGGAATTCGAAACCCGAGTTCTTATCGCGTGAGCACATAAAAGTTTCGGGAGCAGATTAATCTAGGACAAGAAGACAAAAGACCTTGAATAGGAATCGTTGGGATAATGCGATCCTGGTTTTCAATTTGTTTTTCCTCGGTAGGGAATTATATTTCCATTTTCAATTTGATGTAATTTTCAATTTTAAGTAGGGGTATTTTTGGAAAATAATTATAATTAACTAATTTAACTTCTCTCCTTAATCTCTCCAAATTCTGGTAAATAGTTCTTATAATCAGGACCAGAGGGAGTACAAGTTACTAAAAGCTAATGACGCACTCGACCTCTATCTAAAAATTGATCTATAATAGCATTTCTTGTTTCTTCCATAAGTCTAATAGAGTCTAGAGTTGGCCCTTCTCATTCATATTCTCTATGGTAATTGTAGCGGTTTTAGCCTAAACCGCAACAAATTAGTAGCGGAAACATTGACACCACAAGGCGGGCATGTTTGTCATAAAATTGTACTTTGTAAACGGTTAGACGAAATAAAACCGCTACAATTTTGTCGGCGCTTAGACGAAATAAAACCGCAAATTTAATGGCGCGAAGTTTGTGGCGCGAATTTTGTTGTGGTTAATTAAGAAAACCGCTACAAAATTGGCGCAAGCGTTGTTTGCGGGCAATGGCACGAACTTTGTGTCGGCTAATTTGTAGCGGTTATATAAAAAAAACCGCCACAGAAAAGCGAAACGACACAGTTTTGTCACGGTGAAAGTTAAGCGACACAATAACCGCGTCAAATTTGTAATTTTGTCGCGGTTATTTAACAACCGCTACAAATATTAACTCTATTTATAGTATGTCGACCATACATCAATGACAAATAATCAAAAAATTACTAAATCTGATTGTCACTAAACGAACATTCTCGGCTTGGTTGTCGAAGACATGCAAATACTTGCAAAGCCGATCTCGGGAGATGATGCGCTGCGCAGATATTTGCCTCTCTTTTCATCGTTGAAGCCGAGGATGTTCCTTCGTGACAATCCATCTTTATCGATTCCTTTGACTTGAAGACTTCTACTCTTCAAGATAGTCCAACATGCAACCAAATATTGGGTTTCGTTATAGCCACCTTTCTCTCTCGAAAAATATCTCGATCAAAATGAGTTAGTGAATTTTTCTTGGGAGATTTGTGGCTATAATGAATCCATCTTCTCGGGCATGTTGGATTATTTTTAGTAATCTTATTACTCTCAACACATTTGGGAAAATTTAAAAAAAAATCAATTAAATTGATTGAGAAATTTATTCTAATTTTTTTTTCACCAAACTAATAAGTTTACAACTCGTAAAGTTATTAGTTTGGGGAAAAAAATTTGCAAAAAATTTCAGTTAGTAACGGTTGGATATAATAACCGCTAGAGAATGGGAAAAGACAACAATTTGTAGCGGTTACTCACAAAACCGCTACAGAATAGCAAAGGTCTTATATTTTGTAGCGGTTATGTAAGCGCTACAAAATATCACGAAGAACGAGGCATATTTGTCATGGTTGTTGAAGCGGTTCATGAAAAACCGCCACAAATTTTTTCACTTTGTCGCGGTGAATTGGTAAAACCGCTACAAAATGTAGCGGTTTTTTAACTCCCACGTCATTTTCAAAATAAACGCGCACAAAGTTTTGATTTTTCATCTTTTAACCTTTCCAACTTGTTCCTTTCAACTTTTACCTTTGAACATCATGGTTTCTAACGATAAAGGAAAAGGAAAAGCTGTTGAACGGGAGAAAAGGCCAATAAGGGGCAGTAGTAGCAGAGGGGGCCGGACGAGAGGGCGTGGGCCTATAAATATTCCCCCTCCGCACCCTGAGGTGGGGAACAAGTTTGAACACCTCTTCGCCAATGAGCCGATCCCAAACCCAGAGACCCTAGAGACCGTAGGGGGATCACGAGGCGCAAGTCTGTCATTCGAGGACATCGAAGATGAGGAGATCCATATTGACATTCCTATAATGGAGGTGGAGCAGTTTATCGACCCGGGGAAACGTGGGACCATGGGAACCCCGACCGTCGGCTTCACGTTCAACCGGATTTTTGGTGGATGTCCAAGGTAAATAAAATTAGTTTTTTGGCGAAAAATAATTTTAAATTCCTTACGTGTAATTAAAATTTATTTAAACGCAATATTTTTTTTAATTGTGCGAGATGAACATGGGAACATCGGCGGGGACGGTGGATGTTGCCACAATCACTCATCAGATGGACGGGTATCGCGTCGTAGTTCCCTAGAACACAGACATGGACCAACCGATTGGCAACGGTGGTCACTTGTTGAACCGATTCCTATCCGAATTTGGCGGGAATTGGGGATGGTTCCCAATCTTTTTCCACGATTGGAAAAAGATTCCGCCAGAGAACAAGGACAAAGCATTTGAAAAAATTTGTGCAGGTAAGTTATGTTGTTTAATTAAATTTTACATCTTAATAATTATAAGTTGTGGTTGATTTATTTATTTCTTAATTAATTATTACTTAATTTCTAATTAAATTATGATACAGAAAAAGTTTAACGTGCGAGCTGACAAGAAGAGGTACGTATTCTTTGAAAATGGGGAAGCGTGGAAGAGCCGGGGGATCGTCTCTACAACCAAAAATGGAGATGCGACTATGCCTCTGCAGCAGCTGATCGAGAACGTCCCGGACGACGTGGACCCAAATGACTGGGCGGGTTTTGTCCACTATAGGAGGAGTGCAGAGGGACATGTACGTTTTTTAATTAATCATAGATTAGGGTTTTGTTTAAGCATGCGTTAATATATAGTTTAAAATTTCTTTAACTTAATTTTTGTTTAAATGTAGTATAAAAATATAAATATAGATTAAATTAATTTATTGTTTACATTTGGATTAAATTAATTAATAGTTAACTTAATTTATAGTTTAAATGTACTTGAAATATAGTTTACAAGATATCAAATTAATAATTAATTTCACTTAACTTTTTGTTTGCCCCTCCTTGCAGGCTCTGTCGCAGAGGAACACCAGAAACCGGGCACAGCAAAAGGTCCACCACACAACAGGCACCAAGACATTTGTTGTGACTTACAGTGAGATGGTATGTTGAAAGTTAAATTAATTTTAGGTTGAAATGGTGATTGTTTTGTTTTTGAAATAACAAAGTTTATATTCTTTTAACTCTTTCAGCAAGAGAAGGCTCGGGCGGAGAACCGTCAGACAGACTATGGGGAGCTGTTCACACGCACCCATAGACACCGTGATGGGACGCCAACATCTGAGGTGGCAGAGAAGATAATAGTAAATTACAAAAACATTTTTTATATAGTTAATGCACTTCATTTAAATAGAATTAAATTGTTTGATTACTGTTTTATGAAATCTTTGCGTCGAGGCCCGATTGAGCGGACCCGCATAGAACTACGAGCGTCGCGGACACTCGAGTCACGGGGTCTATGGGATCCTACGGCTCCATTGAAAGCTTGTTGTGGGTCCAGTCGAGCATCCCGGCCGCGTTAGGGGCTTTGGGCTAGGCGCCAGGCCTAGCATGGTGTATGACAAGGCCTCCCGCTCCGACGCGGAACCCTGGGCTCGAGAAGGCCACCACCGAAGGTGGTTGATTTGATTATTGCCGAGCAAGTTACCGCGCGGTTGCTTGCGAGAGGGGCCGGGAATGATGCCGGGAATAGGCGCATGGCGGAGAGATACGAGCGTTGGTACGCTAGTCGAGGCGAGCTGGGATGCTTGTTACGGGGCCTTGACGAGTTGTTACCTCACGATACGGTTTCCATCTCTCGAGCCTCCCCCTCCGTTCATCTACGAGGATTCTCCCCGCCTCCCCCTCCGTTCGTCTACGAGGATCCCCGTCCGAGTCCTGTTGCTGGTGAAGACGAGGGCGTTGTTACCTCGGGTCGTGCACACACCCCCTACGAGAGCCCCCCTGAGAGAGGACTTGATGATCAGGCTCCTGATAGTTAGTTTTTATTTTCACATACAATTGTTTACCGCTGGATATTTATTCTGTTTTTTATGTTAATTGGAGTATTATTTCATTACTCATTTCATTTTTATTGTGTTATTATTGATTTTACTTATATTTCATCTATTATATTATGTTATTGAAAATAATTAATTAATTTATAATTAGTGAGTAAATAGATAAAATTTATTAACATTTGTAGCGGTTTATAATGAAACCGCTACAAATTTCAAAATATTTGTCGCGGTTCCAATGATTAACCGCAACTGACATCAATTTTGTCGCGATTTATGGTAAAACCGCTACAAATTTGAATTTTTAACTAAAAAAAAGGGCGCCAATATTTGTCGCGGTTTATATGAGATAACTGTAACTAAAATACAATTTGTTCCAGTTGTTGTAGCGGTGGAATAACCGCTACAATTTCAAGCGGGAATTTTAATTCAAATTTGTAGCGGTTAGGTAACCGCTACTAAATTTCTTTTTTATCTCTTTTGTAGCGGTTTGTAAAACCGCTACAAAATACACCATGTTGTTGCATTTAAAGATCTCAAGTGCTTCTACGAAGGTAATTTAACCATTATCTCTACATTTATATTCTATCCTAGCTTTGTTTATTGCAAATGGATAAGTCATGGATCAAGTTGCCACAGTTCTCCCGTATATTTAGCCGGATTGAAAACTTTCTTAGATTTCGCCTTCTCTCACGCTAGCGTTAATGGCAAAATCGTGTGTCCTTGTTGTCGTTGCAAGTTTAAGAAGTGGCAAACACGAGAAGGTGCTATGGAACATCTTCTTGTGAAACCTTTCCCAGAAGCATATACATTCTAGGAAGTTCATGGTGAGGAACGTGGTATGAGATATGGGGATCATCTTCCTCGAACCTCACAAGTGGGAAATCAAGTTGATCAAGATGATCCGGTTAATGAAGCTGTTCAGGATGCTTTTGGTGTTCAAGGCGACAACTTCACTGCAGAAGTTTAGGGTCCAGAACCTGTTTTCTTCAGGAATGAAGCAGCTCGGGAATTTTTCAGCCTCATGGATGAAAGCGATCATCCTTTATATCAAGGTTGTCAGAAATACTCAAAATTATCCTTTCTGATCAAATTGTACCATATCAAGTGCTTGTGTGGGATCACTGATAAGGCAATGTCGATGTTGCTGGAATTACTACGAGATGCTTTCCCTGACGCGACATTCCCACAACCTTCTACGAGGCCAAGAAGATAATCAACAGATTAGGCTTGAACTACGAAAAAATCGATGCATGTCCCAACGATTGCATGCTTTATTGGGGAGAGGACGCTCGGAGGGAGACTTGTAAGAAGTGTCACACTTCGAGGTTCAGGACAGTTCGGAAGGGAAAAAAGTAGAAGAAGAAACCCACAAAGATTCTAAGGTACTTTCCTTTAAAACCTCGCTTACAAAGATTGTTTATGTCGTCTAAGACAGCTGAGCATATGAGGTGGCATGAAGCCGACAAGAACAAAGATGGTAAACTCAAACATCCACGGGATGGTGAAGCGTGGAAAGCGTTCGACTCGGACTTTCCTGATTTCACGGCGGACCCTAGAAATGTTCGTCTTGCTTTGGCGACCGATGGTTTTAATCCGTTTGGGAATCTTAGCACAAGTTATAGTATATGGCCAGTTGTTTTGATACCTTACAACTTGCCCCCTTGGATGTGTATGAAACAAAGCTCATTCATTATGTCCATGATCATTCCAGGCAAAAAGGCACCGGGAAATGACATCGATGTGTATCTATAACCGCTTATCAAGGAGTTGGTGGAGTTGTGGAATGTAGGCATCGAGAAGTATGACAGGCATAAGAAGACATTGTTCAACTTGTGTGCGGCGTTGATGTGGACTATCAGTGACCTCCCCAGACTAGGAATATTATATGGCTGGAATGTGCATACCGGCCATGTGTCCAGCTTGCAATTTTGGCTCTGACTCAGTGCGCCTTCCCACGAATCGTAAGTGGTGCTTCATGGGTCATCGGAGGTTTCTCGATGGTATGCATAGGTTTAGGTTGCAATGCAATCGTTTCAATGGGCAACAGGAAAAAAGAGGACCTCCTCAGAATTTATCCGGTGCAGAAATCATAGAGCAGCTTGTGGATGTTGAATTTGAGTATGGGAAAAAAGATGATCCAGCAAAGGCCGGGACAAAGACGGCTAGGGCTTCTGGTTGCCCAACAATGGCGAAAGATAAGCGTCTTCTTCACTCTTCCGTATTGGAAAGATAATTTACTTCGACACAGTCTGGATGTCATGCACATTGAAAAGAATGTGTGCGACAATGTGTTGTACACGATTCTCAACGAACCAGCCAAGTCAAAAGATCATCTTCAAGCGAGGAAAGATTTACGGGAGAAGGGAGTTCGTGCGATATGCGTGGCCGGATGAGCATGACAGATTTCAACCGAAAAATTCACCCTGACAAAACCGAATAAGGAAATCTTCCTCGCGACGTTGAAGAATATAAAAGTTCCTGACGGGTATTCAAGCAATATTTCATGATGTGTTGACGTGCAGGCTCGAAAGGTTACTGGCCTGAAGAGTCATGACTCACATGTGCTTATGCACGGTTACTTCCATGGGCCATAAAAAATACGCTTTCTCTCGATGTGTCGATCGTTTTGGTTGAGCTTTGTACTTTCTTTCGGAAGTTGTGTTCTAAGGTTTTGATCGTGGAGGAGCTCGACCAGCTGCAGCAGAAAATCATTCTTATGCTATGTCATTTGGAGATGATCTTTCCTCCGTCATTTTTCACGGTCATGGTTCACCTGACAGTACACCTTGTTCACGAAACCAAGCTTGCTGGCCCAGTTCACTACCGATGGATGTATCCTATTGAGAGGTATTCATTTAAAATTAATTACTTTACGATTACTTCCTAGTCACACATTTAAGCATTAATGTATCAACATTTTTTCTTCATTACTTTATAGGTTTCTTGGGAAACTAAAATCTTACGTGAGGAATAAGGCGTGGCATGAAGGTTCAATCGCAGAAGGTTATATTGGGGATGAGGTCTTGTATTTTTGTTCCAGGTACTTTGATGACATTGAGACGTCCTTCAACCGACCTCCTCGTGTGGACGATTGTCCTGACCCAGAGCCAGAGCCATCAGCAACAGAGTTGTTAGTCCCTCGTGTTGGTAAACCAGTTGGAGGAACTGAGAACTTCAAACTCACGGCACTTGAGAAGATTCAAGCACATAGACATGTCTTGATTAATTGCACTAAAGTTGAACCGTACCTTCAGTAAGGATTGCAAACATATATATATATATATATATATATATGTTATCCTATATATTTTCATACATTTTATACTCACATTTCATGCTCGTCATCGCATGTTTAATTGCAGGGAATTCAGGAGTCATGTGAAGCGTCAACTGCGGATCCGTACACAGACATCCTCTAAAATTGATAGAAAGGTCCATAGAGAATTCTCAGTTGGTTTAGGAGGAGAATAATGAATGACCACAACCCGCACTCAGCAAAATTCACAGCTCTCGCACTGGGCCCGCTTGACCACGCCCAAAGATTTACGGCATACAATGTCAATGGTTTCAAGTTTTGCACCGTTTCACGAGATCAGGGATTGCTGACCCAAAACTCGGGTGTATATGGCACGTTTGGGACGAGGAGTTATGCGAGCGAGTGATGACGGAACATGCGGTTCGGTGACGTTCCGTATTATGGAAAGTGGTTGATGTGGTCAGGATAACTTACCAAGGCCTTTTCTCCGTGACGCTGTTCAAGTGTTTGTGGGCGAATACGACAACGTCCCGGGGACTCACGACTGACGACTTAGGAATCACATCCATGAATTTCTCCCGACCTATTCACACTGGTCAGTTTGAAAATGACGAGCCGTATATTCTTGCCTCAGAGGCCCATCAGGTTTATTATGTCGCCGATGAGAGGCACAAGGATTGGAATATGGTGGTTCACTTAAAGCCTTGGGACCTTTACGACATGGGCGATGGTGATAACATCGCCTATGATTATGAGCCGTTCCAGCCCGCCGGTTTCGAAAACTTCTTCCCAGACGGCGATGACAATTTACCTATAGTTCGGTATGTTTTTTAATATACGCTTTATGAATTAATTATAACATTTAACTAAAGTTTTATTTGTGTTCAAACATATTTAACTCACACGTAACATTTTAATTATAACTTTCTTTGTAGGGATGGTGACGAAGATTGAGACAAAAAAATTATGCTACGATGTAATCTGTGATATTTCTATTATTATTATATTATTTTCTATTATTTTAAAAAAAACAAAAAAAGACCATCGATTACACGTAGCGGTTTCCTAACCGCTATAAAATAACCAAAAACCGCTACAAAGCACAAACCGCAACAAAATGCGATACCTTAACCGCTACTAAATGAAAACCACTACAAAGGCGAAACAGTAACCGCTACTAATTAGAAACCGCTACAAAAAGCGACACCTCAACCGCTACAAAATTATGTGCAAATATCAAAATAAATACCCCCACCAAACCACATATAATATGGTTCGGTTTCGTTTCTACCAATGTTTTCTCTCCATCTTCTCTCTTTTTTTGTATCGTTTTCTAAAAGAGGTTAAGTGTTTGAAGGGGGTAAGTGCTTGTTCAATTAGATCTAATTTACTTATTATCGAAATATATTATTTTTCTTCTAGCTTGCTGATACTAACTAATTTACAGCTGAATTACTTTCATTTTTCATCTTTCCTTCTACTTTCACATACATTATTCGATCCACTTTCACACACATTTTTTTCAGAATTAATTTTATTTTAATTAATTCATAACTAGTTGTTATTACACTTACATATTCTCATTGGTTTAACTATATAATAATCTTATCTAATCAAATTATATTTTAATATCATTTATTTTCAATAAAAAAGATAAATTATTAATAATACAACAACTAACAAATTTTTTTTTTTTACAATTTCATCCATTTGTAGCGGTTCTCTAACCGCTACAAACATGAACAAATATGGGAAATATATTGTGGCGGTTTAACACCGCTACAAAAATAAAATACTGACAAGCGGGAAAACTTTTTCCAAAAAAGTAGCGGGATCTATTTTTTCCCAAATTTGGGCGGTATTTACAAACCGCTACTAATATTCTAAGGAATTGGCGGAAAAAAATTTTTTCCAAATTTGGGCGGGAATATTTAGTAGCGGTTATGTAACCGCTACAAAATAGTTGGAAAAGTTTGGCACTATTTTTGTATGTAATTAGTCGCGGTTATGGAACTGCTACACATATGAGTAAATTCACTTTGTAGCGGTTTCGTCACCGCAACTAATGTCCAAACAAGAATTGAGCACAGCCTCATATAGTGGTGGTCATGTGAACCGCTACAGCTACAGTGGCGGTTAGTTTTTCTGGTGTAGCGGTTTTCTCTAACCATGACAAATTTTCTTGCCACGGTGGATTTTGTAGCGGTTTGTGTCACCGCTACAAATGTCGTTAGTAACGCCAAAAACCGCTACTAATATGATATTTTAACCTCTACTAATGGTCTTTTTTTTTGTAGTGAATATCATTCATCTTCCTCAATAAATTCTAGAGCATCTCTAAACATATTATCAGGAAGCTTAATAATTTGAAGTCCTAAACTATTAACAAAGCTTAATACACAATTAAATTGTCTTTGCAATCGTCTCATAGAATGTTGAAATTTCTCTTCAACGTCTTTGTAAATGTCTCCATGACCAATCATATACAAAAGCATGGCCACGGCTTCCTCAACACCAACATGCTATGTTGGTTGCCCACCACTCTGGAGGTGCCATTATAGAAGAGAGATATTGAGGGATTAGTATTTCCAAATATTGAAACCCGAAAATTGAGTTAGAGTATTTGAATTTTGAAGGGTTAAATTATTACTATTAGTTCGGTTTTTTCTAATAACGTGTTGATGGAAGTTGTGCGTATGTAATTAAAATTTTGATGATTTACAATCTTCTATACATATTTTTATGAGCATTGCGTGCTGGTTTCTTTAGGGGGAAAAATGAAGTATGCAGGTTTAATGTGGAGGTAGTACAGTCTAATTTTTTTCGGTTTTTGCTTCTAAACATTTATTTAAAAATATTTATGCCTATAAAATCTATTTTATTCTACTCTATTAAAATAGAAAATAGGAAGGATGTCATATATTAGTAGATGGTTAGTGAAAATTATTAAATTAAAAGACAAGTTTGGAATATTAATTGTAAGAATATAATTCTGACTGAATCATTTCTATCGATTGCAGTTTTCCTTATTGCCTGGTTACTACTGACGTTGATATTTTATGGAGGCGTAATCATTTTCGTGGTCAGTCTGGGAAAGATCTACGTATATATAGTTTTATAATGGTTAAATTAATAATGATGAAAGTTCATTGATGAATTAAAATGATTAAATTAAAACAACTTAATATAAAATTAGGCCACGAAGCAATTTGGCTTGAGTTTGTCCAGTTTTAATTTGTTGTTGCCAGAACTTCGACCGATGATCTTTTATAAATAATTATATACCTTTCTGTAGTCGTGGTTGTTGGCTTATCAGTATTTGGCATATTCCAATATCGTAAAAGATTTAATGAGGACAAAAGGCATCGGAAAGAGTTTCTGACATCAACTATGGAAAATTTATGAATGACTTGGAAAGAGAGAGCCCAACAATGTTCACCTCAGACAACCTAGTACGTGCAACTAACAAATACTCCGACATGTTGGGGTCAGGAGGTTTTGGATCAGTCTATAAAGGAACTTTCAGTGATGGACCTGTTGTTGCAGTCAAAATTCTACATGGCACTTTTGACGAGAGAATGCAACAGCAATTCATGGCTGAAGTCGGCTCAATTGGAAAAAGGCTAAAAAACTAAATATAAATTTATCAAAGTTTCTGGAGTAGTCCAAATCCAACAAAATTATTACCGAGTATCTTCATCAAGATATGAATACTTGTTGTAATATTAGGATGATGCTTATCATCTTTCACCTTGATATTCACGTATTTGTTAGCTTGGTCTGTCTGAAACTTCCTCCAATGTGCACAACAATACGACATTTGTCTTATAAATTTGCCACTTTTAGGAATATCGTAAGTGAGCTTAATAGTGTACCAAATATGTTGCTTTACACTATCATCGACATTTCTCCACTCATCTACCAAGATGCTAGGCTTGTTTCATGCTAGGAAGCCAACAAAACTCCTATATTAGCTTGCATTAGGCTCGATTGGTTTCCAATATCTATCAAATTGAATTGGGATCTTTTGTTGGCACTCCAACTTAAGCCAATCTCTCTCAATTGTGTGTCTCTTCTACCACTTTGTAAAGACTAGTTACTAGGCTCACTTTGAGATGTGCCAGGCTCGCTCTAATTTATGCTAGTTGGCGTGCCTTGAAAAGGACTAGATTGGCTTTGACCCTTCATTTTCCTATTAAGTCGTCTGGATGAGGGAATGCAACTATCCAGAGTGGAGCTGGAGAGTGAGAGTCACAGGGGATGGTGGCTATGGGCAAGGTGCCAACTGTTTGCTTCGGAATGAGAGTTTACATGACAGGAAGAGCAGCTCAGAGAGAGCGAAATTTAATTTTTAGCGCCATAAAGAGAGGATACAGGGAGTGAGATATAATTTGATGCTAATCTTTTCGATCGGTTATACTTAAAATAAGATCTTAAATTGTTGAGAGATCCATTTTGGACAAATGAGTGTAAGCTGGAATTGCTGATCTTGCTTTCTTCAAGCACTCAACAATGGTGTATACTATTGCTATAATGGTTATTATCACCACCATCCCATAAACTGAAAATCAAAATTGAACAATGTTATTTCAACTAAGGAATGTTGAATTTTGAATATAGGTATAGGTTGATGTTCTGTCAAAGTATTGAAGTCATTGATAGGACCTACCTCAACTTTTATATTCCTTCAACTCAATGTTCAATTAATTGATATTAGATTCTCTTAATATATTCTAATATTCATCTTACTCCCTTTTTTATTCATTTTTTTTCCTTTTGTGGGGCTGGTATTTCTTTTGAATCTCAAAAACCTTAGCCCATATCTTTATTTTTATTCCCTTCACCTAGCTTCTAATTTTTTAGTCTCAGATATCAAGTCTGCAATATATTTTTTCCCTAGCAGTAATCACTTTTGTTAGACCGAATCACTCTAATACCATATTAAATTTTTAAATATGGTTATAGGTTGATAAAAGGAATAAAAGGGAAAAAAAGAGTATACAAAATATTAGAATATACTGAGAGAGCCTCACATCGATTAGTTGGATATTAAATTGAAAATATATAAAGATTGATGTAAGTCTGATCAATGACTTGATTAATTTTGATAGAAACAAAACATCAGCAACCTATATCTATATCTAAAATTTCAACCATTTTCTGTCTCAGATAGTGCGTAGCAAATGAAATTAACAATAAACAAAACAGAGCTATTGAGCACAGTGCACAGAGAAAGGGAAATTCTGGGGAACAAAAACGTAAAATGGAGAGCATGAATGAAGATTGATAGGCTCATACGGTCATACCAATAGATTCAGCCACTGCCCATTTCATCATAGAATTAACATTGTCATCGAATTTATTGAACGTATCTTGGGCTTTTGTCTGAAAATCATCGTATGAAGAACTATGAAACGACAGTGGAGAAAACATAAACTCATCTTTGTTGTTATAACAGTAAAACCTGAATAGATATTTCTTAGTGAAGAAAAAATATTGGAAAAGAGCAAGCAAATGGAATAAAGAGGTTTATGAAAAACTAGGGGTGGAAATAGGCCAAGCTCTTATCAGATGGCCTACGGCTTGGCCTGGTCTGGCCTATTTATTAAAAAGGTCAGGCCAAGGCCTATTTAAAGGCCTGATTGTGTAAATAGGACAGGCCTATTTTGTTAAGACCTGGCCGTAAGCCTTCAGGCCTGACCTATTTATAATATGTATATATATATATAATTTTATTTTTATCATATATGTATATACACAATATTTAATTTATATGTTTTTTATACTCATATTTATATTTTTATTCTTATATTTTAATTTTATTTTCCCCCCATTGTATTATCATCGTCTTTTCTTTTCCATATTCCCTGTGGACTATTGCTTGCTATTCCAGTATTCCTCTCTCTCGCCTCATTTAGTCACTCAGTTGCACTATTCCCCTTGGCTCTTGTTCAGTCTGTCGCAACTCACCCCAAATCCTCTCGCTCTCCTTCATGGCTCGCTCTATTTTTCCTTCTCAGATCTAAACCTAAGGATCGTTTGGTTTCGATTTGAACCTCTGTGCTCCGCCGTCGCAGACTTGAATCGCAGGTAACTCTCTATGTGCTTCGTTGTTTTCCTTTGCTGTTGCTTTTTAAGTGTTAGGTGTTAGTGCGTTTTTTTTTTTAAAAAATCGAAAGTGTTAGCTGGTAAGTCTTTTTCTTTTGCTTAAAAAAAGTGCTATGTGCTGATAATGTAATCCATTTCAAAGCAATGAATATAATAGGATTGTTCAAAAAAAAAAAAAAAAAAGTGCTTTGTGTGTCTTGTCTTTTAGTGCTAGTAAGTCTTTTTCATTTGCTTGAAAATAGTGCTCTATGCTGATGATGTAATTCGTTTCAAAACAATGAATATAATACGATTGTTCAAAAAAAAAAAATTTACTTTGTGCGTCTTGTCTTTTAGTGCGTCTTTTACTATTTAGTAAAGAGTAATTGGTAGGTACAAACCTGAGTTGCGTTTGGAAGTCATTTGGGTATAGCTGTGTTTGATGTATTGTTGAAAGTAGATTTCCTATCCACATATTTTGCTAGTCTTCATGTACTCTATTTTGAAGCACTAGCTAGTCTTCATGTAGTATCTCTTGGCGTGCTATGTTGGTTCTATATGGTCAAGTTTTATATTTTAAATCACATGTATTAATCGAATGATTGATAGTATCCACTATGTAATTTTTGTGGCCTAAATTTTATATAGTCTATAATTAATTTGGTTTGTTTTTTTTTTTAATATAGAACAAGTCTTTGTAATGAATAGCCTCAACAACAACACAAGTGAATCTGCTCCTCCTCAACCTCAAGGACCACAAACTAAACAACAAATTAGTAGGCATGTGGTAATTCCTTCTAATGATAATGAACAATAATGCCTCTCAACCAGTAGTAATTGAGGATGAAGAAGATTCTATTATCACAAAAAAGCGACGAAAAACTTCAGAGGTATGGAGACATTTTGAAGAAGTTCAACTTGCTGATGGTGTCAAGAAAGCAATGTGTTTGTACTATAAAGAAAAGTTAGCTACTGGTAGAAGGGGAGCTAGCCCTAGCCAACTTAAGAGGCATTCGGTGGGTTGCTTGAAAAGTAGGTTGTTTGTCTCTTGACAAAATAAGCAAACCACCTTACAATTTTCACCAAGTGAATAAGGAATTAATCCTTTTATTGTTCCTAGCACTAAGTACTCTAATGAAAAGATGAGAGAAATCTTAGTTACGTACTACTATTATGGTACATGAGCATCCCTTTAGCATGGTGGAAGATGATGTTTTGATGTGGGCATTTTAATATGCAAATCTGGATTTTAGAAAAGTTTCTCTTAAGACTGTTAGAAGTGATTGCCTCAAATTGTATGAAGATGAGAAGAATACTTTTAAAAAAATATTGCAAAAAGTGAGTAAGGTAAGCTTTACAACAGACATGTGGAAGTCAAGTCATCAAGTAGCTGAATATATGGTTGTTGTTGGCGATATGTGGAATCTTCATAATAGAGTTTTGAGTTTTGTTAAAGTGCCTACTCCAAGATGAGGAGTAGATATAGCAAATGCAATTTTCAAGTGTTTGAGATCATGGGGTATTGAGAACAAAATATTCTTGATTTCTATTGATAATGCTAGCTACAATGACACTTGCTTAAGAACTTTGAAAGAGAATTTTTCATTAAACAATAAGTTGGTACTTAGTGGGCAACTATTTCATGTTAGATGTTGCGCACATATACTATTAAAGATGTCATTCACAAAATTCGTGAAAGTGTCAAGTTTATAAATGTCTCAAATGCAAGGCTAAAATCTTTTTGTGATGTTGTGAGTTAAATGGTTTGAAAGAAAGGAAGCTTATTCTTGACTGTCCTACAAGATGGAACTCTACATTCTTGATGTTGACGACTGCAATGAAATTCAAGCATGCATTTTCTGCTTATGATGAAAAAGAGCCCCATTATACTTATGCACTTAATCCTGAGAAGTGGGAAAAGATTGAAAAGATTTGTCATCTCTTAGAAGTTTTTCATGATGCCACTCATGTCATTTCTAGTAGTGAATACCCTACTTCTAATTTATATCTTGCTAAAATTCATCGGGTGACACAAGTGGTTGTTGATGCAATGGAGTCTCTTGACTTTTTCATGTATGAGATGGCAAAATCTATGAAAGAAAAATTTGATAAATATTGGAGGGAATGCAACTTATTGATGGCTATTGCAAGTGTTTTGGATCTAAGGATCAAATTCTTGGCTAATGAAATAAGCTTCCCTTTAATATACAAATCAGAAAGTGAGGCTATACGAAATGTGGAAAACGTGAAAAACGCATTGGAGGGATTATACCTTGAGTACGTGGAGTTGCATTCCTCATCTTCTGCATATGATGAAGTCAATATTGATATTGTTCCCTTAGCAGATACTAGTGCACAACAAAAACATAAAGGAATGCAACGAATGTTGAACATGATTCGTCAAAGGCATTTGATTCCTCCTACAAAATCAGAGTTGGAAACTTATCTTGTTGATATCCTTATATTCCTTCTTCCGAATCTTCATCTTTTTATGCTTTAGAGTGGTGGAAGAACAATAGTGCAAAATTTAAAGTTTTATCGAAGAACAATTTTCAAGTGCTACATTATAATGGATACATTTTCCTATTATTAGTAATTATGTTTGTTTTAATTTTATGATAAAGCCTACAATTTGTAAATATGTTGGCTATGAAACCTACCAAAAGCATATATTTATTTAGGTTTTAGTAGGTTCAAGCCTACTTATTGTTTTCAAGGTCTCCAATATGAGGCCTTTTTAGATGCCCACATTGTAAGTAGGCATGTAAAAAGGCTTCAGGCTTACCTAGACCTCATATAAGCTCAGGCTTGAGCCTAAAAAAAAAAGCCTACATGCAAGTTCAGTCTTCAATTCGCATTACAGGCTAAGGTCTATTTAGGCAAAATCTGACCTAGCCCGGCTTATTTCCATACCTACGAAAAACTATGAAATGTGAATACGGAAAAAGCTGAAGTAACGTCTGTCTCTTACGTATGGATAAATTATTAACAACAAATATTTTGAATTTGACCACAATTAATGCGCCAACGCGTTTGGATTAAATTTCAATGTTATCTTGGCAACAAGCCAACAACAACAACAACAACAAAATTAAATTTCAAAGTTTAAGAAACTTCTCATGATATCCTACTCTCTCAATAACGTATGAAATTTCAAAGATGCAGACAAAAAAACGTTAGACGAGGTGTTCCTTCATCGTCGTTTTTATAAGAGCTCAATAATTAAATTATGTGATTTAAGAAAGAAATAGGATATTGTCACTATTATTTTTTTTACTATTAGATCATAATTTCAATAGGAGAGAGAAATGATAAAGGTGGATGAAATTCTCATCTAACGGTAAAAAAAAAAATGATAGTGATATTGGTAGTGACTAAAATTGATAGTAACAATATCTCATTCCTTTAATAAATTGGTTAAAATTAGTTAAAAATAATAAATATGTTTTGCAATGATTTTTTTTTTTTATATAAGAAAGAATCAATATAGTCACTATAAGAATCATCAACCCTTTAATTAATGCAATATATATATAATTAATGAGAGGAAAAAATGAAAAAAAATCATTAAATATTCTAATAACTCTTATAAAAAAACAAATTAAAGGAATTCAAATTTTAGGTTTTTATTTTTAAAGAAAAAATCACGCAGAGTAAATATTTTGTTTAAAAAGTCAAACTAGCGGTTGGTTAAGCAGTAATATGGGTTGTCAGATCATTTGGGAGGTTTAGATGATATATATCAGTTTTATGTTTTTTCTCAATGAAAATATAAGGAGTATCAGTTTTATTATTTCCTACTTTTCTGAGAGTCACAGACAGTGTGGGCAAAGAAAGCGCCCTTGCCGGAGCCCATTGAGGGTCGGTAGAGTTGTTGACAAATTAGCAATCACATACTCAAGTAATGTAGTATGTGATTGCGAATCTGTCATGCAAAAGAGACAAATATCCCCACACAAAAGATGTATGGAAGTGATGAGGTCACCAAAAAGAAGTAGGGATGTCCAAGGATCAAGCCAGACCGGATTGGAGGTCAATTCGATGTCTGGTCCAATAGGACCTCAGGCTGGATAAGACATGGTTCGGTGTGGCACCAGCCTGAGGTCGGGCTAGACTAGATCGGACAACAGACTCCTTGGACTAGTCCGGCAATCTAGTTTTTTTTTTTTTTTTTTTTTTTTGCCTTCATAGAAAGTAATATTTTAGCTGTGATTTCACTTGACTTCCAAAAGTAATAAAAAGTGACTGAGTAAAAAGTAATTTCTATAAGTTAAAAAACACATTAGGATGTCTAGACTCCAGTGAGTGGTTGAGCACGAGTATAGTGGTGATTTAAAATAATAATAATAATAATAATCAGGTCAGACCGACTAGTCCAAGGGTCTAAACCCCTGGACCGAAGTCCAGTCCAATTCAAGCAGTTTGGTCCAGTCTGGTCAAATTGTCCTGGACCAAATTTTTTTTTACTTGGACCCGGTCAGATCGGACTAACCAAACCGTCGGGTTTTTGGACAACCCTACCAAAAAGTAATGTATTGCAAAATAAGTGACTAATATGAAATAACATTAATGATACAAAAAAATTGCATGTGGGATTTCTATCATATTCTAAAGAAGACAATTAATTATTAATAAATTTTAATAATAAATGATCATTTTTACACCCAAAATTATCAAAATGTTTAACTGATATTGCGAAATTTTAGTTATTAACTCTTTTTGGGATCATATAATAATTTCCCCAGATTAAAATGGGAAAATGACAAATAAATACCATATGAATTTGCAAAACCCCCAGAAGTCTCTCGAATTTGTAAAAAGACTGAGAGGTACCAAGGACCTATGAGAGATATGCAAATTCGGGTGAAATTACCCTTTTTCCTTTTGTTTTAAATAAATAAAAAATCGCGGTCGGCCGGGCTGGGCGTTGACCGGCCAACGGGCAAGGGTGGGTTGTTTTTGGGGGGGGGGGGGGGGGGTTTAGTTTTTTTTTTTAAAAAAAAAAAAATGTATTCATTGAAAGTGTGGGGGGTGTGGTTCAACCCCCAACCTCGCACATATCTATGGGGCCAAGTGGCCCAACTGGTTCCTTTGAGATATATATATGTATATATATACATTAACAAATATATATATTCTACTTAATATTTTTTCAACGGTATTTACGAAACTTGCTACGATATTTACAAATCTAGTAACGCCATTTACAGATTTAGTAATGTCATTTACAACTTTATTTCAAGTTTACCTTTTTTTCCTCTTCAATGCCTCTAAGTGGAAAAAAAAAAAAACGCACTATCACAAAAATAGTAACTCCATTTACAAATCCAGTAATGTCATTTATAAATTTAGTAACGCGATTTACAAATTGTGATAGGGCTTTTTTTTTTCACTCATAGGTATTAAAGAGGAAAAAAGGTAAACTTGAAAAAAAAATTGTAAATGGCGTTACTAGATTTATAAATGGCATTACTAATTTTGTGATAGTGCATTTTTTTTTCACTTAGAGGTATTAAAGAGGAAAAAGGGTAAACTTGGAAAAAAGTTGTAAATGGCGTTACTAAATTTGTAAATGCCGTTGCAAGTTTTGTAAATAGTGTATATTTTTTTTTTTCACTCCAAATCATTAAAGAGGAAAAAAAGTAAACTTGAAAAAAAGTTGTAAATAGCGTTACTGGATTTATAAATACTATTGCAAGTTTTGTAAATAGTGCATAGTTTTTTGTTTTTCACTCAGAGACATTTTAGATGAAAAAAGGTAAACTAGAAAAAAAGTTGTAAATGGAGTTACGAAATTTGGAAATGACGTTACTGGATTTGTAAATACCGTTGAAAAAATATTGAGAAGAATATATATATGTATGTTAATGTGTGGGTATATATAAGGGTTCTGAAAACTGGACCGGACCGGCCGGTTTAGACTGGAAACCGGCGAACCGGCCGGAAAAAGGTCCGAGCTGGGGTGAAACCGGGGTCCCGAGTTGACCCAGAGTTAACTCGGCCTAAACCGGCCGAGTTGACCGAGCCAGAGACAGTCTGGGCTTTTTTTTTTAACGAAAAAAATCGCCTGAAACTGACGGTGAGTAAAGATCAAAGGAGGAGAGAGATCTGAGCTAGGTATGGTGAAGGAGGGTGGTCGTCAACTCGTCATACGGTTGCAGTGGCGGACAGCACGTGAGAGCGGAGTAGCTGCCAACGCCGAAAAGCGACGGAACAAAGAACTGGGGGAGAACAATTGAGAGCACAACAAAAGTTGGTAACGCCAGAAAGGAAGAAGCACACAGGAAGAAGAAGATGAACAAGAGAGAGATTTGCTGAGACTTGCAATGGAGAAAAAGAGAGATTGATCGGAGTTTTTGAGGAGAGAGAGAATATAGGCACAGTTTTAGAGTAGCGGCTGACACACTCACGCATGCCTCTGAAGAAATTTATTCATTTATTGCTTTACATTTAGCAGGTAAACCAACCCGTGATGTCCTTTTCTTTTTAGCCACACAAACCCTCTGATCCCATTGTACATATTATCACATCATATCTTTTCAAATCACAAAATAGTTTTTTAATTAAATTATATATAATCTTACCTATTTAATTATATTATATTTTTAATTAACACCTATTCGACTCCGAGTTTGACTCGATTTGACCCACTGACCCTTAACCCTGTTCCTCCACCGGTTCAATGACCAGTCCGGTTTTCAAAACCTTGTATATATATCAAATGAACTAACCAGGTCGGGCCACTTGGGCCCATGGATGTGTGGGGGTTTGGGGGTTCAAACCATGGTTATTAAACCCGGACCGGGCCGGCGGTTCGGACCGGCTTCAGCCGGCCGGCCCCGCAACCGGTCCGAAGAGGACAAACCGGGGTCGGCCCCCGGTATTTAAAAAAAAAAAAAAAAAAAAAAAAGGAAGAGAGGGTCCAAGAACGAGAGAGGAGACGCGAGAAATAGAGTGGCAGACAGTGACCTCCAAACCTTAGACTCTCCACTCCACCTTCGTCGTCTTCTTCCTTCCTCGCCGGCAAGCTTTGCTTCATCGTCACCATAAATATTCGTCGCCGGCGAACTCCACCCTCACCACCACAAAACCATCGCCAACCAAGAGAAACACCTTCAACGATTCGGCTCGGGACCGAAAACGTTTAGGGTGGTAAGCCATGGCGAACACTTGAGTGAGAGAGAGACAGAGAAGGGAAAAGCTTAAGGAAAGAGTGAAAGACGGAGAAAGAGGGAAGGAGGCAACACGACACAAAAGAGCCACACTAATCAACCTAATATTCAAATGGAGTAGTCATATTTGTCCCAAGGAGTAGGAAGACATAAGGCGGATCGAGGGAGGAAAGAGTAATTTCACTAGAAGACATAGAAAATCTAAAGCGGGAAATTGGAGGATTTTGTGCGGCTCGAAAATTGTGATTGAAATTTACATCGTGAAAGGACAAATATGAGTGGATTGCGGCTTTATTGAAGAAGTGTCACTGATCACTCCCACTTCCTTTTATTTAATGGCCACGTAGCATCGGATCTCATTTTAACCAGGTAGTAGCAATTATCAAAAATTATTTCTAATATAATTTTATATTAATAATTTTAAAATCTTTACTTTCTTACCGGTTTGATCCCGGTTTAGTTCCGGTTTGACTCCTGTCCACCCACTAACCCTTAACCCAAGTACTCGACCGGTTCACTGACCGGTCCGGTTTTAATTACCTTGGTTCAAACCCCACCCCCACACTTTCAATGAATACTTTTTTTTAAAAAAAAAAAATCCTAAACCCCCCCCAAAAAAAAAAAAACCGCACCCCACTCGTCGAAGACTAAGACCCGGCCCTTTTGCCAAAGAATGGTGGCCGTCGGCACCTCTTCGACGAGGGTATTTTTCTTTTTTCTTTTTGATTTATTTAAAACTAAGAGTAAAATGATAATTTCACCCGAATTTGCATATTCCTCATGCGCCCTTTCTAAGACCTCTCGCCTTTTTTATAAATTCAAGAGACTTTACAAAATTCATATGGTATTTATTTATCATTTTCCATATTAAAACCCCCTAACTAGTGCTAGCATGGTGCCCCAGTCATAAAAAATATAGGTATGGGACCCATGCCACTTGTTGTGAAGCACGCCATGCGCCTGTCATAGGACAATGGTTAGTATGCTACTGTGCATAATTTATTTTATTTTATTTTTTTATATAGGACATCTGGCTCTCTCTTTTTTGTTCAAAACACATGTCTTAACTTTTGTTAGATCTTTATAACAATCTCCCCATATTAAAACCCGCAGCTACTGCTAGCAGGGTACCCCAGGGCCCAGGCAATAAAAAATCTTGGTATGGGACCCATGCCCCTGTTGCGAGGCACGCCATGCCTTTCATAGGACAATGGTAAGTCATCTTTTAAGGGTAGTATTCTGCTGTGCATAATTTATTTTTCTTATATAGGATTCCATGTCTCATCTCTTGGATTTGTCTACTGTGCAGGTCATGCTCGTGGCATAATACGACAGCATAGACAAAGACCACTTCTATATGAGTATATGTAGAGTTAGGAATTTGGGTTGGGCTTGCCCGTATAGGCCGTGAATTTATTAGGGCGGACTTAAGTTCTTTGCCTCAACTCCTCAAAGTCACCTTAGTCCTCACCGTGCTGTTGAAGCTTCGTCGCGCCGTTTACGTTGTCTCTGTTCGGTTGACCACCGCGCCATTCCGTTCAACCTCTGGTTTGCCTCCCACCTCAAAGTCCAATCTCCTGCTCCTCCTTTCGTCTTCAACCCTTCGATCTTGAGACTTCATCAGTTTCCTCTAGCTGGTAAGCACCTATTTTTTCAATGGCTCACATTTTAAACTCAAGTTGCTGACATTTGGAATGCTTGCTGCCTCCTCTACTTGATCTTTTCTCAATCATCTTTATGTGTTCACTCCACCGTAAATGGAGATTCAAAGAACAATTTTTTTTTTTTTTTTTGGGGACAAAAAAGGAGCTTTCTTCTTGTGTGATATGGAAGATGAGCAGAAGAGAAATACCTTGAAGAAAAAAATTCTTGTTATTTTATTTTTCTCTCATCTTCTTATTGCCTCCTCATCACTTATGTCTTACATCGAGCCGGAGGACTGCATCTCCGCCATTGTATCCTTCACTTCTGCGACGGACGTAAGCTCAGAAGCTTTAAAGCATAGTCCTTTTATGTATGTGTCCTATACATGTATGGTTTTGAAATTGATTGCTTTTTCTTTTTGGTTGAAACTTCATATTTCGTGGCAACTAGCTCAACCATGGCATCTTTATGGAGGGCAAAGCACACTCGCATGATTATCATTTTGACGGGTAAGATTTAGAGTATTTGAATTTTGAAGGGTTAAATTATTACTATTAGTTCGCTTTATTCTAATGACGTGTTGATGGAAGTTGAGCGTATTTAATTAACATTTTGATGATTTAGGATCTTCTATACATATTTTTATGAACATTTCGTGCAATTTTTTTTAGAAAAAAAATTGAGGCATGCAGTTTAATGTAGAGGTACCACTCTGGTCCTATTTATAAGTTTCATTTTGACTAAATCTCACATATCAGGAGAGGTAGGTAGCTCATGATTATAGAAAAATTTCAACTTTACTCTTATTTATGATTAGGGTACCTTTTAACTTTTTCTTCTCTTTCTATTTTCATTGGTACAATAATATGGGCAAAATTGTCAAAATCTCATTTATTTAGTCAAAATAGACTTATAAATAGGACCAATTTTTTTGGTCAAAATGGACTTATAAATAAGACAGAGTGGTAGTACATTCTATTTTTTTTTTTTTTTTTTTTTTTTGCTTCTAAAAATTTATTTAAAAATATTTATGTTTATAAAATTAATTTTATTCTACACTATTAAAATAGAAAATAGCAAGGATGTGAAATATTGGTAGATATTTAGTGAAAATTATTGAAATAATTGCAAAAATTATAACTGAATCATTTCTACCTATTGCAGTTTCCTTCATTATTGCCTGGTCACTGATACCGACTTTTCGAGCCCCATACGTTGTTTTCGTAATCATTTTCATTGTCGTCCCGGGTAAGATCTACGTATATATAGTTTTATAAATGTTAAATTAATTATCATGAAAGGTCATTAATGAATTAAAATGATTAAATTTTTGAGCAAAAAAATGATTAAATTAAAACAACTAAACCCATATAAAATTAAGCCACGAAGCAATTTGGCTTAAGTTTGTCAGGTTTTAATTTGTTGTTGCCAGAATTTTCACTGATGCTCGTTTATATACCTTTTTATAGTCGTGGCTGTAATTGGCATTTCAGTCATTGCCATATTACAATATCGTAAAAGATTTATTGAGGACAAAAGGCATCGTACAGAGTTTCTGACATTAACTATGGAAAAGTTTCTGAATGATTTGGAAAGAGATAGCCCAACAATGTTCACCTCAGACAACCTAGTACGTGCAACAAACAACTACTCCGACATGCTGGGGTCAGGAGGATTTGGATCAGTCTATAAAGGAACTTTCAGTGATGGAACTGTTGTTGCAGTCAAAGTTCTACATGGCACTTTTGACGAGAGAATGGAGCAGCAATTCATGGCTGAAGTCGGCTCAATTGGAAAAGTTCGCCATTTAAATCTGGTTCGCCTCATCGGATTTTGCATTGAACAGAATACGACAGCTCTAGTTTATGAGTACATGAGCAATGGCTCTCTTGACAAATATCTGTTTACTGAAAATAATAAGAGCTTAGTGTTTGGGAAGCTACATGAGATTGCAGTTGGAACAGCCAGAGGAATTGCTTACTTGCATGAAGAATACCGGGAGAGGATCATCCACTACGACATAAAACCAGAAAATATCCTTTTGGATGATAATTTGTGTTGTAAAATTGCTGATTTTGGTTTAGCCATGCTTTATAACAGGGAAAAATATTATGTCACTATGACACGTCAAAGAGGGACACCAGGTTATACTGCACCGGAACTTTGGATGCCTTTTCCTGTAACTCACAAGTGTGATATTTATAGCTTCGGAATAATGTTATTTGAAATCATAGGAAGAAGAAGACACTATGATGCGAGGTTCCCTAGTATTCAACAATGGTTTCCAAGATGGGTTTGGATAAAGTTTGAGAATAAAAGTCTAGAAGAGCTGATAACAGAATGTGGTATTGAAGATAATGATAAAGTGAAAGTGAAAAGAATGGTAAGGATAGCTCTGTGGTGTATTCAGTATAGACCAGATTTGAGACCAAAAATGAGTGATGCGGTGAAAATGTTGGAAGGCTCCATAGATGTTCCAGAACCTTCAAACCCATTTCAACAATTGTTGGAAGAAAATCATGGAATTGAAGCATCACAAATGGATAGTAGTAGTGATGATGATGATGGCGGCTCATCTACTCTTGCGGCCAGGAACCGAATCTTCCATCGTGCCCTCTCCTCCTGAGTTTTGATTATAATCGGTGTGCATTGTTTTAATTTCTAGTGTGTGATATTTCATTTTAATTTGTAATCTTAATTTGTTGTTGTTGAGATCATCTATTGGAATTTGAATATTTGAATTTATTAGAAAATAAAAGAGTTGATTTAACAATGGTTTTTTAATATTTATAATTTGCATATGTACGTAGCATTTACAATCAATTAACCTTTTAATTTACACTTTGATTACGTATTTCTTACCAAAGCCACAATCAACATTGGGCCAAATCGGACAACATAGCCCCATCATTATTGTCACACCCTTCAGTATATCGACATTCATCAAAGTATTTATACACGGTTCAGTTGGCAAAACAGAAATAATACAAAATACTGATATAAAGCTTTTGATTATATTATAAAATTAAAATACCCTCAGGACCTCTACATAATGTTACAAAATTCCAATAAAATTTATTATAAGAATACAGATAACAACTGACAGAAACTCTTAGTAGCCCTATCCGGAACCATTATCTACAGGTATTTACCGCCTTGCCCAGGGAGCCACGTCCAGTATACTGACCATTTCACAGGTAATAATAAGGGCTAAGATCTCAAAGAATCTCAGAGTAACAGTTACACTACTAGAAAATGTCAAAATAGCGACGGAATAAAATCCGTCGCAATTTGTGACGGAATTGGAAATACAACATATTTCATCGCAATTTACGATGGAAAAAACAAATCCATCGCAAAAGGAAAACTAATTCCGTCTCAAATTGAGACAGATTTTAAATTCTGTCACAAAACTTTTATAATGGAACAAGAATTCCATCCCAATTTGTGACCGAAAAATAAATTCTGTCACCCAAAAAAAAAAAAAAATTCAGTATTTATATAAATGTTTTCATTTCATCCCCAGCTCCAATCCTCCAACATTTTCCCACCACCAGTAACTGTCTGTCTGTCTTTCTTCACTTTTGTGGGAAAATAAATTCCGTCGTAAAAAAAAAAAAAATAAATAAATAAATTGCAGTATTTATATAAATATTTTCGTTTCATTCCTAGCTCCAAGCCTCCAACATTTTCCCACCACCAGTGACTGACTGTCTGTCTGTCTTCACTCCAGATCTCTTCGTTCCATAGTTACTCGTTCCAGTGAGGACGACGGTGAAGGTGACTGTCATTGGCAAAGGCGGCGGTCTTTGCTCTTCAATCTGAGATTTTTGCAACTGTATCTTCTCCCTTTTCGGTCTGCGTATGGCAACAGCGTCTTCTTCCTCTTCCATCAGGTTATCTTATGTTCGATCTGCGACTTTTGCTCTTCGATCTGAGATATCTGCTCCCTCTTCCCTTCGATCTGCAATGCGTCCTCTCCTCTTCCTTCATGGTCTACGGTGGTTTTGATTTCATATCTAAGGTAGCAAAAGGAGCTCTTGTGTGGTTTGAGTGTAGATTGTTTCCATTTTAGACAGGGCTGAACAGTATGCAAAGGAATTTGACGAGCAGGCATGTAAAATTAAAAATTAACAAGGACGTTGATGAACTTGACATGAGTTTCTTTATGAGTTTTTTTTTTTTTTTTTTTTTTTTTGGCTTACTTTTATCTGCAATTTTATGTTCAGCAAAGTTTTGCAACTTTTATCTAAATCTTTTCGTCTCATATACCATTTTACAACTTATTCGATAGTTAATTTCCTCTTCTGGGTGCTCTTTTGCTGATTATTTCCTTGTATTCTTTCTATTATGTTGCAGTATTTATAAATAAGAAGAGCTGGGTTCAGTCTACAATCTCGCACCTTTTCATCTGGCAAGGGTAATTCTGTGTTTCTTCATATTTATATCGCTTATATGTGCCCACATTTTCCTTAAAAGAACATAATTTTGAGGAAGCCATAAACAAGTAGTTCAGCTGCGAGAACACTATGCTGAGATATGATCACCCAGAAATTATAGGACTTGTCTATTGTTATTCACTGTTGGAACAACTTCACTTGTAGCATTTTTTATTTCCAGAGGAGCTAACCGTTGAAGAAGAAGCTGAAAGAAAAATTGGATGGCTCTTAAAACTGATGTTTGCTGGGACAGCTTCTGTAGTGGCATACCAGTTCTTTCCTTACATGGGTAGATTCTTGGTGTGATTTTTGACTCTAATGCCTGCATTTGCTCTTGGGTCAAAGCTGACTATATTGCTATTGTATATAACTATAGGCCTTAGGTTTGTTGAAAAGCAGACACAAGCTATTGATTCAATCCAATTGAGAAGCCTTTTAAAACTAAAGTTTGAATATGAAAACATGAAAGCATTAGTTAGCTAGGTGGTTCTATTCCCGACAAGAGGCATTACAGCTACATGTGCTTCTCTTCATTGCTTTATTAATTATATAATGTTACTGTTTCATGTTTCCATATCTTACATTACCAATAGCATCTACATGAATCTTGCACCATCAAGTTAGGTGGCACATTTTTAATTTACAAATACCCAATTGCTTCATTTAGACTTTCATTGCGACACTTTTTAAGACTAGCCCTTCTGATTTAATGTGTATCAGAAGGACCAAAGTTTTATTTCAGTTACCAGGCTTGGAGTTTATACTCAGCTGATTGTTAAATTTTTAACTTCTTGATAGGAATCGGCAGCTGAACACTGCTCTGCTCCTTTCCGTGCTCCTGAACTGACGGATTGCCCAAGACATGCTGATATTGATGATATTTGGTCACTGGGATCCACATTGTACAGGGTTACCGGATTGCCCAAGCCATGCTGATATTTTTATTTATTGCTTTTCTAAGCTGTTATCTGGATAGTCTAATTACTATAATTGTCATTTTCAAGGTTATGGATTCATCTTTTTGCTGCATATGTTTTTACCGGAGTATGGCTACATTCAAGTTCTAGTAGATGCTGGTTTGGTAGTTCTCTAGCTCTGATATGTCGCAGGGATCAAACAAGGAATATTATAAAGTGGTGTGAAGAAATATTCCTGAATAAGAGAATTGATGAGAAAGGTAAACCTCCTGTGGCTACAATATGCTGGGGTATTTGGAACGGGGAGTGTGACTGGGTGTTTAATTCAACAAGGGTTGATGCTGAAAAGGTCATAGCAGTTGCTTCCATGCTAGTGATAGAAGTGTAGAAAGCAAAAGAGTCAGATTCTGGTAAAGGGAATGGTCCTGGGAGGAAGGGGGAGTAAGGAAGGAAACTTGGGGAATACCTAGAATAGGCAAGATCAAGATCAATGCTGATGGGGCCCTTCTTGAAACTAATGTAAGCAATTTTGGCAAGTGACCGATTTGCTTGTTGTTTGTAGTTTACTTTCATAGTGGATATGTATAATTAAGTTGTTATTTTCTTTGCTTTCAGTTGCATTAGTGAGTGTAATTTGGTTTTGAATATTAATAAAATTGACTTTTCTATTAAAAAAAAATATTACTATTTGCGGTGTTAAGTGAAACTGATATTACTAATTTTTTTTTTTTTTAATGAAATGAATTTTGCGTCCAAATTTGCGACGCAATGATTTTCCGTCGCAAATTTGGAAATTTGAGACAGAAATTTAATTTTCCGTCGCAAAAAATGGTTTGCGACACCATTTTATAAATCCGTCACGAATCATTTTTGCGACGGATTTTGTCTGTAGCAAAATAGGACCTTTTTTTTTTATATGTCAATCTCACATGCAATGTATATACTATGAAAGTAAATCACAAATAGAACATAGTCCACCACAGCATAACAACATCCAAGGATCACATCACAAACCATATACAGTAGGGAACACAGTCACAACCACATGATCTACAATCATAGCTCTAGGTACTCATAGGGATTATTAATAATAACCCCCAACAATTGAATGCTACTAGGTTTGTGTACCATTCTAATTTTTACATTAGGATTTAATTATTAATTAATCATGATATATTAATTTATTGTGTAATTATCAAAATAAAGATTTGTATATAAGATATCATTTATGATATTAAAAGAAATTAGTGGAATAATGATATGGAAATAATAATATTTTATTGTTGTTGTTGTTAATTTAAAAAAAAAATGAATGAAATGGAAAATAATGAAAAAAATGATTATGAAAATAGTTGGGCCTTTTGAGGTAATTTTCCATTTGTGGAAAAAAAAAAAAAAGGAGAAGGGAGGCGGTGGAGTTGAGGAGAAGAAAATTTAAATAAAAAAAAATTATATAAAATGGTGGCAGCATCTTAGGGGAGGGGGAATGATTACCCATCCACGCCTCTCCACTAATATAAATATAGGTGAGTGTGTGTGTGTAATAGTTTGTGTGCGATATTTTATGTGTGTGAGTGTGAGGAATTGGGAGAGATGAGAGAGCAAAGTGAGTGAGCAAGAGATGGCGGGAAAGGAGAAAAAAGAGAAGAAATGGAGTTTATCTGAGTTTTTAAGAGTGGACTTAATATATCTCAAGTTTAGTTCTTGTGTCAAGAATTTGAGGTAAGCACTTTCCACTTGTTATACTTACTTGTATGATGTTTGTGAGTGATTTTTGATTATATAAATCTATGAAAACTCCGTTGGTAGTGAAATAGCCTTGCGGGATTTATTTTAGAATGATTAGTGATATTACATATTATGGATAATGTGTTTTTATGGTTTCTTGAACTAAAATAATATCGTTATCTTAATTATTATTGAGACGATGTATTATTTTTATAAATCATATTTGGAATCTTATATATACATGTCAAGATTATGATGATGTGGAGTGATGAAGGATGTGAAGTAATGATGGGAGTTATTGTGTGTATAATACCACGTGGTATGCCACCAGTCGGTGCACAGTGGAAGGCTTTGATATTTTCAGGACCCTTGGTATCACCATTTTCCTTTGGCCGGGTTAAGGGTCAGCCCTTGGGATAGTGACACCTTTCTATATTCAAAGGAAAGGGAACCCATGGTTCAATATGAGTTCTTTAGCCTTTGGTCGGGTTATATTTCATTATTGGAGAGCTTGGTGTAGTCTTGTCATAGAGACTAAACCTATTACGTTACAGCCCATGGGTTTTGTCAGCGATAATAAGGGCGAGGGGTGAAAAGGATTGTCAAGGTATCAATCTGTTGCTTGTCATGTTATATATATGATTTATGATATGAAATTTGATATTGAAATTTCATTACATAATTTGTGATTTGATTTAATAAATTTGTAAATCATTTATCGAGTACTTTGTTATATAAAATGTTCCACTTGACACTTTATGAGCACATATTAGCATTTATAATGAGCTAGATTAATAGTTACAAACATTTTTCAGGTGATAGTTCTCATGTGGATCAATTAAGGAAGGCTTTGGAAGCTTAAGCTACTTTTGCAACGGTAGTGCTTCCACCTTTTTGGTATATGTTGATTTATTATATATTGCCGCATTAGGGCTCACTTGGCATACTTTAGTATATTTTGAATATTTTAGCAATATTTTAAGGCAATATTTAGATTAAAAATATGAGCCTAGTAAAATCCAAAGCTTAATATGTGCATAAAACATTTTAATAAATGGTTTAATCAAGTTAGTAATTAATAATTATCCTTTAAAATAGAGGATGTTATAGTTTGTCTCACAAGGATTATTGTCCAATGGGCTCTACACCTAGTCACCGAGAAGCTGGCCCCATGGTCAGTACTTCTGCTCAATCGAGCCAGGCCAAGAGTGATGCTGGTCCCATAAGGGATAAGACTAACATAAACATGATTCAAACCTTCATATACAATCATACATAGAATGTGAGATTATAGTTAATACTTGATTTCTTCTCATGCTTTTGATTTGATTCCAAGTTTCTTGTTGGCTCCGGACAATTGTAAACTCCTATAATTACATTGATGGACAATGGTCATTATTTATTCAAACTCCTTATATTTCTAGGATACTAGGTTAGTTATCATATTATACTCAACACAAGCTAAGAGTCTTGATTAATTCCCAAGAATTCATGCCATTTATCTTTGACCTCAATTTCTTCCATTTTTGGACTTTGACCTAAAACTATCAGAATTTCTACAAACTTCGAAAAATCATAACTTATTGTACAAGTGTCCAAATAAGGTGGTTCCAAAGGCTATTTAACCCTTAATGAGTTTATTTGCAAGGATAATGCCATATACAGGTAGACACATGCATACTGGTCCAGTATTAATTAATCAAACAATACCACAACCCAAATTGACATTCCAGAATCAAGTGTCATTTTCAAAAATCCATATCTCCACATACACAAGTCCAAATTAGACAAATGACACCATTTATTATCCAAAATCACAACACAAGTTGAATATAACACTAGAAGTTTTAGGGTTTTGCATAATTCAATTCCAAAGCTTCCAAAACCATCACCTAACCTTTATCCTACACACTTTTTATATTTTATTTTAAACACATTGAAAGCACCAAAATAAACAAAATCACATTGCTTCCCTATGTCCTGTTCTTGCCAAAAATAAATCATGAAGACAACAAAAAGGATTTTCCAAATCTCACTTCAAGAACACCATAATTTAGCCCTTGGTTATTTAGGCCTTTAACATGCTTCATCCCATTTTTAACCAAATGGTCAGCACCTTCCCTTAGGCATTCATACTTCCAAAATCACAAGAAGTTAAGGAGAATTTGATTCTATCACCAACAACAACAAAAACAAGCATCAAGAGGCTAGAAACATCACTTACTTGGCTTGCTTCTTGTGTTTCTTGCACTTTTTCTCTTCCTCCTTTGGTCCTTAGGGTTTCGGCCTTCACTTTAAAACCACCATGCAAGAAGGCTTAATAGGGCTAAAGGCTTGCACATGAAAAGGAGAAGAAGAGATGGAAGTTATGACATGCTCCCTTACCTTGAACCCTTGGCTTTTCCTTCCCTTCTTCCTTCTCCAAGTTTGGGTTAGCACCTCCCCTGTGTTTACTTGTGTAACATTTTCAATTTTCATGTAAATCAATTAATGGAATATATGAATTTTTCACCAAGTAGTGGACAATGGTATACTATTTTTATGACAAGATGAATTAATTATTGGAAAATAATGTGGAATTATTTGTAAAGGTGGTTAATAAATTTGGTTATAAATAAATTGATATGGTAATGTCAAAGAAAGTAAAAATATATTTTTCCCTCATTATTTCTATAATTTTTGTCCAATAAAAGGAGGGAGAAAATTCTAATGAAAAATTAGTGGAGTTTCAATATAAATCTAATTTTCCTTAGAAAGGTGGACATTGGATGAGACTTATATGACACAAAATATTTTCCCCTATATTTTTCCTTGGCATTAGACGTGTGAGAAGGACAAAAGTAGGAAATAATTATCTAGCTTAGAGTACTTGAGCGTACTTATGGCTTAAGGAGAAACACATTTTTTTTTCCTCTTTTCTCCAATAATTCCCATCTGACGAAAGGAAAAAAAATGAAAGAAAAAAAAAAAAAAATTTACTACCCACTTCTCTAAAACCGCCGGACCAGAAGGAGAAAGAGAGATTTGATGGATGTGATAAAACACAATTAATGAAGGATAGAGGTAGACGCATGTGGGTTGAGGCAAATGGAGATCACACAATTCCTTCAATGTTTTCAATGTGTCCGACATGAAGAAAAGCCAAAGGAAATAATTAAATAAAAAAATACATATTTCTCCAATATTTCCTAGCATCTGAAGTGTGAGAGAGAAAGAGGGATGTGCTAAGACAATTCAATATTAATTAGGGAAGGAGGTAATGAGCACGTGAAGCATTGGAAAGTGGTGAACAAATTTCATTTTTCTCCAATAATCTCCATTGTTGACCAGACGTGAGGAAGACCAAATGGAATGAGAAAATTATTTCTTCAAACCTTCCCAAAACTGTCGGCTGAGAGAGAGAGAGAGGGGTCAAGGGAAAATGAAAAGAATTACCTAGGCTTTTCTAGAAGGATGAGGAGGGATCTAGATTAAGTATTGGAGTATTATTTAAAGGACTTGCCCCTCTCATTTTCTTTGCTGCTAATGGCGTGAGAAGAAGAGAAAAAGAAGGCAAGAAAGTTAGCAAGAAGGCACAAGGAGAGTGAGCAACGATCAAGAGGAAGGTAAGAATTTTGTATACTCATTTCACCATCCTCTACCTCCTACCACGTGGATTTATGATATTAAAGGAAAACTTTTTTCTTGATATGTTAAAGGTTGAGTATGAGAGGAGGAGGAAGAAATGTGAAGGATCAAATTTCTAGTGGGAGAAATACCAAGAACAAGTAAGCTATAGTTTAACCATCTTATGATTTCATGATTTTTAAGTTAAAAGTGGTAGTACCCTGCGTTTTTCTTCATAAAATGGGACTAAATAACGGATAAAACAAATGAATAAAGGATCGAAATTTAAGGCTTGAGGTATAGAAAGAAAGATTTCTATGATATAAGAAAGATAATTGTTGAAAATGGAGGGTTGTTATGTCAGCTAGCTTCAAGAACATGAGAAATTGATTTTATTGATGGTGTTGAAATTGATTCATTGTTGGTATGCTCAATGCCTTCCACGTGTTCATAAATAAGATATAAGCATTGAGACTTAGAGATTTTTGGATTGGTTGAAAAAGGCTTATTTTTAGTCATCAAGTAAATGAGAGAAGAGTTACTTATTTTGTTTTTATATACACTTTGGTTATTTTAGGGTTACTTTGACTTTCGCGTATCCAAGGAAAAATTATACTAATAATTTTGGTCAACTACCAGGTAGTAACCTTAATCCTCATGTGTTATGTGTTACTTTGTATGTTTGTATTTTCCATGATTGTTGACCTGTGTCTCCTGAAAAGGGGCATGCGTTTGTATGCATTTAGTGTGGTCTGGGTTCGGAGCCCGACTACTGTGTTTTTCTTGTGTTTTCATACCGCTGTGGATCCGGGGCTCGTTTTGTTGAGAAGTTCTGCGTTTGTTTCTTGGACAAGTAGTCCTTCCGCAGTTAACACTGTACATATGGTATGTTGTATTTGTGTTACTACCTGTTTGTTACTGAATGTTATTATCTGGTTTTTCCTAATTATGGTTACATACATACACTGTTTATGTATTACATATGAGATTAATGGTTACTCTGGGATCCATTTATGAATCTTAGATTTTTGTAGAGCTTCTGGAAGTACCTCGATGACTGTACTTGGTAAGAAGGGTAAGACTGCTGAGATGGAGTAGTTGGAGTTGTTGGTGGTGGAGGAAGATTATTTTGTTATTTATTTTGAAATTAGATAACTGTATATTCTTTTAGCCTCAGGCACTGGAGGATGACTATATATTTTACCCCTCCGGGATTATGTTTTGTTACTCGATTTTAGTTATACCAATATTGTCTGATATCCAATCGGGAAATGCTCTGCCACGATAACCTCTGATGCATGCTAATAAATAGTAATTAGATCAAATAAAGGTAATAATAAAACGGAATCCCTCTATTCACCACCTGTGAGGGCGAGGCCGGTAGGAGTGTAACAACTTGTGTTTAGCCGACCTTTAGCATGAGGAAGGGAGTGTTTAGAGTGTCTTAAGCTACTTGGAACACAAGCTCATGTGTCACGTCCTGAAATCTAAAGGAGTTACCGATAGGAATATGAGTGGATTTACATTCCTTAAGCCTTAAACTTAATAAATATGTATTCCAAAATACATGGATCCTACCTATAAATTAGGTGGAACATCTACTTTTAAATATTAATACAAAAGTCTACGGCTATGATTACATCAACTAGTAGCACCTCAAAATGAGTCGGTGGACTTCAAATCATCAAGGAAACCCTTCATCGCTTAGCTGGAGATACATGATTAGCAATACTAACTGAACCAAAACAAATGTTTTGGTAAATGACGTCTCATTCTTATAATTTAACAAAATACAAGAGTAAATAATTTAAACATCTTTATTTTTTGATAATAACAATAAAGCAATAAATTGTAATTTCTAAACCATACAATCAAGAATAAAATAGAACTTTATATAAAATATAATTAATCAAATAAATTCAAATACGTACTAAAAACCTTTGATTTGATATAATCAATTTTAACCATAATTCTCAAACCTCATCTTTTCGCAAGACTTCTTACAAAACAGATGACAAGTGTGGCCACACAGTCCACGAAGGTAATTAAGCAAGCATGACTTAAAGCCATAAAATAAGCATGGACACATAGTCAATGAGGGTAACTAACTAAGCATGGCTTGAAGCCATGAAACAAGCATGGACACACAATCTATGAAATAAACATGGACACATAGGAAAATCAAGCGAGCTCGAGGTTAATCATGGTGCACCAAGAACTAATACTACTATTGCTAGTAATCAACGTTCTGTATTTAGTCCTCTCCAAAACGTTTTCAAGCATGCTTGGGGTCAATTTATCAAAGTAATAAAAATTCTTCTTTCAAGATAATAACAACTTTATCTCATACTTCATAATCAAATCCCCCAAATTTGAAGTTTCATAAACAATATTTTAAAACTTTCCTTCAAATTCAATCTGTCGAAAAAAAAAATCCTTTTAAAGAATCAAGAACTTGCATAAAAAATATTCCATTTCAAATAATAAATTCTAATTTATAAACTTTCAAAAATTCAAGATCATTTCAATATAAAATTTATGAAAAATATCTCAAAAGTCTCATTTCCATTTAACTGCATAATCATGAATTATGCTTTGAAACAATTATAAGAAAATACATAATAACAAATAAAATCATCATTCTTTACTCATATACTATCAATAAATATTGCTTCATAAAATCATACTTTTAAATATGGAAATAAACATAAAAGTTCAACAATAAAAATATCATTTATAAGAATTATAATGGGACACTATTCACTCATCTATTGCTCCTTTAGAAACTATAACTTTACCAAAATCCTTTTTTGTTTACTTTTCTCTTTAGCTTAGACGATTGTCAATTCCTATAACTTTTGAAATTCATATGTCAACTGTACCTATGGACTTTAAAAATCTTTAAGTACCAAAACATCCTTCAATCACATTTATCACACAAATATTATAAATTCCAAAATAATTTTGAACAAACCTTCATATTGAGTCTGGAAATTGTTTTCCAGTTTTGGAATCCTACCTAAGTAACCCAAATAACATTTTTTATCATCAACTTAAGCATCCTAGAGCATTCTTTTAACATCCAGAATCACTTGTTTAACGTTTAGGGACCCCATAACAACAACTATAATTAGTTTTTAAACTGCAAGATTTAGTTCATCAAACAACACAATACCATTCCTTTAATTAAGCTATTAGCATTCTAGACTGCAACTTTGCTTACTGCAAATCATTTCAGATTAATACACAATTCCTAAATCATGTTCATCCTACTCTTAATTAAGCACCTCAAAGCATATCATAAACTTTTGTACGTACTAATTTTCTTCATGTCCAACAATTTCTTTAGACTTCCTTAAGCCTTTTCATTATTAAACTCGACTCTAACACTTCTAAACAGAAGGTTCAGGTTCGGCTATAACTCATGGCAGACCTTATTTCATGTTTTGTTTAGGTGCATTTGCAGAAAATTCACAAAAACTAAAGAAAACTCCAACGTGACGTGCATGCAACACCATTAAGCCTTCTCTTTTATTTCCTAAGGGTTCATGTGCATAATCTGGAAATTTCAGAAGGGAGAAACATGCCAAAATTCCTCTGTTTTGGAACTCCAAAAACAGAGCACGCATACAGAACTAAACCTCGACATCTTAAGCTTCAAACACCACAGACCAACATGCAGAACTAATAGGATGAAGCTCACCTGAATCGAATCTGCATGCACATTCGGCCTATCTTCCCTTTCGACCTTCACCGTCTCTCTCTCTTTCTCTCCGTCTCTGTTTTATGTTTCGCTGTCTTACACTCACTTCGTTTCATTTTTTCTTTCTCTTCCTCTCTCCGGCTCCCTGTCTTCGCTGTCTATTCTGTGTGAGGCTGAAGGGATGCCTTCCTCCAACTCTCTTGCTCTCTCTCTGGGACTCACTCTCAGCATTCTCTCACTCTTACGCTCTCCTCAGTCTCGTCTCGGCCTCTGATTTATGTGTGATACCGGAAGGAATAACATTTAATAAGGGAGTTGTGAGCTGTCAGAATGCTGAGAAGTAGTAGAGCATGGGTTCTACGGGCATGCCAAGACGCAGAGAAATGGTGGAGTATGAAACAGATGTCTTGACGAACTGATATAAATAAAGTGAGTAGGGTATATGCTTTTGCTGTCCGAATGGTGCTGTAGGGCAGAGCAATGGGCGGGTTGGGCAACCCATGCCTAAACCTATAGCCCACCCATTTAACTTTAAATGGGTATGGGTTAGCCCATACCCGTACCTCAACCCATTCTAACCTATGTTGAATGGGTTAACATATAAACGGCCAGCAAAATGACCGGTTTTGGAGTAACCCATTTATATTTGATGAGTTTATTTTTTTGGAGAAAAATATATATAAGTATTAAGTATTCACCCAAATTTATCATTCTAAATTTTGAAATATGAATCTTCAAAATTCAACAATCATAATTCACACAAAAAATCTAAATTTAGACAAGTGTTATCGTAACATAATTTTGATGTTCAAACTCCAAGTGGGGGAATGGTTAAATGGGGAAATGGGGAATGAGTATTTTATGGCAATGTAGCGTATTATTATCCAAGTGTCATATAGTTAATAAAAAATATATATATAACTAAATGGGCGGGTTTGGGCGGCCGAAGGTGCGCCCATAGCCGCCCATTTAAGGCTTAAATAATGGGTTTTAACCCAACCCGTTATGGATTTTTTGGGCGGGTTCAAAATGGCCAATTGCGTTGGGTTGTGGGCGGCTCAGAGGGGTTATGGGTTATACTCAAACTCTATGATGCTGCTTGAGGTGTCGAACAAAGAGAGAGTTAGTAGGCTAAATAGGTTCTGCATGTAAAGGAGCACGTGGCTTTGAAAGAAATAAGGAAGTGTGCGAATCTCTCACTCAGCTCTTTCTTTACGTTGGATCGAATGGAGTACGGACCAAGGAAGTATAGGCTGTAAGGGTTTAACCAAATGGAAAATCAATAATAAGAGGAAAAAGGCGCGGAATAGGTTCTGTTGGGTATATGGCCCAATGAATAATAAGAAATAGGTAGGAATGAAGAATTGTTGTGCATGGAGGGCACGTGACTTCTTTGTCCAAAATGGTTTATTAGATAAAATCAAGAACTGTTGGATGTATAGGATAAAACCACTAATTCTTTATTCTTAAAATATTTCTAACTAAACAAGCATCATGCTAGAGTAATTAGCATATTCTAATACTTTTTGAACAGTAGAGCAATACCACCTCACTGCCAAGTTACAAATCCGAAAAGTTGAATGCCACATATCACAGACTCTTCTTTCATTAACTTCTCTATACCATAAATTAAATTATTGATTCTAAAATTTCTGGATCAAAATTTATCCTCTAATTATTTTTCCTTAAATTTCTGAAAAAATAGGCCCTAAAATCTAAATAATAGCTTTAAAGCTATTTAGGCCAAATTGTCCATAATTAACCCCTCCATAATACTTCTAGATCCTCAAAATAGTATTTCGAGTTTTCCCCTAAATTTTCAAAGTCCAAAAATAAATTTAATAATTATCTTAAACTTTTTCATTATAATAAACTCAATACTTTTGCCTTCTACTGGTTTAGTAGCCTACTCATCTCAATCTTATTCCTAATCTCCTTCAAAATTCGGGATGTTACATCATGGGTGGGTCCCACAAGTGGTCTTGACCGAATTGCCCTTCTCTCTCTCTCTCTCTTTTTTTTTTTTTTTTTTTATAAAAATGTGATAAATATATCATGTCTTCTTATTTTCTCCCTTATCCTTGCTCCCATCCGAAATGTGTGTGTTTATGGCAACTTGAATGTCCTTAAACATGAGGTCAAAAAGCATTAAATCCACTTTTCCTCCTTGCTTGGACATGTGGCCAAAAAGTGATACATGATTGGGAGGCTTATTTAATACACTTCTTTGACTTTTTGGCATGAGATCACTTCTTCTTTCCTTGTGTCCTTGTTTGGCTGATTTTAAGGACCCTTGGAAGAGACTTATTAATTTCCCTTTTTTATCTTGAAGACACATGTATAGGTGTCTTATTACAAAGTCAAATTACTTCCTTAAAATGACATGTGGCAATGTTTCATGCAAGAACTAACAATTACCTAGACTTTGAACTTTGACCTATAAAATGTCATGAATGCAAGAAAAATCCATGTGATCTCTCCCTTTTCTTAGTTGGCCGAAACTTGCATGCATATGTGGCTTCATAAATTCTCTTCAAGATGTGTTAATATTCAATTAATTCCATGCCTTTCTCTTCCGTTCACTTGGCCAAAATCTAAGGCATAAATAAAGGCTTGATTACACCTTTGAATTTTGTCACATGCTCTTTTCCCTCTTTGTCCACTTGGTCGAACTTGATGATTAATTGGGAGGCTTCTTGTTTAATTTTATTGACTTAAGGTCACATGGACATGTGCTTGATTAAATATTAATAAGTGTGACACGTGGCACATTAAATTCCTATACAAAACTCATCTTCGCACAACAACCCAAAGCTGATAGAATTTTCAACTAACTTTCAAAATTCATATTTCTATGTCCAGATGTCCAATTGCAATGATTCCAAAGGTAATGTGACCATTATTAAGTCTATTTTGAGGGAAAATACCTCCCACAATCAATCACATGCCAACCATTCCAGAACTAACCTTTAACACACTCTGATCCAGAAAACGTTCCAGATTCTAGGGTTAAACTCAAAAAGTTATAACTCATTGTATATAGATCGAATTGACCTATATGACATATCCAATTAAAGCTTACCATGTATACTTTGATTCCAAAAAATTTCGTAGCCATTGGGATATCATTTGCTTAGTCAATGACATGTCACAAACTGACTATCTTCTAGGAATTTAGTTTGCTAACATCAAAGGAAATCCCTTTCACAATATTGTCACACTTCCTAAACTGGGTTTAATTATCTACATAATATAGGCTTATCCTTAAGTCTTTAGGCCAAAAATTGATGATATTACAATTCTCCCCCTGTTCAATAAATTTTCTCCTCAAAATTTGAACATTTCAAACTCATGGAATCATTCTAAACATTTAGTCTATCTCTTTCCTATGCATGGTTAGTATGCACGCAATATAATCATACAACATTCTCATTCATTTTATACCCAATGTGCAATATTCAAACACAGGTGTCACTGGTTCATTCTCCAAGCTCTTGGTTACACATGCCTTACTAGCTACCCAATACATTCTACCTTTCGGCTTAATTCATTCTAGCCTTCTAGCTCATTCTATCACCACATTGGTAGATATTCTGGCCTTATTGCTTAGGGAATCATCCCATGTCACAAGCATCTCGACCACAACCTAGTACAGTCTGAATATTCTATCATCCTTAAGCCATACTCTAGATATACACTAATCTAAAGTCACCATGCTAGGCAACAAACACAGTGCTAGGCATATAGGCCTTGCGGCCCAGGGACATCGCCCCATTCAAACTTGGACACCAGGTCTTACCACCTTGAGCCTCTATCTAACCTAACAAGTTCAGATTTCTAACCTATTCTATCAGTTTTTGTTCATGTATCATCATAATTACCAACTGCATTGCTTTTCATTTCAACATAGCAGCGACGAAAATTATCTCACTGCTTTTTAGTTCTTCTATATTGTCTCAAATTCAACATTTTTTATTTTCAAAAAGTCAAAATTTCCATGGTAGCAGTACATTTTTATAATCGCACTATACATAATAACGCTAAAACATAATTGCTACTAGTTCAAATTCAAGAACACCTATTCATTGCTAGCTCAAATTCAAGAAAATGATTTACTGCCGGTTCAAATTCATGAATGAGATAATTCATTTCACAAGATTCAACGGTTGAAAGGCAAATGCTACCATTCCGCCTCGCTTCACCAGGACATATCTCAATCCTTTGTTTCCTTTACACTCAGCCACCTCCAAGCTTTCCCCAAGGACGCCATGTCACAAGGGTCACTCACTTGAGGTAATGGCCCTTAACAAGAAGGAATTTTCATTCTCGAATTAAGAGTATTCAATATTAGTGCGGGTTTCAACCCCTCATAAACTTATCCCCTCAAAACAATTCTTTCTTTCAATTTTCAATTTAAATGAGCTTTTATCAATGGCAAGCGATTTTAGAAACATTGTAAACGCATCTGGCAATATATAATAATCCAACATGTACCAAAAAGATGAAAGCACTACTGTTAGCAAAGGTAGCCTAAGCTTCCAAAGTCTTCCCTAATAGACCCACGCAAGAATTATCACCTAAAAAATATTAGTAATCATTAATCCAATTCATTACAAATGCTAATATGTGCTTGTGAGGTGCCAAGTAGAACATTTTATGTAACAAAGTATTAGAAATATAATTCAAAAATTACCAAATTGACAAATTATGTATTACAATTTTTATATCAAATTTCATATCATAAATCAAATATATGACGTTCCAAGCAAAATATTGATGCATCAACCATTATTATTATCCCAAATCACCCTTATAACTACTGATTGGAGCCATAGCTAACAAATGATTCATCCATTTGACTGGATTACACATGATTCCAAATCATGAGACGTCACCTAGCTAGGGTCTATAACTTGTCATGATTGCACTATGGCTCCCCTCCTTTTGATGAAATCAAGGAAGTGTCATTGTCTTTTGAGCTGACCCTTAACCCAACAAAGAAAAAGGATGATACCAAGGGTCCTGATAATTTCAAAGTCATCCACTATGCATCAAGTAGTGACATACCACATGGTATATACTTACACGAAATTTCTCATCACAACTATACAACTCTCCTCTCGTATCAACACTGAAGAGATGAAATGACAATGAACTATCACATACCATCATCAAATTCGCAACCTATCAAGAGAATCTTTTCAATCTCAAAAATCAATAATATAATATCACTAGTCATGTTCCAAAACAAAATCCCACAAGACAATTTCATTATGAACATAGTTTTCATAGATTTATATAGTTAAATCACTCACAAACATCATACATGCACAACAAGGAAAAGTAGTTACCTCTCGTCAAAACCAATTATTATCACACTGCTCCTAATTCAAGAGCTCAAACACACACCAAAATCAATCTACCACAATAATTTATTAACCATTAATAATGCTTCAAAACTCTACATAATCAAAATTATAACTTATAATTTCATATAGTTAAAAATATAAAATTTTTAATAAGAATATATTATTATCACAAAAACTAAAAATAACAGTTTGGGATTTGAAATTTAAAAATGACCATTTAGTCCTTCCACTTTCAGAAATAATAATTTAGTCCTACAAATTTCAAAAATGATTGTTTAGACCTTCAATTTCAAAACTAAAATAATTAAAATTTCAATAATATCTCTAATAAATTAAATAATTTAACCCATATTTAATAGGTAAAAACATCTTATAGAACATAAATCCTAAACTTTTAAAATAGAAAATTATTTTTAAATTCCTATAACAACCGATTAACAAATCTGAACCAATTAAAATTAACTAGTAATCGTCTTCTACATATATATAGTTATCCTTTATCAAAACTCAAAATTGTCCCAAAATCCTAGGCCCAGAATTTTCACTATTTAGCACAATATTACCCTCATTAGAAAGAGAAAAATGCATGGAATAACTTTCATGAAGGAAGTTTATTGAAAAAGAGTTAGTTTAGTTATTTAAATGATCTTATAAGATAAATAACTTACCTTAAAAAACTCAATTAGCACCCGTATCTTCTCTTTTTCCTCCTTTCTTCGTGCCCTCACTCTCTCTCAATCTCTCTCACGCTTTCCACACACACACACTTACAGATCCATATATATATTGAAGAGAAAAGAGAGGTGGTGGATGCAATTAATCTTTTCCCTCACCCAAAGTCATATTGGCTTGCACTAAAGTCAATATTGGTGGCAGCCACATTGTCACCATTTTTTTTTAATAACAATCCCCTTTCGTTCTTTTTTTTTTTTTTTTAATCTTTTCTTTTTCACACAATCACATAATAAGTCCTTCTTACGTTTTTTTTAAAAATTATAATTAAATCCTAATATAAAAACTAATATGTTACATGAGTCGCCGTCTTATGAGTCGTTTTGCTTCGAAGACGGTGTTTATTTCGAAAGGGGAAAGAGCACTATGGGATCCATAGTGCTCGGAGGATTTCCTTGAAGATGACAGAGGGAAGTTGGATTGAGATCTATAAGGATTGTGCATTGTAAAGAAGCGGGTTAAGTTCACAGAGGAGGAAGAGAGAGAAAGTGAAAGGAAATTTGATTGTTGAGTTGGCGCATGTATTGCCAAGTAGAATGCCACGTTATGTTTTCATAGTCAAAGAAGAAGAAAAAATTAACGGTCAAAATTAACGTTTTTGGACCTGTTTGGGATAGCTTCAAATAGTGAAAAAAGCTCTCAAATAGTAAACTAAGCCCAGCAGAAGGAAAAAAGTTAATTTGGACTGTTTGAGATAGCTTCAAGGGTTTATGGACTAATTGTAAAAAAGTGACTTCTGATTTAAGTCACTTTTTTCAGCTTATAGAGTGAATTTTTTAAGCTTCTGGAGAAAAATGTTAGGGATATATGATCCAATAAGCAATGTGTTAGTTACAGTGAATCACCCAAGAGGGGGGTTAATGTAAAAATTAAAAAATCTTAATTGATAAAAATAAATTAGGAAGGAAAGTTTAGAGAGATATCACTAAATTGTGCACACAAATTTATACTAGTTCGGCCTTAATAACGTGGCCTACGTCTGGTCCCCAAAGCTCCAATGAGATTTTCACTATCTTTCACAAGCCGATTACAATAAGAACAGAGTAATCTCACCATATTCACTCTCCCTTACAACAGTAATCGAACAACTAAACTCAAGGTCCCACTACCTTGAGATTTTACAACAATCAATTGAATAAATATAACTCTCTCACAGAGTAGATATTTGATCACTGAAGAATTAAATATCAAAAGATATCAGAATGTATTAATGAGCAAAAGCTTGAGCAATAAATGATATCATCGTTGGTTATTGGCTCTGAATTGAATGTTTTTCGTATTTACAGCTGAACGCCATTGATGACCATTGGTGAAGGTTTAAGCTAGCCGTTAAGAGACTTCAATTGTTCCGTTAGACACAGAAGCTTTCTGTTAGACACAAACCAACGTCGTTGAAGATTTGAGGATAAGTCACTTTCGTATCGCTGTCGAAAATCTTCATACAACATGCCTTGGTCAATAGTTGACTAAGGAAGTGTTGCTGTTGCTATCGCTTTTGCTGGAATGGGTGTCTGAAGCAATCATCATTTGACTTGCTCTGAATTCCATTCCATGTGAGTGCTCTATTTTCTGCAATGTATTTAATGCTCTGACACATCTGTTGCTTTTTGACGATTTGTGCAAAATCCTTTTGTTAACAATCTGAAACTCACTAGTAAAAATGTTTAATAGCATTAAGAATAATAATGAGTAGTGTTCAAATGAAATCAGATGTTAATCAAATATTTTGAATTTACGAAGGTGAAGAAGACGAAGTGAATGAAGCTTCTGTAAGAACCTTGCTTGAGCATAGCATAAGTGTACTCGAGCAATATTCAAATAATTTCTCAGAGTTTAATAGGTAAGCTTACTCAAGTAAGCATATACCTCAACTCGAGTACAATGCTCGAGCAAGTGCATCAATGTGCTCGAGTAACCTCTATGAAGAACAAAGAATTAGTTCTTAGGTTGTATGTGCTCGAGTAGATAATTACCTTTGCTCGAGTAAGCTCTTCATAGATTAGAACCTTAGTCAACTGAATATATATGCTCGAGCACAAGATCTCCTTGTCAAGTACTGTGCTCGAGTAAGTCTTGTTGCTTGCTCGAGTAAAGACCTGAATGAAAAGATTAAGTTCACATATCATTCACGCTCATGCAAATCAAAAACCTTGCTCGAGTATACTTCTCAAGCAGAGCATATCCAGGCTTGAGTAAACAGCGCTGTAGGAAGAGGTTAGTAAGCTTGCTCAAGTAGACCCAAGGCTGTGCTCGAGTACAGTTCTCAAGCAGAGCGTATCCATGCTCGAGTAAGAATAAAGGTTTGCTTAAGTAAGTCGACAAATAAGGCTAGTAGCAAGAATGGAGAACCTTGCTCAAGCAATCACTTACTTGCTCGAGTAAGTTTTCATCATCTGCTATTTCATATATAATTACGTAACTAAAACAAAATACTTTTTCTTGGTAGGTGTGATCCATTGGACATAGATCCAATTTTTCAATTTTTTGAGTCCGTATTTTTTTTTTTACCGTTCAAGTAAGCTTCTTCCTTTTTTACATTTCACTGAATTTTTACAAGTCTTGTTATCATCAAAACATAAAATCGAGAACTAACACAATGTACTATTAAATAAACATTCGTATGCATTCTAATTTATCCAATAGAATATATTTAATTAAGTACTTTAAAGTTTTTTTAAATTTTTTTAATAATAATTTAATTTTTTAAAAATTTAAATTTAAATGTTTATCTTCAATTATCACAATATATATAACTAGGGCTTATCATTTGTTATGTCACTTAATATAAAGTTATATCATGTCACCCCAAAACTACGTCGTTTTGGGGTTAAAGGAATTAATGAACTTTCAAAACGACATAGTTTTGAAATTAGGAGAATTAATGAAAGATCTTTTAGTAAAATTCATATAATAAATATAAAAACAAAAATACAAAAGCACCCTTTATTAATTCTCTTAACTCTCAAAACGATGTAGTTTTGAGGTGATTTGACATAACCTTATATCAAGTGACATGACAAATGACAAACCATATATGAGGTTATCGTTTGTCATGTCACTTGACATAAGGTTATGTCAAGTCATCCTAAAATTACGTCATTTTGAGGTTAGAGGAATTAATGAACTCTCAAAATGACGTAGTTTTGGGGTTAAGGGAATTAATGAAGGATCTTTTGGTAAAATTCATATAATGAATACAAAAACACTCTTTATTAATTCCTTAACTCTCAAAACGACGTAGTTTTGGGGTGACTTGACATAAGCTTATGTCAAGTGACATGACAAATGATAAACCCATATGTGTATATATATATATATTATTTATTTATTTATTTATTTTAAAAAAATTTAAATTCCCTTTCTTAATTTTACTTAAATCCTATAAAATTAGGATATTACAACATTAATCAAATAAATTCATCATTCATTACCAATGAATAATAATTACAAAATTGATAGGATGGATTCTAGCAGAATGAAATTAGTACCATAACATAAGAAATGGACAATAAAAAAAGCATTGGCGTTATATATGTGTGTGTGTGTGTGTGTAAAAGCAATGTCAATATTATACACATTAGTAATAAGAAGCTGTCATAAGGGAAAATTGTTACCAATTATAACTGTTATGCTTTATAATAAATCATTAATGCAATTGAAAATCTAATTCATGACCCAAAAAACATTGTTTAAAATAGATGGTCATACCTCACAGCTGATATTCTATTTTGTATTTCATTTTCAGTGCAATATATGTAGAGTTGAGAGTAGACTAGATGAGATCCCTCTGGAGGTAGTAAGCTTCCTAACAGATGGTAATTCTGTCCAGACATGATGAAGGAGTACGAGCTGCTCCAGCGTTATTAATAGAGTGGTTTATTTTGCCTCCCGTCGAAGTAAAACAAAACAAACATGTTATTGTACGCCCTTATATTTGATTAAAAAAAACTCTCAGACTTAGGATTCCCTTTGTCAAAGAAAAGTGTACGAGACGTCTCTGGCGCAGTTTGCATAAGAGGAACCAATATTTTTCCATGACAGCAACAGATTGAGAATGTTTGATACTTATTTGCTGGAGCTCTCTTAAGCCTCTCATTGAACCACATTAAAGCAGCACAATATTGGCATGAATAATCTGGATGCTTACATCATCTAAATCGTTTAGGTAAAAAAACATCAACATCACTACAGTCTGAGTCGCTATCTTCTTCATCTGCAAATATTCGAAAGATGTGAAACCTCATACATGAATTATTTAATGCGAGAAATATTAACATACAATTGAATAAATTCATGAGATTTATACCTAATGTGTCAGCATTATCAATCCTAGATGAAAGATTAGTTGCTAGTTTGGAAATGTTACGAAGCCGAGAACATTTGATTTTGTCTTTGCTACCATTGTCTGACCTCAGGCTGGATAAATATGAACGCTGAGTGTGGTGTTCAAATGGTCTTGAATCGCAATTGGCTCGACCATGTCTTCCACTTACCACCCCGGAATTGGTGATATCCTTTAATGGATCACTGCTCGAAGAAGGCTGAGTCGAAGTTGAACATTCTGTCTTTGGGGCAAAAGGTGATGTTTTATAAGCAGGCACCACATACATGGATTTGCTCTCAGGGTGCATGTTTTGTTGTAGCAGACTATTTTCAAGATGGTTAAACACCCCAAAGTTAGAAAAGCTAGAGTATTATGCAGAGTGAAATGAGGAAATGCGCAGTGCCTTAGCTCTGGCTCTCTTGGATTTATTTATAACCAACAATACACAATTCTGGAAGATCCTTCCAGCTACAAAATCATAACTGCACCTATAGCCTATTGACACGTATACAGAGAAGAATCTTACGGTTACAAGAGAATACAGAAATACAATTCACTAATAATATACAAATGGTTTATATTCTAACACCCAATTTTGTGATTTTCACCGTCACACTCTGTAATTTCTGGTGTTCCTTGTACGGCCACTCTTCCAGCTCTTTTTCTCTTATTTTGCATACAATTCTTTGATTGAGAAGTAGGATTTTCATCATGCTGTTCTGCATGACGATCTTTCCTGTAAATAATGAAGTAATGAAACTCATTTTAAGCAAATATAAAGTAGTGATTGATTTATATTCACTCTATGGGCGAAAAGAACTATTACATTGCGAGCATAAGATGACACTGGGTGGTTTTTTTTTTTTCACTTGAGTAAATAAAAATAAAAATTAAGTAAATATTCTTATCTCCAATGCGTGATGGTGCAGTGACTTCAATTTTCTTCCTTGACCTTTCCATGGACACTATATTGAAGGAACCAAATAACTCTGATCCTAAACTTGTCACAATCTCACAACTCAATCAAAGTACTCTGCAAACATAGGCATCTTCATCAATCCAACATCGGAACTTCATGTGGTTATTTAAAGTAAACTATTTTATTAATATTAGGAATGATTGTTTTCCAACATGACTTCCTTTCAGTAACCATTGTAACTGGTGTAAATTATTTTTACGATTGTCACAGCTGTATAAGTTTGACCTATTATGTTCAAATGCATTTGTCTAAAATGCCTTCCATTTCAATAATTGCTTTAAAAGATTAAGGAGTTCCATGGAAATATGTAGTAAATTTATTTAAGTTTTGGAAATTTCTATTGAATATGTTTAAATTAAAATTTAAAGTAATTAAAAAGGAAGTCTGCAATACAACAGGAAAAAATAGAGAAAAGTGGTAATCTGGAATAGATTAAAAGTAATTTCATAGCAGAAGATTTGTTTTAAATTGCTTGCCAAAAAATAATAAAAGGTTTCGCAAACTCAACTTCTTGTGAATCTGGTGGCATTGCTAATGTACTTTCTTTGTTGTTTGAAGGATGCGAATATAAAGCTTTATGGTTATATTCTGTGGTTGAATCTAGGGGTAAGCTGGGATTGCTGATCCTGCTTTCTTCTAGCACTCAACAATGGCATATACTATTGCCATAATGGCCATTATCACCACCACCCCATAAACTGAGAATCAAAATGGAACAATGTTATTTCAACTAAGGAATGTTGAATTTTGACATATAGGTATGGTTTGATGTCTGTCAATATACTGAAATCATTGATAGGACCTACCTCAACCTTTATATACCTTCAACTCAATGTTCAACTAATTGATATGAGATTCTCTTAATGTATTCTAATTTTTATCTTACTCCCTTTTTTATTCATTTTTTTTTCTTTTGTCGGGACTTGTATTTCTTTTGAATCTCAAAAAGCCTTAGGCCATATCTTCATTTTTTTTTCCCTTCGCCTAGCTTCTATTTTTTTAGTCTCAAAGTTATCATGTCTTGGCCAAAAAAAAAAAAAAAAGTTATCATGTCTGCAGTATTCTTTTCCCTTGTAATAATGACATGAATGAGAAATGGGGTGGAAGAGAAAGGAGCAGGAAGGGCACAAAATAAGCCAAACGAAGAAGATTATAGGAACAAGGTTCGTATGTTGCAACATGCATGGTGTTTCTCCAGCAACTCCTACCCACTCTACCTTTGATCCTCTTCAACAACAAAGACGAGGACCACAACATGCAAGTTTCCATTCCTTCCTTCCTTCTTATCCATTTGTTCATATACGAATGAATGAAAATAATTTATGAGAAAATGTTATTCATGGCGGTGAAGTGAAAGGCAACAAAGGCAGTGTCATGGCTGGCTTGTTACCGACACGAAAGATTCGCCTTTGTCACTTACGTCTTGGAATTCCATACTAATCCCCATGCCAGAACTAGAGCCAAGCTCCCCCTGCTTTTTCACATTGGAGGTGAGGTAGGGCCTTTATATGTTCTTTCTAACGTTCAACTAGACTCTCCTTAGCCAAAGTCTAAGCATCTTCGTTTTTGCTTGCAACAAGAACTTGCCACTTTTCCCTCAACCGTGGGTAAAAGCTGGGAATTGTGGCTTTTGACTTTAAGCCACTTTTTCCTCATAAGCATAATAGCCAAGAAGCTCATCCAAATGAGAATTTTACCAGTGTGGCGGAACCAAAGAATATTTTTAACCCGCGTCAAAAAATAAATATATTAAACTATTTACTAAATAATATTGCATAAAATTAAAAATACAAATAAATAAAAACCAACAATTATAAATCAAAACAAGATATAAGATGATACTAACGTTTTCAGTAGGTATACCAAACAAGAATTTTACTTTCCTTTTACAGTTTAAAGAGTAATGAACCAAACATTATCCTAAAGATATCACAAACACAATCATAATAATTATATGTATAATGACATTTAATGAAATTCACACTTAAATGCGTATTCCACCTACTTCAAAACAAAATAATTGGAGAAAATAAAACAAATATAATATGAACCCAAAAAAATATTTTTTTTTTAAATATAAAAATCTGATTCAATTTCAATTAAGCAAATAACCTATTATAATCTATTTTTTTTAAAGAGAAATTCATTATAAAATCATAAGACAACCAAATGATAAATCCAAACCAATTAAAATTAGTCATTAATTATCCTCTACATATATATAGTCATCTTTTGTTAAAACTCAAGACTCTCCCAAAATCATAACTCTAAAATTTTGACTAATCGCACAATATTACCCTTATTAAAAAGAGTAAAACATGCAGAATAAAATACCTAGTTGGAGCCAAATTATTGGCCAAAATAAAATATTATATGATACATACATATAAATACATAAGATGGGAGAAGGCCAAATACGGAAACCTATCTAAAGGAGAGCCCATTCTATCTAGACCGTCCTCATTTAATGTTTTTAGTTTGGTTATTTTTTAATGAAAAATTATTTTTTGAAAAAAATTTTAGTTAAGAGATTATCTTTATTTTAGATTCTCTACCCACTAAAATATTTTTTTTTGAAAAATCAAAAGTAAAAAAAAAAAAAAAAATGGACCGTCCGATGGATAGGTTCTCCCAAATTTCTATCCAAAAATAGGCGGGAAACCGGTTCCCAATTATTGTTAGGGTTGACTCGTGAGAAACGATGAGATAATCTCTTAACTAATATTTTTTAAGAAAATAATTTTTTCATTAAAAATAACCAAACTAAAAACATTAAATTTGAGCGTCTCCTTAGCTATCTAAAAGATAGGCGGCGAATCAGTTACAATAATTGTGCATGTGGCGCCGTCTGTTGTGGGGCCCCTCCTTCAGGTATACATAGAGTTGGGAATCAGGGCCGGCCCGGCCCTACAGGGCCTGGCCCTCCAGGGCCTGGGCCCAACAGGGCTGGCCCTATAGGGCCTGAGATAAGGAAAACATATATTTTTCAAAGCCCGCCCGATAGCACTGTAAAAATGGGCCGGCCCTACAGGCCTGAAAATTACTATTCCAAATTTTAACTTTTTTTTCTTTTTTTTTTTAGGTTTTTTCTAAAGAAATATAATTAGTAAATTGCAACTATTAAAGTTCTAATCTATCAAATAAATATTATCAACATTAATATCTAAACAATACAAATCATCCAACAAATAAACGCATTCATTAATTCGTAATAAAAACAAACCATTGTCCATAATTGCCTCATATAAAACGTAAGACGATTAAACTAAGCAACATTAAATAACTCACATAAAATATAAAAGCATACCACTATCATTGTCAATTGTCACCTTCTTCATCACCATCATCAATTTCATGATATTTGATCAAGTGCTTCACTTTGTTATAAGACTATCCTTCACTCATTGACTATTTTTTTTTAAAAAAAAAATGAAAATGCTACAAGAATAGAAAGCCTAACGGGCGCTCGAGGCCCTACATAGCCGGGCCCGACAGCCCAGGCCCTGGCTGTGGCCTTCCGCAGGCCAATTTCAAATTTCATACCTATTTTTCAAGCCCGAGCCCTACGGGCCGGGAACGGCCACCCGATGGGCTTGGCCCGATTTCCCGGCTTTAGGTATACATATCGTTTTTTTTGGACAAAGAAGGTATACTTTTTTTTGGTCAAAGAAGGTATACATATTCATGACTTCGTGCAAGAGAATGGAAAATTAATGAACCATCTTGATCATGTGTTTCCATTACATGGGTCCCACCCTTGCCGCTTCCAACCCTTTCGCCACCGCCGCCTTGGCCCCGCACCATATTCAACCTCTAGTCTTTGAGCGTGTGTGTTGGGAATTTGGGATGTTGGTGAAAAAAATAACTTATTTGTAATATAATTTAAGATTGGCTATAAATCAAATTATATAATATGATTTATGTTTAGATTGATAAAAGCATAAATGACTTGTGACTTTTGTAACAATTATAAGAGAAAAATTAAAATTAAAATTACAAAAAAGTGAAAAATATTAACTTGGAAAGTTTGGCAATTTTAAAATGCATACTTTGATCAAATAATATTACATATCTAATTGGATCACATGTTTCATACAATTTGTGTCTAATTACGTCACGATTATAATTCATTTGAGTTGAAGATGACATATCATAATTTGTCAATGATGGTTCTTCATCTACACTATTATTATCTACATAACTTATATTCTCATTTTCAATTTGCATGAAATTAACATCATTTTGAGAATTTCTCTTAATAAAATGATGTATGACCATTGTTACACAAACTATACGGATTTGTGTTTGGTATTTATATACAACCCTAATCCTTAATACAAGGTTCAATTAAAAAAGTTAAATAAATTATTTAATTATAACATATCTCCAGGCCAGCACTCTTCCTTTGCTTATGACTTAAATTCAGTAAAAAGCATTAGTTCAACCTTTGCTTACATATATGTCTGTCAACACTAATAACTGCGTTTGGGAGAACCTTTTTGCATCTAATCAATCGTATGATCAAATTAAACCCACAAAATTTTACAGAGTTTTGCAATCGCACGTACAACGTGAGATTGTAAAATTTAATGGCGGAGGTAGGTTATGACCAGTTGGGGAATCGGTTTTTCTGCCTATCTTTGGATAGATAAGGAGAACCTATTCCATCGATCCGAATGCTAACGAAATTTAATTTTTTTTTTTTTTTGATTTTTTCAAAAAAAATATCTTAATAGGTAAAGAATTTAAAATAAAGATAACTTCTTAACTAATATTTTTTCAAAACATAATTTTTTTCATTAAAAATAACCAAACTAAAAACATGAAATTTAGACCGTCCATTCCATTTGGACGGTCTAGATAGATAGGCTTTCCCTACTTATCTGATAGGCAGGGAATCAGTTCCTAATAATTAATGCCTTTTGAAAAAAACAAAAAACAAAAAAACAAAGTTGAAGAAAGGGCAAGCAAATGGAAGAAAGAGGGGTGCGAAAAACTATGAAATATGAATACGGAAAAAGCTAAAGGAACGTCTGTGTTTTATGTATGGATAAATTATTAACCACATATATGTTGACTTTGACCATAACAATGCGCCAACGCGTTTGGATGAAATTTCAAAGTTGTACTGGCAAAATAATAATAATAATAACTTAAATTAAATGTTGAGATTAATACAGAATGCCCTTATTTATAAGGGATAAATATGAAGAGAAATATAGTCAATATAAGTATTACCAATTTTTTAATTAATAGAATATGTATAATTAATGAGGGGTATAAAAAAAAAATTATTAAATATTGAGATAACTTTTGTTCACCTCTTACAAAAATAATCAAGCCAATTCAAATTTAGACTCTTATAGAAAGAACGGGGGGAATATTTGCGCCTTGAATGTTCTCACTTTAAGATGACCTTTGCTTATTTTGTCAATGTTGAGAATTCTTTTTAATACTCCCTCAAATTCTATTTATAAAAGTCCATAATCAAATTATGCAATTTAAGAAAACGGTTAGAAATTAATTAAAAATAATAGGTATATCCAAAATAAATTTTGTTTTAAGTATGCCCTTATTTATTATAGGGTAAGTAAAAGAGAGAAATATAATAAATACAAGTATCACTGACAAATATAACATGTATAATTAATGAGGGGCGAAAAAAAAAAAAAAAAGAAATCTTATTATATGTTCGGAGACAACTCTTAGCAAACTGTTATAAAAATGACTAAGGGAATTCAAATTTTAAGCTCTTATAAAAAGGAGGCTAAAGTATACATTTATTCCCTTATGTTTGTCTCTGGTATCATTTTAGTCCCTTAAGTTTGTAAAGTGCACGTTTGGTCCCTTAATGTTAATACCATTAGTCCGACTTAACGGAAAATATTGACTCAACAATTTTAAACGATGACTGTACAATTAAATGCTAGCCATGCATCCTCATATGTTAGTATTTTAATAAATTAATATTTTAAACCCTATTAATTGAAAAAATTTAATTTTCACGCACTATTTTTCGGTTTTTCACGATCCAGTGAAAATTAAATAATTTTTTTTTTCGAAAAAATTAAATATTTTTCAATTAATAGGATTTAAAATATTAATGTATTGAAATAATAACATATAAGCATGTTTGGTCACATTTAATTACACAGTCATCGCTTAAAATTGTTAAGTTAGTATTTTCCGTTAAGTTAAACTAACGGTGTTAACATTCAGGGATCAAACGTGCACTTTACAAACTTAAAGGACTAAAATGATACTAGAGACAAACATAAGGAACTAAATATATACTTTAGCCTAATAAGGATTATGAGAATTATAATATACTTATTTAAAAGATCTTTCGTTTTGGTAACCTATGTTCTGAACCTATCCACCCTTAAAGTATACAATATTTTACCTAGTTTTTGGATTCTAAGCAATGGCGGATTTTTTGAAGGGGCCAGGGGCCACAGCCCCCAAGAAAAAAAAATTGTTCAAAAAAATTAATTATGCAAATTAAATTGGGAATGTGGGATCTTTTGATTTAAGCAACAGAATATAGGAATTGTTCAACCAATTAATTAAATTTAATAGACGATGAAAAATTAAATGTGATTGATTAATTATTCCAATTATGTCAAAGACAACTTGTTTGGTAACGCGCCTATTATTCTCCCAATCTCCCTTCCCCCTGACAACTCATTTGTGATTTTTCGGCTCTTACTTGCTACAGGTAAATTGTCTCATCTTATTTCTTTGCTTCGATTCAACTCTATATTTACTTTGTTTGGTCTTGATTCCATGATTTTGTTTTTCTATTTATATTTAGTATGGTAATGCACCTATTATTCCATGATTTTTCGGCTCTTGCTTGCTATAGAACGCTCATTTTCAACAATGAAAAGAATTAAGACAAGGTTGTATAACAAGATGGAAGATGATTTTATTGCAGATAGTATGGTAATTCATATTGAAAGAGAAATAGCTGATACTTTCACTACTGATTCAATTATTGAAGATTTCAAGTCATTAAAAGAGCGAAGAGCATTATTTTAAGTGAAGGTAATTTTTAATTGTTTCATTTAGTATAGTGTTTTATTAATTTTACATTGTTAACTTTTAATATTTTGATATATTATATAACAGGCAATCTTCCGGAATTTCATGATATCTTCTCATTTTGTAATTGATATGACATCTATACTAAAGAAAGGTATGTTATCTAATTAGTTAATGAGTATACATTTGGCCCACCCAAATATTTATCCCAAGATCCACTTTGGATTCTAAGGGACGAAACTTGTGTTTAAAGCTAACTCAAGTGTTTGAATTAATATATATTAATGTCATTTGATTCACTTCCATAACAATTATTTTGAGAAAAATTATTGGATGAATCTAGTTCACCACATCATTTGTGGTGCAATTAAAATAGACCAAATCACATCATTTTTTAATCCACCGGAATCTTACATGGCATGTATGAAAAATTATAGGGTTAAGGAGTAATTTGGCCAACAAACTATTACTTGAGCGCCCAATATAAATAACTTTTAAGTTAAGCAAAAATACAACAACAACAAAAAATTAAAAAAAATTCAGTCAGCACAAAAAATGAAGTAAAAGTTTTTTGTGTTGGACGCTTTTGAAGGAAAAAAAATTTGTGCTAGCTGCACATTTTTTAAAGTTTTTTGATATTTTTCTTTTGTGATTTCATATTTTATTGGTCTACTCTATTTCTAAATGTAATACTACCTACGGTTCTTAGTATAAATTATACTACAAAAGAAATATTATAAGAGATATTATATTGAGGACATAAAGTGGTACTATACACCATCTATCTTAAGTTCCTAATGGAGGTTCTCCTTCTGGGTGCTTGACCTAATCTTTTATAAAAATATTAATAAAATATTTAAAATAATATTTTTATAAAAGATAATATTGTCGAAAAATAAAGAAGAGGATGGGAAGAGGATGGGAATGGAAAGAGGATGAGCCAAATCACCTGTCAAAACATGTTTTAGTGAAACTTTACTATGTGTGTATATATGGCTATATCAACGTAAAGGTTCAAGAAGGTCCTGTGCCAACCACGTCTTCAAGAATCTGCAAAATGTCCTCGGAAAGTTGATCAATTGAATGAAAATTCCCGGATAGCAATGCACTTTTGTTGCAGTACTCAAGTACAACCTATTAAAAAAAGATAAATATATTATGTATTATTATATAGTTAAAAAATAGTAGTATCATAAAAGTGTTGGTATTATAACTGCCTTTGAGCTCGGCATTATTTAGGCATTACAGAGATTCATACCCCCAGAGTCACTTATTGTGTTTCTGGGTAATTTCAAACTGCAGTTTCAAAAGCCATTTTTTTTAAGTTGAGATAAAATTTTTATCATATACTTATGTCGTAAATCGTAAAATTATTCTCTAAAAATTAATCCAAAAATACAATAAATGGCAAGCCCCCAGAAACAATATAAGAGACAAATCCAAAATTTCAGGATCATATTTCCAACATTCATCATATAGCGGGTTATTACTCCCTCCTTTATGTTTTAATATAAGATATATTTACTTAATTTGATTACATTTACAAGTTTTCATGCAGTCTGCATGCTTTCTTCAATTCTCTCAACAACTGGCGTATAGGAGGATATAACATTATTTCAATACCACTGTCCTCGTTTTGAACGGTTTGATTTAGTAATTAAATAGGATTTTTTAAAAGGATAAATTACTATTAGTTCCTTCTCATTATTTTTTTAATGATATATTGATGCCAGTTGTGTGCATTCAAAGTATCATTTTAATGGTTTCATTCAAAATACTCTTGGACCGCACCACATTTTCAAAATTCTATCCAATTAAAATATAACAACTCATTATATTTAAATCTTAATTGGTTGATGATTCATGTGAAAAAATTTCTGTTTTATTTTTTTAAGAAAAAAATAAACATATTAATATGGTTCATATGAAAATTTTGGTTTTTCTAAATTAAGAGGTTTATTTTTCTTGAAAACAAAATAAAATGAGATTTTTTTTTTTCCATAAGTCATCAGCTTATTAAGATTAAAAAATGTTGACTTGTTGTATTTTGATTAAATTGAACAGAATTGAGATAATGTGGCGCTATATATGGGATAATTTGAGCATGCAAGTATTTCTCTTCTTACACATGTTCTAATTTAGATCATATTTGAACAGTTCAACTTTTATTTTGATGGTTTTTTTTTTTAAATGTTAAAACACAATTATCTGTAATTAAATTATTAGTGAAAAACTGACAGCTTAAATCCTTAAAATATGCGCGTCATAGGTGATAGGTCTACAAACAAAGTTGAGCCCAAGGGATTAATATTAAGGGAAAATTCACAATTAGATACCAAATAAATTTGTATTAAGCCCGAGGCCCTCAAGGCCGGCCCCGCAGGCCTATTTCAAATTGCTGGTTTATTTTTCAAGCCCGAGCCCCGCAGGCTTTAAACGCTCGAAACCCCGGCTCTAGTCCCCGTGACGAGTTCGGCTTCACAAATTCTGGGTCGCCTTGAGCTCAACATGTCAAGAATCTCATTCTCGACTCCAAATTCGTTTTCAAGATGACATTTGACTTTTGTCTTTGATTGATCTAATAGTGAAATTTAATATTGGGAGAAAGAAGGGCAAAATTGCTACATTTTTAAACTTAGGGTTAAAATTGCTCCTCAAAAAAACTACCCCCAAAATTGCTCCTCAATGAAAACGAGGGCAAAAATGATACTTTTGATTGATGAGATGGCATGCCACGTGGTGGAGGTGGTGGATGCCACGTGTGTACTCGCCGGCGTCAAAATTAACGGAGGGGCAAATTTGCTACATTTTTCATACGCGGGCAAATGGGGCCCACCTAAAAACTTCCGGGGGTATTTTTTATTTATTTAAATTAGGTTTTTAACCCATTAAAAAATGTTGAGTTGTTGTATTTTGATTAAATTGAACAGAATTGAGATGATGTGGCGCTATATATATGGATAATTTGAGCATGCAAGTATTTCTCTTCTTACACTTGTTCTAATGGAGATCATATTTGAACAGTTCAACTTTTATTTTGATGGTAATTTTTTTTTTTAATGTTAAAACAGAACTATCTGTAATTAAATTATTAGTGAAAAGAATGGGCTAAGGCCCCGTATTTCATCAAAAAATTATTAGTGAAAAACTGACAGCTTAAATCCTTAAAATATGCGCGTCATAGGTGATAGGTCTACAAACAAAGCCCAAGGGATTAATATTAATGATTATTATGTTGTCCAAATGAAAATTATTACAATGATTTTACGCTAATTAAGGTCTGGAGATATAGGCACATGCTTTATGAATGGTTCTTTGTACCAACGATTCCCTTGTTGATTACTGAATTACCCTCAATCAATTTTTGTTTGATTTACATGTTTCTAAACTTGACGACGATCAGTTGACTGGCTTGATCCTTAATTCGATTGAACAAAATATAAATCGGACTGATCCGATTTTTGACGTCAGGGTAAATGAAATTTAAATATATTTCCACTAAATATACACAAATAAAATTATTGCAGAACTCCTTACCATAAGATCAAAATCGCTTACTAAAATTAGTTTAATTTGACAATCACTGTACTATCCAAAAAAAGAAACGCTGTCCTGGCTTGCGTTAAGAGTTGACATTTTGTGTGTGCGCGCGTGCGCTCACTAACAAGTAAAATCTTTTTTTTTTTTTTTTAAATTGTTCAAACAATAACTATATAGTTATGACAGTCTGACGATATGGATTAAAATAAAAAATCTTTATGTTGATTAATCAGTTAAGCAACCAACATTGAAAAATGAAAATGTAAGTGATAGCGTGCGCTCACTAACATGCAAAATCATATATATATATTATTGATCAAACGATAACTATATAGTGCTGACTATGACAGTCTGACGATATGGATTAAAATAAAAAATCTTCATGTTGATTAATCAGTTAAGCAACCAACATTGAAAAATGAAAATGTATAGTGATAACACGCCTAAATGCTTTTCAAGAGTTGAAGGATATTATTTTAAAAGCGTTAACAGCGACACTAATAAAACAACATAACTCAATCTAATGCATTTGTAAAGCTACCTCCCATTATTAATTAACCTTCACATGTTTAAGTATTAACAAATACTACATTTGATCCTAATTATAAGAGCTAGTTGACTTTTTTTGGAGAGATTAAGGAAGGTAAATAGTTACTTAATCATTTTATATGTTGTGTATTCTTAAATCATATATTAGTTTATTAATTAAACTAATTAGTTTGAAGGAAAAAAAATAAAAATACTCTAAAGTAATTTAATTAGCTTTCTTAATCTCTCCAAAAAAAGTCAACTACTTCTTATAATTGGACCGGAAAGAGTAGTAAGTCCCTTTCTTGATTTGATCAAGGGTTTCCTTTTGAGGTTTAGAAGTCAAATGGCGCTTACCTCTTCCAACAAATGCGTTTTCCACCAAGAGTCGAGCTTGTGTTTACCAACACCCTTGAAAAATTTATTACAACTTGAATGCATTAGAATTTGAATATCAGGTTTTGAAAAATAGATGAATATTATCCATCTACTAGTACCAGTGGCCTTTTAATATTTATAATTTTCGTATCAAATTTTTACAATCAACATTTAAAATTTACGACTCTCCAATTGATAAAACTTATATGTGTATATACACACACATAGAGTTTTAACTATAGATATGTAAAATATCCATTTTCTTTTCCCAAAAGTGTGCTTGGCACCATAAAATTTTATGTGTGTAAAAGTTTCTATGAACTTCTCAAAATGGAACAGAAATGCCACATTCATTAAATTTTAGAAACCACTGTTACTTCTGGATTTATTTATATATTTGATCATATAAGTATATATAAAGTATGTTAACTTGATTATTTCTCTTCACACTATTCATTTAAAATATGCATACTGAATGAAGATAATTAATTAGTAGGCCTAGCTACTTGAAGATAATTAATTAGTAGGCCTAGCTACTTGAAGTTAATTAAATTATTTAATAGGAATTCACTGTCAAGATAATGTTTTGTCACTCATCACATTCCAAATTGTTACTACTATAAATCTGAACACACCCATGACTTGCTGAAGGTAACAAATCTGAACCCACCCATGACTTGCTGAAGTTTACTCATTTAATTTGTCGTGTCCTAATTGGTTGACACTTATTATACTCAATTGATTTAATGTTGTACGCATCATTCATATTTATTAATACGATTTGAAAGTTGATAACATTGAAGCAAAGATATTTTAATTCAGAAACGATACAAAAGTTGAAAAATATTCAAATTTAGGACATGGACTTTCATATTATAGGTTTGGAATAAGCTAATGTGTACAACTGTCCAAGAAATTACTGATTATAAAATATTGTCCTTTGAGGAATTATTCAAACGTTGACTTCTACTAGGATACCAAGAACCGAAATTCCTTATCCTTGTCGGTCTTAAACATTATATGTCTTGTGCTCAGACTCCGTATATGTTTTGATTATTAGGATCATTTCTGAATTGTTTCCTCCTCCACGCTCTATACATAAATATTGCTGCTTCTGTTAGGTATGATTTACAAACTTTGATTTATTTCTTGTTTTGGTGTTTCTCAAATACTTTTCTCTTCTTTAGCTTTCTGTTGCTTTTGTTCCCCAGATTTTAATTTCTAAATTCTTCGGATTCAACTCTAGATTTGATTGTGGGCGTGAATCTGGATTTTATATCTTACTCTACAATTATAGTGTGGTTTTGAAATTAATTGCTTTTTTATTTTGATGATGAAGTTCATATACTGAGGGGCAACTCAATGAATCTGGATCTTTGACTCAGAGGAATCGAAGTTGCAGAATCGGACGCCGGCGGTGATGAAGATGACCTATATGTACCGAAATTAATTGTTCAGCCATGTCACCTGGATCTCAAAAAGTGCTCATTAGCTTGATTACAAGTAAGATTTAGATTTTTTTTTTTCCCGAACTTTAATTTGCTATTAGTTCTTCCTCATTTTTCTAATTTTCTATTAACTTGAGCACAACTATATGTATTCCAAACCTAGATTCTAGGCACTCATCCACTTGTGCTCATAGACAAAAACGACATCGTTTTGCAGTTAAGAATATATCTGATCAACTGATATGAAAGTATGACTGTATGAGAGAGAGGGAGAGAGTAATGAGATTGAATGGATTATTTGCTTTACTTACCATCTGATTAGTACATTGTTTGATAAAAGTGATTAAATAAAAATACTCTTGTGATCATTAATGTAAGACATATTTAACTAATTTGATTAGATGAAGGCAGTTTGGTAAATGAGTCATATATAATAAATAGAGTTAAGGTGCCATTTTACTTATATATATAAAAAAAAAAAAAAAAAAAAAAAAAAAATCCTGAGGAGCGTTTAGCACAAATAATTTTTGGACGGAGCAAAAATACCATTAAACAATTTAAAATGGTATATATTTACCAATGCTGTTAAATTTCATCTAACATCTATTAGGGTGAATTTAACAAAAGTTAAATGAAATTTAATGGCCATGGTAAATCTGCACCATACTAAATTGTTATTAGTATTTTTGCTACTTCCAAAACCTATTTGTGCAAGACGCTCATCGGGAAAAGTTTTATTAGTAAAATTACACCTTAAAACGAATAAATATGACATATTTTTTCTAAAATACCTTAATCATTTTTCTTAATTCTTACATTGCTCCTATTTAAAGAAGTATCAACATGGAAAATTTGGGAAATACTGATAAATATGACTTACATTTAGGAACAAAATCAGGTCTTACATTAAGGACCCAAGGAATATTAAAAATTATATATAGGGTGCCATGTCATAAGTTTTGTGGTTGCAAGAATATGGACTAAACCATTTTATCCCTATATTGTAGGTGTGCTTCCGGTCTTCATACTGATAATCATATATGTCTTTTATTGCAAAATATGTATGTTCAAGAGGCGCAAACCAGCAAAAGTGAGAGAACTGGAAAGTGGGACGAACTCAGAGTTTATAACATATAAAATGGATAAGTTTCTCAATGATATTGAATCAGAAAAGCCAATCAGATTCACTTCACATCAACTAATGCGTGCAACAAACAACTACTCCAGCACGTTGGGGTCAGGAGCTTTTGGATCAGTTTATAAAGGAACTTCTGTTGATGGATCTGTAGTTGGAGTCAAAGTTCTACGTGGTGGCATTTCTGACAAGAGAATGGAGGAGCAATTCATGGCTGAAGTCGGCACAATTGGAAAAGTTCATCATTTCAATCTGGTTCGCCTCATTGGATTTTGCGTCGAAAAGGACACGGCGGCTCTAGTTTATGAGTACATGAGCAATGGCTCTCTCGACAAATATCTGTTTGGTGAAAATAATAAGAGCTTAGCATTTGAGAAGCTGCATGAGATTGCGATTGGAACAGCCAAAGGAATTGCTTACCTGCATGAAGAATGCCAAGAGAGGATCATTCACTATGACATAAAACCAGAAAACATCCTTTTGGACGATGATTTGCATCCAAAAGTTTCTGATTTTGGTTTGGCCAAGCTTTGTAACAGGGAAAAGTCTTATATCACCATGACAGGTCTAAGAGGCACACCAGGTTATGCTGCGCCAGAACTTTGGATGCCCTTTCGTGTAACTCACAAGTGCGATGTTTTCAGCTTTGGGATGTTGTTATTTGAGATCATAGGAAGAAGAAGGAACTATGATGCAAACCTGTCAGAAAATCAAGAATGGTTTCCAAGATTGGTTTGGATCAAGTTTGAGAGTGAAAACCTAGAAGAGTTGATAAACGATTGTGGTATTAAATATAAAGACATGGATAGGGTGAAAAGAATGGCGAGGATAGCTTTTTTATGTGTTCAGTATAGACCAGAACTGAGACCCATGATGAGTGTTGTGGTGAAAATGTTGGAAGGCTCGATGGATATCCCAAATCCTACAAATCCATTTCAACACTTGATGGAAGAAGATCTTCCAACAATTAAAGTAGCACAAAAGGAAGTTAGTATCAATGTTGTCTCGTCTCTTCAGGTAACCGAATCTTCCATTGTCTCATCATGTAGTCCTGAGATCGATATGGATTCTATCCAAAATTAACAAAAAATCATGTTCTCTTTTGATGGAATAAATCTCATGCCACGGTTTAAAGTATACAAGTTGAATAGAGAGGAGGTTAAGGCATATGTCCGTGGAGGCTGTCAAAGACGTACGTTAATTTGTGCTTTTTGTTATATAGTCCAAAACTGGTTATATGTATACTTAAGTTGTGGATTTCCCCATATGGACATATGTATATATCGTACCATTTTATTGCTTGTGCACTTGTAATACCCGAAAAACTACAATACAATATGTTGGTAGGAAATACCTATTTAAATAGAAGAGTATGTTATCTCTAAATACCTTAATAATATTATAATTGAGCATAATCTTAAGTTGTGCATAAAGGAGTGTTTTAATGATATTAAAATACTTATTTCACTAAGGGAAAATTTTCAAATACTAGTGAGCAATTAAATTTGCAATAATTAAAAGATTAACATTAATTTTTGAAATAAATTAATGTTTTAGTTTAAATGGTGTAATTAAGAATATACCCACTTAATCAAGGGCTCAATGTTATCAAAAGAACAAGATTAGCCCAAAGGAGATTACTACCAATCCTAATTAAAATGGTAACCAATAAATTAAGCCTAAAAACATCTAAAATGCCATATTAGGGATTTTTCCCAAAAATTAAATTAATTCCCCTATTTTCTTTGCAAGGGGCGAAATTCACCATTAAATTAGGCTAAATGATAAACTAATAAATCCAAGAGCATTCTAAAAATTTAAGAGAAATCAACAACAATTAATGATCAACTAGGTCTTCACTAAATTAAGTAAATTGTACAAATCTTCATAAATAATCAAAGCACCAATTTTCATAATTTATTTAGAGACTAAATTTTCTAATACCCCGTAATTAATGCCTAGTTCATATTTAATTTATAAAAAGCCATAAAGAATTATCAAAACACTTGAGACAATTAAGGGACAATTACCAACAATTAAAGAGCAATTAAAATTACACTAATGGAATATTTAGGTAATTCTTTACAATTAATGTTAATAGTCACCAATTAAAGATGTATTAGGATAATTAAAGGTCAAGGACCAATAAGGGGTTAGGATTAGCATAAAAATGATTACTAATGATCATGATTAAATTAGTAACCAATCAAATAAATTTAATAATACCTAAAACACCATTTTAGGTAATTCTTTACAATTAATGTTAATAGTCACCAATGTGTGATGTTTACAGTTTTAGAATGTTGTTATTTGAAACATAGGTAAATAGGAGAAGGAACCTTGATGTTAACCTTACAGAAGAAAGTAAAGAATGGTTTATAGGATGGGTTTGGATAAAATTTGAGAGTGGAAAACTTTGAGATGATAAGAGTATGAAGATAAGGAGATGGCGAAAAGAACTGTTCAGATAGCTCTTTGATGTGTTCAATATAAACCTGAACTGAGTCCAATGATAAGTGTTGTGGTGAAAATCTTGGAACTTTCAGAGGAAATCCTAAAACATGTGAATCATTTTCAACACTTGATGGATGCAAGTTATCCTGTATAATCTGTTCAAACATCACAAATTGATACTAGTTTTACTACTGGATCTTCTATAACAGCATCGTCTAATCCTTGCAATTTGGATGCTACTCCCATCATGAGTAAGTATGAGATCAAATCTCGCCTCTAGACAGGATTAACACAATTTCTTCATAGTACAAGTCTTGGAAATATCTTTTTTTCTCTAGTGATTTTGATATATATTGTTGGATATACTTTGTCCTTAATGTAATACTTTTTTATTTGTGTTTTCCCGCTTTGATATTTGTTTGATGTATTATGTAACAAAAATGCAAGTTTAGAAAACAAATACATTTGACTCAAACAACAATATCATGTTATTTTACGTTACTGATTCAGGTTATACTTCTAGTTGCTTGACTTGAATATTGTCAAAACAGGCTTGTTTAGTAGGTTTTATGTATGGCTATATGAATGCAAAGGCTAATATTTCAGTGAAAACTGTTAAGGTTTCTGTTCTTTAATGAAAAAGATTGTATAAACTTTGGGTACGAATATTCAAAATCATTCAGCTACCAAGGAGAGTTAGGAGTGCAGATAATGTCACAAGTTCATAAGAAAGACCATAGTGATTCAATAATAGAACGTGTTGCAAACAAGAGAACAAGATCTAGGTAAATTCAACTCAAAACAGTGGGGATTTTCTTTTCTTTTCTTTTATTAGAGGCCATTATGTTCGAGATATGATTGAACGCTGAATATGGGCATATTTGTCAACAAAAATTCGAATCTTAATTTAGTACGAGGGATTGTTGGAAGCTTTATGGTGGGCCCAACCGGTTGATGTTTTTTTTTTTTTTTGATATGAAAGATGGCTTGAAAGCCTATATTAATAACAAAGCATTACATAGAAGGGGAAATTAATCCCAAGCACTCTTGGTTAACCCAAGTTTTCAAATAAAAAGGACACATATCAAGGAAAGATGATTTAGAAATGCCCATTTTTGCCAAAGCATCAGCAATCCTATTACTTTCCCTATTAATACATTTAACTTGAACCTGCCAACTTCTACCTAGAAGTTCTCTAATTTTACATAACTGAAGGCTTCCATTGATATGCTCGGGATCCAAGATCAGCTTCAAAGACTTCCTCGCATCGACTCAATAATTAATTTCCTTAGACCCATATCCTAAGCTAGTTGGAGCCCTTCAAGAAGAGCCCACTCCTCGGACAATTTGCACGACACACACCGATCTGTTTTAAAAATCCCACTACCCATTTACCATTCCAATCTCTAATAACAGCCCCACACCCAACCTTAGAGGAGTTTTGATTCATAGCTCCATCTACATTCAACTTATGCCAACCTACGGGGGTTTAATCCAATCGTACAAATCAAAGTACTCTCCCTACACAAAAGATATTCGATGTCTCGGAACAACAAAGCATAATGGGGCCAAATCAGAGAAATAATTGTCTCCGGAACCCTCGGCCTAACAAAGTTGGTTTGAAATAAAGCACAATTTCTCCACTCCCAGAGTTTCCATAATGATACACCAAAAATTAAATTCCAAGTGTTATCATGTTCTTTTCCCAACTTACCTTTTAAATTCAGATTCACCAATCTAAAAGGTTAGCGAGAAAAAAGGCAGACAATATACCTATGATGCAACAAGCTTAGCCACATGTTCCTAGCAAAGGGACAATCCCTTAGAATATGAAGGATATCTTCAAACCCTGAAATACAATAAGCACAATTAGAAGAGGTAGCACACCAAGTGCTTCTCCATGCATTAGTAGGAAGCTTATTCAGGGCCACCTTCCACAAGAATAGTCTAATCCTTTCAGCACCTCCCCATTTCCAAATAGTCTCGAAAATAGGCTCACGCACCATAGGTCCATTTTTTTCAATCAAGAAATAGGAACTCTTGACTGAAAAGTTTCCATCCAGAGACTTTCCCCAAATCATTAAATCATTTCCAGCAATCGGTCGTGGAGGAAGTATAGCTGCCAGACGACTCATCCCCTCAGAATTAATAATCTCAGCAAGTTTCAAATTATCCCAAAACCCCCCTCTTGCCCAATCAGCGACTACGGAAGTATCCTCCTCAAGAGATAGGGATCTCAAACAATAATCCTTCATATAAATACCAGCTCCCAACCGGCAATCAGAGAAAAAATTAACTGTTTGACCATCCCTGATTTGCCATTTAATGCCTTACTCAACAACTTCACTTTGAGAACAAATAAACTTCCAAAGTTTAGAGTCCCCAACTTTGGAACAAAGCAGATTGTCTTCATCACGCATCATATATTTGTTAAAAAGAACCTCAGCCCAAAGGCCTTTATTCCCAATAACCAATTTCCAAGCCAATTTTGACCCACAAGCATTATTCATAGAAACCAGCCGTCTAAATCCCAGCCCCCATACTCCTTAGGTTTAGTGATTTGGTCCCACCCAATAGCATGAAAATGCCTAGAAGCATCATCATGACCCCATATGAAGTTCCTCTGCAATCTCTCAACTTCCAACCAAATACTCCTAGGCAACTTAGAGACTTGCATAGGGTATAAAGGAATCGAACTAATTACAGATTTAGCAAGCGTGATTCTTCCTGCCATAGACAGACACTTAGCTTTCCAAACTCCCAACTTCGATCTCACACGATCAATAATATACTGAAAGTCCTCCTTGGCCCTCCTAGATCTAGCCAAAGGAAACCCCAAATATTTCCCAATCTGACATGAAATGGGAATTTGTGTGATGTCTTTAATTCTCAATTTAGTCCTTGAAGGGACTCTAGGGGAAAAAAACATAGATGATTTGAACTTATTGATTTTCCCTCCCGAGGCTAACATAAAGTCGTTAAGGCACCTCATCATTGTCTCAGCCTGAGAAATAGAAGCACTTCCAAACAGCAACAAATCATCAGCAAACATCAAATGTGATATATTAGGACCGGATCCTGAAACGTAAATAGGTTTCCAACACCCATCCTCAACTGCATCACAAATCACATGAGACAACCGATCCATACATAAAACAAATAACAAAGGAGAAATAGGATCCCCCTGGCGCAACCCACGCCTAGGATTAAAAAACTCTGTTTGTTCTCCATTCCATAACACATTATAGGAGACAGAAGAAACACAGGAAATTATGAGGGCAACAAAATTGGCCTCCAAACCCACATTGAGCAGAACACTCTTCAAAAAGCCCCAACTAATTCTATCATAGGCTTTTTCTAAATCAATTTTCATAGCCATAAGGCCCTTCTTGCTTCTATTCTTATTCATAATATGCAACATTTCCTGCCCTATGATAATGTTATCATGGATTTGCCTTCCTTTAATGAAACTAACTTGGAAAGGAGAAATTAAATTATTCATAACCCCCCTCAATCTCATAGCTATTACTTTGGCAATACACTTATAGTGGACCGTACACAAGGAAATAGGTCTAAAATGAGATACTAACTCAATATTTTGCTGTTTAGGAATCAAAGCGATAAGAGTTCTATTAGCTTCAAACAGAGAAGCATTACCTTGAAAAGCCTTTTTCACAAAACTGCAAATGGATGGACCAACCACTTCCCAGTTGGACTTAAAGAAGTGAGGGGGAAAACCATCATAACCAGGTGCCTTGAAACACCCCATCGAGAACATTGCAGCTCTAATCTCTTCATCTCTAGGAAAGTTACCAAGGTCCTTGAGTGTTTGCGAGTCAATCACAGGGAAATTTGAGTTAGTATTCAACTCAGCAAGCTGCTCAGATTCAGGGCTATATAAATCTTTGAAGTAAGAAATAACCATGCTCTTGAGATCCTCCACATTATCAATCCACAATCCCTCGGAATTCTTTAACAACGAGATCTTGTTGCGTCTACTTCGCATTTTAGTTTTCAGGTGGTAATACCTTGTATTACGATCGCCTTTGGTAATCCATTGTGACCTGGACTTCTGATGCCATTTGATTTCCTCCAGCTTTAAAATTCTCTCCAAGTCCGACTGAAGCTCCATTTCCAGATTACAAAGAAAATCGGAATGGGGATATGCACTAGATTTTTGTATGCCCTCAAGCCTAGCCATGATGTTATTTTTCTGTTTCTCAATCATACCAAAGACCTCTTTATTCCATCTATCGAGTTGAAGCCAAAGTTGGGATAAGGAGCAATGAATATCATCACCATGGGTCCATGCAGAAGAAAGGAATTCTTTAAACGAATCATGTTTGCCCCACATGGCCTCAAATCTAAAGGGACGGTTCCCCCTATTAGCAGTAACAGGATTCCCACACATCAGAAATATCGGATTGTGATCAGAGAACTGGATACGGGGAGTTACCTGAATTTCACAGTTCGAACAATCCAACAGAAACGCTTCATTAGCTAGAGCCCGATCCAATCGCTCGTACAGGCGACCCCCCCACCTTCGGTCCCCTCCAAGTAAATTTGGGACCTCGGTAACCCAGATCAGAGAGAGCACATCTCTGCATCCGGTCATTAAACAGATTAATTCTAGAATCACTACCTGTCGAACCACCCACCCTTTCTATCGAAGAACTAACATCGTTGAAGTCCCCCATCGCTACCCAAGGTCCTGAAATTGAAGATGCAAGATCCTCTAAACCATCCCAGAGCTCACGTTTGAGAGCATAATTTGGAATAGCATACACAGTAGTAAGAAGGAAAGGAGAAAACCCATCAAAAGCACACCGAAAATGTATGTATTGACGATTCAAAATAAGAACCTATACATCCATTCTCGCCGTCATCCATGCCGCCACAAGCCCTCCTGACCTACCAATACTCGGTACACAGACATAACCATCAAATCCCAGAGACGAAAGACAGCGAAATCTCTCCACATCTTCACTCTTGGTTTCGGATAAGACGATCAAAGCTGGATTATTTTTCCGGCAAACCAAACGCAGATGACGCAGGAGGCTCGGACTACACGCTCCTCTTGCGTTCCAATAGAGTATATTCATCTAATTAATTGATGAATTAAAAAAGATGGAAAAAAAAGGCCCACCCAGTAGATCAGAAATTAATGGGTTTGACCTTGAATTCCCTCGTTGACTCCAGCCTGGCCCAGCTCCACACATGCGTTCTCCATCCCTTCTTGCCCCATCTCACAATCCGGCCCAGTTTCTTCCACCCACTCACTTCCCAAGTCTGAACCGTGAGACATGGCTAAATCGGGCCCAGTGTCTTGAGCCAACCCGCAGTCCAATTCCAACACCGAAGATGAGGCCCAGAACTTGCCACCCAAGCCCATCGCCAACCTAGAATCACCTGGAACCAGACCAGCGCTCAAAAAAGAATCATTTTCAATTTCTTCCTCCACCACCGGACCCTTCTGACTGACAGGCTGTTCCACCAAGTACTTGACGTGGCGCTCCTCCTCTGTAGGTGCTTCAATTGCCAAAGTCAAAGCGCCATTTTTCCCCAACATATCCCTAGTCCTCTTTTCGTTTCTCACCACTAGTTGACCCCCAACAGACTTTTCTTTTCCCTTAGGTATATTCTTACTTTTTCCATTCTTCTTATTCCCCCCACTTTTCTTCTCATTATTCACCCGTACACCCAAAATAATGTTAGTACCACTACAAGTTGCTGGACAAAAAATTGAAATCTTTTGTGTTTATAACTTGTTCACGTGTATTGAATGGAACCCAAATTGTGAGTCACATAGGTCTCCAAACAAAGCCCAAAAGGATTGTTTGTTTCCTTTCCCTAAATTTAAAAAAAAAAAAATTATATAAAAAATTAATGGATTTAAAATGTTTTAGAAATTCAATTTTTAATTATTCTATAAAAAGATGTTCCAAGGAAAAAAAAATACCTACGAGAATACGCTTAATGTTTACCAATATCGTGTTGGGTTTAACCTTTAGAATAGAAAATATTTTAATTTATTATTAACATCATTCTTTTCAAACGCCTTAAAAGTTTTCAATCTCGGACTTGGTGATAGGGCAAAATTTTATATTGCCTAAAATTCCATAAATATATGAACTATATCAAATACTAAAGAGTAAGTAAGATATCATTCTCACGAGGATTTGGTATCCTCAACTTTGGTTAAGTATTAATTTTATGTTTTCATTTAAATTGAGTAGACCAAATTGAATTTAATTAAGAGCAAATAATCTGAATAAACAAACTACGATAATAATCAAATGAGCAACGCGAGTCATGCTTCATAAACCTTGATTTTACTAATTTAATTAATCTTAATATCAATTTTGTTAATCTCAAGTATAACTAACTATAAGTGTCTGTGAGTCCATTTACAACCTTCTCTTAAGTATTACTTGTTATGTCGAACATAGTTACTCAAGAGGCAACAAAAATCAAACACATTCTTCAACAATTATACGGGCAATTATATATATGTCTATTCTAATTGTAAATTGTATTCTAATCCATAGTACTTAATCTCATAGCTGAATTAAAATTCCCTTCGTCAAAGTAAATCCTAATGCTCAAATTCATATTCAATAATGGCCAGTCATTAGATAAATAAATCTAATCAAAAGTAAGGAACCAAAATTATTATTAATTATAACTAAACAATAAAAACAAAAGTTTAATCTACCTATAAATTCATAGCTGTTGTAGGTTGCAAAGTAAAATCAGCATCCATCACAGGCACAACAACAATAAAATCATAGACGAGCCATAAAAGAAATCAAAGGCAAATGAGTAAAGATAAAACAAACAGCCCTCACTATATGCGCCTCTGCTTCCTCCTTCTCGCCTCCAACTGCGGCTACTCTGCTTTTAGGTGGCTGCCTGGTCTTTTCTGGTTGCTGAAACTCAACCCTGTGGTGGTGAGAATGGAAAGCGCCGGCGACGACGAAGGTGTGCGCCAAGGTCGCCGGAAACGGAGAAGGTGATGAAGATGGAAGAATGAAGACGAAGGTGAAGGTCTCTCTTGTTCTGTGGTGCTCTAAGCTCGTCTCTCGGCTCTCTGTTTCTGATTTTCTTTTCTCCGTTTTCTAGCCTCCAGTCCAGTGAAAAGCCGCCTCTTCTTGTTTTCTTTTCAATTTAGGTCTCCATCCCCTTCAAATTGTGGGCCCAATTGTCTAAAACGGTGCCATTAATCCCAAACGGTCCAAAGCATTCAATCCAAAAAAACAAAATCATGCTCCCCTAGTCCTTACGCCTCTGTTATCATTTAAAGGAAAATACAGTAGTAGTATTATTATTATTATCATCATCATCATCATCTAAATAAACTTAAAAACTTATTTTCTAAGTTGGAATCCCTCAAATGATGCATCCGAATTAATATCTCTTAAAATCCTAAATAAATCTCTTTAATTTAGCATTGATGACTTCTTAAATATATTAAAATATATCTCAAATCTAATAAAATTAGAAAGTTATCATTAGCTACCAATCTATATCTACTTCTCACTAACATGCTTCTTTGTCAAAATTTAGTTATTGTAGCACTAAATGATTCCTAGTACATTGGCATTGATGGGTAATCATGGAGAGATCTCCCATTCAATTGTAGAAGAGCTTCTCAATGTCAATTAAACCAACTTGTTGCTTGTCATCATCACTAATATCTAAATATGTTTTGATTGAAAAAAAAACACTGATTTGATAAATTGAGACAGGCAAAATAGCCATCATACACTACTACAAAAAACATCAAAAACGTCCTAAATTTGACCCATATAACGTCCTTTTTTCTAGGGACGTTTCGTGAGGCGTAGTAAAAAAAATACTTTTGGCGACCTGAATTTAACTCAAGTTGTCTTACATAAGACGACCTGAATTAAATTCAGGTCGTCTTATTATAACGACCTGAATTTAATTCGGTCGTCTTATATTAGGCGAAATTCAGTCGCCTAATATAAGACGACTTGAATTAAATTCAGTCGTAATAATAAGACGACCTTTTGAATTTAAATTCAGTCGCCTTCTTTTTTTTTTTTTTTTAAAAGAAAAAACCCCCGACGGGGTTGGCCATGGAAGAACAAATCAAAAATCAAATTCCGAAATACTTTCTTTTTTATGTTACAAGCAAGAAATTCCAAAATCAGCAAGAACAAGAAAAGAACACAAAGAGAGTAATCAAAACAAAGACAACAAGGAAGATACAATGAAAAAAAAGAAAAAAAAAACCTAACAAGTAACTAACGACTCACATTCTAATCCCCTAAAATGGAAGGAATAAGGAACAATAATGCAAAAACGAGTAATTTCATATCCGCAAGAGATTTGGTGTTCATATATCGTCTTGGAGCCACGAGGAGATTTCCGGATCTGCAAAAATTGGTGCCCTCTCGGATCTAAAAAATCAACAAGAGTCGATCTAAAAAAAACACTTACTAGCGTTAGCGTTTTGGATGAAATCGATGGTGACTCTTGTTCCGAAGTGCGGATTCGCGTCTCGTTGCTCGGTCTCCTCGTCCGGATCGAAGAGTGTTGAAGGAGTAGGAATAGATCGAAAGAGAAGATGGGGTGTAGAGGAGAGAAGAGGAAGGCGTATGTGCGAGATCAAAAATGAGAAGAGGAAGGCGTACGTGGGGGAATTAAATGGTGTGCGGAGGAGAGAAGGGATAAATGAAATTAAAAAATTTCATTTTAGGCGACTGAATTGGTATTTAGGTAGTCTAAAGTCTCAAAAAAAAATTTAGGCGACCTAAACTGGTATTTAGGTAGTCTAAAGTCTCAAAAATGATATAAATTTTCAAGAGTTTTTTGGAGCCAAAAAAAAATCTAAATGGTGCCAAAAATTTCATTTTAAGCGACTTTGAATTGGTATTTAGGTAGTCTAAAGTCTCAATATCAATTTTCAAGAGTTTTTTGGAGTCAAAAAAATCCTAAATTGTGCCAAAAATTTCATTTTAGACGACCTGAATTGGTATTTAGGTAGTCTAAAGTCTCAAAAATGATATCAATTTTCAAGAGTTTTTTGGAGCCAAAAAAATCCTAAATGGCGCCAAAAATTTCATTTTAGGCGACCTGAATTAGTATTTAGGTAGTCTAAAGTCTTAAAAAAAATTTTAGGCGACCTAAATTGGTATTTAGGTAGTCTAAAGTCTCAAAAATGATATAAATTTTCAAGAGTTTTTTGGAGCCAAAAATTTCATTTTAGGCGACTGAATTGGTATTTAGGTAGTCTAAAGTCTCAAAAATGATATCAATCTTCAAGAGTTTTTTTGGAGCCAAAAAATCCGCAAATAATTCATTTTAGGCGACTCCGAATTCAATTCAGTCGCCCAAAATCTGATTTAGGCGACACAATGCAATTCGTCGCCTAAAATCCAAATTGGCGACTCGAATTAAATTCAGGTCGCCAATGTTAAAAAAATTAAAAAAAACAAACTCACTTACGAGCGCCAAACAAATAAATTTTATTCTAAAAAAATTATTCCAATTTGGGCGACACGAATTCAATTCAGTCGCCTAAATTAAATATTGGCGACCGAATTAATTCAGTCGCCTAAGGCTCATTTTCCTTCCATATATTCTTCATTTTTTACTTCCTATTTTTTAATAAGGACGTTTTTTAGAGTAGTAATATCCAATTTTTGTAGGAGTGATACTAATGACAATTGTAAAATAATAATTGGATGGTTGTACTTACTGGCATATTGAGGATTATTTCAAGGCACATACAACATGTTCTCACACAAGACTTTTTTTATTTGTTCCCATACCACGTGTGGTTGTGAGATGCAATTACTTAACAACATGGATACAAAGAATCTTTTGAGATACCTTCCTATAGCCCAAAATGATGCATCCTTTATAGCATCAATGAATTCCTAATCATCATCTATTAACCCCAGAGCATAACAAGCAAACCTAAAAGTTGCATGGACAACATTATCAACAGTTCTTAAATATTCATAACTGATGGCTCTCCTCACTTTTGTTAAAAGTATTATATTTCGCCTTGAGAGGGATAACCAAGTGAAATGATAACAGCGTGTGGAATAGAGATGGCAGAGAGAATGATTAAGATAGCTCCAAAATGGGCACTAAATACTTTTCGGGAAATTTCCTCCAAATCACTAGTATGGCTATCGAAATCATGAGCATCAGGATGTAGGTTCTAGATCCAAGTAGTAGTATCAGGTGGTGTGTTCAGTATAAACCTGAAATGAGGCATATGATGAATGTTGTGGTGAAAATGTGGGAGGGTTCATAAAAAATCCCAGAATCGATGAATCCTTTTTATCACTTCATGGAAGCAAGCTTTCATGTACAATTAGTTCAGACATCACAAATTGATACTAGTTTTACTTATGGGTCTTCTATAACAGCATCATCTAATCCTAACAATTTGGACGCTACTCCTATCATGAGTATGAGATCCAAATAGCTTCTAGCCAGGATTAACACAATTTCTTCTCCTTACATGGAAGCAGCTGTGTTAAGAGTAAAGGTCTAGAAATAGTATCTTATTTTCTTTTGTGATTTCATATTTTATTCGGTCTACTCTATTACTAGGTTCTTAGTATAAGGTCTCATTCTTAGTGTAAATTATACTACAAAAAAGATATTATATTGAGGACATAAGGTGGTATTTTATTTGTTTTCCACTTTGAATTTTCCAAAGAACAAGGAAACTTCGATAATATCAATGTATTACATTAAACAAATGGATTTTTTTTTCTTACCTATTCAAACAGCAAATATCGCACCACCTATCTTAAGTTACTAAGAGGTTCTACTTCTGGGTGTGCTTGACCTGATAATATTGTCAAAACATGTTTTAGTGAAACTTTACTATGTGTGTGTGGCTATGTCAACGTAAAGGTTCAAGAAGGTCCTGTGCCAACCACATCTTCAAGAATCTGCAAAATGTCCTCCGAAAGTTGATCAATTGAACGGAAATTCCCAGACAGCAATGCACTTTTGTTGTAGTACTCAAGTACAACCTATTAAAAAAACAGATAAATATATTATATATTATATAGTTAAGAAAATAGTAGTATTATAAAGTTGTTGGTATTATAACTGCTTTTGAGTTATTTACGCATTACAGGGATTTATACCCAACCCAAAGTCACTTGTGTGTCTGGGTAATATCTAAACCGTAGTTTCAAAAGCCATTTTTTTGTAAGTGGAGATAAAATTCCTATCACATATTTACATCGTAAATCGTAAAAGTTATCTAAAAGTTAATCCAAACATACAATAAATGGCGAGCCCCCATAAACAATATAAGAGAATGATGCAAGAATAAGTATTACAAATCCAAAATTTCAAAGTCATAGTTTCCGACATTCACCATATAACTATTTATTACTCACTTCATCATATCATTAATATAAGATATATTTATTTAATTTGATTACCTTCACAATTGTTCATACAGTCTGCATGCTTTCTTTAATTCTCTCAACAACTGGCATATAGGAGGATATAACGTTATTTCAATACTACTGTCCTCGTTTTGAAGGTTTGATTTAGTAATTAAATAGGGTTTTTTTAAAAGGATAAATTACTATTAGTTCCTTCTCATTATTTTTTTAATGATATATTGATGCAAGTTGCGTGCAAAATATCATTTTAATGGTTTCATTCAAAATACTCTTGGACCACACCACATTATCGAAATTCTATCCAATTAAAATATAACAACTCACTATATTTTAATCTTAATTGGTTGATGATTTATGTGAAAAAAATTTCTATTTTATTTTTTTAAAGAAAAATAAACATATTAATATGGTTCATATGAGTTTTTGTTTTTCTAAATTAAGAGGTTTATTTTTCTTGAAAACAAAATAAAATGAGATTTTTTTCCATATGAGTCATCAGCTTATTAAGATTAAAAAATGTTGAGTTGTTGTATTTTGATTAAATTGAACAGAATTGAGATGATGTGGCGCTATATATTGGATAATTTGAGCATGCAAGTATTTCTCTTCTTACGCATGTTCTAATTGAGACCATATTTGAACAGTTCAACTTTTATTTTGATGGTAAATCTTTTTTTCTTAATGTTAAAACACAATTATCTGTAATTAAATTATTACTGAAAAACTGACAGCTTAAATCCTTAAAGTTTGCGCGTCATAGGTGACAGGTCTACAAACAAAGCTCAAGGGATTAATATTAATGATCATTATGTTGTCCAAATGAAAATTATTACAATAGTTTTACGCTAATTAAGGTCTGGAGACGGGCGGATCTACATAGAGTATTGGGGGCACGTGCCCACCCTTAAATTTCTGTTCCCCCCCCCCCTCTTCTTGTGAACCTCTTTATTCCCCCCATCTCTTACTCCCTCAAAACCTCAAAGGGGGATTTCTGGCTATGACTCTGCGAGACTCCCTCTTCCTCCGATGAATAGTTGAATAATTGTTTAGTGTCTTATATTGAAAAAGATGTATTTGATAACATTGATAATGAGACAATTATGATGGAATCTCAAAAAATAAGGTCTAGAAAGATGACATCGTAATTATTTTTATTGTAATATATTTTTGTTATTAAAATATATGGTGTTCAAATTTCTTATTTTTAACAAGCATTTAGTCTTACTTTTCCCTTTATATTCTTTTATTTTTTAATACATTTAAATTTTTGCCTAAAAAAAAAAAAAAAAAAAAAAATTTGGGCGCTGCCCCGAACCCCCACACTCCCCGCTAATGGTGCCCCATCCATAAATTTCTAGATCCGCCCCTGTGCGCAGATATAAGCACTTGCTTTATGAATGGTTCTTTGTACCAACGATTCCCTTGTTGATTACCGAATTACCCTTAATCAATTTTTGTTTGATGATTTACATGTTTCTAAACTTGACAACGATCAGTTGACTGGCTTGATCCTTAATTCGATTGAACAAAATATAAATCGGACTGATCCGATTTTAGAAAAGACAAAAGTATGTTTCTGAATTGGTTTTAATAATAATACCAGGTCTTTTTCATAATCAATTAACATCTCATTTTGACGTTAGGGTAAATGAAATTTAGATATATTTCCACTAAATATACACAAATAAAGTTATTGCAGAACTCCTCACCATAAGATCAAAATCGCTTACTAAAATTAGTTTAATTTAACAATCACTGTACTATCCAAAAAAAGAAACACTGTCCTTGCTTGCGTTAAAAGTTGACATTTTGTGTGTGCGCACGTGCGCCCACTAACATGTAAAATCTTTTTTTTTTATTGTTCAAACAATAACTATATTGCTGACTATGACAGTCTGACTATATGGATTAAGATAAAAAATATTTATGTTGATTAATCAGTTAAGCAACCAACATTGAAAAATGAAAATGTAAGTGATAGCGTGTTGTCACGGATCGTAGGGAATGTCAGATATTTTGTGCACAAGTCACTCCAAAAGAGGTTTCTAGAGAATTCCACATTCTTGTAGAATTTTGTACATAGAGCTAGAATTGTGTGGAGAATTCTAGAGACTCATTTGTAAATATAAATATCTAGATATTTTGGGAGAAGGTTCTGGAGAACCAATCTCCACCGTCGGATGTAATCAATCTTAGCCATTCATTGAGGAGGTGGTAGGCTATAAATAGAGGTGCCTACCTCATTTGTAAACCATCCAAGAACAATATAAGTCCTTTACATTCTAAAGCTTCTCTCTCTAAGTACTTTCTCTCTCTAAAATCTCTCTTTGCCTTTGTGCTCTTTTGCCTACTTGTGAGGGTTCGGCTGACTTAGCCCAGATCAAGGGAGTGATCAAGCTAAGGCCGGCACGGTTTTGGGGTGGATTTGTCTAAGACCGTGACAACGTGGTATCAGAGCTTTGGTTCGAAGCTTTGAGCGTGGTTCGTGGGAGCCATTGTGTAGGCAAGGATGTCGGGCACAACTGAGGACATTGTGGTGACCGGAGAAGAGAGGGGTAGGGAGACTCAACCTCCTCACCAACTAAAGAAGGCTCGAGGCACTAGCAAGTCTCGCCAAGCCACGGATGTAGCCACCTTGATGGTAAAGGTGGAGGCTTTGGAGGAGGCCTTGCAAGAGGTGGTCCCTAGGGTGGACAAAGTGGAAGGTGACTTTGCTACTCTTGAAAGTCACACCCTAGAGCAGTTAGACAACTTGAGGTCGGATCTTGATTCGCACCTCAATGTTGAGGAGGAACGAGCTGAGTCGATGAGAAGACTCAAGGCTAAGGTAATGGATGCCATTATCGCCATGCAGGATCAGTTTAACTCTCTTAAGGCTTCTTTGGAGAGTCAAGCTAGAACTCCATTGGGAGCTGGGACAGGTGGAGCAAGGCAGGTGAGGCTGAACCTCCTTAAGCCGAAGGAATTCAAAGGTGTCTGTGATGCCAAAGAGGTCGAGAACTTCTTATGGCAAATGAAGCGATATGCTGAGAGCATGAACTTGGCCAACGACACGGACAAGGTATGCACTGCTTCCTTATTCCTTACTGATAATGCTATGTTATGGTGGCGTAGGAAGTATGCAGATATGGAAAAAGGCCTTTGCACCATTGCAACTTGGGAAGATTTCAAGAAAGAGCTAAAGAAGCAGTTTTATCCTGAAAATGTGGTCTATGAAGCTCGGAAGAAGTTGAGGGAACTCAAACACAAGACCACGATTACCGACTATGTAAGGGATTTCACTACCCTCATATTACAAATCCCCAACTTGACCGGTGAAGAAACATTGTTCTACTTCATAGACGGTCTTCAGAACTAGGCTAAACACAAGCTTCAGCGGCATGGTGTGACAAATGTGGATGAAGCCATTGCCATTGCTAAAAGCCTTACCGAGTATCAAAGGGGAGAAAAAGGTGAGTCTTCCAAGCCTAAGTCTTCCAAACCTAATCAAGGAAAAGGTGGGGGAGACAAGGGCAAGGGGATCACTAAGGGAGGACTTAACAAATCCTTCCATAAGAATCAATATGAGGTGAAGAAGAAGAACAAGAACTATACAATCAGCTGCTTCGTGTGCAAAGGGCCACATCGCATGAGCAACTGTCCCAAGCTCGGTACCTTGTCAGCCATTGTTGAAGGGCAAGATGCACCCAACGAGGAAGGGCCAAGTTCTCAAATAGGGTCTCTCAGACTCTTGAATGCTCTAAAGGCTAAACCAGTGCAACCTGCTTCAAGGAGCAACGGACTGATGCACGTGGAGGCTAAACTGAACGGGAAGCCCGTGAAGGTGATGGTGGATACCTGGGCGACCCATAACGTCATTACTCTAGAGGAGGCTAAGCGAGTTGGCCTCTCGGTTACTCAACCACGAGGAGGATGGTTGAAGACTGTGAACGCCCCTGCCAAACCCCTTAATGGCATAGCAAGTGGAGTGGAGCTATGCCTTGGCACGTGGAAGGGGATCGTGGATCTATCAGTGGCCCCTATGGATGATTTCAAAGTGGTATTTGGGATGGACTTTTTGTGCAAGGCAAAAGCATTCCTCATGCCAGGTTATGACTCAGTGTGTATCATGGAAAAGGGGCTCTCTTGCACGATACACAAACAAGCGATGATCGGGTTGCTCACTTGTCAGCCATGCAGGTAGAAAAGGGAATTAAAAGAGGGGAAGTCACCTACCTTGCAGCTTTGAAGGAGGTGAACTCTAATAAAGAGGATAGTGGAAGCCTTCCCCTATCATTCAGAACGTCCTCAAAGAGAACAAGGACATTATGCCACCAGAACTTCCTAAGAGGTTGCCACCTAGACGGGAGGTGGATCATAAGATCGAGTTGGAATCGGGAGCATGTCCACCTGCCATGGCACCTTATTGCATGGCACCGCCTGAGTTGGAAGAGCTAAGGAGACAATTGAAGGGGTTACTTGATGCTGGACATATATGGCCTTCCAAAGCACCTTATGGGGCACCTGTCTTGTTCCAACGCAAGCACGATGGATCGTTACGACTCTGAATCAACTATAGGGCCCTCAATAAGGTAACTATTAAGAACAAGTATCCTATTCCTTTAATAGCAAATTTATTTGACAGGCTGGGCAAAGCGAAGTACTTCTCCAAGTTAGACTTGAGGTCGGGGTACCATCAAATTCGCATTGCCAAAGGAGATGAACCCAAGACCGCTTGTGTAATGAGGTATAGGTCCTTTGAGTGGTTGGTGATGCCTTTTGGACTAACCAACGCACCGACGACATTTTGCACATTGATGAATGAGATCTTTCATCCTTTCCTTGATCGGTTTGTGGTGGTCTACTTGGATGATATAGTAATCTACAGTGACACCTTGGAGACCCATGTAGAACACTTATGAGCCGTGTTCCAGACTTTGCACGAGAACGAGCTATATGTTAAGAAGGAGAAATTTTCTTTTGCCAAGGAAGAGGTGCACTTCCTTGGACACATCATTCGCTAGGGGACCCTTATGATGGATAAGGAGAAGATTCGTGCTATTGAGGAATAGGAGCCACCCACTCGAGTATCTGAGTTGCGATCTTTCCTTGGGTTGGTGAATTACTACAGGCGGTTCATCAAGGGCTACTCTGCTAGGGCGGCCCCTTTGACAGATTTGTTGAAGAAGAACAAGCCATGGGAATGGACTAAAGAGTGCCATGATGCCTTTGAGGATCTAAAGGCAGCGGTAATGGAGGAACCCGTATTAGCTCTCCCGGATTTCTCTAAGACTTTTGAAGTTCATACATATGCTTCCGACTTTGCTATTGGAGGAGTGCTAATGCAGGAGAGGCATCCAATAGCATTCGAGAGTCGCAAGCTCAATGATGCCGAGCGGCGATATATAGTCCAAGAGAAGGAGATGACAGCTGTAGTGCATTGCTTGCGCACTTGGAGGCATTATCTATTGGGATCCAGGTTTGTGATCAAGACCGATAACGTGGCTACTCGTTATTTTCAAACTCAGAAGAAGTTAACGCCCAAGCAAGCCCGTTGGCAAGATTTCCTAGCCGAGTTTGACTATGTGATGGAGTACAAACCCGGCATGGCTAATGTAGTGGCAGATGCATTGAGTCGGAAAGCAGAGTTCGCATCAATAAGTCAAGCCAATGGCGACTTGATCACAAAAATCATTGAAGGTATGAACCATGATCCCGTTGCTCAACAATTAGTAGAGATGGCAGAGGAAGGGAAAACCAAGAGGTTTTGGTTAGAGGATGGTCTTCTCTACACTATTGGGAGGCGAGTCTTTGTTCCGAAATGGGATAACTTGCGAAGAAAACTCATTAAGGAGTGTCATGACTCCAAGTGGGCCGGTCATCTGGGACAAAGACGCACACTCGCTTTGCTAGAAGCAGCTTACTACTGGCCGCAGATGAGGGACGAGGTGGAACTTTATGTGAAGACTTGTCTTGTATGCCAACAAGACAAGATAGTAAACCAACAACCTGCAGGATTGTTAGAGCCTCTCCCTATACCAGGGCAACCATGGGAAAGTGTTTCCATAGACTTCATTTCAGCTTTACAAAAGTCCAAAGGGTGCGGCTCTATCATGGTGGTGGTAGACCGATTTTCAAAGTATGCAACATTCATAGCTACCCCTACAGATTGTACAACGAAAGGCGGCCAGGCAATACTTCAAGAATGTGGTGAAGTATTGGGGGCTACCAAAGACAATCATCAGTGACAGAGACCCCCGTTTCACTGGCAAACTATGGACCGAGTTGTTTAAGCTCCTCGGCACTGAGCTACACTTCTCCACAAGTTTTCACCCACAAACCAATGGACAAACAAAAAGGGTGAATTCTTTGTCGGAATGCTACTTGTGGCACTTTGTGAGTGCCAACCAAAAGGACTGGGCCAAGCTGCTTGATGTGGCTCAATTTTCTTACAACTTGCAAAAGAGTGAGGCAACAGGAAGGAGTCCCTTTGAAGCGGTGATGGGACAGCAACCACTCACTCCTCACGCCCTTGCCACCACCTACAAGGGCAAGAGTCCAGGAGCCTATCACATGGCCAAATCTTGGCAGGAACAAGCTGAGGTAACAAGATCCTTTCTTGTCAAGGCGGCCAAGCGAATGAAGAAGTTTGCAGATAGGAAGAGGCGCGCTTCTGAATACCAAGTGAGAGACATGGTAATGGTGAAGCTTCTTCCTCAACAATTCAAAGTGTTCCGAAAGGTGCACAAGGGCCTCATCTGTAAATATGTAGGCCCGTACAAGATCATAAGGAAGGTAGGCCAGGTTTCCTACAAGCTGGACCTACCCCCAAACTTGAAGATTCATCATGTCTTCCACGTTAGTATGCTCAAGTCGTTCCATGAAGACAAGGATGATCCTGATCGAGCCATCCCGACGAGAGCACCTCCGACCATGACCAAGTCATTCGATCGAGAGGTAGAAGAGGTGCTGGCTGATCGAGTGGTGCGGAGACGAGGGGTACCACCAAGTACCCAATATTTAATCAAATGGAAAGGATTGCCAGAGAGCGAAGCCACATGGGAACCTCAAGAGGATCTTTGGCAATTCAAAGACCACCTACACCGGTACAAGGACAAGTTAATGACGAGGACGTCACCGGATTAGGTGGGGGAGAGTGTCACGGATCGCAGAGAACGTCGGATATTTTGTGCACAAGTCACTCCAAAAGAGGTTTCTAGAGAATTCCACATTCTTGTAGAATTTTGTACATAGAGCTAGAATTGTGTGGAGAATTCTAGAGACTCATTTGTAAATATAAATATCTAGATATTTTGGGAGAAGGTTCTGGAGAACCAATCTCCACCGTCGGATGTAATCAATCTTAGCCATTCATTGAGGAGGTGGTAGGCTATAAATAGAGGTGCCCACCTTATTTGTAAACCATCCAAGAGCAATACAAGTCCTTTACATTCCAGAGCTTCTCTCTCTAAGTACTTTCTCTCTCTAAAATCTCTCTTTGCCTTTGTGCTCTTTTGCCTACTCATGAGGGTTCGACCGACTTAGCCCGGATCAAGGGAGTGATCAAGCTAAGGCCGGCACCCGCGATTTTGGAGCGGATTTGTCTAAGACCGTGACAAGTGCGCTCACTAACATGCAAAATCATATATATCTATATATATATTATTGATCAAACGATAACTATATAGTGCTGACTATGACAGCCTGACGATATGGATTAAAATAAAAAATCTTCATGTTGATTAATCAGTTAAGCAACCAACATTGAAAAATGAAAATGTATAGTGATAACACGCCTAAATGCTTTTCATGAGTTGAAGGATATTATTTTAAAAGCGTTGACAGCGACACTAATAAAACAACATAACTCAATCTAATGCATTTGTCAAGCTACCTCCCAATTATTAATTAACCTTCATATGTTTAAGTATTAACAAATAGTAAGTCCCTCTCTTGATTTGATCAAGGGTTGCCCTTCAAGGTTTAGAAGTCAAATGGCACATACCTCTTCCAACAAATACGCTTTCCAGGAGTCAAGCTTGTGTTTACCACCACCCTTGAAAAATTTACTACAAGTAGAATGCATTAGATATTTGAATATCAGGTTTTGAAAAATAGATGAATATTATCCATCTACCAGTACCAGTGGCCTTTTAATATTTATAATTTTCGTATCAAATTTTTACAATCAACATTTAAAATTTACGACTCTCCTATTGATAAAACTTATATGTGTATATACACACACATAGAGTTTTAACTATAGACATGTAAAATATCCATTTTCTTTTCTCAAAAGTGTGCTTGGCACCATAACCTTTTTATGTGTATATAAGTTTCTATGAACTTCTCAAAATGGAACAGAAATGCCACATTCATTAAATGTTAGAAACCACTGTTACTTCTGGATTTATTTATATATTTGATCATATAAGTATATATAAAGTATGTTAACTTGAATATTTCTCTTCACACTATTCATTTAAAATATGCATACTGAATGAAGATAATCAATTAGTAGGCCTAGCTACTTAGTTAATTAAATTATTTAATAGGAATTCACTGTCAAGATAATGTTTTGTCACGCATCACATTCCAAATTGTTACAATTATAAATCTGAACACACCCATTGTAACATCCTCATTTTTCATGTGCATTAATGTGAAGTTATTTGCATGTATGAATTTTTATGAAGTCATGTGTAATAAATTTGGCCAAAAAGGAATGAGAAGAAGTTGCATGAGTATTTTTAGGAAATAAGAGAAAAAAAATTGAAGCAAGGTTAAAATTATAATTTCCATGAAATTGTGCCATATGTCTTATAATTATTTAGGATTTATGGGCACATGAGTATGGGTTATAAGTTAACAAAGTGGAGTAAAATTATCCTAAAAGAGGCTTAAAATTTTAGCCCAAACTAAAGGGGGAAAAAAGGAATTGGCCAAACATATTCTAACTAAATAGTTGGATTTTAACATAATGGCAAAGTGGTAAATATGGGGCTAGTTGAGGGTCAATTTTTCCCTTCATTCTTTCAGCTGAATTGGACCCCTTTAATTGACAATAAATCACTTCATCCTCCTACATTTTTGGCCAGCACACAGGAGAGAGAGGAAGGAGCATAAAAAGGAAATTCAAACACAAGAGGCTTAAGCAAGAGGAAGAGAAAGATCAAGACTAAGGTAAGTCCTAAGGCTTTGGATCTTCAATATACTCTCTTCTACCGCTTCTAATGTGGCTAAGACATTAAAGAACAACTTTTCCTTGGTGGTTTGAGGTGTAGGCTGAAGTGTTTTTGGTGGAAAAATGAGACAAATACTTCAGAACGCTTAAGTCCAAAGACAAGTAAGCCATCTTTGATCCTTCTTGTGATTTCTTGGTTGTTTGAGCTTGGAAATGGTTATTCCCTTGAGCATATATATATTCTAGGGTTTGAATGGCTAATGAAAAGTATGAGTAAAGGGTTAAAACTAAGATTTATGGCCTAAAATGGTAGATCAAACCTAGTATGTGAAAGATATCAAGTTAGAATGAAATTTGGTATTTTGTTGATTAAATTATAAATTCGTGCAGCTGAAATTTCTTGATGATAAGAGTTGATTTTGGTATTTTTGAGTGTTTTAAAGTGTTTAAAATGAGATCTTATCTGAGGTTGAACTTGGATCATAATTTTGGAAGCATAAATAGAAGTTGAAAAATATTGGGTGCTATTTCTGGAAATTACCTGTTGAGTCAGTCACATTCTTCATGATTTTTGACCTGGTAAATGGACTTCGAAAATTATGAAATTTTTCAGGGAAAAATTAGACATCTCAAGGATTATTTTCATATATAATATGTAATTTTTCAAGTTCTGTACCGGGAGAAATTTATTTTTGAAAATGACCCTCTGATTCTGGACATTATTTCGGACAGCAGGGATATTTTGGGCTATGGATATATTTTCGACTTGGTATGGCCTAAATAAGTATTTTTGTTTGAAAATAGACATATTAAGGGTCATTTGAGCTTTAGAATAAACCTAAAAGGATTTTTCTATATTTAATTATGAATTTTTGAAGATGGGTCACTGGTTGTTGGAAAATCCTGAAAAGTGACGAAAATTAAGAGAATGAAGGCCCATATTAAATTCCTTAATAAGAAAAAGGGATTTAGTAAAAATAGACCTATGAATTGGGCTTACTTCAAATTATGAAATAAAACATTTATTGAGGTGGAATTAATTATATTAATATTTTAGTATTGTTTTAGGTTTAATCGTAATCTTTTACGTCGGGGAAATTATTCTTATCTGTGGTCGATTGCCAGGTAGTAACCTTAATCTTCATATACTCTGTGTGACTTGTGTATGTATGTTGTTCCATGTATTTTTGATACATTCGATTATCATTCATTCTTTTTTTTCCAAGCATTTTAGAACCGGAACATGCTATGTGTGCATAAACGAGCCTTGTTGTGTGTCGTGCCTTGCGATGCATGCTATGTGCTATTAGGACGATGCAATATGTCTTTGTGTGATATTAGGACTTAGTTCCGGATTGGCTTTGTGTGCCTTGCTTTGTGTGCATGATACTAAATGAGATGTGGTTTGAATTTTTTTTATTCGTGGTTTGCTTACATGATTTGTTATACATTTTATATGAAATTAATGGTTACTCTAGGATTCAATTTTTGAATCCCAGCCCCTTTTAAGCCCTCTGGCAGTTCATCGAGATCGGAGCAGGGAGACAATGGTAAGGCTCCGGAGTAGTGTGGTGGTGGACATTGGTGGCTATTATTTTTGGGTATTTATTTTGGTTACCGGATGACTGTATTATGTTAGTTTGGCAAGTTGGGCACTATTATCCGGATGACTATATATTTTGATCCCTCTGGGGAAAATTTATCCTTCTATATTTTTATCAGTATATTTTTGTCCAAACCGGTGTATGCTCTGTTGTTTATACTCTGATATGTGTCGTAAATTAACTGGGGAAATATAAGCTAAAATTAAATAAAAGTAAAGGGCCACACTATCCGCCACCCAAAAGGGCGAGGCCGGTAGGTGTGTAACACCCATGACTTGTTGAAGTTTACTCATTTAATTTGTCGTGTCCTAATTGGTTGACACTTATTATACTCAATTGATTTAATGTTGTAAGCATCATTCATATTTATTAATACGATTTGAAAGTAGATAACATTGAAGCTAAGATATTTTAATTCAGAAATGATACAAAAGTTCAAAAATATTCAAATTTAGGACATGGACTTTCATCTTATAGGTTTGGAATAAGCTAATGTGTACAACTGTCCAAGAAATTACTGATTATAAAAAATTGTCCTTTGAGGAATTATTCAAACGTTGACTTCTACTAGGATACAAAGAACCGAAATTCCTTATCCTTGTCGGTCTTGAACATTATACGTCTTTTGCTCAGACTCCGTATATGTTTCGATTAAAAGTATCATTTCTGAATTGTTTCCTCCTCCACGCTCTATACGTAAATATCGCTGCTTCTGTTAGGTATGATTTAGAAACTTTGATTTATTTCTTGTTTTGGTGTTTCTCAAATACTTTTCTCTGCTTTGGCTTTCTGTTGCTTTTGTTCCCCAGAGTTTAATTTCTAAATTCTTCGGATTCAACTCTAGATTTGATTGTGGGCGTGAATCTGGATTTTATATCTTACTATGCAATTATAGTGTGGTTTTGAAATTAATTGGTTTTTTATTTTGAGGATGAAGTTCATATACTGAGGGGCAACTCAATGAATCTGGATCTTTGACTCAGAGGAATCGAAGTTGCAGAATCGGACGCCGGTGGTGACGGATATGACCTATATGTATCGAAATTAATTGTTCAGCCATGTCACCTGGATCTCTAGATGTGCTCACTAACTTGATTACAAGTAAGATTTAGATTTTTTTTTCCCGAACTTTAATTTGCTATTAGTTCTTCCTCATTTTTCTAATTTTCTATTAACTTGAGCACAACTATACGTATTCCAAACCTAGATTCTAGGCACTCATTCACTTGTGCCCATAGACAAAAACGACATGGTTTTGCAGTATATCTGATCAACTGATATGAAAGTATGACTGTATGAGAGAGGGGGAGAGAGTAATGAGATTGAATGGATTATTTGCTTCACTTACCATCTGATTAGTACATTGTTTTATAAAAGTGATTAAATAAAAATACTCATATAAGATATATTTAACTAATTTGATTAGATGAAGGCAATTGGGTAAATGAGTTATATATAATATATATGGTTAAGGTGCAATTTTACTAACAAAATTTTTCCTGAGAAGCGTCTAGTACAAATAATTTTTAGATGGAGCAAACATACCAATAAATAATTTAAAATGGTAAATATTTACCAATGCCGTTAAATTTCATCTAATATTTGTTAGGGTGAATTTAACAAAAGTTAAATGAAATTTAATGGCCATGGTAAATCTGCACCATATTAAATTGTTTATTGATATTTTTGCCACTTCCAAAACCTATTTGTGCAATACACTCCTCGGGAAAAGCTTTATTAGTAAAATTACATCTTAACACTAATAAATATGATATATCTTTCTCTAAAATACCTTAATCATCTTTCTTAATTCCTCTATCTATCCTATTTAAAGAAGTATCAATAGGTAAAATTTGAGAAAAACTGATAAACATTATAAATATGACTTATATTTAGGAACAAAATCAAGTCTCACATTAAGGACCTAGGGAATATTAAAAATTATATATAGGGTGCCATGTCATAAGTTTTGTGGTTGCAAGTACATGGACTAAACCATTTTATCCCTATATCGTAGGTGTGCTTCCGGTCTTCATACTGATAACCATGTATGTCTTTTATTGCAAACTATGTATGTTCAAGAGGCGCAAACCAGCAAAAGTGAGAGAACTGGAAAGTGGGACGAACTCAGATTTTATAACATATAGAATGGATAAGTTTCTCAATGATGTTGAATCAGAAAAGCCAATCAGATTTACTTCACATCAACTAATGCGTGCAACAAACAACTACTCCAACACGTTGGGGTCAGGAGCTTTTGGATCAGTTTATAAAGGAACTTCTGTTGATGGATCTGTTGTTGCAGTCAAAGTTCTACGTGGTGGCATTTCTGACAAGAGAATGGAGGAGCAATTCATGGCTGAAGTCGGCACAATTGGACGAGTTCATCATTTCAATCTGGTTCGCCTCATTGGATTTTGTGTCGAAACGGACACGGCGGCTCTAGTTTATGAGTACATGAGCAATGGCTCTCTCGACAAATACCTGTTTGGTGAAAATAATAAGAGCTTAGCATTTGAGAAGCTGCATGAGATTGCGGTTGGAACAGCCAAAGGAATTGCTTACCTGCATGAAGAATGCCAAGAGAGGATCATTCACTATGACATAAAACCAGAAAACATCCTTTTGGACTATGATTTGCATCCTAAAGTTTCTGATTTTGGTTTGGCCAAGCTTTGTAATAGGGAAAAGTCTTATATCACCATGACAGGTCTAAGAGGCACACCAGGTTATGCTGCGCCAGAACTTTGGATGCCTTTTCGTGTAACTCACAAGTGCGATGTTTTCAGCTTTGGGATGTTGTTATTTGAGATCATAGGAAGAAGAAGGAACTATGATGCAAACCTGTCAGAAACTCAAGAATGGTTTCCAAGATTGGTTTGGATCAAGTTTGAGAGTGAAAACCTAGAAGAGTTGATAAACGATTGCAGTATTAAGTATAAAGACATGGATATGGTGAAAAGAATGGCGAGGATAGCTTTTTTATGTGTTCAGTATAGACCAGAACTGAGACCCATGATGAGTGTTGTGGTAAAAATGTTGGAAGGCTCGATGGATATCCCAAATCCTACAAATCCATTTCAACACTTGATGGAAGAAGATCTTCCAACAATCAAAGCAGCACAAAAGGAAGTTAGTATCAATGTTGTCTCGTCTCTTCAGGTAACCGAATCTTCCATTGTCTCATCATCTCCTGAGATTGATATGGATTCTATCCAAAATTAACAAAAATCATGTTCTCTTGTGATGGAATTAATCTCATGCCACGGTTTAAAGTATACAAGTTGAATAGAGAGGAGGTTAAGGCATATGTACGTGGAGGCTGTCAAAGACGTACGTTAATTTGTGTTTTTGTGTTATATAGTCCAAAACTGGTTATATGTATACTTAAGTTGTAGATTTCCCCATATGGACATATGTATATATCGTACCATTTATTGCTTGTGCACTTGTATGGTTACACATTTGCTTAGGTACGTAACAATGGGATATATAGTTCGGCCGATACTTTATATGTGCATCCTTTGTTACATTTTTTGCTATCTTCAACGAGTAGGCCCACTTATTTGAATTGGACATTAATCAATGAACTTATGAAACTTAATTAGTATTTGGTAGTCTAGTATATAAAATAAACTCTCTTTGATACTAATTTTTATTAGACAAAGTCGATCTTAACTTTTAAAACTCTAAAGGAGACCCTAAATATAGGGCAAAGATGTGTTCATTAAAATAAAAAAAAAAAAAAAAAAAAAAACTGTATTACTCTTTTTTTTTTTTAAAAAAAATAATTAAGGGTTTCCCTTTTTGTTTTTTAACCTTTTAAGGGGTCCCCTTTTTGGCTTGACAAGGCTTTCTTTTCTATGCTTAGATTATAACCCATTTTTAATTACAATAGATTATTGATATGCTTTAATATAAATTTTGTACAAAACTTTATTGTGGCAGTTAATTTTAATAAATGAAAAAATTGGGAAGTCTCCCATTTTCTTAATTGATAATCTTTTTTTACTAAGCATAAGTATCGTCCTATTAGATGCGCTGTCAAACATTAAATATGGACACCTCTTCCAACAAGGATTCGAACCTAGATTCACTACATTATGAAGGACTAACCCTTTTCATTAGACCAAATCCCACTGGTTTAAAGAGTCAGAACAACATAAGAGCTTGAAAAGACCTAAAGAGTTAACAAGTATCTAAGAAAGCAAAGGGCCCATTTGGCTGTTACATGAAAAAGCACCTTTTTATGTAATGGACCACCCAATAACACATACTGAAAGCAGCATGTCATCACTGTGGTAGGTATTGTCCTCCCTCTAAAGGATTTATCCTTTGAGAAGTAACGCATGCTTCTCTTAAGAGCGCCTCCCTTAGTTTCAAGCCATGACCCTGAGGATAAGGTTGTACTTCATGAAGACTTGGTAATCAAAATGAGGTAATCCAATCCTCAATTGTCTCATCTCTTGATGAGATCGCTATAGGTTAATTCTATTCAAAATTAACAAAAACCATTTTATCTTTTGATGGAGTTAATCGACCTTGACATGGTTTAAGGTTGTTGAATATATCTTGTTCATATATCTAGTGATTTGATTATGTTGGAGGCTGCCGACAAAGGAAGGGAAAGAAAATTAACAGTAAAAAGGCAAAAATATGTGTTAATAACAGTTATTGAATAAAAAGGTAACGTACATTCTGAACCTATCCACCCTTAAAGTGTACAACCTTTGACCAAGTCGACCTTTGGATTCCCCGGGACGAAACTTGTGTTTAAAGCTAAGCCAAGTGTTTCAATTAATATATATTAATGTCATTTGATTAACTTGGATAACAATTATTTTGAGAAATAGTTTTATTATTTAGAAGTTAATCAATTAGTATTAGTAGTAATACTAAATTGAAGACACTGGGTATAATTTTATTGGAGAGGAGCTAGCTAGCTAGCCGCCCAAACACCACCATTCACGTCATATATGTATTATTTTATTATCATGCAGTCAAAATTGAATACGAAGGAAATTAAATAAAGCCAGCAATGTGGACAGTTACAAATTGAAGATAAAGATTGCTTAAGACAATCACTTGCGTTTTGTTAATTAAAAATCTTGAAGAAACTATTCAGATCGATCGTAGTAAGGACTTATAGAAGTCGGTGGACATTTTAATAATAAGGAATACATGGGACTAGCTATATCACACATTGCTGAAAGTTTTAAACTTTCTCGTGTCCTAAATATAAGAACTAAAAAGGAACAAACGGGAGATAGATCTAAAGAAAAGAGTTAGTTCGTGTGATAAATCAAAGTTTGAATCCCCTTAAGAGAGGTGCTTACATCTAATGCACAATAGTAACATGAATAAAAAAAATGGAGAGGAAGAGGAAGGAGTAGGAGAGGCACAAAATAAGTCAAACAAAGAAGATTATAGTTGTGTTTGGTTTGAAAGGAAGGATGTGAGGAGTTTTCATTCCTTCATTTAGTTTGAATTTTTGGTGGGATAGAAGCCAAAATTTTAGTTTTGGCTCTCATTAGTCATTCCTTCCTCTTTAATATCGATATTATTAGGAATTACAAAGATCCCTTCCCCATTACCCTCTAAACTAAACACCTAATTGATTCTTTTGCCAACTTGCAGAGATCGTAATCCTTCCTTTTATGAGAATGTTCAACCCATTTACCAGTTAAGTTCAAAGACGAGAGGTGTTTTAGCTCTTATTAATTAGTCATTACAAAGGTCTCCTCCCCTTCATCTGAAGCAAACACACTGATTCGTATTTGCCAGGTGCAGAGAGTAGTTATTGAATGGGGCGCCCGGGCGGCAAAAAGGTGGGAACGGGACAAGGGTGGGGCCCGGATAATGGAAACACATGACCAAGATGATTCATTAATATTCCAATCTCGTGGACGAAATCATGAATATAAATCCCTCAAGGAGGGGCCCGACATGCACAATTAATGTTAGGGGTGGCTGTGAGATGCGATGAATGAATATATAATAATTAATGCGCCAACGCGTTTCGATGAAATCTCAAAGTTGAAGAAACATCTCATGATCTTCCGCCTACTCCCTCAATAACGTATGAAATTTCAAAGATGTAGGCGAAAAAAAAAAAAAAAAAAAAAAAGGTTAGATGTTATGTGGCTGTTAATTCCTCCAGATCATTTTTATATGAGCCAAACAATCAAATAATAAGTAATGTCTTGAAATAATTTTTTTAATAATTATGTCTTTATTTATAAGGGATAAATAAAAAAGAGAGATAGAGGCAATATAAGCATCACCAACCCTTTAGTTCCTATAATATATACAATTAATGAAAGGCACAAATGAAAAAAAAAAAAAAAAAAAACTTATTAAATGTTAAAATGTTTTTTTATTATCTCTTATGAAATTAACCAGTTTAATTCAAATTTTGGGTTCTTTTAAAAAGGAGGGGATGGAGTATTTGTCTCACTTTTAGATAAGCTTTGCTTATTTTGTAAATATTAATATTTTTTTTTTAAAAAAAAGTCCATTCAGTTTTATTTATATGATTAGATAATCGAATTACATGATTTAGAAAAAAAAAACAGTTAAAATTAATTAAAAATAATAAGTAAATTGCAAGGTCAATGGCCCACGAGCCCATTTGTTTCTTCATTTCATCAATTGTCAAGCCATCTAAGTCCTTCTCTGGGTTTACATTAGGTGATCCCTCTAATTTTGATGTGGTAGTATCTTTTTCATATTTTTTTTATTTAGATTGAATTATTTGGTACATTCTCAAATTTTTTGTATCTAGTATATCAAATTAATTAATTTTCAATCCTGAATTTAAAAATATTTTTTCTATAACACCATTATCCTGAAATCAATTAATTTAAAATATTCATAAAAAAATATTTTAAGATGTACTACTCTGGTTTTATTTATAATTCCCTTTTAGCCAAATCACACATACTAGGAGAGGTAGTTAGCTCAATGATTATGAGGTGAATTTTCAACTTTACCCTCATTTGTGATTGGTTACCTTTAACTTTTTTCTTCTCTCTCTATTTTCATTACTACAATTAATATAGGTAAAAATGTCACAATCTCATTTATTTGGTCAAAGGGGACTTATATATAGGACCAGAATTTTTTTAGTCAAAAGGCTTATAAATAGGATCAGAGTGGTAATATATAATTTAATTTGAATAATTAATATATATATATATATATATAAATCCCCACCCCAAAATTAGAAGGTGAAACACTTATGGGAAAAAACATGGAATGTGAATGGGCCCTCCGATCTCCTGTTTAGTGTCCAACCTAATTCTTCAATCTTCGTCCTCCTCCTCTTCTGTTGACTGTCGAAATACGCCGTCTCTGTTCCGTTGACGGCGGCGCCGTTCCCATAAGCCCATTTGTTTCTTCATTCCGTCCAAGTATCAAGCCATCTAAGTCCTCCTCTCCTGTTTAATGTCCAACCTAAATCTTCAATCTTCATCCTCCTTCTCTCCTGTTGTCTGTCGAAAACTCGAAATACGCCTCCCGTTCCCTTTACCCTAACCTTCAAGTCCTCAACTTCACCTTAGTCCTCACCGTGCTGTTGAAGCTTCGCCTCGCCGTTTACGCCGTCTCTGTTCTGTTGACGGCCGCGCCGTTCCGTTCAACCGTCTGCGTCGCCTCCCACCTCAAAGTTGAATCTCCTGCTCCTCCCTTCGTCTTCAACCCTTCTTGAGAGTTCATCAGTTTCCTTTTTCTGGTAAGCACCTATTCCTTGCTCATCTCTCTTACTCCATATTATCTCCACATATCCCTCATTTTCTTTTTGCCTCCTCATCACTCATGTCTAACACCGATTTTACCTTGCCGGAAGACTGCGTCTCCGCCATTGTGTCCTTCACTTCTCCGGAGGACGTCTCCTCCTCCCTCCAATCTCTGCCCTCTCTGATCTCCTCTGGCTCTCCTTCTTGCCCTCCGTCTACCCTGACCTCGTTTCTCGGCCAGTCACACCTCCGTCTTTTCCTCCAAAAGAGACCTATTTTTCGCTCTGTACAGTGACAGTTGAAGTGGTGAAGAAGGGGAAGGCGTATCTTTGCGCCAAACAAGAGAGAGAGCAGGCGATGGAGACTCTGTTTTGTGGAATAGAAGAGAGACTCGTTGATGGATTAGTATTTCGAAAGATTGAAACCCGAGAATTGAGTTCACAAGTTCGTCCTTTGATGAGCTCAAAAACACTAACATCATCTACTTTCAAATCATTCTCCTTCACAAGTTGCTTCCAACCACAAGTAAAGAGTTCAAATTGTGTTCTTGTCCCCTGTTTCCTTGTGATGAACTTAGTGACAGAAACCCTCCCATTTCAAGTCCCAAGATTCGTACTTTGTCCATTCCTTTTTGAAGCCAAGAACTTTATGGCAAACTTTGATGGTCTAACCTGGAAAAAATGGAAAGAAATCGATATTTTTTGTTCTCCTCCATGTTTGTGAAGATTGATTTCTTAGCAGAAATTTACCACTTGACAAGAAGGATACTGAGATTGAGATTTGAAAGTTTCAGCTCTCTCAAGTGCTCTTCCTCTATTCCCCTTAACGACTTTACCTTTCACTTTAAGGATCTTAGAATTAAACCTGCCTCGTTGACTACCTGATATGAAGTTAATAGAAGAGATCAGTATTACTCCATACGATCACCACACTTCAGGGTCCATCCATGTATCTCTACATAAAAACCAGATCATTGAAAAACGATTTTGTTTTGCTGTGTTATACTATGTTCAATACGGAAGGAGACCCTCCCTTATCTTTTTTCTCATTTTTTCTCATCAGCCCCATATTAATTGGATGAATGTGGTTTAGAAATTATGAGAAAATGATGATAGGAGAAACCCAACTTTATTCAATACCACTCTCGTACCTAATTCTCATTTTCAGTTAACTTAATAAGTATGGATTAAATTGATAAATTTTTTCTATTTTGCCCATAGTGGAAACCATCCTGTTCCCAGCTCAGTAATAAATTGTGAGTCGATCGGTCCTTGCCCAACGCCAAACCTCTTTCTTCTCTCTACCTAAAATTTATTACAATTAATTGGGGTGAAATTGTAACATCTCTTTGATTTGATTACTTAAAAGTGGATTTATAATAAGTACCAAAATATTTTTTCAAACTGGATTTATAAATAGGCTCATAGGTATCTCTTAGAGCTTATTGGGGAAGATGGAACAATGGTGGAAGAATTCTAAAAAGTCAAACTAGTTGTTGGTTAAGCAGTGATATGGGTTGTCAGATCATTTGGGAGGTTTAGGATGATATATATATATATACACGTATATATAGATAGATAGATAGCTCAGTTTCTCTAAATAGTAAATACAAATTTACACCCTTTACCATTGATGTATATTTTACTGCAAAATGGATCAAATCTGCATCTTGTGAATACAAAATAGTCTCAACATTATGGACTCTCATAAGATTTCTATCCTTCTTACTTTGTTGAAGGAGACAAGGTAATGGTGGGTTGTTCTTTCTTGTTCCGCTGAATTGGTAATTCTTCTTGTTGCTTAGCTTTAACGCCATGATTTGAAGGATAGTCTATTTCCTCTAAAGCGGTGAGGTCCATTAGGATAACGTTTACGCGACGAGAAGTTGAATCGTCATACCCAAAGACTAATAATCTGTGTGTTGTTTGATATGGGAGATGAGCAGAAGAGAAATACCTTGAAGAAAAAATTTCTTGTTATTTTATTTTTCTCTCATCTTATTGCCTCCTCATCACCCATGTCTAACATCGATACCTTGCCGGAGGACTGTGTCTCTGCCATTATGTCCTTCACTTCTCCGGCGGACATAAGCTCAGAAGCTTTAAAGCATTGTCCTTTTTTGTACGTGTCCTCCTATACATGTATGGTTTTGAAATTGATTGGTTTTTCATTTTGGTTTAAACTTCATATTTAGTGGCAACTAGCTCAACCATGGCATCTTCTTCAACCATGGCGTCTTTTTGGAGGGCTAAAACCACTCGCATCATTATCATTATCACGGGTAAGATTTAGAGTATTTGAATTTGAATTTCGAAGGGTTAAATTATTCCTACTAGTTAGCTTTTCTCTAATGATGATTGATGTGTTGATGGAAGTTGTGCGTATTTTATTAACATTTTGATGATTTAGGATCTTCTATACATATTTTTATGAGCATTGCGTGCTGTTTTTTTTTTTTTTTTTTTTTTTTTTTTTTTTTTTTTTTTTTTTTGAAAAAAAGAAAATGTTATGCAGGTTTAATGTGGAGGTAGTACAGTCTAATTTTATTTTCGGTTTTTGCTTCTAAAAATTTATTTAAAAACATTTATGCTTATAAAATCAATTTTATTCTACTGTATTAAAATAGAAAATAGGAAGGATGTGAAATATTGGTAGATGTTTAGTGAAAATTATTAAATTAAAAGACAAGTTTGGAATATTAAATGCGAGAATTCTGACGGAATCATTTTTATCTATTGCAGTTTTCCTTATTGCCTGGTTAATGACGTTGATATTTTATGGAGGCATAATCATTTTCGTGGTCGGCCTGGGTAAGATCTACGTATATATAGTTTTATAAAAGTTAAATTAATAATGATGAAAGTTCATTAATGAATTAAAATGATTAAATTAAAAAAATAAACCCATATAAAATTAAGCCGCGAAGCAATTTGGCTTAAGTTTGTCAAGTTTTAATTTGTTGTTAGGCAGAATTTTGACTGATGATCGTTTATATATAATTATATACCTTTATGTAGTCGTGGTTGTTGGCTTATCAGTATTTGCCATGTTCCAGTATCGTAAAAGATTTAATGAGAACAAAAGGCATCAGAAAGAGTTTCTGACATTAACTATGGAAAAGTTTCTGAATGATTTGGAAAGAGAGAGCCCAACAATGTTCACCTCAGACAACCTAGTACGTGCAACAAACAACTACTCCGACCTGTTGGGGTCAGGAGGTTTTGGATCAGTCTATAAAGGAACTTTCAGTGATGGAACTGTTGTTGCAGTCAAAGTTCTACATGGCACTTTTGACGAGAGAATGGAGCAGCAATTCATGGCTGAAGTCGGCACAATTGGAAAAGTTCGTCATTTAAATCTGGTTCGCCTCATCGGATATTGCATTGAAAAGAATACGACAGCTCTAGTTTATGAGTACATGAGCAATGGCTCTCTTGACAAATATCTGTTTAGTGAAAACAAGGACTTAGCACTTGAGATGCTACAAAAGATTGCAGTTGAAACAGCCAAAGGAATTGCTTACTTGCATGAAGAATACAGAGAGAGGATCATCCACTACGACATAAAACCAGAAAATATCCTTTTGGATGATAATTTGCGTTGTAAAATTGCTGATTTTGGTTTAGCCATGCTTTATAACAGGGAAAAATCTTATGTCACTATGACACGTCAAAGAGGGACACCGGGTTATGCTGCACCAGAACTTTGGATGCCTTTTCCTGTAACTCACAAGTGTGATATTTATAGCTTTGGAATAATGTTATTTGAAATCATAGGAAGAAGAAGACACTATGATGCGAGCCTCCCAAGTATTCAACAGTGGTTTCCAAGATGGGTTTGGATAAAGCTTGAGAATAAAAATCTGGAAGAGCTCATAACAGAATGTGGCATTGAAGATAATGATAAAGAGAAAGTGAAAAGAATGATAAGGATAGCTTTGTGGTGTGTTCAATATAGACCAGATTTGAGACCTAAAATGAGTGATGTGGTGAAAATGTTGGAAGGCTCCATGGATGTTCGAGAACCTTCAAACCCATTTCAACAATTGTTGGAAGAAAATCATGGAATTGAAGCATTACAAATGGCTAGTAGTAGTGATGATGAAGATGGCTCATCTAAACTCTTGAGGCCGGGAACCGCATCTTCCACTGTGCCTTCTCCTGAGCTTTGAGATCTAAATACATTCATAAGTTCTGCATTATCTTATTTATCCATATCTAGTGATTTGATCATAATCGGTGTGTATTGTTTTCTAGTGTGTGATATTTCATTTTAATCTTTAATCTTAATTTGTTGTTGTTGAGATCATGTATTGGAATTTGAATATTTGAATTTATTAGAAGATAAAAGAGTTCATTTAACCATGATTTTTTAATATTTATAATTTGCATATGTACGTAGTATTTACACTCAATTAAACCTTTTGAATTTACAAGTTTCTGATCCTCTAGATAAGTCTGATACCTAAATTTAGGGTTGTTTTTTAATATCAAATAAAAGAAAGTCAGGATGAACTTTATTTTCTGAACACAATGACATTAAATGATATTAGGTCATTCAAAGGGGCTAAGTTCGAACAATGGGAGAATCTGACAGTGAATTAACGATATTTATAGAAAGTATGTTGACTAGAATATTTCTTCAAGATATTCATTTCAAATATATATAGATAAGGTTATACTTTTTTTATTATGTTATAAATAAAAATATGTGTTTGAAATATATTTATATAATTTTAAGTTAGTTTCATATGAATTTTCTAAATAAATGGGAGATTTATATAATTAAAGCACAAAACTCATCTTTGTTGTTATTAACATGCTAAAGGAACGTACGGGTCTTGTGAATGGATAAATTATTAACATGTATGTTGACTTTGGCCATAATTAATGTGCCCAGCCTCCAATGCGTTTGGATGAAATTAGGGTTGTATATCAACAAGACCGAACAAAGCAGGTCATTAGCCATAGTCTAGTAGGGAAGGTTGTTTGGGCTAGACATTCTAGCTCAAAGCCTGATCCTATCCAGAAAAAAACTTGATGGCTCCCGAGTTGGACAAAGACTAGGGTGGTCTAGCTAGCATACTCCACTTTGCTTGAATAACCAAACTTTTTTTTGCCAAAAAAAAAAAAAAAAAAACATAAATGAAGATCCAATATCCAAGCGATTGAAATGAAAATAAAATAAAATAAATCCAAAAACAAAATGATCTACAGTTATACAATACATGATGTTCAAAAGGAAGATCCGAAAAAAAAAAATACGGAAACCAAGATCCAGTCGAAGATTTCAAAAAACAAATGAAGATTTCAATTATTGAAGAAGCAAAGATTTCAGACACGAGGAAGGCAAAGACGAAATACAAATCTGAATATTTTGACATCATGAGCACACATAACAAAATCATGAAGGCGACAGCGACAAGGAGAGGTGACAAACACAGTGGTGACATGGACTGAGAGCAATGCCAAAAATCTCCTATCAAAGCTCGGATGAATAGGATCTCGGAGATGGGGAGTTGGACAGAGAGGATCTCGGAGATAGAGAGTCGGATGGAGAGGATCTCGAGAAGATGGAAAGTCAGACGAAGAGGATTGAGAGACTTCTTGGTTGTTTGCAAGGCCGAATCGGGAACAGGGAGGCTCAACTAAGAAAATTAGGGCAGATAGCAAGAATATATACTCCCTCTCAACGACGTCGTTTTAAGCTTAGGCTAGGTTGCTTTTTTTATAATAAAAAAATAAAATAAAAATACTGAAGGCGATAATTATATAGATTAATAAAATTATATCATGTATCTAGGTAAGACCGGGCTTACTAGTCTAGGATCCTAGCTTGGTACGTACCTAGTATTCGGGTCAAACCTGGTCTTATCTTGATTGTGTTGGGATTTTTCCTTCTTTTGGAGGGTTGGACCAGGTTTGGGTCGGATTGGACCGGGTTCACCAAGTTACCAAGTTTTATGTACACCCCTCAATGAAATTTCAAAGTTGTGGTGGCAAAAAAAGGGGGGGGGGGGGGGAATCCCCTTAGGGTATGTTTGGTTGGGGGGAGGGGAGGGAAGGGAGGGGAAAATGGAGGGAAAATATTAAAAGGGGAGAAAATTTTTGTGGGCCCCACCACAAATAACTTTTCTCTCTCTCCATTTTCTCTCCCCTTTCCTCCCCTCCCCCCAACCCAGGGAGGGAGGGAAGGGGGAGGAAAATGGAGAGAGAAAAAGTTATTTGTGGTGGGGCCCACAAAAGTTTTCTCCCCGTTAATATTTTCCCTCCATTTCCCTCCCCCTTCCCTCCCCTCCCCTCCCCCCAAACCAAACATACCCTTAGGGACCAAGTAACCAAAATATTTTCAAAGAAGCCTTAGATTCTTTTCTAATGTTTTTTTAGAAACATTAACAATTATATCAGTACAACATTAACAACTAAATCAGTACATGTTAACAACTATATCTTAACAACTAAATCAGTACACATTAACAACTATATCAGTACAATGTTTTTTAAAATAATACCATAAAAGGTCTTAGGGTGTTTTCTAACATATGACTTTTCTTTGGGCCTTTATTGACAATATTTTGGTAACTTGGGCCCTAAGGAGATTTCCCCCAAAAAATTAGAAATTTCAAAGTTGAAGTAACTTCTCATGATCTTCCTCCTATTCTCTCAATAACGTATGAAATTTCAAAGATGTAGGGGGGAAAAATGTTAGACGTGGGTGTTACTTCCTTCTATCATTTTCATAAAACTCTGGTAACTGAATTGTGATTTAAGCAATTGATTAAAATTAATTAAAAATAATAAGTATGTCTTGCAATAATTTTCTTTTATAATTATGCCCTTTTTTATAAGAGGTAAGTAAGAGAGAAAAATAAAGTTAATATAAGTATCATCAACCATTTAATTAATGCAATATATATAAGTAATGAGGGACACAAATGAAAAAAAAATTATTAAATGTTGAGATAACTTTTATTCGTCTCTTATAAAAATGACCAAGTCAATTCAAATTTTGGGTTCCTATAAAAAAGAACAGAGGGAGTATTTGCTGCCGAATGTTCTCACTTTTAGATGAGCTTTGCCTATTTTGTCAATATTGAGAATTCTTTTTAATACTCGTTCCGGTCTTATTTATAAGATCTCGATAATGAAATTACGTGGTTTAAGAAAATGGTTAGAAATTAGTTAAAATAATAGGTATGTCCAAAATAATTTTTTTTCCAAGTATACCTTTATTTATTAGAGGGTAAGTAAAAGAAAGAAATAAAGTTAATACAATTATCATCAATATTTTAATTAATACAACATGTATAATTAAGGAGGGGTAAAAAAAAAAAAAAAAAAAAAAAAAGCAATAAATTTTCAGACAACTCTCATCGAGCTCTTATAAAAATAAGTGCACTTTGTTCTTGATTTTGTGGTCGTTGTTTTATACTTGGTTCTGTGGCAGTTGTTTTAAATGTGAGAAATCACAAGTGATTTGTTGTGTCTAATAGTTATCTTAAAAAAGTCAATAGTAGTTTAGATATAAGAATATGGGTATTTGTGGTATAGTCTTGCACCTAAGTTTTGCCAGGTTTAATTTTATAACCTAAGAAACTAAAAATAATTTATTATGGTAAAATTGATTCTTCCTTTCAAGAATACTGAGCTGTTATGGTAAAATAAAATTGTACGTCTCTGGAGTTTTTTTTTTTTTTTTTTTAAAAGATTCTTCAGTCAAAGCAAGATCCTGCAAGTCAAAAAATGTAAAAGTGATTGCTACATGAAGAAGCATGGCAACCAAGATTTGGCTTCATAATATGCAATTTTCCAAGGCAGAGTCATGCTGAAATTACAACACTCTTTTACACATTGTGATATACATCTATGCAGATTTTTCTATATGGAATATGTTGTTGGAAGGTTTAGAATCAGATTGTCCAGAAGATTCTGTCACCCATGAAGAAGAAGCATCCGAATCTTCATTATTAGTTCCCTGGGAAGTCAAAGGTGGTTTAAAAGATACCAAATTCTGAAAGGGAAATTGTGGTGTACGGATTTCCATATCACCCTCTAACATTTTCACAACATCACTCATAAGAGGCCTATCAGAAGCCAAATATTGAACGCACCAAAGGGCCACCATTAACATTCTCTTAGCTTTTTCCCTGTCTTTCTCTTCAATCCCACACAGAGAGAGCATCACTGGCAATTCATTATTCTCAAACATATCCCAAGTCCATTTTGGAAACCATTGTTGTGATTCACTGTAACCACTATCAAAATGCCTTCTCCTCCCCACAATTTCGAACAGAACAATACCAAAACTATAAACATCACACTTATGATTCACATGATTAAGATTCCACAATTCTGGTGCAGCATACCCTCTTGTTCCTCTAAAGTGTGACATATGCACTTGGCTGGTTTCTCTATTGCAGAGTTTTGCGAGACCAAAGTCTGCTACTTTTGGTTCCAAGTTCAAGCCAAGAAGTATATTCTCTGGTTTTATATCGTAGTGAATGATCCTATGTTGACACTCTTCATGTAAGTAAGCGATGCCTTTCGCTGTTCCAATGGCAATCTCATGAAGCTTCCCAAAATCAACTTCTCTGTTGAGACTGCCAAATAATAAATTGTTGAGAGATCCATTGTGGACAAACTCGTATACAAGAGCTCGCTTGTCGCGGTGGAAGCAGAATCCATAAAGCATAACTAAATTGATATGGTAAGTTCTTCCAATAGTGCTAACTTCTGCCTTGAACTGTTCTTCTGTGCCCAGATCCATACTGTTGAGAACTTTCACTGCAACTTGTTGTCCATTTGACAATTCACCTTCATAAACCACTCCAAAAGCACCAGAACCCAAAACAGTGGCATAGTTGTTTGTGATTTGTTCAAGTTCCTCAGGTGAGAATCTGATGGGTTTCTCTTGGTTGATGTTGTTGAGGAATCTTTCCATAGTTGCAAACTCGACTTGTGAATCTGGTGGCATTGCTAATGTAATTTCTTTGTTGTTTGAAGGATGTGAATCTGAAGCTTTATGGTTATTTTCTGTGGTTGGAATCTGGGTGTAAGCTGGAATTGCTGATCCTGCTTTCTTCAAGCACTCAACAATGGCGTATACTATTGCTATAATGGCTATTATCACCACCACCCCATAAACTGAAAATCAAAATGGAACAATGTTATTGTTAATGTTTTTGGTCAAAGCCCAAGGAATGTTGAATTTTGACCCATATTAGGGTTATAGGTTGATGTTCTGTGAAAATAGAAATCGTTCATCAAAAGATACGGCCGCACAAATAGTTAGGAGGCTCTCATCGAAACAAAAACCTAGAGGCGGACGTTCATCATCCGAACGGTTGCCCACACAACCATCTCATCCCCCTCGAAGATAGTCTAGAATTGATCGGACCTACCTCAATTTGCTTTTAGAATATACTCTTCAATATCTCAATATTCATCTTTTCCTACATCGCGTGGTACTAATTGATATGAGATTCTAGTTTTGAAATTTCATGTGATTATCTTCGAAAATATTTTTGAAAGGATGGTATCCCTTTTTATTTTTATTTTTTTATCGTTTTTATAAATCATATGAATACTTTAATCCATGGTTAGTTCTTTCTTTTTAATTTGTAACAAGGAGGCTAATCCCATATGATTAGGTTCATTTGTTTTTTTATGATTTCGCCTGCCTTCTACTATTTTTAGTTTCAAAGATATGGAGATCAAGAAACGCAAGAATATGAGCAAACAACACTGTACGACACTTTTCGTGGACTTCTGGATCTCGGATTTGGGCAAACCATATATGGATGGAAAGAGGACGGAAAGACGAACAATTTGGCGATCGGAACACCACCAAAGGACAACCCACGCGCCGCCACGCGCCTCCACAAGTGGCTGCGCGTGGGCGTCACGCGCCGGCAAACGGCCGGCGCGTGAGGGCGCGTGGGCCACCCTTTTGGGGTGTTTCCGGCGGCCGTTTGATCGTCTCTCGTGCCGGTGCTTCCCCGGAGTTTCGTGCTTGAGATGACTTCGGCCGCTTGCGTGGCGGAGGCGAAGGCTAGGGTTCCTCTTTTGTGTCCTAGGGTTTCTAGCCAAGGATTGGGTTTTTAGGCTTTTGGGCTCATAGATACCCTGAAGAGGCTTCAGATAAATCCTATGGGCGGGACAAAGGAGAAATTCCAAAGTTGTAAAATTTTTTAAATTTTTTAAATTTTTTTAAGGAAAACCATGGATTAAAGTTATTTGCTTTCTTTTTCCTAGCAATAATCATTTTTTTTAGACCGAATAGCTTTGATACTATGTTAAATTTGTAGATGTAGTTATAGGTTGACAAAAGGAAAAAAGAGTCCCAAAAATATTAGAATATATTGAGGGAGTTTCACATCGATTAGTTGGATCTTAAATTGAAAATATATAATTGATCTAAGTTTGATCAATGACTTAAATGATTTTGATAGAAAGAAAACAACAACTACCTATACCTATATCTAAAAATTCAAACTTTGTCTGTCTCAGATGGTGCATAGGAAATGAAATTAACAATAAACATAGATATTAAGCACAGTATACAGAGAAAGGGAAATTCTGGGCAAAAGCACAAAATGGAGAGCATGAATGAAGATTAATAGGTTCTTACCAATAGACTCAGCCACTGCCCATTTCATCGTAGAATTAACATTGTCACTGAATTTATTGAACGTATCTTGGGCTTGTGTCTGAGAATCATCGTATGAAAAACTATGAAACGACGGTGGAGAAAACACAAAACTCATCTTTGTTGTTATAACAGTAAAACCTGAATAGATATGTCAGAGTGAAGAAAAAATATTGGAAAAGAGCAAGCAAATGGAAGAAAGAGGTGTAAGAAAAACTATGAAATATGAATACGGAAAAAGCTAAAGGCACGTCTGTGTCTATGTATGGATAAATTATGAACAACATATGTGTTGACTTTTACCAAAATTAGCGGGGCCAAGGCAGCAAGCGTTTGGATAAAATTTCAAAGTTGGGCTGGCAAAAAAAAACAAAGAAATTTCAAAGTTGAAGAAACTTCTCATGATCTTCCTCCTACTCTCTCAATAACTTATGAAATGTCAAAGATGTAGGCAAAATGAATGTCAGATGTAGGTGTTACTTCCTCCTAAGAAGATTCTGATGATTAAAATTAATTAAAAATAATAAATATGTTTTGAAATAATTTTTTTTTATAAGTATATTATTATTTATAAGGAGTAAGTAAGAGATAGAAATATAGCCAATATAAATATCACTAACCCTTTAATTAATATAAAATATGTAATTAATGAAGGGTATAAATGGAAAAAAAATTAAATGTTGAGAAAACTTTTATCCAACACTTATAAAAATGAAAAAACCAATTCAAATTTTGAGGTTTTATCAAATTGAATAAATCTTTCGTTGTCTTGATACTCTGGTAACGTACACTCTGAACCTATCCATCCTTAAAGTGTACAATATGTGACCTGTCTTTGGATTCCAGGGACGAAACTTATGTTTATGTTTAAAGCTAAGTCAAGTGTTTCAATTAATATATATTAATGTCATTTGATTCACTTGGATAACAATTATTTCGAGAGAAATTAATCGAAGTTCACCACGTCATTCGTGGTCTATACTCTATATACAATTAAAATGGACCAAATCAAGTCTTTTCTTTTTCTTTTTCTTTTTAGAAATCAGGAGGTGTCCTCCGTTGACAGCACCGTAGTCGTTTCGAAGGGGCATTGATACTAGTCAAATAACATTCTCCATACATACCGTCAGGGATCGAACCCCTCACTAGATACTTAAAGGAACCCAACTACGAACTAACAAAACCAAGTTGCTTTTGTTCAAATCAAGACATTTTTAACTCACATGGCATTTTTAATCCAATAGATAGGACTGTGTCTCCGCCATTGTGTCCTTCACTTCTCCGGCGGACGTCTCCTCCTCCCTCCAATCCCCTGCCCTCTCCGACCTCCTCTGGATCTCCTTCTTGCCCTCCGTCTACCCTGACCTCGCTTCACGGCCAGTCACACCTTCGTCTTTTCCTCCAAAAGAGACCTATTTTCGCTCCGTACAGTGACAGTTGAAGTGGTGAAGAAGGGGAAGGCGTATCTGTGCGCCAAACAAGAGAGAGAGCAGGCGATAGAGACTCTGTTTAGTGGGAATAGAAGAGAGATGTCGATGGATTAGTATTTCGAAAGACTGAAACCCGAAAATTGAGTTCACGAGTTGGTCCTTTGATGAGCTCAAAGACACAAATATCATCTACTTTCAAATCATTGTCCTTCACAAATGAGAGAGTACTAGTTGTAGTCTGTAGTGTAGCTGTGACATCTCTCTCTCTGAGTTTCTAATTATTAAATCCAAGGTTTAACATGAAGATAAACCATGTTTCTATAAGTATAGAAACTTATGGGTTGATTATCGTTTTGTTAAAGAGGTTGTAATTAAACTATCTATTGAACCATATATTATCTCTTTGAATTAGGCATGTGGTTCTTGAAGAAGGAAATTGATAGGAGATAACCTTCCATAAAGTATGTCAAATGTGCTTGCTCCTATCGCATGTTCGTCTTTCTCACACACACCATAATAATGCTGCAAATGATTGTTTTGAATCATATTGTGACTAAAAAGTATGAGGTTTTTGGTTGTGGCTTCTAGTTTGCAAGAAGCCTCTATATTTATTATTGAGTAGTGCGCTTTATTCTTGATTTTGTGGTTGTTGTTTTATACTTGGTTTTGTAGCCGTTGTTTTAAATGTGAGAAATCATGAGTGATATGTTGCGTCCAGTAGTTGTTTTAACAAAGTCAATGGTAATTTAGATATAAGAATATGTGTATTTGTGGTTTAGTTTTGTGCCTTAGTTTTGCCAGGTTCAATTTTATAACCTAAGCAACTAAAAATAGTTTATTGTGTTCCATGGAAGCGTTTGAGAATTAAGGTGAGAAGTGTCTGAAAATGGAAAATTTCAAGACATGAATGTCAGCCCTATTGACAAGCTCGAAGAAGAAATCATCTCCTACTTGCAGATCATTCTCTCTTGCAAAAGCAGCCCATCCTTCTGAAAAGAACTTATAATCCGGTGAATGTGATCCACAAGTTCTGACCAACTTAACCCTCCTTGATCTATCCCTAACCTGCTGCTCCACAAATTGCTTCCCCTGTTTCCAATAATTCCTTAAGAAAGTAATAGGTATTGCCTGCATTATATAAAGTCCACCAACATTATATGTACTAGATACTTAAAAATTACATAAAGTTCAATTCAGTACGAAGCTGAGCTCTTGGCATACATCTGCATTAGCTCTGCTACTCTTATATTGTTCTTCCTTGCTAGCTAAACTCGAATTAGTTGTAGTTCAATGTGGCATTTAGATATTGGGGGATTTGATACCAAAATACTACCTCCGACGCTAAATATGAGTAAGATGATTTTCATAGAGAAATTAAAGAAGCTAATTAGACTACATTAAAGTTTTCAAATTTATTTTTCTTCTTTAAACTATTTAACTTATAAACTGATATATAATGTAATAATACATGGCATAGTTATGATTAAGTACCACTTCGGTCCTATTTATAAGTTTTTTTTAACAAAATCACATATACCAAGGAAAGGTAGTTAACTCAATGATTATGTGATAAATTTTCAATTTTGCTCTCATTTATGAATGAGTATTTTTCAACTTTTTTCTCTCTCTATTTTCATTGATATAATTAATATGGGAAAATTATTATAATCTCATTTACTATCTTGAAACTGAACTAGTAAGTAGGACCAAATTTTTTTGTCAAAAAACACTTATGAATAAGACCAGAATGGTAGTTTATTTAGCTTCCTTAATTTCTACGAAAAATAGTCATCTAACTCTTATATTAAACACCAGAAATACTTATTTCTAGAATGTTTTGACTGAGGGGGCATACCTAAGCATGGGATAATCCTGTGCTTACTTTGAAGCAGGGACGGACCCACACTAGTGCCACTGTAGGCAGGTGCAGACACAATATATATATAATTTGCAAGAAATTTATAAGAGTATGTATAGGTGGAACAGATGGTAAAGACTCTCATTCTTTTACCCTCAGGTCTACGGTTCGAACACCTGAGCTTCCCTTTTCCCTCTTTTTTTTTTCTCATTTCCATCGCCCTCTCTCCGTCTCTCGTCACCTAAATACCTAATCCCGACATTTCCCCCAAAAGTTCCATCGTTTGCCCTCTCCATCCCGACATTTTCCCCCAAATCTCCATCGTTGCCCGACGCTCTCTGCCTCGTCCCTCGTCCGCCGTCGCTCAAGCTGCTCCCTCATCCTCTCTCGTCTCCTCAATTCCTTCCCTCTCTGCTTCTCCCATTTCTTCTCTTTCACCTGTTCCTTCCGGTAAGACTCGTGGAATAAACCTTTCTCAACTCTAAATTTTATTGCATTATGATTCGATTTTCTCTTGATTTCATCTTTCAGTGTATTGTGGTAGAGGCGATAGGAAATCGCTAAGGGCAAGCGCTTCAATCACTCCTTCGGAAATGTAAGCACTCTTCGCGTTTCTCCCTTCTAACATTTGTCGATTCCTTCTATTTTTCTAGAAATCTGTTTTGTTGTTCTTGATCCGAGAAGCATGAATACCATAAGAAGACGAGGGCAAGATGAATTTTTACTCTTTCGTGTTGATGGTTTTGCTCTATTGATGTGTTTTGCATTTCCTTCTTGAGGAAAATGTTTACACTTTCCAGCCAATTTCGTTTTGGCTGAGTCGAGAGAGGCACCCAAATTGCTGTGCGGAGAAGGCCCTGTTTTTTGTTATTATTTTATGCAGCCAAACATGATCTGACTTTTCCCCGACTTTCATTTCCAGTTTTTGCTCTGTGAAGTTGAACACCAATTTTTTTGAGATCATTCCCACTGATTCCATTACGTGTTTCCTTTTCCCTCTATATGTCCCTGCAACATGACAAGTGGATCATATATCATATTTTAAATTATTTACCGACTGCAATTAATTTTGGAGGATAATCTGGTTAGGCTAAGTATTATTTTGAGCCTTATGCTTGTGATGATAATCTGGTTCCCTTGTTGAATTACGGGTGCTTCGAAGTTCCTGTGTAAGCTCTGTTTCCAGTTTCCTTCAAAAAATTTGCGGAATCGTCTCTTTTAATGTCAAAAACAGAATTGTCCAGATAGTGACTCATATTAGACCTCATGCGATTATTTATTTCATGCATGAGTACTTAGTGTTTCTTCAATTGTTGCTTTTTGGAAAGCAAGCACTGCTTAGTGTTTTCATTATTTGTTTGATAAAGTTGAGTAATTCATAGTGATGTTTGGAGACCATCTAAGATAAAAACAAATAGAAAGGCCAAATGGTTTGTCACGTTCATTGAGAATCATACTTGGCTTACATGGCTGTTTTCAATGAGGGAAAAATATGAAGTTTAAGAGAATAGAAAAAGAAAGGAAGTGTAGCAAGATGACAACGAAAAGGACCGGAAGAAATCCATTTATATGTTTAACTTACCTTTTGGTCCAAAGAGATACTCCTCATTGGGAGTATTATTTAGTTCTATTTGTTGTTTAATCTCCCGAAATTCTTCATTGTTTGGAACTTTACCAACTGAGCAATGTATTTTGCAGCTTAGCAACTACAATTCTTTTGAAGGAGTTATTTATTGCAAGCCGCACTTTGACCAACTTTTCAAAAGAACTGGTAGTCTTGACAAAAGCTGCGAAGGTAACAAAGCTTTCATTGATTAGCTTTCTTTAAATTTCATTGCTCTTGATTAGCTTTATTTAAATTGCTTTGGAGTTTGAAATCATAGCTTCAGTTGCTTAGTGTCCTTGTATGAAAAAAGATACAATCTTATAATTTTCGATAGAGAAAGCATTGACATGAGCTAGCTTATAGGTTGCAACATGTTCCCTAATCTTGTCAAACTTTTTTTATTCCAAAAAATGCCAACGATACAATCTTAATTCAAACGTCTAAAAAAAATTTTGGGGGCAACCCCCGAATCTCACCACTAATTGTGCACCCACAAACCTAAAATCCTGGGTCGATTCCTGCTTTGAAGAAGGAGTTTTCTAAGTTGAAACTAGTAGCAGCAGCTTCTTTAGAAGGTCTTTAAAAGAGGTAGCTTTTGTCAATTTGGGCCTCTTTGGAGAAACTTGAAACTCCAGCGTCTCTGTTTTAATTTGCACCCTCTTGTTTTTCTGTCCTTGGTCACTAACGGTAAGTTTTCTGTTGCTGCAGAAGAGATAGAAACTTAGATTGTTAAGTCACAATTCGTCAAAAGATTGACCAAACTTGTTCAGAGTTTGACCTCGAGACAAAGGAGCATCTGAAGGATTCGAACTTGGAAAGATTGAAACCAGAAAATTGAGTTCATGGATTGGCCCTTTGATGAGCTCAAAAACACAAACATCATTTACTTTCAAATCATTGTGCTTCAAAATGCCTTCCACCCAGCTTTAGACAGTTCAAATTTTGTTATCGTCCCCTGTTTCCTAGTTGTGAACTTAGAAAGTAGAAACCCAAACCCTCCGATTCGAAGTCCCAAGATTCGTACTTTTTCCACTCTTTCTAAAGCCAAGAACTTTATGCCAAACTCGGATGGTATAGCCTGGGGGAAAAAATGAAAAGAAATCTATATTTTGTTCCTGAAGATCGATGCATTAGGAAAAAAAAAATTTGATTTCTTAGCAGAAGCTTATTACCACTTAACAAGTAGTATTAATGTACGATGGTCTAGCAACAAATCTGAAAGAAGGATTTTGAGATTGAGATTTGAAAGCTTTAGCTCTCTCAAGTGCTCTTCCTCTATTGCCCTCAACAACTTCACCATTGACTTTCAGGACCTTAGAATTAAACCTGCCTCGTTTGCTACCTGATATACAGTTAATAAAAGAGATTAGTACTCGTATAACACTTGAGTCCAGCCATGTATCTTATACACACAAAAACCAGATCATTAAAAAAAACGATTTTGTTTCTCTGTGTTATATTTTCCATATTTCTTAAAGCTTTTTAGTAAGATGGAATAAACAATGTTGGAAGAATGCAAAAAGTCAAACGAGTGGATGGTTTAGCAGTAATGGGTTGTCAGATCATATGGATTTCAAAAGCACTCCAATTTTCAAACTTCTATGAGTTTATCAGTACTGGGAGGTTTAGCGTCAATATATATATAAATATAGTTAGGGATGTCCAAAAAACCCGATGGTCCTGTAACCCGACCCGGTCCAGCCCGACCCGACCCGGTCTGCCTAGAAAAAAAATGGTCTGAGACAATATCATCTGACCGGACCAGACTAATTGACCTCGGGCCGGACCAGACTCGGGCCAGAGGCTACGACCACTTTGATAACCTGGTCTAGCCCGAGAAATATATAAATAATTAAATATATATATTAAAAAAAAATTGCAGCTAGTCTATCGGTTTAGTTAGGAAGAGTCCGAAGAGAACTTCAGTTTAGGGTTGTGGCGTTGTCTTGTGTGTGAAAGTACCTGGTCGAAAAAACCCAGCCAGCCACCCAAATTCTCCAGATCCGTTCGAGTGTTTGACCCTCCGTCTCCGACAGTCCCTCTCCATTTCAGCTTCGGCGAGATCTCATCTCAGGACTGAAGACAGCAAATCAGCTCCGGTCTTCTTCCTCAGTGAATCTTCGCTTCTTCACTGTCGCTTGCAGCAGCACCACTCGTCATTCTCCGTCTCTCGACTCTCCCTCATAGGCGTAAGTTTTCTTCCTTCGATTTAAATGTTAGAAGCCTCAAGTCAATTTTCCCTTGTGCCTTGCTTCGATGACTTCCCCAACTGGTTTTGGCCATGATAACTTGGGAATCATTTGTATATTATGATTCTAATTCCTATAAAATTCGATTTAATTCCTCTAAAATAGACTTGTTGTTCACCCAATTAATTGCACTGATTGCAGCCTATGTTGGTTCTGTTACAAATGTAAAATAGACTTGTTGTTCATGTTTTTAATGCTTAATATCCGTGTGGCTGAACTCTTGGTGCTTAGTGTTAGTTTGTTGAGGTATAAGTGAAGTGTTCAAACTCAATCATTCATGGGTGGTTAATTCTTTTGCTGCCTTATTTTTCTGGTTAATCTATTAGGGGTTAGGTTATTGTTTTATCACTTGTTAGTCGTCATAGACTAAACTTTTTTAAAACGAGTGACTTAAACTCTTTCAAAGTCGACTCCGGCCCGGCTAGCCTTGCACATTACAGTTTCAGTCATTAATAAAATAATATATTAAAAATCTGATACAAATAAATAAAACAAGCAACTCAGGGCCTTATGTGTAATAATTGAGTGACTTTCTATGACAGATCATACTCCCTCACTTCCTTTTGATGTTCATATTTCTAAGAAGTTTTGAAAAATGTACGTTGTAAATAATAGCAGTATGTTTTTTCACCAAGAAAAATACCCTTAATTAAAATGATGCTTTCGGTGAATTGAAAAAGGGTAAAAAAGAAGAGAGCATATGACAAAGGGCATTATAAAAATATGAGGTGATTTTAAATATATCAAATTAATATAAATAAATACACTTATCTTTAAAAAAAGTAGGAAGTCCGACAACTAATGATTATTTTCCATCTCTTTTAAAACACATCTGTTCTTTTGGTCATGCAAAATAATTCTCTCTCTTTTTTGAAGTTAAAAACAAGATTACACGTATCTCCACACCGTTCCTCTGCTCTATTGTTCAGATTTTTTCCCCCACTAAAATTAGATTGAATGCATGGTTGTATGCTTTATTACTGTCCAAACTTTGTAGTGTATTTAATCTGATTACCCAGTGGCCAATGAGCAAGTGTTGAATATTTAAATTGTCCCATTTGTAAAAGCAAGTGTTGGAGATTTTAAGCTGATCATTTTGCTATTCTGTACAGTTCTTTCTTTGAGTATTGTCTTTATTGAGTATTGATGAATACTTATTTTTTTCATTTTGTTTCAGTCATGGAAGAAGAGCAAACTTCAAGTGTTGACATGTCTAAGTCTTCCGGTATTGGTGAGAATGAGATTGTTGGTGGACCATCTTCTACCCCTTCCAATTCCACTGGTCCTGTCCAACCTCCAACCACTGCAGAATGTCCTCCTCCTACTCCTACAACTTCTACTGGAGATGAAACCACAAAAGCTAGTAAGAAGAGAAAAATACCTGAGAACAAAAAATCAGAAGTGTGGGATCACTACATTAAGTTACCATTGGAAGATACAGATGGAGAGCTTAGAGCAAAATGCAAGTACTGCACAAAAGATTATGCTTGTGATCCGGTAAAATGTGGTACAACTTCTTTGAAGAGACACTTCAACAAATGTCAAAGCAATCCACACAGGGCCACTGCAATATCGAAGCAGTCTATGCTGAATTATGTTTCACAAAGTGAGGAAGGTGGAACTGGAAGTTTACAACCTCACATGTTCAATCAAAAACGTTGTCGGCGGGCTCTAGCAGAGTTCATCATATGTGATGAGATGCCATTTAGACTGGTTGAGAAGCAAGGTTTCAAAGCATTTGTGAAAGAGTTAGAGCCACGATTTCATATCCCTTCAAGACAAACTGTTGCTAGGGATTGTTGGCAATTATATATGGGTGAGATGACCACTTTGAAGAATCAATTGAAGCGTGTACTAGTCGTATTTGCCTTACGACAGTTGTTGGACGTCGTTCAAAACTTCAACTACTTATGTCTCACGGCTCATTTTATTGACAAAGATTGGAAAATGCATAAAAGGATTCTAAACTTTACTTTGATTGAGAATCATAAGGGAGATATCATTGGAAAGACTATCGAGAAGTGCATATCGAATGGGGCATACAAAATGTGTTCACTATCACGGTTGATAATGCAACATCCAATGACACGGCATTGTCTTATTTGAAAAAGCGACTCATCAATTGGAAGGGTCTTGTTTGTAGTGGAGATTTTCTTCAACTACGTTGTTCGCACATATTCTCAATCGATTGTATCGATGGCTTGAAGGAATTGAAAGATGCCTTCGATTCCATTCGAATCTTTGTAAGGTATGTTCGTTCCTCCCAAATTTCACTCGGCTCAAAAAATTTAAAGATGTATGTGCATTGGAATTCTTAGATGTCAACAATATGTGTGTCTTAGATGTTAGCACTAGATGAAATTCTACATATTTAATGTTGGATGTGGCTTTAAAATTCCAAAGTGCATTTGAAAGAATGAAGGACGAAGAGATTATGTGGCCTACTTTAAAAAAATGTCAAAGCATGATAACACACATTTGGATGCTTGCTCTACCGAAGATTTTGATGACATGGATGCTCCTAATGGCCCACCTAACAAACAAGCTTGGGATAAGGCAAATGTGCTTCTTAGGTTCTTAAAAGTGTTTTATGATGTGACCTTACAATTTTCTAGCTCGCTCACAGTTACTGCAAACACATGTTTCCATCAAATTGCATTGATTCAAGAGTTGATAAATGAGACTATTGTGTCGAGGACCCTCTTCTTAGGAGATGTCATCAAGCATGAAGATGAAATTTGATAAATATTGGGGAGCAAAGAAAAATATGAATCCTTTGTTGATTATTGCTTTGTGATTTTAGATCCTCGATACAAGCTTGCCTACATCAATGATGTATTTGACCAACTCTTTGTTGATTATCAACTTTGTATGTTTATGAAAAACAAGGCAAGGAACACTTTGTATCGCATGTTTGAAGAGTATTCTGCAAAAATTGGTGTTCAAACCGGCGTGTCAAATAGTGCAAGCTCTTTGAACTCTTCTGCCAGTAGCAACACTTCAAACTCTTCTGGGTATACCATGACTTCCACTGCAAATGCTAGTAAAAAAGACCCTGGTCGTAGATGGTTGGCATCCCAAAAAGAAAAGATTTCATCAATAGATCCTCAATCTGAATTGGATAGATACCTTTCAGCGAATGCAGCTGAAGACACTCCTATTAATGATGATGATTTTGACATATTGGCATGGTGGAAGGTTAATTCAACAAAATACAGAGTGCTTGCGATGATAGCACGTGATTTATTGGCTATGCCAGTATCTACAGTTGCATCTGAAGCAACTTTTAGCACTGGAGGATGTGTTGTTGATGATTATAGGAGTAATCTATCTCCTAAAATGACTGAAGCCCTCATTTGTGCCCAAAATTGGCTACTGGCTACACAATCTATCTCAACTTTAGCTACTATGTTCACTGAATATGACAACTTTTAAGAGACTGATGATGTTGTTAATGTTTCAGGTAATATTTTCAATTTTATGCTCATTATTGTAGTTTAAATATTTCATTATTAATAATTTCTTAACACAAACAATTTTTTTTCTTTGATGGATCAAGTATCATTCAAGGTGGAGGAAAGAAATGAATGACAATGGATGCTCGAGAAAACTGAATTGTTATTTATGTTTTTCGCATTTATGTTTTTGTTGTGGTCTTGTGGATTATATTTAAGGAACTTCAATGACAATGGATGCTCAATGTGATGGACTTGTTACTTGTTAATTGTTGTGAATTATATTTAAGTAACTTGATATTGTTGTGGATCACATAAGCAGGGATTTAAATATGGCTTTAGATATAGTATTTTGTATAGTATTTTGTCTTGTTAAAATTTCAGTCCTGGATCTGCTGCTTAAAATATGGCTCTCCTCATGCTTTAGATATAGTCTTGCCTGTTTAAAAAAAAAAAAAAAAAAAAATTCATCGTCTTTGGTCATTCAGTCGGAGTCCGGCGGTCTCTTGGACCGGTCTAGTCCCGGCCCAGGCCATCGATGCAGTGCTTCGACCGACCAGACCTCGGGCTGGATTGTCCAGCCCGAGGACCCCCCTGGACCAGATCTCGGGTTGGCCCCCAACCCGGTCTGGTCCGGTCCATGGACAACCCTAAATATAGCTCTGTTTTTCCATGGAGGGAAACCATCTTCCCATGAATGAAGAAAGATAGTGAGCCGTTGGAAGATTGGATCCGGAAAGATGGAGCAACTAAAGAGGTTTTTGCAAGGAAGATGATGAATCTTGCCTCCCCTCCCTCAATCTTCATCCTTATAATTTTGGGGTGGGCATTTATATATATATATATATATATATATATATTTTATTTATCTAGATTCAATTATATATTACATTCTGAATTAAATTAATTTTTATTCCTGGATTTAAAAATATTTTTTCTATAACACACCATGTATTGTAAATTAATTAATTTAAGATATTGGGTGCAAAAAATATTTTAAGATAGAACATATAATTTAATTTAAATAAATAAAAGATATATATAAAAAAGTGCCCACCCCAAAATTATAAGGGTGAACTCTAAGGAGTAAATAAGGGAGAACGTGAACCCGAATGGATGGAGAGAATTGCAGAGTATCATTCTCTCTTCAAGGGACGATAATTAGTGTTTGGGTATGACCATTCGAATTCCCATCGTTTAAACGTTATAATAATGGACCTCACCACTTCAGAAGAAATATAGTATCCTTCAAATCATGGCGTTGAAGCTAAGCAGGCCTGCAATGAACAACAAGAAGAATCACCATTAAAAAAGAGCTGCACTATGGGTTCACATTAGGATGTAGTATATAATTTAATCTAAATATATAAAAATTTAAAAAAAAAATCTATCAATTTTTATTTATGTGCTTCTTAGGATGAGAAGTACATAAAAGAGAAACATGGAATGAGGATTCAGGTACCAGGGACTTTGAGCACGTCTTTCCCTCTTGACCAATACAAAATTTTGAAGCAAATTATTGTTGTACTATGATTGAGTGTTGAGTAAGACCACTTTACGAGGAGATTAAAGAAAGCTAAGAGACAGAAAATAATGAGAGTGCTAGTTGTATTCTGAAGTGTAGCTGACTAGCTGGGGTTTGACTATGGTCCTCTGCCTTTTTTGCCTTAAATTGCATACGGTAAATTATTAAAAAAAATCTGGACCGTCCAAATCTTTATCCGACGGTCCAGATAAGGAAGAGGATGGAAAAAGAAAAGGATGGAAGCCGGATCCGACTAGCTATGGAGTGTGGATTATATTAGACTCTCCCTCTCCCTCCTTTGTATTCTATTTATAAGCAATTTTCTCCTTGATGCTTAATATAAACATTTTTTTTTTCTAACGGGTGACTTGTGGAAACAAACTTCTCATTAATTTTTTCATCAAAAAAGAACAAAGGGATATTATTTTTGTAAAAATTCATGTATGGAAAAGTTTTTTCGGCTTCGAATATTGCTCATGTTAACTTTCTAATTCTATTTCTACAACGACATCTTAATTCTTATTTAACTTAGACTGGTTCATTTCAGGTATACAAATTACTTCAAATATCATCAGATTTCATTCTGCATTTGCATTTTCTTTCTTTTTCTAATGCACTTGAAATATTTTTTAGTGAGAAATGACTTGAAATTAAATAAAAACTCCTGGCATCAAATTGAGTTGACAAATTAACATATCAGTAGGCCAATAGATTGATAACCTACTGCCACTCTTGATGGCACCAGGTCACAGGTTCGATTGCTATGTTATCACTTGTACTTGAAATAATATCAACAAACCTTGTACAGTGAAATGTTTAAGAGAAAACATGCAAAAATTTGTGAATTAAGTTAAGGAGCGTTTGAAAATGGAAACTTTCATGACATAGAAGTCATCCCTATTCAGAAGCTCAAAGAAGCAAGCATCTCTTTTTTGTAGATCATTCTCTCTTAGAAATGCAACCCATCCTTCAGAAAAGAAGCCACGTTCCTGTGATCCGCAACAAGTTCTGATCAACTTAACCCTCCATGATCTATCCCTAACCTGCAGCTCTGCAACATGTTTCCCATGTTCCCAATACTTCCTTACAAAACTAATTGGCACTGCCTGTAAAATAAAGTGGCCATTAGAAATTACACAACACTAAAAAATATATGTAATCAGCAATATAAAGTTCAACAAGTAGGATGTGTGCAGGCTTAATTAATTTTCCCTCAAAATTGTTAGGAGTAAAGCTACTTACATCTATCATTCTCTAAACCTCATATGGTGTGAGCATTGTGCAGTGGGCCACCCTTTTTAATTGTGCATCTAGATTAATCCAAAAGCTCATAGTGCCCCCACCTAAAGAACTTAAAAACAATGACTGAAAGCTCCTCCATAATTATGTACTGTAGTTCATATTTATTGAAAACTAGTTGGGAGACCTCCGCGACTTTTATATATAGTCCAATTAGCTGTAGTTTAATGTGGTTTCTAGATATCAGGAAATTTGATATCAAAATATATAAATGTAGAATGTTTAGATACCTGACTATGGCATTTTCCTATGGTTACTTTGAAGAAGGGGTTTTCTGAGTTGAAACTATAAGCAGCAGAAGATTCTTTAGAAGAAGTAGCTTTTGTTAGTTTAGGCTTCTTTGGAGGAACTTGAAGCTCCTCAGTCTCTGTTTTAATTTTCACCCCCTTGTTTTTCTGTCCTTGGCCACTGGTAACGGTACGCTTTCTTTTAGCTGCAGAAGAGATAGAAACTTAAAAATTAAGAAAAAAAGGTTGAAAAAACTTGTAAGAGAGTTTCACCTTGAGATTGAGACAAAGGAGCATTATCTGAAGGATTATTCATATTTCGAAAGATTGAAACCCGAAAATTGAGTTCATGGTGAGTTGGTCCTTTGATGAGCTCAAAAACACAAACATCATCTACTTTCAAGTCATTGTCCTTCACAAATGGCTTCCAACCACTAGTAGAGAGTTCAAATCTTGTTTTTGTCCCCTGTTTCCTTGTGATGAACTTAGTGATCCAAACCCTCCCATTCGAAGTCCGAAGATTCGTACTTTGTCCACTCTTTTCTGAAGCCAAGAACTTCATGCCAAACATTGATGGTATAGCCTGGGAAAAAAATAAAAGAAATCTCTATTTTGTTTGTGAAGATCGATGTACTGAAAAAATTGATTTGTTAGCAGAAGCTTTTTACCACTTGAGAACAAGCATTAACGTAGTATGGTCTAGCAACAACCATGAAAGAGGGATACTGAGATTTGAAAGCTTTAGCTCTCTCAAGTGCTCTTCCTATATTCCCCTTAACAACTTCACCTTTCACTTTAAGCATCTTAGAATTAACCCTGCCTCGTTGGCTACCTGCTATATAGTTCGTATAAGAGATCAGTATGGCCTAAATGGATCACCAAACTTCAGGGGCCATCCATGTATCTGTACACAAAAACTAGATCATCATCAAAAAACGATTTTGTTTCGCTGTATTATAGTTCCTCTAGTCCTTGTTACAAGTCATCAACAATTCTTAGATTTTTTTTTTTTTTTTTACCAAAATAAGGTTTTATTTAAAAAAATCTACCGGATTGGAGCTGTTCAGAAACTAATTACCGATGTAATGCACTCAATGGTATGCGTTGACTGACGCTATTGACTACGTCAGGCGACAGACGCCACCTGACAGTGACATGAATTAATTAACACGATCTGGCAGGTGGCGTCAATAATTCACGCCACAATTGTGGCGTGAATGATTAACCCCTTGGGCGTCAATTCATTTTTTATTTTTTTAAAATATAATTTTATAATTATATTTAAGATTATAAATAATAGTTATATTTAATTATAAATAATAATTTTAATTAATAACTATAAAATTAAAATATTAAAAATTTATTATAAACTTTAGGATACAAGACTAATAATTAGTAAATTCATTAATTAGTAAATTTATTATAAACCATAAGATAGATGACTTATTATTTAGTATTTTGTACATTAATAATTTTGATATATAAAAAAATTGTAAAATATTATTAGCTAAATTTAATTAAATAAATTTGTGAGAATAATAATTAGTGAATTAATAAAAATATTTTTCAAAATATGTTGTATATTATTTTTTATAGAGTACTCTAAGATAGATAGGATAAGCTTAAATAGAGAATAATAATTATTAAGTCACTAATTAATTATTTTCTAACATTAGAGAATAATTAATTAGTCTTGTATCCTAAGGTTTATAATAAATTTTTAATATTTTAATTTTATAGTTATTAATTAAAATTATTAATTATAATTAAATATAACTATTATTTATAATTATAAAATTATATTTTAAAAAAATAAAAATTGAATTAACGATTGACACCTTGGGGGTCAATAATTCACGCCACAATTGTGGCGTGAATTAATTGACGTCACCTGCCAGGTGTGTCGTTAATTAATTCACGCCACTGTCGGGTGGCGTCTGTCACCTGACGTAGTCAATGGCTTCGGTCAATGCACGCCATTGACTGCATTACATCGTTAATTAGTTTCTGAATAGCTTCAATCAGGTAAATTTTTTTAAATAAAACCTTATTTTGGTATTAAAAAAAAAAAACCCCCAATTCTTAGAAACTAAAAATAAACGGTTAAAAAGTCATTAAATCTATTCTAAAATTTAAGTAATTTACAATATTACCCTACTAATTACACAAAAACTTTATTATATTAATTATTACTTTCTCCCACTTTTCTTATTAAATATGAGCACATATTGAAAAAAATATTTAATTCTTTTTCAAAATAAATAAATACCTTATAAAAAGAATAAAAAACAATTGTTAGTTAGTGTGTTCCATACTCCTCTAATTCTATTTATAGAACACTTCCAATATTTTTCATACATACTAAGGAAAACCTTATATAGTATCTCATTCACTCTACCTTAGAATTGAATAACTTTTCAACTTTACCCCTATTTATTATATATAATACCAAATGAAAATAAAATCAACACAATAAAGAGTGAAACATTAAATTGTATATTCACCTCACAATAATAAGATGTCTTATAAATAAGACAAAAAGTTCTACTCTATCTACTCCTTGTAGGGCCTGTTTGGTACGGTGACGATTTGGGGAGGAAATGAATGAAAGGGAAGATTTTGAGAGATAAGGGAAGATGAGTTATTTGGTAGGAAGAAAATGAGAAGGTGGCAGTTGGTAAAGAATTAGGAAATATCTATTTTACCCTCAAAAGTAATTAATTCAATATGAAATGAAAAAAATACATTTTTTAAAATATATCTTCTTATGAAATTCGAATTTGTCTAAAATATTATTCTGTCAAGTTCGAATTTGTGTAAAATATTTTCTTGCCCAATTTGAATTTGTTTAAAATATTCTCCCATTAAGTTGAACTTATCACATAAATTCAGTTTATTGTATAAGTTCGAACTTATTGCATAAATTCAAATTTAATCTTTTTTCTTGATTTATGGGAAAAAAATATTTTATGAGAAGTAAATATGTCTAAAAGTATCACTGTTCATGTGGGAACTTAAGTCTCACCAATTTTAATGGGATCTTATCTTCTCATCTTTAAAGAAAGATTGGTAGCAAGTTTTCAGAAAGATTTGACACAAAAAGTGTATCAAATCCCTTATTCATATTCCCTTCCCTTCACACATATTCCGCGTATAAACATACCCTCAAAATATTTTTAGGAAGATGGAACAAACAAGGTGGGAAGAATGCTAAAATGTCAAACTAATGGTTGGCTAAGCAGTTTGGTTATATGGGTTATCAGATCATTTGGAATTCCAAAGCACTTCAATTTTCAAACTTAAATACAAAGTTGGGTGAAAGGGAAATTTTTCTTAGGCTTTGAAAAGTGTCAAAAAGGGAATTGTTCTGTCTTAAAAATCTATATGTCATTTACTTCCTTTTTTTAAAAAGTTAAATTTAAAAATTTTTGGATAAATTTACAACTTAACAAAAAATGATAAGATGAAACATGGACTGTCAATCCAGCATATTTAATAAAATTAACTATACGAAGGCTATGATAAAATTGTTTTTTTTTTTTGTTTTTAACATTTCTATAACAAAATTTCTACTCATCCCTACAAATTTATAGCTTTTATCATTGATCTTTTACTGCAAAGTGGACTAAACAGAAAAGAATATCTATGTGTACCTTTGCACTTTTTGTTGTTCTTTCTTGTTCCGCACGGAGATTCTTCTTGATGCTCATTTCTGGCCCGCTTAGCTTCAACGTTATGATTTGAAGGATACTGTATTTCTTCAGAAGTGATGAGGTCCATTATGATAACATTTAAACGATGAGAAGTTGAATCGTCATACTCAAACACCAACAATCGTCCCTCGAAGAGAGAGTGATGCTCTGCAAATTCTCTCCATCCATTCTGAAGCCAGACATCACCATTATTTCTTCTTCCTAAATTTACTTTCCATTCTTCACCATTTGGAAGCTTCAGAAACACAGTTTCAGAGAAGACATCCCCATATTTCTTCATAAACTTTCTCGGAATCATCTGTCAAAAGCAACTCAATATATATAAGAAGCTAATTGAGCAAGCCGTGACAATAATAATGAAGGTGTACAGAAAGACGGTACTGGTAAATAATTTAAGATTGTTCCATGGAAGAAGAAATTAGAGCTGGCAAGAAATGGACTAAACGATGGTTCTTACAAGCTTATCAGTGAGGCTCTCAGAGTGAATAGGCTTGAAAAAGAGTGTAGCCGTTTTAACAGAATGATGATATTGCTGGGAAGCCATGGCCTGCGTTTAACAGATCCACTATCTTCTTCACTGTATTTTCTACTTGATTTGTCTGCGCGCTGATATAAAGCAAGAAAGTGAAGAGACATCAGCTAGCCTTTCCCTTTTGGCCAATACAAAAATTTGAAGCTAATTATTTTGTATGGTTGAGTGTTGCCTAAGAAGAACACTTTACGAGGAGGGTAAAGTAAGAGCAGAAAATAATGAGAGTGCTAGTCGTAGTATGCGGTGTAGCTGTGAATTCTGAATAGTATCAATCTCTCTCTTACCACTGGTCCTATTTATAAGTCTCATTTTGACCAAATCACACATATCAGGGAGAGGTAGGTAGCTCAATGATTACTCCCTCTGGTCCTTATTATAAGGCACCAACTAGTAAGTTTATTTGGTCCTTTTTATAAGGCACTTGCTTGTTCCCAATGAGAAATGATTATCTTTTTCCATGTTTGCCCCTAATTAATAAAGGTAGTGGGTGAGAGTAATAATTAATATAATATTAGATTTTAGTGCAATTAGTATGAGTAATATTGGAAATTACTTAGATTCTAAGATAACTTTATTGACTTTAACTACTTGTATTGGTTTGTGAGAAAAGTTAGTTGGTGCCTTATAATAAGGACCAGAGGGAGTATAAGGTAAAATTTTACCCTCATTTATGATTGGGTACCTTTTAACTTTTTCTTTTCTCTCTATTTTCATTGGTACAAAAATATGGGCAAAATTGTCACAATCTCATTTATTTGGTCAAAAGGGACTTATAAATAGGACCAAATTTTTTTTTTTTGTCAAAAGGGACCTATAAATAGGACCAGAGTGATAATTGTATCCTTTGAACATGATATGATCCTTTGAATTTGCATGTGGTTCTTGGAGGTGCTGTGTACACTTTGATCCCATTTATAAATTTAAGTTATTTGATTATTTGATTCTACATATTAAAGAAAGTGGCAATTCAATAAATATGGACCAATTTAATCTCTGAGTTTTACCCTTATTTATACATGAATATTTTTTTCTATTTTTTCTCTCTATCTTTAAAATTTATTCTCAATTATCTCATTTATTTTAATTGATAGTTAAAATTGTCACACCCTCATTAATGACTCTAAAATTGAACAAATTTTTTTCCCCAGATTAAACTTATAAATAGGGTGTAATGCATTGGGTCAAAGGATTTTGACCGCAGAGAAGGGGAGATGGATTATGACCATCGGTATGTCAAATTCGTTTGTATCTATAGCACGCATCTTCATCTTTCTCATACACTATAATGTTGCAAGTTGTTTGAATGACGTTGTGACTAAAGAGCACGAGATATTAGCATGTGGCTTCTAGTTTGCAAGGAGTCTCTTTATACGTACCTCTTCATATTTTATTTATAAGAGTTTGATAGAAAATGATTAAAATTAGTTAAAAACAATAAGTATGGTTGAAATAACCATTTTTTTCAAGTACGCCCATATTTATAAAGGGCAAGTAAGGGATAGAAATAGAGTGAATATAAGTATCACAAACCTTTTAAAGAATAATGCAATTCATATAATTAATGAGGGATAAAAAAACAAATTAAATGTTTAGACAACTTTGTCATGCTATTATAAAAAGGAAAAAGACAATTTAAATTTTGAGTTCTTATAAAAAAAAAAAGACCGGAGGGAGTAGGGTATTATTGAACAGTGCACTCTGTTTCTGGTTTTGTGGTCGTTATCTTGTACTTGATTTTGTAGTCGTTTGTATTGAATTTTAAAAATCATAAGTGATTTATTGTGTCCAATAATAATTATTTCAATAAAGTCAATAGTGGTTTACAAATTGATTTTGCAATTGTAGTTTTAAATATGAAAAACTGCATGGGTAATTTGTTGAGTTAGACGGTAGTTCTAAAAAGTCAATAGTGATTTATATATAAGAATCGGTAGATTTTGTGTCCATAGTTATGCAGCTATAGTTTTGAACATGAGAAACTATAAGTGATTTGTTGTATTTGACAGTTGTTTTAACCAAGTAAATGATGGTTTAAATACAAGAATATGTGAGTGTTATTGTCATTGCACATAGTTTTGTAGCTGTAGGTTTAAATTGTTGTGTTTTGTTTTAACAAAGTTCACAATGGTTTTGGTTTAAGAATATGGGGATTTCAAATTATAGTTTTGTTCTTTAGTTTTTTAGGGTCTAATTTTATAAGGTGAGAAACTAAAAATAATTTATTGTGGTCCATAATATTTTTTTTTGTAAACATAAACCCAGATTAACTCAATCATAGACATAAATGTATTATATATTTGATTTTATTTAGATAACAAAATATAGTCTATATATAAGTTAATTAATCTTACACATAAGCTTCAAGTGAAATAAATGAAAATTCTAGGCATCCATGCATCATTTTGAGAGGATCAGAACTAGGAGTCGGAGATCCCAACTTTTGATGAAATTTTTTTCTATAATTCTTATGTCGGTCAATCACGAGTTTTCCGAATAATTTATAAATAAAAATATGACAAACTTCTAATAGATGACTTGTGAAAATAAAAACAAAGGGAGAATTATTTTTGTAAAAGTTATGGATGACTTGCTGTGTTTGACAGCTTTTTTTTTTTTTTGTTTATACATATATATATATATATAGGGTTTATTATTTATTATGTCACTTGACATAGAGTTTAGAGGAATTAATGAACGACGTTTTGGTATTTTTGTTTTTATATTTATTATATGAATTTTATCAAAAGATCCTTCATTAATTCCCCTGACCCTAAAACTACGTTGTTTTGAGAGTTAGGAGACTTAATGAAGTGTGTTTTGGTATTTTTATTTTTATATTTATTATAAAAATTTGACCAAAACATCCTTCATTAATTCTTTTAACTCTCAAAATGATGCAGTTTTAAGGTAACATGAGAAACGATAAACTCATATATATATATATAAAGAATTTATTGCAGATACATAAATTTATTCAAGTACCCGTATCATAAATAATGATAATTATAATTGTATCCTTTTGTATTTTGAAATATTTATGAAGAATTTATCTAGCAGCCTTTAATTTTAACCATATCCAAACATGGGAGTGTATAGGGTCATAGAGTTATTAATTTTTTCCTTATAGTTTTTTCCCCCCAACATCAAATGCACACTAAGGATAAGTTACATCCTAACCTTTTTGTTTTGCCAGCTACACCTTAACCTATTAATTAGAAGTTTATGAAACCAACACCAGATATTGTTTCGTGCCTTTAACAAACACTATCTTTTTATGTGAACACCAACATCACATTAACTCTATATCTCGTAAACATAAATATATTATATACTCTTTTCGGTTCTTATTATAAGGCACCAACTATCAAATATTTTGGTTTTTTTATAAGGCAATTGCTTGTTCCCAAAGTGCATTAATTATCTTTTTTCTATGTATGCCCCTAATTAATAAGGGTAGTGGTTGAGAGTAATAATTAATATGATATTAGGGTTTAGTGCAATTAGTATAGGTAATATTGGAAGTTACTTAAATTGTATAACAACTTTATTGCCTTTAACTGTTTTTGTTTGTTTGTAAGAATTATTAGTTTGTGCCTTATACTAAAGATTAGATGGAGTATTTGACTTTCTTTTGATGCCGCACAAAATATAGCCTATATTTAGTTACTCTGGCAGTTAAACACGACGGTGAAATAAATGAAAATTCCAAGCAAGCTGTAAGATAATTTACATATATAAATATAATAAGGTTCTAAAAGATTACTTGTATAAATGGTAAAAACAGAGTATTTTTTTGTAACATGTTGTTTCGAGAAGATATTCTAATTTTCAATTGGAGAAAATTCCCCCAATTTTTTCCTTAACCGTTGGTTCTAAAGTGAAAACATTATATGAACAAAATTAAAACATTATTGTTATAAATGATAGCGATATAGTAGATCCAAGAAATGTTTCGTTGTTTAAAAGCATAATCTGATTTCGATATGATTTTTCAATGTTGTGGTTCATACGTTGAGAAGTGTCATAATTAAAAAAAATAGGGTTAAGGTGTAAAAATACACATGTACTTTAGTCAAAAGAGTGCCCAGTAGCAAATACTTTTTTTATGTGCAAAAGTGACTATGTGGTTATAAAAGTGGAGCAAAATTACCATTGACCGTTAGTTAACCGTTATCTGACGCTAACTTGGCAATGGGGTTTGACTTCTCCATTAAAATGTTGCCACCTGTTGCTCCTTCCCTCTCTTCCATTCTCAACTTCTTCTTCCCTTCTTTCTCGCCATCTTCACGCAGCGTCAACGAGATCATTTCCTCCGCGCTTCGTCTTCTTGCGTTGATGCAAAACCATGGGTTTTGGTTTTGCCGAGCCCCACACTTAAGATTTTCAGACCTCCTTTTACACGTTCAAACACTAGAGTTTCCAGTTACAATTTTGTTTTCATTTGGAAAGATAAACACCAGAAGGAAGTGATCATCGATTAGCCATGGTGGCCACCGATTCCAGATGCACCGCTATCAATAGCGTCGTGATGAAGAAGATGGAGATAGAGAGTCTTTGGGAAGCGGGAAGCAGGAGATGGAGATGGAGGTGCATCGACGGTGAGAGAGCTCAGGCTTTGGTGAATCGAGGGTGAAAGAAGAATACCGCCACCGTCGAAATTTCACTCTTTCTCTCCACCGTCACCCTCTTCTTTTCCAACCACCGCCAACCCATTCCCGATTCTCTTCTTTCATTCTTTCCAGATTCTAGCTACTTCTAACTTTTGTTTTTCACTACCACCGTCACCACCGATGATCCCCGCTCTATGTCTCACTGTCATTTTTTCGCACCTCCATTGCCGGCAACCCGAAAATGAGAGAAACAGAGTAGGACACGAATGTTGAAGACCATAGGAGGGGCATCATTTTCAAGCTAGAGAGAGGGAGAACAAACGATGGCCTTCCTCCCTCTAGTCTTCACGAACACCACACACGATCACCACCATTATCATCTTCCCTCACTGTCTTAACAGAGAACACACACAAAAGCATTGTGTTTAATGTAAAATGGAAGAGAGGGAAGGTGGAACACATGGAAGCATGTTTAATGGAGAAATCAAACCGAGCCGTCTCCGGTCCGCCTCTCGGGTTTTTCTTTGGAGGAAGAAGAAGGTCCCCGGTTAAAATGCAAGTTTTGACCAAGGACTAAAATAAAATTTTTAAAAGTTTATATAGGGACTAAATTGAAATTTTTTGAAATGTATCGGGGGCTGAACTGTAATTCATAAAGCACTAACATCCACGTCATCATTTTTAGTACAGAAAAAGTCAATTAACGGTCAATGTGCAATTTTGCTCCACTTTTGTAACCACATTGTCACTTTTGCACCTAAAAAAAAGCACTTGCTATTGGGCACTCTTTTGACCAAAGCACATGTGTATTTTTACACCTTAACCCAAAAAAATATGTACTTTTATTATCTTAAAAAAAATTACTATTAAAATTGTTGACTTTTTAAGCTAGGTTTATATCTTTTAGGATTAACACCACTTTTGGTCTAGTTTTGGTTTTTTAAGTTTGAAACCAGTGGTTTTGATCCTTCAAGTTTACTCCGTTTATAACAGTTGGTCTCTAAAATTTGAAAATAAATTGGGGTTGCATTTGCCACCATTGATTTATCCTATGTGGCACTAACTCCATTAAATTAGCTTACATGGCATGCTTATAAGGAAAGCTCACGCGGAAAATATGTTATAAACCTTATGAGTTGGCCGTTTATTTATTTATTGTTTTTTTTTTAAAAAAATAAAAAGAACGGTTAAAGAGTTCCGCGGAGCGATATGGAACAGAATGTGCTAAATTGAGAAGCATTTTGGAAGAGAAAGAACCAGGAAGCAGTGGGATAACTCTAAGAATGTTATACTAAATGTGACTTTGCGCTGCATCATCATCACTCATCCTCATCTAGCTACACATTTTACTAATTGAAACAGTAAAGAAAAAGAATTCCGAAACTACCATCTTCTATATGCTTAATAATGTACATGATGATGAGTCTAATTGTATATTATACATATTCCATCTTCTCCGTGCTTTAATAATTCGGGTCTTGTTCTTTTTCCTCAGGTCTTCAGGTGGAATGATGATGAAGAAGAGGAAACTTGTTTGATCCTTGGCTTGTGCACATTTGGGAATTAACGTTTATTGCAAGGAATCTTACAAGTGCTACGACCGGAAGCTGAAGAGAATTAATCTTCTTCTTTCACTTGAAATTGCCATATGCATTATTGGGACAAGGATTCTGAGGATGCAAATGTGTTGGATATTTGTCTAATCCTTTGGGTTATGAATAAGAAGTCGTGTCGGTTCGCTGCCGTCAGTCGTGTCAGTTTTTCGACAGGACTCCATCTGATCGTTTCATCACCTATAAATAGGATGTGCTAGTGACAGAAAATAATAGAAAAAAACTAGATCTAAAATTAATCATAAACATTCCTTTCTGCATATTACATTCTGTAGACATAGTCTGTGCGATTTTGAAAGCAGACTCGTTGGATTCGCTTGGGCTTCATATTGAGAGAGCCATCTTTCTGAAGACAAATAATCCGCTCTATCCTAGGAGACAATTGCTCTTCATCCTTGGGCATCCATATAGAGGGAGCAAAATTGTCTTAATGACACAACGAAAGTTGGGCCCCGATTTCTTCATAGTTCATTACCATATTCGGCAGTCTTGTGAGTTTTTACTGGTTTTCTTCTTATTACAGTACTATCGTATGTTTACAGATTATGCATATTAATTACACGGATTCTTATCTTAGTGACATTTCTATCTTGAAAGTATTTTCACCAACAATCTTAAGACAATTCTTATTTGTGTTGAATCTGTGTTCAGTTCTTAAATTTTAGATTCTTCATTTTGGAAAGTTAGAGTTTCTAAAATTAATGCATATAGGCTGCAATATATAGTCTTATTGATGACTCGATGTCCGAGTTTCTTAATTCTCTGGATTTTATATATGCGTAAGTTTGAAACTTCAATATTATGATATGATTTCTGTGGGTGTGTATATGTTGACTTGTTTCTGATTTGCATATGAATTATTAACAGTAATTTTTTATGTGTTTCAGAATTACTTATATATATGATTGATGTGCAATATATGTATATATATGTGTATATATATATATATATGCAAATTGTTTAAATATTCCAATTTCCTTGCCCTATTTTTAGGAAACATATTACTTTTGAATTTGTTATATGAATATTTATTTCTGCAATAAAATATATAAGTGTATATATGTTTTAGGCGAAGAAATTACTATAATATAGAAACATTGGATAGAAATTTGTTTTTCTATCAGGAAAGTCGTCCTTTGAGACAGATCCACATGGGTTTGTGTGACTCGGTTAGAGGTTGAAGATGAACAAAACCGACGTGCCTTTTTTTCACGGAAACGTATAAGTTGTTTCATCTTGAGCGGTCTATTGTGTTTTATGGAAACACACTTTGTTTTGATTTTTGATTTTTGTTTAAATAAAAAAAAGGACGCCTCCTTTCAAGTTTTGAACGTATATTATTATTATTTTTTTGAAAAAAAAAATAGTGTGTCTGGCAGGATGCGTGGCTGTTTAAAAGAAACAGTATTAAAAATTTAAAATAATGCTGGTATAGCTTTTAATGTGCCGACGTTTCAGTATGGATGTGCCCATAGAAATCAATATATTATTTAATTATTTATATATTGATTACTTGCATGGTGAATTTACATTCGTTGAAAAATTTGATTATCTTTAGTTGATAAATATATTAGCTTTGTATGATAGGATAGTTAATAAATCTCCTACCATCTCTCCTTATTTTAATGAGGATTTGATAAATATTAAATTCATAATGTGAATATAATATTCCATCGGGAGATTTTATTGGTTTTATTAGATATCGTACTGATATGATTTGATTTCATGCTTCAAGTTGTAGAAATTAAATATATTTAACAGTTAAATGATGAGATTTATTAAAAGTCCTAAATTTTAGGGTGTTGAATGTATTTGGGAAAAAAAAATCTAATTTAATTAATTAGAATGGAAGGGAATTTAGTCTCGTTTAAGGATTTAATTAATTTGTTTAAAATTAATGAAGATGACCCACTTTGAAGTGGCATTATATTTTTGGTGTCCCCTTCTCTCAACGAAATGGCGCGGCGCAACTGGCTTATTGCACGCCTTTAAGGTGGGTCGCACCCCCACGTCCTCGCATACGAATCGAACCGCTTATTTTAAAACATTGCGTTTCTTTGTTTTAATTTTAAAAAAAATGAAAGAAACGCATTGTAAGATTCGAACGGGCGACATTTTGGGTAGATGGAAGAGGCCTTACCAACTTAGCTACAGGACCTTGTTCAGTATGGGTCGCATTTAAATGATAAAATAAAGAACAAGGGATGTTCTGGGCTCAACAGAATTTGGGCTGCACATTTCTTTTTTAATAAGGAAGAAAAACAGTGGGCTCTAATTTGTTGGGCTGCACGTTTTGTTTTTAAAGAAACAAAAACGTTAGGCTCTAATTTTTTGTAGACTATTAGATTGGACGGTTTTGTGGTCTGTATGTTTTGGGAATTTTTTGTTGTGTGTTTTTAATTCTGGGCCAAATATAAATTATAGTTGGGCTAAATTAAAATAATAATAATAATAAATCTGTTTGGGCTTAACAAAATTTGAGTACTTGTTATTTGCTATTGAAAGCAAATTTTGTGAATTATTAAATACTTTGTGTGACAAGCATATGATCGTGATAAGAAAATTTAGTCATTTATCTAGTGTAGAGATAAATGTGCTCTAATTTTTCATAGTATTTTTATTTCTCTTGGTATAAGCATGCATGGCTTCATGTATTGGTAGAAATGCAATTATAGCCTTAATTTTATAATCATGAATGATTTTGTGGCTATGAGTTTATGCTTTTTAAATATTGTAAATAGTAATTATATGAATGCTAAATATTTAAATTTTGGAATTAAGTGTGGTGGATTTATTAATCACCAAAGTGGTCAATTTTTTATGAATTATTACTTGATTACCTATAACTTTGATGTTCTGATGTTATATTTGTATTGTGGGTGAATTAAAGTTTGTTATTATAAGGTGTTTATGGATCAACCCAAAGGTTGATTATTTGTCTTTTATAATTATTGAAACTAAATGTTGCTAGTTTTATTTTGACACCCAAATATGATAAATAATTTTAGTTGGGGTATGCATCACTACTAAATTATGTGAAATCTTTATAACATCATTATGGTTGAATGTTGTATATTGTAAGAAATGTTGATTACGTCTAGTTTACCATAGAAGTTGTGGGGGAAAGCCATTTTAATGGCTAATTTTCTAATTTATAGAATGCCCCACAAAAAGATACAAAGTATACCATATAAAATATGGAAAGGAAAGAGATATTCCTTAAAATATTTGAAAGTGTGGGGGTGTTTGGCTAAGGTTGCGATGTCTAAACCCAAAAGGTTGAGAGTCAAACCTAAGACAATGGACTATGTGTTTATTGGCTATGCACTTGACAATAGTGCATATCAGTTTTTGGTCTGATGTGTCAGTTATCCTGGTTAATACGGTTATTAAGTTAAGGGACACTAGGTTCTTTGAGAATGTATTTCCGTACAACAAGGGAAGTGAAGCAAGTGGTAATAATGATAATAATACTGTGATACCGTGGGATACTACGAGCAGTGATGATCCTGTAAAGGAGGAACCTAGACGTAGTACTAGGCAAAGGACCATAATATCCTTTGGTCCTGATTTTCTGATCTATTTGTTGGAAAATGAGCCTCGAACACATGGAGAGGCTATGGGCTCTCCTAAAACACCATTCTTGGAAAAAGGCTATTAATAGTGAAGTTGAATCCATTCTGTCAAACCACACCTATGAATTGGTTGACCTTTCTCTTGGCAATATGCCTCTAAGTGGGTCTTCAAAAAAAAGATAAAAACAGATGGCACTATTGATAAGTACAAAGCTAGGCTAGTAGTAAAAGACTACAGACAACGTGAACGCCTAGATTACTTTGATACCTATTCACTTGTTACAAAAAATTACACCCATTCGGAGGTTAATCGCGTTAACAACATTGAATAGGTTGGAATTACATCAAATGGATGTAAAGACAGCCTTCTTGGACAGTGAATTAGAGGAAGAGATTTATCTAAAACAATCTAAGGGATTTGTTGTCTTAGGACAAGAGTGGAAAGTTTGTCACTTAATAGAGTCCTTTTATGGACTAAAGAAAGCCTCAAAACAATGACAAGCGAAATCAATGAAGTTATGTTATCAAATGACTTTAGTATTAATGGATGTGGCAAGTGTGTCTATATTCGGAATATTGAAAACGGTTTTGCCATAGTCTGTATGTAGATGATATGTTGATAATGAGTAGTAATAATCAAATGATTAAATCTACTAAACGATTGCTTACCAGTAAGTTCGACATGAAAGATATGGGTCTAGCAGATGTTATTTTAGGAATTAAAATCTACAGAATATTTGTTGGGTTGGCTTTATCACAAGAATATCTATATTGCTAAAATTCTTTAGAAATTCAAGAGTTTGAACATAGCTCTTGTGACGAACGCTATAGACTCTAGTCTTTGTCTGTCGAGAAATAATGGCGAAGCTGAAAAACAAAAGAAGTATGCTCGAGTGTTAGGCAGTCTTATGTATGTTATGAACTGCGTACTAGACCTGATATTGCCTACATAGTAAGCATGTTGACTCGTGTTACAAGTAGTCCAAATGAGCTTCACTGGAGAGCTATGATAAGAGTTTTGGGTTACATAAAGCAAACTCAAAATTTTGCTTTGCATTATAAGAAGTACCCTACAGTGCTAGAAGGATATTGTGATGCAAATTGGATCACCAGCTCTAAAGACACAAGATCCACAAGTGGATATGTATCCACCCTTAGTGGGGGCGTTGTGTCTTGGAAGTCATCCAAGAAGACTTGCATTGCAAGATCAACTATGGAAGCAAAATTTATTCCTATGATAAAGTTGGTGAGGAAGCCGAATGGCTTCGTAATTTTCTTGAAAACATTCCTAGCTGGCCAAAACCGGTACCGACAGTGTGTATACACTGTGATACTGATAGTCAAGTAGCTATTGGTAGGGCCAAGAATGTCATGTACAAACGGCAAGTCTAGACATATACGTCGTAGACATGATACCGTTAAATAACTACTCTCGAATGGAATTATCTCAATTGATTATGTGAAATCAAAAGAGAATATTGCGGATCCATTGACTAAAGAGATTCCTAGAGAGTTAGTTATAAATTTTTCCAAAGGAATGGGTTTAAGGCCGATACATTGTTGATTATCGCGGTAACTCTACCTAGAAGAGTGGAGATCCCACGAACTAGGTTCAAAGAGACAACTAAGTCTTAATCGATCAAGTTAACACCGTGAGTTTTTTTTTTTTTTTTTTTAACTCGTACTCATTCTTAGACAAGACAATACATATAAATAAGGGTAAGCTTTTAAGCTTTTAATGGTTTCTTAATCTGATGTGTTCAGATGATGTATGTTGACTTACATCACAAGGAATCACCTATGTGAGTGTGAAGTGCGGGCCGCTTCTATGAGAATTTAAAATGGCCGATTCTCTAGAACACTCACAAAACCAGGCAGTGTCTAGGGCCAAAATGGACACAGCATGAGAACCAATGATGCTAAAGAAGCAACTATATAACTCCTATTGTCTTGGTATACATTAAAATGTCGACAGTTCAAGACAGCGTGTCCACTGATTGACCAGTATATCTAATAGGTTTTTACTAGAGAAGGTTCAAAGGTAACCCCTACCTCTCTCGATGCAGTTACTGCTCGTAGAGGAATCGCACTTTGCATACATATTCATTTGCATTCGGTCACGATGGACTGACTTCTTATCCATATGGCGGATTACTGGATATTTGTCTAATCCCTTGGGTTATGAATAAGAAGTAGCGTTGGTTCGCCACCGCCAATTGTGTCGGTTTTTCGACGGGACTCCATCTGATCATTTCATCACCTATAAATAGGATGTGCTAGTGACAGAAAATAATAGAAAAAAACTAGATCTAAAATTAATCATAAACATTCCTTTCTGCATATTACATTCTGTAGACATAGTTTGTGCGATTTTGAAAGCAGACTCGTTGGATTCGTTTGGGCTTCATATTGAGAGAGTCATCTTTCTGAAGACAAATAATCCGCTCTATCCTAGGAGACAATTGCTCTTCATCCTTGGGCATCCATATAGAGGGAGCAAAATTGTCTTAATGACACAACGAAAGTTGGGCCCGGATTTCTTCATAGTTCATTACCATATTCGGCAGTCTTGTGAGTTTTTACTGGTTTTCTTCTTAGTACAGTACTATCGTATATTTACAGATTATGCATATTAATTACACAGATTCTTATCTTAGTGACATTTCTATCTTGAAAATATTTTCACCAACAATACTTTCTCCTATATTGCTACAATATAGTTTGAGCACTTTTGCAGCTAAAGAGTATGAGATATTAGTTTGTGAATTCAAGTATGTAAGAACATCTCTACAAGAAGGCTCCTTATATATTATCGAAGAGCACCTTGTTTTTAGTTTCTAACCGTAGTTTGGTTTCTGGTTTTGCAGCTGTAGTTTTGAACCAGAGAAAGTGAAGCTATGAATAATTTGTTGCATTTGACAGATGTCTCAACAAAGCCAATTTAAATGTAGGAATCTATGGGATGTGTTACATCACTCTGTTTCCTGCCGTATTTGTACATGATTTTACAAACTATGATTTTAAAGATAGCTTTTAAACACCCGCATCGAACCAAATCAGATTAATCAAAAATTAAGAATATTACATATATAGAGAGTTATTTGAACAAAATCATGATTGTGGCCAAGAAAAACAAACTAAAAGTGAATGTGGTATACAAATTTATGGATAAATTCATTATTGTATTGTAGTAGCTTTGAACTTGCAAACCTTGATTTTATCTAATATACATTAACAGGAAGATAAAACATAGTTTCTTATCAAATGTAGAAACATATGGGTTAATTATTGTTTTGTAAAGAGGTTTTAAAATATACATACCTAATCTTATTATTGTTGTGATTTAGCAATTAAAGACTGTCATCATTAAAAACATACTACCTTCGATCTTAAATATAAGATATATTTTATAGTGTAATTTGCACTACTAATTATGTTCTATATTTAAGACCGAAGGACTATTTTTTTATTGTATTTGAAATCCGAATATTCACAAAAAGGTAACTTTTTAATATATATATATATATATATATATATATATATATGCAAGAGTTGATACATCGTACCTCAATATCAATATGAAATACAAAATTTATTCTAATTTATATTATTCAAAAGTATAAAAAGTACGAATTATTTATAAACTCAATATAGTGTACGTACACATGAATGTAAATATAATATAATCCTATTGTGTTCCACACTTCCAACTTCATCATCATGAACTACTAATTCGGGTATTGAAAGTATAGCGATCACAAAAAAAAAAAAAAAAAAAAAAAAAAAAATTCATATCTCCTATACAAGCTTGCCAATCGTATCCATTTATTCATTCAATCAAATACATTTAATGAAATTACGTCAGTAAATAGAGATCAGGGACTTTGAACACTTTTCCTTTTAACCCAAACAAAAATTTGAAGCTTAAATTATTGAATGTTTGATGAGAGTGAATAGAGGACCCGTTTACAAGCATTGGAGGTTAGAGAAAGTGACAAAAAATAATGAGAGCGCGCTAGGTGTAGTGTAGTATAACTATAAATTGGATGAGCCCTTCTCTCTATTACAATAATATCATTATCTATATGAGAATGTTATTAATAGACAAAAAATTGCAACATTTCTGCACCAAATCTCTCAAACTAATTCAATTTATATACTATGCTCCAGCATCATCACTGCAACAACCATGTCAGGCTAAAAAGACAGAGTTGAAGCATTGCTAGATATGTGAAGAAAAGAAGGTTATCATCATCATCCTCTCCTCATAGTCTTGCTTTGTTAGAAGAACACATTCATGGGTGTGCCAATCCCAAATGTCTTAACTGTTATTCTTCAAGGAGAGGCCGAAGAGAATTCACTTTAATTCCTCTTTGCCACATGTGGGTGTTGAAGCCACCATATATGCATTGGGAAAAGGATTCTGAGAAGAAGAAGGACATTATTTTGATAACCTTGTATCAGGATCAATGTGCTTCCTCCTGTAGCATCTTCATGTTTCTCACACACCATATCACTACGAACGACTCAAATCGCATTGTGGCTAAAGAGTATAAGATATTAGTTTGTGATTTCAAGTTTGCAAGAATTCTCTTCATATATATTGTTGAATAGCACAATTTGTTTCTGGTTTTGTGGCCGTTGTCTTAAGCACAAAAAACTATAGGTGACTTGCTGTGTATGACAATTATTTTTTCATTTTTGTTCTTCATATTTTTTTGCCAGCCTTTTTTGTTTCTCATATATATATTCTAGTTTTTAATTATGATGGATGAATATAGTCAAGTACCTACTTCTTACAAAAGATAATTATGATTACATCCTTTTGTATTTGCAATATTCATGATGAATTTATCTAGCAGCCTTTAATTTAGAGCATACCCAAACTCACACACATATATAGATATAGTTATAAAGTCATTACTTTTTTCATTAGATATATACCTTTTTTATCAATCATCAAATAAACCATTACCATATGAATTAGTGATACCTTAACCTATTGGCTAGAAATCTACAAAAGCAACGTCTGATGTTTAAATGTATTAAAGAATATTGTGCTACGCCTTTAACACAGACTATAGCCTTTTATGTGAAGATCAAGGTCGCATTAACTCTATATATTATAAACATAAATGTATTATTTATTTAATTTACTTTTGATCGCCCACAATATGTAGTCTATATTTAATCATTCTTATAATTAAACCTGATGGTGAAATAAATGAAAATTCCAAGCATACCCTATAAGATATTTTACATATATAAATATGATAGGCCTTTAAAAGATTACTGGTAGAAGTAGAAAAAAGAGAGGGAATTTTTTTTTTTTTTTTTTTAATAATAAAAGAGGCTAGAAGCCAGCAAACAGTAAAAGGAAATTACACAGAAAAGGGAAAAAATCCCAAACAATCTCTATCAGCTAAGACCCGCAAATGCATAGGGCACTCATTGAAAAAACCTGATCTAGAAAGACCCCATTTGGCCAAAGCATCAACCAACCGATTGATCTCTCTAGAGATATAGCAAATAGAAACCATCCAATCACTAACCATCAAGTCCTTAATTCGTCGCACCAGCAAACTTCCAGAAACATAATTAACATCATTCAAGCAATTCACAAGCTCTTATAACCTAAGTCCCAGGCAAGCATCAAACCCTCAAAAATGGCCCATTCTTCAGCTGAACCAGCGCTGCACATACCAATTTGTTTGGAAAAACCAGCTATCCAAACACCTTTACTATCTCTTAGAACACCACCACAACCAGCCTTCGAGGTGCTTAAAACCATGGCACCATCTACATTTAATTTCACCCAACCATCAATAGGAGCTTGCCAGGATAGAGCATCAGCAGGAGGGTGGTGAATTCTAGGAGAATCAGCAAAGGAAACCTGAGAACCAGTAAATCTCCTCCATACATGTAAAATAACGGGTTGGGTTTCTCTCCTTTTCTTTTTCTCATTATCCCTCATCATCTTTAAATCATATCCATCCAATCAATCACAATACTACTTGAACATCTCTCTCCTCTTCCCAATCAATGATCAAGATGGGCTAAGGAGAAGAAAAGGAGAAAAGGGATTATAAGAAAATCATCTCCCTAAAATAACATCCGCAGGCTTCCCGGTTCAAAAAGAGCCCTATTTCTCTAGATCCAGAACTTCCAAATTGAAACTCCAAAAATGGGAGACCAATAAGGACCCATATCAGCGCCAAATTTCCCAGATAAATTCATAGACAGCCAGTCTTTCAAACTTGCTGAGAAAAGAGAGGGAGTATTATTTTTATAAAATATTACAGTTTAGAAAGGATGATCCAATCTCCATAACTTTGGATGAGGCTCTAGGCTTCTGACAACATCCTTGATATCCAATAAAAGATGAGAGGAGGCCCAATCCAAGAAAAAATAAAGGCCTCCAAAACCAACCCAAATGAAACTCAAACTCTCATGTTTCTCATATGTTCATCTATGATTTAATTGACTACTCCTCTAATTTTAATATAAGTGATATGTATTTATCTAATTTGATTATATTAAAAAAATTGATTAATTTATTTAATATAATATGTATTTTTAAAACACCCTAGTCATCTTTCTTAATTCCCACATTCATTGTTCTTCTTGATTATTGTTGAAGGAGTATCAATAAGGGTAAATTAGGAAAATATTGACAAATAAAATATATATATAATATAATATATATATGTGTGTGTGTGTGTCTTATACTTAAATATTTCCTAAACTAAGGATTGGAGATTTGGAGGGAGTAATTTTTTTTAATTTTTAAACATGTGCTCAACAATGTATTTTCTCAATTAAAATGTGACATTTAATTTTGAAGTATTTAATATTTATATTTCTTAAATCTGGGTGACATGATTAAAATAGTTTCTTACTGTTTTATTTTGTCCTAAATGTAAGAGCTGATTCGAAAGTATGCTTTAATGCTTATTGATCATTGTCAAAATATACCTCTGTCAATTCATGTAGAAGTGGACGGAACTCGAAAGAAGTAGTCTACCCATTATCTAACTTTTATCAATAAAAATTGAAAAAGGCTACATTTGAAATAAAAGTGTGATTTTTTTTAAAAATAAAAATTAATGTTATTGACTACATTTAACTATCTTTCTTAGTTCATGAGATTGGTGTAATAATGTCATACGCGCACAGCTATATAGCAGACATACATCAAAATACAAACAGCTATTGACATTAATGTTATAGTTGGTAATGTTGAGATATAATACCAATAAACACACACAAACAGTAATCTTCTTTTTGGCCAAGTTGGTCCCCACACAAACACATCTTCTTTTTGGCCAAGTTGGTCCCCTATATGTCTTGTTGGAGTCGAAAATGACTCAGGCTTCATGATACTTCAATTCAATCTGCCGTCTCAAGGCATGAATTATTTAACTTTGCCATTAATATAACGTGTAATGAACGGCTTTGACTTTTATATAGGAAAGTTTCATTGTCTCGTATTCAATTAAAAGGCTTTAGTATGGCTTTAAAAAATTCAAGCATAAATAATAAATAATTAGATACATGTCATCCGAATCTATATATGTCTCACATAAGTCAGCGGGAAAATGCTTATATATAAATGTTCTTATATATTGCCTATCAATAAGGAGTTTGAACTTAAAAAACTCTTACGAACTAAAAATATATTCTTAACAATTTTTTAAGATTTTCATTTTTTACGTCCCATGATCCAGTTTAAAGTCTACTTTGAAAAGTCGTCTATGGGTCTATATGTGCAATGACAAAAATTTGTTCGTAGTTTGAGTAATTAATTAACATAGTCTAGCAAATATGAGTAATCATTTGACATTTCACTATATTTATTAAGGTAAACGAAATTTAAGTTCGTACAGTTAGTTATAATTACGTAACTCAAGTTTGTAGAAGTGGAATGAATTGAAGTTATGGCAAAACTGATGATTAAGATTATAAATTGCTTAAAAATCACCGCCTGATGGGCCTAGCTTGATTACGTTAGAAGTTGACTTAACGTGAGAACACATGATTGCTGACTCTGATGATTAACTATTAAAATCTTAAATTACATCCCTAATCTACTTTAATAATTTCTTTGGTAAAAGTTAGTATAGCATTGATTGTGAGAAATAAATTTAGATTATGTGTGTTAAATTTGATAATATTTTAGCAAAGTTGGATAACTAGTAAAAAGGTTAATAGTGGTTTAGAACTTAGCAAGGTTATTAATTAAATTGGTCCAATCACTGAACTAGGTGGAGTATTGGGCCAAATGTCAATGGGTTAGGTTAGAGTTAAACTGGAGCTAATCCGAAGCCAAATGGGTGAGGAAGTGAAGATTTATGGGTTATTATATGAGATTATGAAGAAATTTTTTAAGAAAATCAATTTTTTTTTTGAAAAAAAAAAAAAAAAAAAAAAAGTGAACCTAGTTGATGCCCTAATCGGACCGGTTTCCAAGCCTAACCGACTAGTCTGGTTCAAGTTTATAACCCTGATTTTGCCACCATATTTTAAATATGAGAACCTATGGGTAATCTAATCTATTCAACAGTTTTTTTTTTATATTTTTGTAATATATGCCCTAATATTTAACATAGATATGAATTTAGTCATCAATAGCCGCATGTCAAACTGGTGATCATAATTCAATCATAGCTTTTGAGGATAAAACACATATGCATTTTTGCACCTTTACCCTAGTTTTAAATATGAGAATCTATGGGTAATCTAATCTATTCAACGGTTTTTTATATCTTTGTAATATATATACACACACATAGATATGAATTTAGCCAATAACTGCATGTCAAACTGGTTATCATAATTACATCCTAGCTTTTGCATTTTGCAATATTCACATTAACTTTTTCCAAAACCCTTTTATTTAGACAATATCCAATTATATATTATATATGGTCATAAAGTCATTACTTTTTTTTTTTATTAGAGTTAAAGTATAAAAATACATATATGGGTTTTCAAAAGTGCATCCAACACAAGGTGTTTTTTATATATGTAAAAGTAACTAGGTAATTACAAAAATGAAGCAAAAGTATTACATTACTTTATGTTGGTGGGGGCCCACAATCATTTTAACGGAATATGTAACTTTTGCTTCACTTTTATAACGACGTAATCACTTTTGAATTCAAAAAATACTTAGTGTTTGACACACTTTTTGAAAAAAATCACATATATATTTTTTCATCTTAATCCTTTTTATTATACCTTTTTTCGCATTACACCCTTATCGAATTAGAAATTTATGAAAACTACGTTAGTGAAGAGAGACCTGCAGGGACTTTGAGCACTTTCCCTTTAGGACAACGAAAAAAATGTGAAACTTGAATTATTGAATGTTTGAGTGTGAGTAAGAACACCAATTTATAAGGAGGTTAAAGAAAGAAAAAATGTGGTGCAGTGTAGCTAGTAATTGGATCTCTCTCTCTCTCTCTCTCTCTCTCTCTCTTAATTATAATAATACTATTATTTATATGAGATTTTTTTCAATATAATTGGGACCTTTATTCACCAAATCTCTCAAACCAATTAAATTTCTATATTATACTCTAGTATCATCACTATAACTACAACAACAACAACAACCATATGACAGACTCAAAAGACACAAAGTTGAGCAAGCATTGCCTATCTTGAAACTTCAAGTTTGCAAGAAGTCTCTTCATATATATTATTGAATAGCGCACACATTTTCTGATTTTGTGGATGTTGTTTTGTACCTAGTTTTGTAGCTGTTTTTTACGCTGGTTTTCTGGATGTTGTTTTATATTTGTAACAGACTATATCTTTTCTTGTAACAAAAAAAAAAAAAAAACGACTATATCTTTTGACATTTTATACCTGGTTTTCTAGCCGGCGGTGTTTTGTATTGCCTTTGGGGCAGCTGTTATGTACCTAATTTTCTGGCTGTTGTTTTGGGCGATAATTATAATCATATGATTTTGTATTTTGCAATATTCATGAATAATTTATCTAGCAGCATTTAATTTTCTTTAATTTAGACCATATCCAATTAATAATGTGTGTGTGGGCGGTTATAAAGTCATTAAATTTTATTAGACATTTTTTTTTATCAATCATCAAGTGCAAACTAAGGATAAGTTACACCTTAATCTATTTAAAATCTATGAAAGCGACATCGGATATTGTTTTATATGCTGCCTTCAACAAATACTTTATCTTTTTTATGTGAATATGAACATTGTAACCCTATAATTCTTATACCATAAACTTAGCTAAAATTTTCAAAACTTTTTAATTAAATGATCTCCATAGAAAATACCGACTCGTCCCCGCGTGGCACTCGTCACAGTAGCCTCAAGAATCTGATGCATTCCTAGTCATGCTTGCCCTTAAATCCTCACCTAGAAAAAAATGTAAGAGTAACAAGGTGAGATCACTATCTCAGTAACATAGTCACTGTTTACCTTACCTACCGGCACCACCCATGGGGTGCCAAGTGGGACAAATAAACAAGCAGTCAACAGATATAGGAATAATAAGGGAGTATAATACATGAACATAACAATCCACAGTCTGTCAATTGCGACATGGCATGCATATCACAGGTCAACACATATTTCCACATGTTATTTACTTTCATTGTCATTTATTCATTATTAACCCCTAATTCACCCTTGTATCCTTCTTATTTACTTGGATAGAACCCACAGGCAAAATCCTACCCTATATATGTTGCTTGTTACTAGTGACTCTCACTAGCTCTCCACAACTGTAATGTAGGCCAAAGCACTATAGAGCATACAAGGGACCATGGGTTCCTCCAAGAAGATTATTATCCGGGTCGTGGGGATATTGCCCGGATAGCCACTGTATTGTAATATCAGTGAGTATTTCCCTGTCAAACAGTGCCAGCTAATAGTGCACGATGATAAACTAGCGGTCTACCACATGGTATTCAGTTTTATCAATTACAACCCAATCACTAACTCTATTATCTATATCACATTATTTTCAATTGGTTTTTAGATACTCATACTCATAAATGTCAATCAATACCAAAAGTCCACCTTGTTCCAGATGCATATATAATCCAAACAATTGCATTACAACAATAATTGCATGCTTGTGTATTCAACAATACATAAACAATCATAACATAATATTATAGGCATCATAACAAGAAAAACACTACTTGTCCTTATAGGTCACTCACCTCAGCGACCAACATGGCTGCCGAGACAACCTGCATCAAACTCACCTCGACAACTAACATGGTCACCGAGGTCTCCTACCTCAAACTCGCCTCGGCAACCAACATGATCGAAGAGATGAGGCGTGCCTCATTCCCATACAAATTTAGGCATATTTACCACTCATATACCTATACTTATCTCTAATTGTTTGATAAATCAATCTATCCAATCCTAGGGTTCATATATACAAAAGTCTCACAAGACAGTTTTAGGTAATAAAATAGTACATGTCAATTATGCTCAATCATCTAGGCTTGCGGGCTTTTTAGAAAAACCCACCAACAGCATCGATAAATAAGATGGATATGACCCTAAAAACTTCTTTTACATGGACAAAGATCAACTACAAAGCAAAAAATATGACTTGGTATAGCAGTAAGATATCAACTCATCTAAAGAGTTACTCAAAAATTTCACGTGTAATTCCAATATTAGAAATTAAGGCTAGAATTGAGAGTTTTCCTCAACTGAGTGTTAGAGTAATCTAGTCTAACACCTCTTTATCTACAATTTGGGTTTTAAACCCTTAAATCTCAATTCTATGAAAAATCCTCAAATTGGGATTCTCAAGCCCTAACCTAAATCTCTTAGAATCCCATAATTAGAGAAAGGAATGAGGAAGGAGGATTTGGGAGATCATTGAATTAAAGCCTGTGGCAGTCCTCCTCACAAAACTCTAGCAGAACTCTACCTTTTCTCGTATCTTTTAATTTTGAAAAATATGAACTATCATGTACTTCTTATTTATAAAAATTGCCGACTCGTCTCGGTGACTAACATTGGTTGCCAAGGCAACTGGCGCTGTGTCATTCTCTTCAGCGACCTACTTAGTTACTGAGGTAAGTGACACAAAAAGTCACTCCCTTATTTCTTTGATCAACTTGCCTCGGTGAGGGTTCTACTCACTGAGGCGAGTTGCCCAATCTGCGAGATCTAATTTTTAGGATGTTACATACATCACGTTAACTCTATATATCATCAACATAAACATACTATATTTTTTATTTTCTTTTGATCGCCCAAAAAATATATATAGTCGATATTTAATTAATCTTGCAATTAAACTGAATAGTGAAATAAATGAAAATTCCATGCATCCTGTAAGATAATTTAATATAAATATGATAAGCTTATAAAAAATTACTTGTATTAATGGTAAAAACGGAGGAAGTATTATTTTTGTAAAATATTATTGTTTAGAAAAGATGTTCTAAATTTCCAAAACTATGGATGAGGCTCTTAGTCTCTAACAAGTAACAGCATCCTTGACAAGATGAGTGTGGAGTCCCAATCCAAAAAAAAAAAAGGCCTAAAATGATATATAAACACCCACCAAAGATGAAACTCAAACTCTAATGTTTATCATATGTTCATTCGATGATTTAAATCTCTCTCATCTAATTCATGATATACTTTGGACTTATTTCATCAAAATAAAAAAAAAAATTATCAATTTTATTAACTGTATCTTAAAATTAATAACTTTCTAACTTCATCCATATTTAAAATCACATTGATGAAATTTTAAAATTTTGTTAGAACATTAATAGTGATAAAAATTACACATGGTAACATTTGCTTGGGGAATTGGATCAAATATTATATATGGTCCTATTCAATATCCAATTAACTACGTTTATAGAGTTACTAATTTTCAAAGCTAGATTTAATAAAGTTACTAATTTTTTCATTACACTATTTTCACATCAATCATGAAATGCACAAAAATAAGATAAGGTAAAGGTGCAAATTTAGCAATAAAGTTTTTCACTATAAGCATCCAATATAATATATTTTGTTAGATGCAGCTGCAAGAGTAGACATAAACATTTTAAAAGGTAGGTCTCACGTTCCAGCTGTCATGGTCAGCCTCCATGTCATTCTTTGCCTACCTATTATTTTAATTTTTATTTAGAAATGAGTATTTTTTAATAAAAAAAATGTCCAATGCCCTCACCCCTCCCACTTCTCTTTCCCTGATCTTCTGGCTTCTCTATTTCTCTTCCTGATCCTTTCCTTGTCTTTCACATGCTCTTGCTCTTGTTTCATTTTTCACCATTAAATTCTCAACCTTCCCCCTTTTCTCCAAGAAATTCAACTCATTGTTCTTCATCTTATCCATTAATCTGCACACAAGGAGAGGCCGACCCGAAATCCTTAGGCTTCTAGTGAAATCTCTGTAATTGAAACAAAAGAATGAAAGAATGAAAAAAGCAGCGACAACGAGGAAGACCGTGGCACTGTCTGTGGAGCTGGTAGCGTTGCTGTATCTGCCGCCGCCAATGCTGTGTGAGGAAGAGCGTCCAGTTTCTCTGCCCGTCAGTTGTCTACCCATCCCTCCTCATCTTTGATCCTGGCCATCAAAATCTTGATCCAAGGATCCAGAATCAATTTTTAAAAAACCGCGCGGTAATTTTTACCATGAGCATTTGGTCAAGGCAGAGGAGGGATGGGGAGAGTATTTACTTCCATGAGGAAGACGGTCTGAAGGAGGAAGTCCTACTGGTCAGCGCACAAATGAGTAGCCAACTGAAAGAATTGTGGGGCCTATAATATAAAAATGGAATGAACGAGACTGTCAAATTTGCTATCTATCTATTAAAATGATTATGTTTTCTTTTACACCTAACAAAATATAATTATGTCATGTGTTTATTGCAAAAAAACTTTATTGTTAAATTTCCACCGTCATAAGAATAAGTAACACCCTAACCTATTAGAAATATACAAAAATTGCGTCACTGAAGCGAGACCAGTGACTTTAAACACTTTTCCTCTTGGCCAATACAAAAATTTGAAGCTTTAGTTATTGAATAACGAGTGTGAGTATGAAGACCAGTTTATGAGAAGGTTAAAGAAAGCGACAGAAAATAGTAGTAGTGAGAGATCATTTGGTGTAGTGCAGTGTAGCTGTTAATTAACTGGGTCGACCCCTCTCGCTCTCTTAATTGTTGACAATAATATTATTATTTAAATGAGAATTTTATTATAATTATATAATTATTTGATTAGATTATGAAAATTAATTAAGTTGGTTATATGACATATATTTTTTAAAATGTCCAATTCATCTTTCTCAATTTCTATATTTTTTCTCCTCCTTAGTTATTGTTAATGGATCATCAATAGGAGTAAACTATTATGAAAAAATTGATAAATATGAAAACTTTATCTTATATTTAGAACCAATCACTAGTGCAAAAAAACGCTTTAAGACCGCCTCATTTAGACCGACTATCGATACCCTGTCTTAAAGGTATGACCAAGTGGTAATTTTGTAAATATAAATAACTTCTTGAGCGGATCATTTTTTCGTAGGTCTTAAATATATTATTTAGACCGGCAAAAAAAACAACCGGTCTTAAAAATGTTATTAAAAAAATTGAAATATCAATTACATTATTAAAGAAATCTCGTACAACCCGACTTATATTTTATGCGGTCCAAAAAAATAAGGAAAAATTTAATTATATAGTAAAAATTGTAAGACCGGATATACATAAAAAAAAAAGGTCTTAAAGGGTATACTTTTAAGACCGGACATAAATGGTGCCCGGTACTAAATATTGAAAAAATTTTAAGACCGGACATTAACAAAGGGCGGTCTTAAATTGTAACCTTTAAGACCGTCGTTTACTTCATCTGGTCTTAAAACTAAAGCGCCAAATAGACTTTTCTTCACGTGAAACCTGACCTTACGACTTGACGTTGTTCTCTCTGAACTCTGAAACCCCTGTTGTTGTTGCGAAACTCATCTTCCTATTGCATTACCTCTCTTCCTCTCCCACCACCACCACCACCATCCTCTGTTACTCTCTCACTCTCTCAGGCGTTCCTCTTTTGCACCACCACTCTCAACCTCTCTTCCTTTCTCAAAAATGAACGGAGAAAATGGTTCTTCTCCTGTTCGTTCAACGCCAGTTACTGGTGTGACTGGTGTGAGTCAGAATGAACCCTCTTCATCTCACAATGAGCCTCGTAACCGCCCTGCACGCCGTGGTAGAAGTGGCACACGAATGAAAGACGTATCCGTAAGTCGGACTTATGGGTCAAGGCTCGAGATTTAGTTTGATGAAAGGTTGGAACCTTTTAATCCTAATAAAAGCAAATATACTAGTTTTGTCGGCTATCTAGCACGCAGCAAGGTTAGCATCTTGGCAGATGAGTGGAAAAGTGTGAACTTTGGCGCAGTAAAAAATCCTATTTGGGACACTATCCGGCTTTACATACACCGTCCCCGATCGCCGAAGTTGAAAGACAAGACATTGTCTTATTGTGCTGATCGGTGGAGGAAGTTTAAGACCTCTCTAGCTAACAAGTATATTTTTGCCGACGCTCAGCCTGACCAGAATCCTTGGGACAAATACACATTTATTGATGAACAAACTTGGCAACAATTTGTTCAGCGTCGACCACTCCCCGAAGCTCGGTGAGTTTATATTTAGTTTTTTTGCCCTTTTGTTTGCTTATTAACCTTGTGCGGATATGTGAATGTTATTGTACGTGTTCATCTACTCCTGTTAGTTAGATGGTTTGGTGTGTGAATAGAAGAATATATTTTCATCCTTTGTCCTGCATAAGAGGAGCATGTCTTAGTTGTATGCATGTCTTAGTGGTTAGACATTGCTATTAGTTAGTTAATATGTTAACTGTTTAAAGGAGGAAATGAGTAGTCTTAAAAGAGGGAAACTTTATATACCCAATTGTTACTATCTAATGGGGACTGCTGATCCCACTGGATGTCTTAAAAAGGATCAAGTTTGTATTATTTTGTAAACATAATTGTCTTTTGTTTCTTAACCTATATATCTAGCAGTACAAAATATGGCTCCAATTTCTTCTACAATTCTACATCTTCCTTAAATAAAATGTTGAAACTTGATGAAGTGAATTTGACTAGTGTTTGAGGTTGATATCAAGCGAAGTTCTCTAATTTCGTTAGTGAGATGGTGGAATTCATAATTAATAGTTGTTTTCAATTTTGATTCACGAAAAGAAGGGAACAAGCACAGGAGATAGGTAGAAAGAATGATTACCCGCATAGGGCTTCTCGCGGCGGAAATGAAAAGGCTGAAAAAGAATTGATAGCGGCCAAGCGGAAGAGATTGGAAGATGAAGCAGGATCCAATCCTTCTGCGATACATGATCTCGTCATCTCCAATACGTCACGAGGAGTTGTGGTTGTATATTCGGCAAAAGCCAAGCGGCGCTACACAAGTGAACAGACTCGTCTAGTTCTTTGAAAGAATTGTAAGTATTGTTATTGTTAATTTTTAGTTACCAAACATGTTTCATTACTAAGCTTCTCATTATCTGTATCTTACAGGAAGATCTAAAAAAGAAAGAAGCAGAGGGATCTTTTGTGTCGGACGGGAGGAATGTTGTTCTGACCGTTGCGTGCGGAAAGCCAGATCACTCGGGCCGTTTAAGGGGGATTGGAGGACGGGTAGGCATAAAAGCAATACTTTAGTGCTTCCAAACGCCATAAACAAAGTATGGTTACCTGAGAGGAGATGGAACAGACGCTGGCCAAAATGAGTGAGCAATCAGCGGCTAAAGAAGCTTCATTGAGAACAATGTTTCATTCCCAGCTAAGCCAGATGAAGGAGGAAATGAATTAAATGAAGCTGCTTCTCAGCTCTCGTGCAGAGACCAGTGTTCCCTTGCCACACCCACTTACAGCTGCTATACAGTAGAGCACTAGAGGGACCTGCATTGTTGGAAAGTCACAGCAACCTTGTGACCTTTATGTGGAGGATCCTCATCATCATGATATACGATTATTGGTTGCAAAAGGCACTGTCCACAACTTGGGATCAACTGTACACCACCAACAAATGGCTGATGATGAACTCAGAGTGTCAGTTGAAGAGGTCATCATTGATGCACCTGTCCCTCTCCCACTTGGTGAGGTGAAGGTTGTGAGTGATGTCATTGGAACCTTCATCTCGTGGCCAGTGAAGCTTGTACATGTTTGTACTCCTCCTGAAGCTCCAGCCCCTCCTGAATTGGTTGTCACGGCTAAGTTGAGTGCCAAGGACAAGCTTGTCCTTATGGTATCCAATAAACAAGTTGCACTTAATCGATTGGCTTTGTCAATACGAAGTAAGTCTTAAAAACAAGCACCCGGTTTTGGTTGACCAAGATGATATAATGTCCCCGCTTGTTTGATAAACAGAGCTTACGATGCAATGATTCTCATGTTTATAAAGTAAGTATCTTCTTCTATGAGTACATAACATAAATGTGAGACACTCACATACGTATATACTAATTCCCTGACGTCATTATTGTAGGTTCCTGCATCGTGAATTGGAACAACAAGGCAGAAGTCAAGATATTGGATTCTTGTGCCCACAGTACATAAATCAACCAGCTTTAGTGGAGAGACAATCATACATGACATCAAGGTTATCCACCAATAAGAGAAAGTAGTACTTGGCACCATACTACAATAGGTACATATCATAATTCTTTTCTGCAATTCCCTTAATAGTGCTACGTACATATTACTGAGTACTTATCTGTTGTGAACTTTCACTCGCCATTGGCAGTTGGTCCTGATTTGCCCGAATGAGAATAAAGTGGTCTTTTATGCTCCCTTCACTATGATCCACCGCCTACGTTGCAGCAGATGGTGAACAAGTAAGCATATGTCATCTTGATTGTCTAGTCTGAAATCTCTGCTGTAAATTTTCAGTGACCATTATTGAGTAAATTTGTGATTTTGACAATACGCCCTTGAAATCATTCCAACAAAAGGTCAAGGTCTGGGGCTGAGGTCAAAGAGCCTACATGGATCATACCAAAGGTTAGTACATATTTGGACTGGCACACTGGCTTGTGAACTTGGTCAGTGTCAATATATGCTCTTATATATTTCTTGTTCGTTTTTAGACCCGTCGGCAACCAAAGGAGTCCAACTTATGTGGACATTACGTCTTGACACACATGTATAATATTGTCATGATGCAACCAGTGACTACCATCACTGAAACGGTAAATGTATTACATAACTTTGCTTGTGCGCTGACCCCTTTGATGCAAGGAAGGACGACTAATATATATATATTTCTTTCTTTGATGTAGCTACAGACGTTTGACTATGCTGACCCCTTTCCTGACGGTGATATTGAGCGCACACGCATAATGTTAAGTGAATATCTGTATGATCTGATGATCTCGGAAAGTCAGAAAAATAATTGATTTGTAAATTCATTCGTAAATATATGCTGTATCAACAATCATCTTCGGTCTGTAAATGAACAATTGTCCAATTTGTGATAGTATACAATAATAATTTGTTGATTCATTTCAAACAATTTCCTTGTGTCCATTAGTGTGGTTGCTGAATGTATTGGATGGTGGATAAAACTATTTATTGTTTAATTTTAAAAATATGCGAGAAATTTAGGACCGTAGATTTACTAAATCGCCGGTCCTAAAAGTCTTTGTTATCTTTTAGGACCGTAAATTTACTAAATGTCCGGTCCTAAAAGTCTCATTCGAAAAATATGCTAGTCTTTTTGGACCATAGATTTACTAAATCGCCGGTCCTAAAATTCTTCGTTTCAATTTTGCAAAAATGGTGGTGTTTGTAGAACCGTAAAGTTACTAAATCACCGGTCCTGAAAGTCTTCGTTATCTTTTAGGACCGTAAATTTACTAAATGTGCGGTACTAAAAGTCTCATTCGAAAAATATGCCACCGTCTTGGACCGTAGATTTAGTAAATTGTCGGTCCTAAAAGTCTCCGTATTTTTAGGACCGTAAGTTTACTAAATGTCCGGTCCTAAACGTCTATAGACCAAGCCGTACGAGGTGTTTCGGTTATATAACTTTATGATTTTCCTGCTTATGGGATTGGGTTTTTCATGTGTTGAACGAAATCGATGAAATGTTTTTGTGGGTTTCTCTCGTTGTTAATGAATATTGTATTTTGAAAATTATATTTGCACTTTAGACCTACCGTCTCGACCAACTAGTGTTTTTAGGTTACTCTTGCTGTTTGCAACAGTTCGTGGCTGGAGAAGAAAGACTCAGCAAACGCATTTGAATTTATATGCTTCAGGTGAGTCTACAAGACCTTCAAGCGATGCATTTAATTTCCTCGTCATGCATTTATTTTGCTTCTTGGATTAACTGTGATACATTTATGACCAAAATTGATTCTTCGTTCTGCATTTAATTTCCTCGTCATGCATTTAATTTGCTTCTTGGATTCACTGTGATACATTTATGACCAAAATTTATTCTTCGTTCTGCATTTAATTTCCTCGTCATGCATTTAATTTGCTTCTTGGATTCACTGTGATACATTTATGACCAAAAGTTATTCTTCGTTCTGCATTTAATTTCCTCGTCATGCATTTATTTTCGGATTATGTATGTTAAATTTTTCCGTCTATATATATAGGAATTCTACTATGGATCACAGTTGGATAAATGTTTTACGGACGAGTGTTGAATATCAGAATGGGGTGAGGGACTTTATAGAATTTGCTAAACAAAATGCCCATGATGATAGTGAGAAGTTTTATTGCCCTTGTGTAAAATGTTTGAATGAGAGGCGACTAAGTCCTGAAGTTATACACATACATTTAATTTGTGAAGGATTTTGTAAGACTTATACGGTATGGTCATGGCATGGTGAAAAAATGTCAAGTGGGTCTCAACATGGGGAAGTGGCATTTAATGATAATGACACGGATATGGATGATCGCATAGAGGACATTATTCATGATGTAGGAGAAGAGGCTTTTGAGAAATCACATGCATATGGTAATATGTGCAGTGATGCAGAGACCCCGCTATACCCTGGGTGTAAAAAATACCAATTGTTGAATGCTGTATTGAAATTGATAAGCTTGAAGGCACGTCATGGATGGAGCGACAAGAGTTTTTCTGAAATGCTTGAGGCTTTTAAGGACATGCTTCCGGATGATAATGTGTTGCCGCATCGATACTATGATGCTAAGAAAATACTTTTTCCACTGGAGATGCAGTACAAAAAGATTCATGCATGCCCAAATGATTGCATATTGTATAGAAAAGAGTTTGAGGAGAAGCAGAATTGTCCGATATGTGAAACCCCAAGGTACAAGTCGATAATGGGCCTGCAAAAGTGTTGTGGTATCTTCCAATCATACCCAGGTTCAAGCGGTTTTTTGCTAATGAAAATGATGCAAAGAATTTGAGGTGGCATGCTGATGAGAGGATTTTTGATGGAAGGCTTCGACATCCGGCCGATTCTTCTCAATGAAAGAAAATCGATCAATTATTTCCGAACTTCGGCAAAGAACCTAGGAACCTTAAGTTTGCCCTTAGCACAGATGGCATGAATCCCTATGGAAGCCTTAGCAGCATACATAGTTCATGACCTGTACTCCTCATTATTTACAACTTATCTTCTATGTTATGCATGAAACGAAAATACATCATGCTGTCTATATTGATTTCGGGTCCAAAACAACCAGAAAATGACATTGATGTTTACCTTGAGCCCTTGATCGAAGACTTGAACGAGTTGTGGGAAGAAGGTGTCGACGTTTATGACTCTTTCAAGAAGGAGGTGTTTAAAATGCGAGCCATGATATTTTGTACTATCAACGACTTCCCAAAGATATGGGAACTTGTCAGGGTATAGTGTAAAAGGCCATAAAGCATGTCTGGTTTGTGAAGAAGGCACATGTTACCATCAACTCCAACATGGAAGAAAGACGGTTTATCTTGGACATAGGAGATTTCTTAAACGGGGCCACCCATATCGTCGATTAAAGAAAGCCTTTTTTGGTGGCCAAGAATATGAAGATGCTCCGGTGCCATTGACTGGGGGGCAAGTTTATGAGAAGGTGAAAATATCAGTGTCATCTTTGGTAAGACAGCCAAGAGTAGAAAGGAAACAAATATATGGAAAAAGAGATCTGTATTCTTCGATCTTCCCTATTGGCGTAATCTTGATGTGAGACACTGTATTGATGTCATGCATGTGGAGAAAAAATGTATGTGATAGTATTGTCGGCACGCTTCTCAACATACAAGGTAGTTCCAAGGATGGTGTGAAGGCAAGATTGGATTTGCAAGCAATGGGAATACATGAAGACTTACATCCAAGGCCAGATGGGAAGAGGACTTACTGTCCCCCAGCTTCTCATACTTTGTCTAAGGATAAGAAATGAAGTTTTTGTGAGTGTTTACATGGCACAACAGTTCCCTCGATGTATTCTTCAAATTTTAAGAGACTTGTATCGATGAAGGACTTGAAATTAGTAGGCCAAAAGTCTCATGATTGTCATGTCTTGATGCAACAGCTACTTCCAAGAGCTATTCGGGCATCGCCGAATATGATCTTCGGTCGTTTTGACTAGACTTTGTTTCTTCTTCAATGCGGTTTGTAGTAAAGTTTTCGAGATTGAAAAGTTGGATGAATTGGAGAATGGAGGATATCTTATCTTATGCCACCTTGAGAAGCTTTTTGTTCCTACATTTTTTGACATCATGGTTCATCTAATTGTTCATGTAGTGAGGAGATAAAGTTGTGCGACCCTATCCATTTACGGTGGATGTACCCAATTGAAAGATCTATGAAATTTCTAAAAGGGTACGTGAAGAATGCATACCGGCCAGAAGCATCAATTGTTCAGAAATATGTTTCTGAAGAAGCCATGGAATTTTGTCACAATTATTTGGCCAAAGTAAGACATATTGGCCTTCCTAAACATCGCATCTTTGAAGGGGGGTAAGCGAGGGGCTTCGGAAAGAGTGTGGATCCCGATGAATTGTCACAAGTCCACTTATACATCTTGAATAATGTTGATGAAGTTCAAGCCAAAGATAGCTGCACATAAAGAAGCTATAAGGAAAGAAAATCATCGAATGACTGAACAAAGGTTGATTAGGGAGCATAACAGAACTTTTGCAAACTGTTTCAAACAAAAGGTCGAGGGAAAGGAATGTGTTTCTGATACAATCAAATAGTTAGCACGTGGTCCTGAGGTTGATATCATAAGTTGGAATTCGTATGTGATCAATGGTTATACATTTTACACGAAGTCCCTAGATAATAGGAGCACCATCCAGAACAGTGGTGTTATGTTAGAGGCTGAATCTATGCACTTCTCCAATTCGAAAGACAAGAGGCCTAAATTGGCAGTCATGCCATATTATGGGGTTATTGAAGAGATTTGGGAGGTGGAGTATGTTCAAATTAGATTTCCCATTTTCAAATGCAAGTGGGTTAATGTCAATAATGGTGTTTGGATCGATCGGATAGGATTTACATTAGTCGATCTCAATGGTAGAAGTTTTGGAGATGAACCTTTTATTATGGCGCACGGACAAAACAAGTGTTCTATATCACCGATCAGGAAAATAAAATGTGGTTTGTAGCTCTCCAAGGAAAAATGGTCATTGATATTGATGATGAAATTCATTCAAATTACGGTCTTCCTGAAAGTACTCCTTTTTCAAGGGGACTACCAGACATGAACGAAGAAGATGAAGCGGATAATGAACCCGGAATAAGAAATGACCATCAAGAAGGGATATTGGAGGATATCCCTTTATAAAACAATCAATTCACAAGGTAATATTCATATGCAGAAATTCTTTGAAAACTTTCAGGTTTTAACTATATATATTCCTTCTATGTTCTTAAATAATAATGTCATTGACTGTTAACCTTTTTTTCTTGTTTTATTTTTGTGGCAGGATCCGATATATATGTTATAAAAGGGGATATAATGTTACGTTGTTGGGTGGGATCAGATGAAGGCATGGTGCTGTATTTGTAACTCATCATTGAATTTGTTATAAGTTATCTTATTGTATATATTCATTAAGGTGTTGTATCATAGTATAAATTAAGAGGCCTTATAACTCATGGTGAATAATATTTGTATTCTTTTCCCAATTCAATTTATTCATAATGGATTGTTCATAGCTTGTAGCTTAAAATATCGACTTTTTTGTGCTGGATTGGGTGGTGGATGTGTGTATATATATATGATCAGGAAGAACAGAAAACGAAAAAATTCTGAAAAATTTAGAACGGGAAATAATAGCGCCGGTCTTAAAAGTTCAAATTTTAAGACCGGATGAAGTTATATGTCCGGTCTTAAAAGTCTATGCGATCTTATAACAGTTGGTCTTTTAAGACCACTTTTTTATTAAGACCGGTCTAAAAAGTTCAATTTTTAAGACCGGATTTATAAAGTACCCGGTCATAAATTTAATTAATTTTAGAAACGGATTAGATAGGCGTCTGGTCTTAGAAGTTGGTCTTTTTTAGACCAGAGTTTCTTTATCTGGTCTTAAAAATTTTGATATTTTTAGACCGGTCTATGATTTGATCCGGTCTTAAAAGTTAAGTTTTAAGACCGACCAAAATACATATCTGGCCTATATAGTACCACTTTTAAAACCTAACTTTTAAATTGTCCGATCTAAAAAATTCTCTTTTAGACCGGTTCGAATGCGGTCTTAAAAGTTACGGATTTTTAATACCGGGCCGAACAAGACCGATTAATGCAGTCCGGTCTTACAGTACCTTTTTTGTCCGGTCTTAAAAGCCTTTTTTTCACCCGTGAATATCAACTTCTCAAATGTGTCTTACATTAAAAATTGGGGGGGGGGGGGAGTAATATACGAAAATTTGGGACCTTCCTTCACCAAATTAATCTCTCAAACTAACTTAATTTCTATACTATGCTCTGGTATTATCACTACAACAAGTACAACAATAACCATGGCAAGCTTAAAAGATGCGAAATTGAGCAAGCATTGCGAATCATGTGAAGCAAAGAACATTACACTAGTGCAAAAAAGGGCTTTAACACCGGACGAAAGAGGTATCTTAAGACCGGATCTGCGACGTCTTATTCCGGATGGTCTTAAAAGTCTAGAACTTTTAAGACCGGATGAACGACTTGTCTTAAAAATTTAGACCGAACTTTTGAAATATCCGGTCTTAAAAGTGTTTCAAAATAATAATAATAATAATAATAATAATAATAATAATAACCCAAATGAAACAACCGGTTCCAAATCACCAGATCGGCAATATTTTAAATGTCCCTCCGTCATCGACGGAGAACCAAGAGAAAATTGAAAGCAACACCAACAAGAAAAACAAAAAATGATGAATACAAAGTCCAAAAATAAGAAAACATAACAAGAAATAGAAATCATTCACCATGGAAATCAAATTTGAATCAATATAAAATTAGAGGTCAAATTGAAGTCTAGATCTACAAAAAAATTACAAGTTTAAAGCAACCAAATCGAGCGGGATCCTCTTGTCGATCTTGGCAAAACTTCAAGCAACCAAAATCAAAGTCCAGATCTGAGCAGGAGCGATCAAGGTAGGAGCAAACATACTTAAGCAAGAAGAGATTTGGGTTTGATTTTAAGCAGGATCTGTGCGAAGGCGGTGTGGGAGGAGCCACAGATCAAAGAGGAAGGAGCCGCCGTCGTCCAAAATCCTCGAAACAGTACTCTTGCGCTGTTGCTCAGGATTGGAGTTGATGCCATCGCAAAACCCTCGAAGCATCTCACTGCCAATGTTGCCAAGGATTTGATTGTGTGGCTCTTAGGATGACTTATGAAGATTGCGAGTAGGTTATAAGAAGAGGAAGTCATTCTTACTGAGGATTTGACCTGTGAGGCTTTTGGGACACTCGTTGAATCTATAACTAAGCAAATGTTATATTACCAAGAAGGCAAGCACACTCACAGATTTAACGAGTTTAGCGAATTTTTTTTTTTTTTTTTTACAGTTTTAAGACCGGTTGTTTGTAAAAACAGGTCTTACAAGTATATTTTTAAGACCCGATCCTTTATAATCCGGTCTTGAAAGTGTTTTATATATTTACGAAATTGTCACCGGTCATACTTTTAAGACCGGATCTTATATAATCCAGTCTTAAAAGTCTTCTATATTGGACTTAACAAGTTTAGCGAATTTAGTTTTTTTAACACTTTTAAGACTGTTATTTTTAAAAACAGGTCTTAAAAGTATATTTTTAAGACCGTATCTTTTATAATCCGGTCTTAAAAGTGTTCTATATATTTACGAAATTGCCACCGGTCATATTTTTAAGACCGGATCTTATATAATCCGGTCTTAAAAGTCTTCTATATATTTACAAAACTTTTAAAACTGAATCTTTTATAATCCGGTCTTAAAAGTGTTCTATATATTTGTTGGAAATTCAGATTTAATTAGTTAGCATATACGATTATATTGTGCAATTATCTTAATTAAGTTGTTAGAGAGATTTTAGGAATTAAGTTAGCAGATCTTGGTTTTTTGAATTTCATAATTATATTCCTGATTGTAATCATCTTAATTAAGTTGTTATAGAGATTTTAGGAATTAAATTAGCAGATCATGGTTTTTGAATTTTGTAATTATATTCCCGATTGTAATCATCTTAATTAAGTTGTTACAGAGATTTTAGGAATTAAGTTAGCGAGATCATGGTTTTTTGAATTTCGCAATTATAGTCCCGATTTAATCCCTAGATTATAGGAACGCCCAGTCGGAAGATAATTTACTTATTAGCATCTCGTATATAATTCCAATTAAGCGAAGGAATAAATCATCGCATTCTCGGACTCATCTCTGATCGGCGTCTTCTCACAATATTTACGAAATTGCCACCGGTCATACTTTTAGGACCGGATATTTTATAATCCGATCTTAAAAGTGTTCTATATATTTACGAAATTACCACTGGTCATACTTTTAAGATCGGATCTTTTATAATTCGGTCTTAAAAGTGTTCCATATATTTACGAAAGTGCCACCGGTCATATTTTTAAGACCGGATCCTTTATAATCCGGTCCAAAAAGTTCTTTATATTTACGAAACTGTCACCGGTCATACTTTTAAGACCTAATTCTCTATAATCCGGTCTAAATGAGGCGGTCTTAAAGCTCTTTTTTGTACTAGTGTTATCATCAAACTCTCCTCATATTCCTGCTTTGTTGTAGGATACATTTCATGGGTGTGCCGATCCCAAATATCAGAACTTTGTGATTCTTCAAATGGAGGCTGAGGAGAATTCTCTTTCATTCCTCTTTGCATGAGGGTCTTGAAGCCACCATAATATGCATTGGGACAAGGATTCTGAGAATGAGAAGAAGAACATTGATAACCTTCCATTAGGTATGTGATCAATGTGCTTACCCCTATAGCATCTTCATCTTTCTCAGTTCACACATCATATTGCTGTGTAAATGACTCAAATGGCATTGTGGCTAAACAGTATAAGATGTTTGTGACTTCAACTTTGCAAGACTCCCTTCAAATATATATTATTGAATAGTGCACTCGGTTTCTGGTTCTGCGGCTGTTGTTTTATGCCTGGTTTTGTAGTTGTTGTTTTGTACTTGGTTTTTTACCCGTGATTTTCTATTGGTTTTGTGGCTGTTGCTTGGTACCTGATTTTGTAGCCGTGGTTTTGTATTGGTATCATGGCCGTTGTTTTGTACCTAGTATTGTGGACTATGGGTGTTTTGTTGTGTTTGACAGTTTTTTTTTTTTTCCTTTTTTTTTTTTTTGGGTCATGTATATCCTTATATTTAATATAGATTTTAACCTTATATAAATGATAATTATAATTATATACTCCCTCCGGTCCTAATTATAAGACAACATTTACAAGTTGATTTTGGTCCTAATTATAAGACAACATTCTAATTTTTGTCTCTTTCTTCCTAAAATACCCCTTCAATAATACAACTCAATTAATATAGCACCACATGGAATAGCAAATCTGTAAGGAGTATTTTTCATTTATAGTCAGTTGCATTTTGATAGGCCCTGTTATCTTTTATTTTGTTCCTGGGCAATTACATTTTTCGCTAAATAAAATTACCATGAATAGGATAATAGGCTTAAACTAAACTATTAAAATATTCGTGATAAATCATATGTATTGTTGATTAACATGGGTGTCAATATCATATTTTATATTGAGATTGATTTTCTGTTTTTTAAAAAAGACACTGATGATTGATATTGATTAATTATAATTCTACACGTACAATAAAAAACCTCAAGGCTAAATTCAATATTTAACAGATAGTTTTAATCAACTATAATTTTCACCAAAAAAAGAATCCATTGTCTCGAATCTTCCGAGAGAAATATATTTATCACTATCACATTTTTAGGATAAAATAAGTACTCGTATATTTTTTAATGTTTCCCATTTATAAAATAGTAACGAAAAAAAAAAGGGGGGACACTGGGACAACAAGAAATGAGCCCACAAAACAGACGCATGGTGTAAAAACTCCAACAAAATTTTGAGTTGTTTATGGAAAAATTTCCATTTTGATCAAAATGATGTCATTTAAAATTTATATAAGGGCATTATAGGAAAATGAGTAAAATTAACTAATTTTAACTTCTATCCTTAATCTCTCCAAAATCGGTTAAATATGTCCTATAATTAGGACCGGAGGGAGTATATCCTTTTATAGTTTGCAAATTTTATGAAGATTTATCTAGAAGCCTTCAAATATAGAGCATATCCAATCAATCACACACATTACTTTTTTTCACCATAAAATGCACAATAAAGATAAGTCATACTTTGAAGTCCTTAACCTATTAAAGATAAGTTATGGTACTCGAAATTAATTGATTTTGATATATTCATGAATTCAATTACACGTATGATAGCTTCCAATTCAGCACTGGGCCTTCAATTTCATGGTGATGATGGCATATGCCAACTTGCAGGACAGCCATGTGTGATGTATGTGTAGATACGATCTATTATGACTTAATATTGGCTAAAATATAAATAAATAAATGCCTATGGCTATGGTGGATATTATAAATTTTTAATTAGTTTATTTAACATTTCCCTTATAATAATTCATTCAGTACTCAGCACTTAACCTTACAGAGATTGAATCTATCTGTCTAACTGAATCTTTTGACACCAACCATAACGTTAAGTTCTGAGTTAACTAACCTTTTAAAAAAAATCAAGTTGGAACTTTTTATTTTTTATTTTTAACATAACACACTGACATTAAATGATTAAGTCATTTGAGCTGGACTTATCTGAAGGTGACGACTAACAAAAATAAAGGGTTTTTACTTGTTTTAATTCGATCCTATAAAATCTATGTTGACTTCAATAATTCTTCAAGCCATTGATCATTTTTAGATGCATAATTAATAAAGATAATTAACTGGCCCTGCCAGAAATTTATATAAAGTTATAAACCTTATATATTGGATAAACTTTTGGAGAAATGTTTATAAACAAAAACGATAAAAATTGATTTTAGAGAATAAGTTGTGGAGAATAACTTCTAAGAAAATATGAAAGAAAATGGCCTATGGGAAAACTTTTCCACCTCAAAGTTTTCTTGTCAAAATAGATTGTGGAGAAATATAACCAGAAAAGCTCTATTACAAAGAAGCACTTCTAAAAAAAAAAAGTCCTTTCTAGAAAAGCAGTTTTCCAACAAACACTTACATCTAAAAAGCACTTCTTAATACAAGCACATTTGTGGAAAACCAATTCTCCAAAAAAGAACTTGTGCGAAAACAGCTTCTCAAGAAAAACACTTTTTGGGAAAACGCTTTCTAAATGGCTTTTTTCAGGAAAAGCACTTAAAAGGGGGGGGGGGGGGGACACTTCTCCAGGAAAGAGCACTTGTGGGTAAAGCATTTCACCTGAGAAAGCACTTTTTGCGGAAAAAACACTTTTCGGAAAAACAAACAAACAAACTTTTGAAGAAAATCACTTCTCTTGACCAACAATTTTGTGGAAAATCCTTTCTTTAGAAAAAGCAATTTTGTGGAAAAGGTACTTTTTCAAAAAAAAAAAAAAAAAAAAAAAAACTGCTTTTGAGAAAAAGAACTTTTCTGGAAAAGCACTTTTGAGGAAATTACTATTCCAACAAGCATTTCTATGCAAATTCCTTCTCAGAAAACGCACTTTCCATAAAAAGCACTATTGGAAAACGAAAAATAGGAATTAGACCTAACACAATTCCAAATAGAATAACTTCAATCATTTTTATTTTGTTTGGAAAAAAAAAAAAGCACTTTTGCTATAATAATGGAACAACAGTCTAAAATCTTAATTTTAATTTACTTCCTATGGATTAAGATTAAAACAAACAAAATAGAAGGTCAATAAAAAATGTTATTAATCAAAAGTGCAACTGATCAGTGATCACCACAATGATATTGTAAATATGCAATTATAATAATCCAAACAAATTAAAGTAATAGGAATTAGACCTAACATGATTCCAAATAGAAAAACTCCAATCATTAAATAAGTGTGTTTGTATGATGCACAAAACCATGATTTTAGAGACAAAAACCATGGTTTTGAAAAAATCAACACAAACACTCTAATATTCTTAAAATCAATTTTCCCATCAAAACCGAGGTTTTGAAAAGAACAACCCAAACACTTCCTTTTGAGAGTGTCTCGGGTAGCTAAGCTGAAGCCATGATTATGAGGGTCAAAAGTTATTTTTGGTTTTGAAGTTGTGTTTGGCTACTTAATTTTTAAAACCATGGTTTGGGTCAAAACTATGGTTTTAAAAGTGTTCTCAAACACACAGTGTTGATATTTGTGAAAATAACTTCTTCGGAAAGCACTTTTCCAAAAAAGCATTTTTCAAAAAAAAAACACTTCTGCAAAAAGCACTTCACCAGAAAAAATAATTTTATGGAAATGCACTTCTCTGTTATATTGCTTTTGCGTGAAATCACTTTTATGAAAAAGTAGATTTAGTGAAAAACAGCTCTTCCAAAGAGCAATTTCACAGAAAAATCACTTCTCCAACAAAGCACTTTTAGTGAAAAAAAGTACTTCAATAAAGAACTTTAAGGAAAAGCACTTCTCTGCAAAAGCACTTGTGAAGCACTTCTCCCAAAAAGCAAATATGTGAAAAATCACTTCTCTAAGAAAGCACTTGTATAGAAAAGCACTTCTTCATAAAAACATTTTTGTGGAAAAGCACTTTTGTTCTTAAAAGCATTTTTTTGCAAAAGCATTTGTGAAAATCACTTCTATGCCAAACTAGAGTTGGGTTTTCCCCCCCAACAACTAGACTTGGAAATTTCAAGGCATAAAAATTTAGTGTAAAATTTATTCAACGCTTGATATCAATAATGGGTGTGTTTGGGTAAGCATTGGCATGCCAAAAAAGCCAGTTTGGGAAGGAAAAAAGCTCATTGGAAAAAAATACCCAATTGGGAGGTGTTGGGTAAACTTTGACATCACCTAGGCTTCTCCCAGAAAAGCTCCTTATTTTCAGAAGCCAAATCCAGAGCATTGGGCAATTACTAAAGCTCAGCTTCCCACACCTTCTTCTTATCGTCCCCGATCTTTGCTTGGAACTTGATCTTAATGCCTCCAATTGCACATCGCCATCGTCCTCTCAATAATATGCGACGATGACAACAATGGAGGACATCACTACTGCCACCATCACTAGGATCTGCCAATCTGGGAAGAAATGGTGGAGTTGAAGGTTGGTGCAAGGGGATCTGCAGAAACGGTGGAAGAGATTGAGAATGAAAGTGATGAAGGTCGAGGGTATTATTGAGGAAGATGGGGAGACGAATATGAGGAGGGATGATCAAAGCTGACATGATCGCTGCTGGGAGAGCTTGAGAGAGAGGACAAATGAAACTTTCACACATAAGAAGGAGGGTAGTATAGGAAATTAAAAAATTTAGGTTCACTCATATTTTATTTTATTTTTATAAAAATTTAGGATAATACATTAATCATGTTCATAATAGAACCAAAAACCAACTTATTAAGAATAGGTGATTCAATTAGCAATGTACTATTATTTAGTATCAACTTGTAAATATCAAGGTTATTAAAATTGTATCTTGGTCGGGAGACTTGGGTTAAGGTTAGTTAGTCAAACCGGACTAAAACAGGTTACCAAACCGGTGAAAAAATGAAGATTTCATGATTATTAATATGAAATTATAAAGAAAACAATTTCCTTCCATGACTACTACCCTCTAGTCAAAAAGATGTTTGACTACGCTAGATATTCATTGAATAAAACCAAGTGAGCAATGAAGTGTCTTTTCCCTTCTACCATAAGGCCTGCAGTCACCTCATTTTTATCTTTTGGGGATTAAATTTCGGTCACCTCATTTTTTAGTATATTATCTTTTAAAATAAAATAAAATAAAAAGTTTAGAAAAACTACCATTCTCAAAGCATTTTTCTGATAACAAATAAATAATCATTTATTATTCATAATATTTTCAATTTGAATATATTAGAATTAGTAAGCTAATTATAACTCAATATAAAATTGGATTATTTAATCTTATTTTTAAGTTATTTAGCTCTTGATATTTTATTCCACATTGATCTTCTACCAAGTACCAATGCATTAAAATTTGACATATGGCTACACCCTCTATGAAAGAACCTGCCTCTCTGATGCTTGATGGTTGACAAATCTCTACACTCTTCATTAACAGATATGGCTTTTTTTAATAAGAAGACTAGAGATTTGTGCACCCTCAGCTGTGCCCCCCCCGCGCCCTGCTCTTCTTCGCCATGTCCAACGCCCCCACCGATACCTAAAGGTATTTTTAAAAAAAATGAACCTTGCTGTTTCATAGCAAAAATATGGGGGAGAAGATGAGTTTCATATATGAAGCGACGTGGTTCTGCAATCTTTAGCTCTAGAAAATAGAGCTTCATAACAAAGCAAATGGAGAAGGAGAAGACAAGTTCGAAGACAATGGAGAAGGTGGAGATGATTCGTTGATGCCGATGCTCGCACCATCACCTTTTCCTTGCGAATAATTGTCGGTGGCGCTCTTTTCTCACCTTCAATCCAACGGCAAGTTTCAAGCGACCGTGACCTTCTTGGCTATCCGATGGCAAATACTTGGTGACTCTTCAAATCTCTCCCCCCCCCTAATTCTCCTTCTATGTCTCGTTCTTTTCTCACCGTCGATCCAACGGCAAGTTTAAGGCGACTTTCTAAGGAAAAAAAAATATATGACTCGGTTAGCTTGGCGGGTCACACTCGTTCACTCCAGGTCAACTTGAGTCGGCCAAGTCAGCTCCAGTTCAAGGGTTGACCCCGGTTTCTATGCCATACCGGACTGGTTTCGTGGCCAATTCGTCAGTCCAGTCCTGATTTCATAACCATGGTAAAAATATATTTTTGTACATTCTAATATATATATATATATATATATATATATAGATTTGTGCATTCTAATTTATATACAATTTTATCCTTTAAATATATTTAATTAAGGACTTTTTTTTTTTTTTATTTTTTAATAATAATTTAAATTTTTCATTTAATTTAAATTTACATTTTTATCTTCAATTATCACAATATATAAAACTAACATATATATGCACTCCCTCCGATCCTAATTATAAGAATACTTTTGTAGTGCAAATTGCACTACAAAAGTCTTTCTATAATTAAGACCGGAGGTAGTAGTATTCAATAAGATTCATGTATTTTTCAGTTATTTTCCATTTCAACTGATTTTTGAAATAATAATCCAAACAAGTTTTAATTTGAAAAAAAAACCAATTATGTCACCGTCAATCAAACATAATCACATTTACAATCTGAATTTTATCCTATCATATTTTTATAAGAGTCGGATTGAAAATAAGTCACTTATGCTTTTAGGGATGGAAATAGGCGGGCAGTGCCAGCTAGGCTTTGGCTAAATAGGCCTGAGCACAGTAATGAGGTGAAAGGCGATCCTGGGCTGAGCTGAATGTAGGCTTTTTTAAGGCTTTCGGCCGAGCCTTCGTAAGGCCTAAGTAGTAAAGCCTGAAGCCTTTTAAAGGCCTACTTACAATGTAGGCCTTTAAAAAGGCCTCATATTATAGGATTTGGAGGCCATAAAAGGCTTTGAGCCTATAAAAAACCATATAAATGTAGGCTTTTAATAGAATATAAAAATAAAAACAATAAATATTATTTTAGTTATATTATATAAATATAATTATATTTATTTGATGTGTAAATAATTCGGGCTTTGAAGGCTTACAGGCCAGGCTTTAACTAAATAGGTCTCGCCTATTTACACATATAGGCCGTTAAATAGGCCTTGGCCTCGCCTTTTTTTTAACAAACAGTCGGGCGGACCGGCCCTAAACAAAGGCCAGTCGCCGCTGAAAGGGGCCTGGCCTATTTCCATCCCGTTATGCTATGACTAACCCAAACGGATATCAAACATGTTTTCCAACTATATCAACTACCCACCTTTTAATCAATTTCAATATTAATATTATAGTTTAATGTATTCATATTGGAAATCAGATGCCTTAGTATATACATTTTGAGTTTTTTTTTAGTTATATATATTGACTTTTGTTAAGACTAGCCATTAATTTTATACGGGTGGTGTTAGGGAATAAATAAAATAAAAACCCTCATTTTACAGGCGGCTTATAGCGAAGTCACATCATGTAGAATTGTAGATTTAGAAACTTTGACCCAGTCATCTCTTGCTGCCTTGTTTCACGTAACTAAACCTAATTTCAAACCTTTTTCCGACGTCTAAATCTGTGTATATTAAATTCTTCAAATACATTTATCTATCAAACATGAATATATATATATATATATATAGATATTTGATTAATCAATTTTATAAACATGTGGGGAGGTATGTATCGGTGCTTTTATATATAAGATCAGAAGTGGCATCTCCAACAAAACATGAAATCTATAACATAAATAAAACATGAGAAAATTGAGGAATAGAAACTAATAAAGAAAGCTAGGATTGATGATGAGCAAGAAAAAGGAGTTCATTGATATAAAAATTACAAAGTTACAGAATTTAAAGGGCAAAAAGGCAGTGTTAATGGGGGATTGATTAGGTAGGAGCAGCAGAATTAAGCCCGACAGCCATATGAGATATCTGCACCTTTAGATGATATATATGATAAATATATATAAAAATATATTTATTTACAGGTAGCTTGAAACTTGAAATTGATATTCAACAAAACTAATTAATTAAGAGCTTGCAATGGAGTCTGGTAGAGTCAGAGAGAATGAACTTTCATATTCACATTCCAGATCCTCAAATCCCCAGAATTCTTCTTCTTGTTCTTCCTCTTCCTCTGGCATCTTCCACTTCTCTTTGTTCATTTCTACCTCCTCCATTACCTCCAATACCTGTAATATTACAATCATCACTATCAACATGCAATATGTAAAAGCTCTACATACTGCAAACACAAGTGCTGATGGCTCACACCAGTAGGCTAGCAATATAACTCATCCTTTAGATAACCAATGATGTGGTTTTAAAAATCTATTAAAATTAGTTAAAAGTAATAAATATATTTAAAAATTGTACTTTTTTCAAACTTACCCTTATTTATAAGAGGGTAAATAAAATGGAGAAATAGTCAGAAAAATTATGAAAAAAAAAATGTATGGAAAATAAATAAAAAGAGGGATCAGAAATGCATTCAATGTTAATTAGGACAAACCCCAAACTGGATATGATAAAAGGGACCAGACCAATTTAAAATTGTGAATCTTATTAAAAAGAATGGATGGAGTATAAAGCTAGCATAAATTTTGAGGTGGCCAAAAACGTAAGGCATCTATATAATACTGAGAAAATTAAGACCCACACCTAATTCAAAGAATCAATGAACTGTTTCATGGCCTCTATATGACTTTAAACAGAAGATTAGAGTAGATATGTGAGAAACAGAAAATTAAACTTAAAATATGTCCAAATCTCAAATCCCACCCCCCCCCCCAAAAAAAAAAATCTGATATGAGAGAGGAAATAAAACTTAAAATAAAGGGTATGATTAATTATGTCATTAATGTGAAAATGATTGCTTTAAGTGATTCCCAAAAGGAAAATGAGGCCCACAAGAGGTTGTCTTTCACTTCCTCTTTAAACTAAATTTGAACACAGTTTTGACCCATTAATTGGCTCATTTGGGGTAATTGCTTAGTGAATACAATAATGGAATTTAAATTATTGGATTAAGGTTTCTGAAGCTAGACTCCTAATTTTAATACTCAGATCAATTATGAAATTGCCAGATTTTTCTACACACTTACTGGTATAAATATTAAAAGTTTGGTGAGATGGAACATCAGCAGATTATTAATCAAATAATGGGGAAAAAATAATTAAAGAAAGCAACAGAAACTGAATCTACGATCTTAAAGTACAATATCATTACTGCTGAAAATGACATGAATAATTATCAAATAAAATGACAGGTTACGTAACTCTATTATATGTAGATTTTGAAAATCTCATGGAAGTAATTGCAATTAATATAATATAACAACTTGAAAAGGCTTACGAAAGAAGTAAACTCAGGAAGAAGAAAACTGTATGCTTGAGAAAGATTCCCAGAGGGAACAATAAAAAATACTCACAGTAAATCATTTTCAAGTATAAGCTTTTTACCCACTAAGAAATACTAAAGCAGTTTATGTTCAAGAGCTTTTTTTTTCCTCCTTTATCTTTCTCTTAAGAAAGAACACTTTCAAAAGTTCAAATTCCTTTCGCTAACAAGAGGTTTTAGATTTTTCAACAAAAAAAAAAAAGAATAAAAATTTCATGTCCCATGTGACAAAATAAAAATAAAAATAATAAATCAAGTGGATGAGTGACAGATATTTTTAAGAATGATGCGTGGTTGTTTTGACTTCTGCCTGCCTCTATATTTTCTTGGTTTGATGACCAAAATGAAGTTGGTAATTAAGAGGAATTGAAAAGGAAAAAATAGGATAAAAGGCTTAGTTTTAGTTTATATCAGGCAGCAATCTCTCCTATAATAGAGACTTGATTAATTAATAATCATTAATAGTTGTTTATTTAAAGATTAAACTAGATCCACTTGCAACGGCCTCAGAAGTTGAGGTAGAACCCGTGAACCACATTAATGCAAAAAAGAGTTCAATGTGTCATTTCGAATGTAGAGGCATGTTTAATACAAGTATCTACCACGTACGTATCAAACATTTACATAAGTCATTTGAAATACATTTACACACTCATACATATACACAAACATATATATATATATATATATATATATATAAAGAAACCTAACCTTGATTAGAAATTTTAAAGAAAAAAAATTCAATTGCATTGACTTAACAACACTTAAAATTTTGTTGGTGTCAATTTAGTTCTAATCAGCAAACCTTTTAATACAAAAATGACTTAGGTTTTTAAGACTTAAGATATCGGTGTTGGAAAAGCATATTTACGTAAGTAAAAAATTCCTCTCATAAACTTACTTCATATACTGCAAATCACGTAAGAAAAACAACTTCTACCCCTAATAATACAAGCACTTGATATGATAGCTTTAAAATTTGACCAATGGTAGCATAGTGCTATGTTATTAATGTTAATTTACTAATAAGAAATTATGAGGTAGCAAATGCACTTGAACTACCTGGCTCATGGTAGGTCGCCAAGTTGCAGAAGCTCGGATACAGAGAGAAGCTGCAAAGGCAAGTCTTTGTAACTGAGATGAATCGTACGCTCCTTCTAGCTTTGGATCTACCAGCGTTTCTATTTCCTCTTTGTTCAATAATGGTTTTGCCTGTTTGATTCATCCAAATACAACCAAAGAAAACAAAAGGGAAAGTTACACGATTAACATCCGTGTAAGCCTAAGTTTGGAAGAAAACAAAATAGGATTTCATTTCCCTACAGAACACGGCAAGTTCAGAAGAAAAAAGAACAAAAGATTTTTATTTTTATTCCTATTTGTGCAAAGACTTTCACTTTACCCAGCTGTGTAAGCTTTGGTGAGAGCCGTCCACCGGTTTCCTCCCTGAGATGACTTCAAGCAAGAAAACCCCATAAGCAAACACGTCTGTTTTCTCATCCACTATTCCATGTAAATAGTACTCTGGTGCCAAATGCCTGAAAGAAATTTTGTTAAAAAAATAAAATCATGTCATTTCCATTCTCAGAATCTGAACCAAAGTCTTTGTTTTTCTAGAAGAAGAAGAATGGAAACTACCCAAATGTCCCTTCTATTGGGGCAATTGAATGATGAGTCCATTGATTAGGAAGCCATTTTGCCAGCCCGAAATCAGATATCTGATTGATTTAAACAGAGAAATCATGATGAGACTAGGTTACATCATGAAGAAGAAGTAACTGGAAGAAGAACAAGAAGCAGCTAGCTAGACCTGTGGTTCAAAATCTGAAGTTAATAGAATGTTTGAGGCCTTGATGTCTCTATGGATTATCCTTCTTTTGCACCCTTGGTGCAAGTAATGGAGGCCACGAGCAGTCCCAAGAACTATCTTATGTCTTGTTTTCCAGTCCATGGGAGGCAAGTTTTGATCTACAGCAAAAAGATATGAGCAGAAGAACCCAGATGACAAGGCAAGTTTTTTGTTGTTCCAGAAATTAAGGTAAGATTCGTTTTTTTACCATGAAGAAGAGAGGCAACAGAACCTTTGGATGAAAGCTCAAAGACAAGGTAAAGCCCCTTTTCAATACAACAACCCAGAAGAGGCAACACATTTGGATGATTAACATGACCAATTGTGCCAATCTCTGTCAAAAACTCCTTCTCTTTCCTCTCATCGCTCGAAGTTCTTGTGAGCCTCTTCACCGCAATCTCGTACCCATCTTTCAATGTCCCCTTGTAAACCTGCGCGTAGCCTCCTTTTCCGACCAAATTCTCTGATCCCACATAATAAAAACGTTAACTTTCGCTCACGGACAAAGAACGGAAAGGAAGGAAGAAGAAAACAGGGGATTAAGTACCTGAGCTGAAGCCATTGGTGGCATCGAAGAGTTCTTCGTGGGAGAAGCATTTCCAAGTGGGTCTTTGAGGAGGCTGTTCTTGGGGTGGAAGAACCTCAAAGGTGTCAACGTTTTCATCGCTGGTGGGAACTTGCTCATCGAAACTGCGTCGTTTCCAGGAGAAGAGCCTCTTGAGGCTGCCGCTTCGGATATACTTCATTCTAGTAAAGTGAATGGAACAGGGGACTCTGTTTCATGGAGGGAGGAGCGAAGGAGGAGGAGAGAGTGTGCGGTTTTTGAGGCTCCTGTTCCCAGTGAGAGAGAGAGAGAGAGATAGAGAGAGAGAGATTTGAGAGAGTCAAAGGGATGTTTGTAATTTTGTTTCTTGGGATTAAGGAATAGCGTGAAAAAGGAAAGGCTGGCTGTGGCATAATTGGTTGTTGTACCATGCTCCGTTATGACTCTTCAATGCTCTGTCTTATCCTCCCCTGGAAACTGGAATGCCCCGATTTTATTTTTATTATTTTCATATTTCTATTTTCAACGAAACTAATTAATGTATTAATATAAGTGGTTTATTCATGATAGCCAATGAGAAAGAAATTAATTTTTATTCGTTAAATTTTTTCCAGTAATTAATATTTAAATATGAATGTTTATATTTTTATCTGTCTTTTAGAACCTCATTTAATATGGGAAAATTTAAAATTCCTTTCAATTTAAGATGAATTTAATGAGTTAACTATCATTTTTTTTATTCTACTAAGTTAATTAAAGTGATTTATATTTTGAACCCGAAGAAGTACCCCTCTAATCTTTTTTATGAGTCTAGTATACATACTTTTCACATTCTACATTCTAAAGAAAATTAGTTAACTCATTAAATATACTCTAAGTTAATGATTTTTTTTTCAATCTTATCCTCATTTATGAATGGTAATTAAGTCATTAAACACATCTTAAATTGAAATAAATTTTTAATTTTACCCATATTAAATAATGTTATGGATGAGAGAGAAAAATTAAACATTAAGTATAGGGACAAAATTGATATAAAAAAGAAAGAAAGAAAGGAATATTAATTGCTTTCCAAGTAACTATATTCATTATTGCAAAAAAGTGGCTTTAAAAAAAAGAGGTTTAAGATCGGATCTGTGACCGGTCTTGTTCCAACGGTCTTAAAAGTCTATAACTTTTAAAACCGGATGAATGACCGGTCTTAAAAATTTAGACCGAACTTTTGAAATATCCTATCTTAAAAATGTTTCAAAAAAATAAAAAAAAAACCAAATGAAACAACCGGTCCCAAATCACCAGATCTGGCAACATTTTGAATGTCCCTCTGTCATCAACGACGGAGAACCAAGAGAAGATTGAAAGCAACACCAACAAGAAAAACAAAAAAGAAGAGAAGATTGGAAGCAACACTAACAAGAAAAACAAAAAAGATGAATACAAAGTTCAAAAATAAGAAAACATAACAAGAAATAGAAATCATTCACCATGGAAATCAAATTTGAATCAATATAAAATCGAGGTGAAATTGAAGTCCAGATCTACAAAAAAATCACAAGCTTAAAGCAACCAAATCGAAGCGGATCCTCTTTGTATCCTCTTGTCAATCTTGGTAAAGCTTCAAGCAACCAAAATCAAAGTCAAATCGAAAGCGGGAGCGCTAGGTAGGAGGAGCAAAAAGCGGACTTAATCAAGAAGAGATCTGCCGAGATCTCGAAAGCGGTGTGGGAGGAGCCATAAATTGAAGAGGAAGGAGTCGCCTTCGTCATCCAATCCTCGAAGCGGTATGCTTGCGCCGTTCTTGAGGATTGGAGTTGATGCCATCGCAAAACCCTCGAAGCATCTCACTTTGCCAACATTGCTAAGGATTTGATTGTGTGGCTCTTAAGATGACTTACGAAGATTATTGCAAGTAAATTAGAGGAAGAGGATGTCATTCTTGTTGAGGATTTGACGTGTGAGACTCTTGGGACACTTCGTTGAATCTATAACTAAGCAAATGTTATATCACCAAGAAGACAAGCACGCTCACGGACTTAACGAGTTTAGCGAATTTAGTTTTTTTTAACACTTTTAAGACCGGTTGTTTGTAGAAACAAGTCTTAAAAGTATATTTTTAAGACCGAATCCTTTATAATCCGGTCTTAAAAGTGTTTTATATATTTACAAAATTACCACATAGGTCATACTTTTAAGAACGGATCTTTTATAATCTGGTCTTAAAAGTCTTCTATATATTTACAAAATTACCACCGGTCATACTTTTAAAACAAAATCTTTTATAATCCGGTCTTAAAAGTGTTCTATATATTTGTTGGAACTTCATATTTAATTAGTTAGCATATACGATTATATTGTGCAATTATCTTAATTAAGTTGTTAGAGAGATTTTAGGAATTAAGTTGTCATGTTTTTTAAATTTCATAATTATATCCACGATTATAATCATCTTAATTAAGTTATTAGAGAGATTTTAGGAATGAAGTTAGCGAGATCATGATTTTTTGAATTTCGTAATTATATTTCTGATTGTAATCCTTAGATTATAGGAACTGCCCAGCAGCCCAGGTCAGAAAATTATTTACTTCTTAACATCGGTATATAATTCCAATTAAGCGAAGGAATAAATCATCGCATTCTCAGACTCATCTCCGATCGGCATCTTCTCACAATATTTACGAAATTGCCACCAGTCATACTTTTAAGACCGGATATTTTATAATCTGGTCTTAAAAGTGTTCTATATATTTACGAAATTATCACTTGTCATACTTTTAAGACCAATTATAAAAATATCTCGGTCTTAAAAGTATTCTATATATTTACGAAAGTGCCACCGGTCATTTTTTAAGACCGGATCCTTTATAATCCAGTCCAAAAACTTATTTATATTTATGAAACTGCCACCGGTCATACTTTTAAGGCCTGATTCTCTATAATCCGGTTTAAATGACTTAAAGCTCGTTTTTGCACTAGTGATTGTAGATCAAACCATTATTTTACCATTTTAGTCTTATTTGTAAATCTAAATTATATAAGTCTCACATACCAAGAAAAGTTAGTTAATTTAATAAATATGGATAAAATTGATAAAAATAAAAAAAATCAATTTTACCTTGATTCATAAATGAGTATTTTTCACTTTTTCTTCTTTCTACCTTTATTAGGGGCAAAATTATAATACCTACATTTATTACTCGGAAAGTGGATGTATAATTAGAACCAAAATATTTTCTCAGACTAAATTAATAAATAAGACTAGAGTGATATAAGTGAATTACTAGTATATTTCGTACAGGAGGAGCATGCATTCAAAATCTGTCACCAAATAATAAATTCACACCATCTTATATTTTCAACCAAAATTTCTTCTAAAAGACCTATATGTTTTGAACGGGAGAGTCTGTTTCAATTTTCAAGATGTATTAAATTTATTATTTGAATAAGATATTTATTTTTATTTATGAATTATGCCTCCTTACAAGATCTCCATGCATTCATGTGGGAATCTTATTAGTAGACGATCTTTACGTATCTCTTTTTTGATACACATAGTAGAGGAGGAGAGTAGGGTTCGAACCCTAGACTTTTTACAATAAGAAAAAACGTATCCCTATAAGCACTAAACTTTTTACAATATAAGTCACTTTAATCAATTCATTATCATTAATAAATGGTAGTTGGCTCATTAAATTTGTCCTACATTAAAGAAAATTTACAACTTTATCGATATTAAATGAGATTTTGAATAAGAGAGAGAAATACCATTTGTCATATTTAAACATTAATTACGAGGGCAAAATTGACAAAAAAAAAAAATCTTCAAATGACTTATATTGTAGATCAAATCATTCTTTTAAAAGTATCTTATATTATATACTAGAGGAAGTTATACATTTTTATAAGTCACTTGTATGTACCTCACTCTCCCAAACCAATGAAAGCATTAAATGAATAGATTTCACCATATTTGCATTTATTTATGAAATTATCCACATTTTCTTTCGTTTATCTCTCGGCATTTACACCTCTATCTCTCTCTTCTCTCTTTCTCAAGGGCTTAACCAATAGTAAGTGAGGGTAAAATTAATGAAACCTTATTTATTACCCTATAAGTGACTTATATTTTGAGCAAAAAAATTTAGATACAAATAACTTATACATACGTATAGAGTGGTATTTTCTTCAACTACTACGAGTACTTGATACTCCTAGAATTAAGTGATGATTAATTGATTATCCCTAATTTTAATGATAAAAATTAGGTTAATGTGTAGGAGTGTGAGAAGGCAATTGAGGTAAATATTTGAAACAAAAGAAATTGCTATTAACCTTTTGCAGAAAATCAACTAGCGCAAAAAAGTGTAATTAAGAATGTCTCTTTTTAACTAATTAATAAAGTGGAGTCCCCATTTGTAACAATCCTAGAAGGTGCTAGTAATCAACTTTGTATTAATTCTTTTGTTCTTTTGCCATATTATTCCTAAGTTGTGAAAGCCTATGTTTGCTTTTATGATGAAAAGAAGAAAATGGAGGGAAACTTCAAAGCCCCGTTTGAGGAAAAAATTAAATATGATTCTCTATATGAGAATCTGATGCTTCATACGTTAATGGTATTGAAGTTATGTAATTAACCATAACCTATCAAAAGAATACATATGGTTTAACTAAAGTTCTTTGCTTTGTCTTTGTGGTTCAATGTATGGGCCATTAAAAAGGTTGATTCTACGTTAACTAGTACTTTTCTTTCAAATTTGTCATTCCAAATTTGCTTCACAGTAAGTAAAGTTTGAATTAAAGAATTAAAGGGACAAACTTTCCTGTAAAACAAGAGGAATTAATACTTATTGTCTAATTATTATGGATAAATTTTTTTTTTTTTTGAAAAAAAAGGGATGAAAAAGTAGTAAAGATCAATATATATAGGGATGAGATAGTAGTAAAGATCAATATATATATATATATATAAACTTTATAACAAATTGTATTATTTACCGGACAGAAAATAATAGACTTAAATTATAAAAATTTAAATGGTTAAATTAAATTCAGAATACAAGGTGGCACCTCTACTTATCAAAATCTTAAAATTAGTCACTTAAATATTTAGCCGCTTAATTATATCTTTGATGAGTGATGTTGTGAACTCAAAACTCTATAAATAAAGGAGTGTTGTGAATATATTAAATTATGTGGATGTCCATAAATCTTACCTTTCATATTTGTCACAAATCCTGATTATCATTTGGGTGTAATATATATTATTATATATAATATATATTAGGCATGTAGGGCACAGAGTTAGATTAGCCCACATACAATCTGCATTCTTTACCTGTACGTGTAGGCTAGCCAATTTCAAATTGTATTGTAAGCATGTTGCCTCCTGATCATTAAATGAGGTGCTTGTATCTTTGGCTATAAATAGCCTCCACCAAAACGCACTCAGAGATGATGGGATTAGAGAAGTGAATAAATACTCTCAGATTATTCTCTCCAATTTCTGCCTCTTTCACGTTATTGTTATTGTTATCTTAATTTTATAATAAGGAGATGTGCGAATGATGGGGGACGAAAGAGCTTGAGACATGTAAAGCTATTATGTTTGTATGTGTCTTATTAGTCATGTTTATAAATTCCTTCCAGCTTTTATCAGAGCCAAAAAAAAAATAAAAAAAAAAAAAATTGCCATTAATTATATTTAATTTATTTTAGAATTTGATAAAATTTTAACTTTATCCTTATTTAGTATACACTTTACTTTAAAAATACAAAGTCTACATGAATAGTAAAAATATACACTTATATAAAATAGGATTAAAATGAAAATTTCTTTTCGGAAGTTTTCACTTTGAAGAGTAATATTACCCTGAAAGTTTTTTTTTTTTATGTTCAATATTGCTCCTAGAAGTATTAAAATAGAGCAATGTTGCTCTTTTTCTTTAAAAAGTTAACAAATCAACATTAGTTTTTTCACGGTTAAGGTAATATTGTCACGTTTTGAAATTTCTGGGTGACATTGAATCTAAAAAAATTTCAAGGAAACATTATATTACTCCTTAATGAAAACTTCTCGTACAAATTTGCACATTAACCATATAAAATATTTAATTATATAACTTATAAATATAATACGAAATTTTCTATTTTATAAATAGGATGATATTTTGGGGGCCAAACACCTCGTTTGTATCAAGTGAAAGTAGTTAGTGGAGAACTAGGGGAGCTGTTTGAATCCTCTTATTTCTAGCTTCTCTTCTCCTTATAAGTAAAAGTTAGGCTAAATAGGTTTTTTAAAAGCTCTTATAATAAAAAGAGCTTTTTTTATAATGAAAAAAAAAAGGCCAAAAGCCAAAACTCCTGGGAGGAGCTTTTTTTAAAGCTCTTATTAGCCTCTGTTCACCCATTCATGCCGCAACTGTTCTCACGAAGTTGAAATGAAACGTAATAGCACCATTCCTTTTTTTGTCCCACCCAGAATCGCCACCATCTGCCTCCTTCTTTCCAGCCGTTCATCGTCTGAAGAAGAGAGCGATCAACAGTGAATTAGCCACCTCAGTTCCCTCCGGCGAAGGTGGTGCCGAAGTTAGCTCTGATTATCACTCTCTCTTCGCTTTCGCTCCCTTTGTCCGAAGGCCTCTCTGATGATGAACAGTATTCTCCAGCTGCTACTCTTCCTAGCTCTCCCTTTTTTTGACTGGGCTAAGATGCATATTGGCTAACTAAGTGTTATGCTAGGAGAATCGGACACAAAAATCTTTTAAAGGTATCAAAAATACCAATGAAGAATTTAAAACTTCAGCGAATAGACCAAAATGGGGATTGTGTTACTTTCATTAGAATTTATTTCTTCATTGGTATTTTTACTCCCTTTCAATTGTTCGTTGGTATTTTTGATACCTTCAAATATTTTTGTACCCGATGCACCTAGTGTAACACTTAGTTAGCCAATCTGCACTTTAATCCTTTTTTAATTTTAGGTCTCCCTCTCCAAAATGTCAAAATGTTGTCGCTGCTCCTCTGCTTCTTACTTCTGATTTTTTTTAAAAAAAAAAAATGAAACAAGGAATGAAACAAATAATAAATAAAATAAAAGGTCACATTTTTCTCTTTTCAAAACTGAAAACTATTATTTTTATTATTCCTAAGCTAAACTATTTCTAATTTATTTTTATAATATACCTTTTATAATAATTTTTAATAGAAAAAATACTTATGATAAAAATTTTACGAAATAGCTATTATTAATTTGAGCTTTTAAGTACCTTTTAAGTTAAAAATATATATATATATAATCATCAAACAACTTTCAGTTTTTTAAAAGATTTTTTTTTTTTTAAGTTTTAGCTTAAAAGTAGTTTTTAGTTTTGTTTTTAAAAAAAAATCCAAATAACAAGTCCAAGCCTCGAACGCTATGACTTCACCAGGTTCTCCCAACGCTCTCCCCGGCAGATTAAAGGCAACGCAAACTTCCTCTGGATTGGCCACCAGGTGAAGGCCGGATTATCGGAAGAAGAAGAAAAAGACGGATGCTATTGTGCACACCATTATGGATGACGAGAATGTCCGATAGTGAACCGAGCAACATACGAACGAACGAGAATTCGAGCAAAAAGAAAAGAAGGACAAGGATCAAACTAAGGCACCTAAATTCCCTTCCTATAGGGCTTCCCTAATGGGATTTAATGGAGTTGCTCACAGTGGTCATGTAATGGAAGAAGAGGATCTTTTCACCGATGATAAAGAGATATGCTTTGAAATTGCCGAGAGAGTCTCGAGGAGATGAAGAAACTCATGGAAATTTATCCAGTTGCGCCATGCACAGAAGAGGAATATAATGAATGGTGTGAACCATGGAACTACGCTTTGATTCTTACCGTGCTTGGTATGAGAATTAATCTTTATGTCCTAAAGGAGACCCTGATCAAACTATGGGGATTTTCGGCCTTTGAATTAATTGATATTCCTAACAATTATTTCGTGATTAGATTTCAAGATTAGGAATTATGGAAAGCACATTATCGGAAAGTGTTGTATGAAGGCCCCTGGGTAATCAAACAACATTGTGTTCTTATACAGAGATGGACTCCTTATTTTAATCCCTACCAAAATCCTTTAGGCCGAAAGTGGCAACGTGGGTTCGATTCCCGATGTGCCAATGCATCTATACAATAAACATTGTATCTCACGATTGGGAGATCGCATTGACGAACACTAAAGGTTGACATGAACACACTACAAGACTGTCAAAGCTTCAAACCCAAAAATCCGAGAGAGGGAAGTTCGTCAGAATTTGTGTAGAACTGAATTTACAAAAGAAGCTAGTCCCAAAGGTTATTGCAACTGGATCAATATTTAATGTGGAGTACGAGGGGCTTACTCTCATTTGCTTTGCCTGCGGAAGAGTCGGCCATAGAAGGGAGGTGTATCCATACAGGGGTTCGGCCTCGACCTCTAATGCAGATGCAGGATCGTTGCAACAAGAACCGATCTGACAACGGAATGACCTTCGACGCAGGCCTTTAATCGGACAATCACGAACTCGCTGCCGAATTCCGGGTGTTGAGGAAGGCTTCGGTCCATGGATGCTTTGGTTCACCGCGAGCTAATCGAGCCGACCTTGGCAACGGACAAATCTCGAGAGAAGCCCAAATAAATCCCGGGGAATGGGGCCAAGATTACCAAATCGACTCTTGTCGGGCAAAGTACTCGATTTTTGGCTATTCAAAACCTGGAAGAAGATGGTGATTTGACAAGGGAGAATCTTGTGGTATGGTCGGGTGAGGTCGTCGTGGCTGAGCAAGGAATGGGCAAGTCGGCCTTGGTGAAACCTAATGGAAGGATAAGTAAAAACACGCTAGCTGGCCGTGGCAATAGTCAACGCACTAAAACTCAATACAGGCCAAAAGGAATTAACCCAATAAATGGGCTGGACAAGCTAAAAGAGACAAGTGGGCCCAAGTCATATACTCCTGTGGGCCAAGCTCATCAAAATGAGGTTTTACAAATAATTCCCAAAGGCAATGGTAGTTTTAGCAATGAAAAGGCTAGTGGGCCGGTCAAATCCGTGAAGTTCCCGGGCCTATTATTTTACCACGCCAAGCTCATCAAAATGAGACTTTGCAAACAATTCCCAAAGGCAATGTTAGTTTTATTAATGAAGGGACCAAAGGGCCGATCAAACCTGCTGAAGTTCCTGGGCTTACTATTCTATCACATGCTCCAAATCAGGCTGAGCAAAACAAGCACATCGAATCTGCTGAAGTTGTTGGGCCTATGATTTTACCACATGTTCCAAATCATGTTGAACAAGACCAGCACATCGCCCAAACGACAAATGGGATCTCCAATGTTAATAATGCGGTGGCTGTGCATATGAATCAAAAAAATTCCAGTGAAAAGAAAAGCAAAAATAAAGGGCAATGCATTCACAGTGTTGTTCAAGGAAATATTTCCGATTTTGCCCATCATGACCCTAGAGGGGAACATTCACAACATGTATCTCTTATAGAACAAAATCAACATTTGCCAGAACAATGGGACCCGAATGAGGATATTGCTCCTGACTTTTTGGAGGACAACGAAACAATTGTACCGGAGTCTCAATGTCAACAACAACACGAAAGGAAAGCCGGATAGTGCAGGTAAGTATGCCTATCCCTTATCTTGTATTCAATTATTTAATGATTATTGCATCCTGGAATTGTAGGGGGGCCGGTAGCCGGGCCTTCCCTTTAACTATTAAAGATATTGTTAATAAATACAGTGTTAACATTCTCTGCCTTTTGGAGACCCGAATCAGTGGTGATGGAGCTGATAAAGTGTGTCGTAAACTAGGTTTTAGTCATTGGATCCGGGTTGAATCTACTGGTTTCTCTGGTGGTATCTGGCTTTTGTGGGATAATAGTGTTTTTGACATTACCTATCTTACCTCCACAACTCAATTGCTTCACTGTCATGTTAAAGAGCTTCATACTAATACCTTAAGTCTTGTGACGATTGTTTACGGTAAAACTACAACAACTGGCAGAGCTACTTTATGGAACTCTCTCCGGTCGCTTGCCCACTCTAATCTTCCTTGGTTAGTGTTGGGGGATTTTAATATTTACTTGTCCCCAAATGATAAACTTGGTGGAGCTGACCCCCCATGGGCTTCTATGAAACAATTCAAGGATTGTATTGATGACACTAATCTCATTGAGGCGACGGTGCAAGGTGAGAAGTTCACTTGGGAAAAACAGGGCTTGAAAGAAAGGTTGGACTGGGTTTTTACCAATTTCAATTGGATTAATTCTTTTCCCAATTTCTCGCCCGACATGAACTTAAATTTAAATCGATCATAGGATTGTGGTGGTGAATGTGCATCCCACATCCCAAAGGAGAAGGTTCAGGAAATCTTTTTTCATATCAGGTTGCTTGGACCCTGGAAAGCGACTTCAAAGATGTTACCAAGGAAGCTTGGCATGAGAAAGATTGGCTTCAGGGTCTGGAAAACTTTCATACCTCCGCCCGATTGGAACGATAATAAGGTTGGTAGTTTTACTAAAAAGAAAAAGGAGATAATTCGTCGTCTAGAGGGAATCGACAGAAGCAGAAGGATGAATTTGCAGACAGGTTTGTTTAGACTTGAGAGAAAGCTATGGGAGGAGTATCATAAAGTAGCTACTCAAGAAGAAATCACCTGGTTCCAGAAGTCCAGAAGCAAATGGTTGCAGGGAGTGATAGGAATACAAGATTTTTTCATGCCTCCACTATGGTCAAGAGAAAGAAGCAGAGAATAGGAGCCATCCTTAATGAGGCGGGAGATTGGGTTGAAGACCATGATACAGCAAAAATGATGGCCCACGACCTCTTTCTTAATCTTTATACTCGGGAAGCTTCTGTTAAAGATCCTGCTGAGTTGTGTGCCCATTTCCCCTCTATTGATGTTAATAATTTGCGCATGTTAACAAGAAGAGTCACCAAAGTGGAAATAAAAAATGCTACTTTTGCTATGGGAGCTTTCAAAGCGCCGGGACCGGATGACCTTAATGACCACTTTTTTCAAACTCAGTGGGACGTTGTGGGAGATAAAATCTGTGACTTCATTGAGGATTGTTTTGATAACCCCGACAAGATGGCCACTATTAATAAGTCCAAGATTGTGCTCATACCTAAAGTTGATAACCCATCTTCATTGAGAGAGTTTCGTCACATATCCTTGTGCAACGTGAGCTTCAAAATCATTACAAAGGTTTTGGCGAATAGATTTAAAGGCATTATGGGACATCTTATAGGGCCTGAGCAATGTGCCTTTATACCCAACAGATCAACTTGCGATAATATCCTAATTGCCCAAGAAATCATTCATTCTATGAGAAGGAAGGGTAGGAGGAAAGGGTTTGCTGCCATAAAGATTGACATGGAGAAAGCTTATGATAGACTTGATTGGAGATTTATAGAAAATACGCTTATGTGTTTAAATTTGGAAAGAAATTTTATTGATCTCATTATGGCTTGTATATCCACGAATTCCATGTCTATTCTCTGGAATGGAGATGAAACCCCAAGCTTCACTCCTACTAGAGGTGTTAGACAAGGAGATCCTTTAAGCCCGTACATCTTTGTCCTATGCATGGAGCATCTTAATCACTTCATTAAGGAAGAATGTCAGACTCGGCGATGGAAGCCTTTTACCTTCAAAAGAGGAAGTCCCGGATCTCCCATCTCTTCTTCGCGATGACCTTAATCTCTTTGTTGAAGCTTCTTCGATCAAATGGCGAGGTTCGAGAAAGTGATGCGAATCTTCCCGTGAAGTTTCCGGGCACGAATCAATTTGGAAAAGTCTAGAATGTTTTGTTCTGCAAATGTCCATTTTAATAGAGCTTTTGACCCGAGTCAAATGCTTGGAATTGGAATCACGTCGATTTGGGGAAATACTTGGGTGTGCGATTATACAAAAAAGAGTCACAAAAACCACATATCATCCAATCGTGCAAAAGGCTAGGAAAAAACTATCCATGTGGAAAAGCAAATTCCTAACTATCGCTGGCCACTCAGTTTTGATTAAATCCGTGTTATCATCTTTACCCAGTTACTATATGCAGACAACTCTCCTTCCCATCTGTACTATAAATGAGATCGATAAGCTTTAGGAAATTCCTTTGGTCGCGGGATGAGGATGCGAGGAAAATGCATCTTATTGCTTGGGATAAAATTACCCAAGCAAAGAAGCAGGGAGGTCTTGGAGTCAAAAATCTTAGACGTCAGAATAAGGCGTTCATTATGAAACTCTGTTGGGACCTCCTTAATAAAAAACATGCTTTGTGGGTCCAATGTCTTTGGGCTAAGTACAATTGTGGAAATTCCTCTGTGCCTAAAGTCTCAAAAAAGAGAAACTCATCATCGGCTTGGAAGGCCATTGTGGACGTTTGGGATAAATTCATGGGTGGAGTTGGGAGGAAGATTAATAATGGGGAGGACACGAAATTCTGGTGTGATCTTTGGCTTCACTTGGACCGCCCCCTTCTAACTTTTGTCCATAACTCATCCGTAATAAATGAAGATGAATCCGTGAGGGGTCATATTTTGATGAACGGTAGATGGGATACTTGCAGGTGGCAGGGAATTCTTCCCCCGGACATAATCAATATTATATCTAGAGCGCACCCACCTAGTAACAACTCCCCGATGGTTTCACTTGGAGAGCGGCGAAAGATGGAGGATTTTTTAACTGTTAAATCGGCTTATCGATATCTCTCTCGGCGGAAGGGAAATAGAAACCACTTCTGGTCCCTATTGTGGAGATGGCAGATTCCAGAAAAGGTTAAATATTTCATGTGGCAGGTGGGACATGAAAGACTTGTCACTAACTCTTTCAGATACAAAATTGGTCTTACAAATGACAATCTTTGTCCATTCCATTGCAATAGTGGTGAGAGTGTTCTTCATGTGATCAGGGACTGCAAAAGGGCAAGGAAATTTTGGAAAGAAATTTTAAGGCCTAACTACTTTTTCTAGTTTTTTGCAGGTAACTTGCAGGTTTGGCTTAATTGGAACACCCATCACAAGCCAGGAAAAGGAAAATTTCAGAATTACCCTTGGTCGAGAATATTTAGTTTGGGGTGTTAGATCATTTGGACATCCAGATGCAAATACATATTCCAAGGCAAAAGCATTGACACCAGGGAGATGCTTCATTTGTGTAATTATCTTATATCTGAAAGTACTGTCAATCATAATTTATCTCACCAAATTTTTCAACTTGGCAGGATCGAGGAAAAATCTTGGACTCCCCCTCTGGCGAATGTGGTTCGCATTGATGTTGATGGATCAGTTAGACAACATTTTCGAGCGCGTGCGAGGAGTGGTCAAGGATTCTCAAGGTCACTGGTTGATGGGGTTTTACAAATCCCTTGGTTCACATACGGTTATTGAGGCGGAGCTAGATGCCATCATGTTAGGATTGACAATGGCTCAAAGGATGGGTCTCCAACAAGTTCTGCTCTACTCTGATTCTTTGGATGCTATCAACATGATCATGAGAGACTGCTGTTATGATGACCACCCACTGAGAGATATCATTGGTAATATCAGAGACCTTCTCTTTCGGGACTGGAACGTGAAGCTCTACTATACGCCGAGAGACAACATTGCATGTGCTGACTATTTGGCTAGGGAAGGCCATGACGCTCCTCCTGATGCGGGTGTAATCATTATCCCAACTGTTCCTATGGGGTGTCTTCATATGGTGTTGAAGGACCAATTGGCCTGTCGGTCTTAGTCTCTTATCTAGTTTGTCGTATCTAGGACTAGGTTTCCATAGTCTAGTTCCTATTTTACCTTTTCAAGCTACGGCTTGCCTATTGTATTTTTTTAAAAAAAAAAAAAAAAAAAATCCAAATAGACTCTAAAGAGAGAAATGAAATTAATGGTGAGCATTAATTCCCCTAATTGTACTATATGTACATAGGAATAGCAAAAGACAACCAATCCATGAGGTTGTTGAACCACATGGACGAAATAAAACATTCAAAATGCTTAAATGTATTTAATTTTTCGACTTTTCAATTATACGTATGGTATGGAGTAAGTTGAATAATACTACTCGTATTAATTACTCTATTATTAATTATCACCAGAAGTACAATACATTTATTTTAAAAATTTTGTATTCAATTACTCTACCTGTCCCAATTTCAAAATTGAGCCTTTTAAAGTTTTAAAACATGCACAACAAGAATCAGGCTAAAAAACATGCACAACAAGAAATGCAATTAATAGATTAAAATAGCATTAACCATATTATGAAATTTATTTTTTATCAAAAAAAAATACTATTTGAACTTCAAAATTCTAAATTAGTGATTTTCTAGTAATTAAAATGAGTTATCAATTGTTACACAAGTGTAGTTAATAACTATGCTCAACAAGACTTATTTGTGATTTTAAATTTCAACTGATATATTTTTTGTCTTTTTCTCTTTATCTAATACATTAAAAATTTACAAATTGCTTTTGAATATAATGGTGTCAAAAAACTAATAAATATCGTTCTGGACTTTAAATAAAAAGTGTAAATTGAAACAAATAAAAAATTCGGGAAAATTTATATTATAAAATGGAAGAAGTAACTTTTTTTTAAGTTTGTATAAAAAGGACGGAGGGAGTATATATGCGGATAATGTTTTTTGATATTTTGTATAATTTAAGTTGTCCTATTACATCTTTCATCTTATCTTATTATGGTGCATCCAACACTCTGTGTTATTTTTCCAGTGCATCCAGCACCTCTTGATCTTATTTTTCAATTATATCCAATGCTCTGTTCTTATTTATGGTTTAGGATGCTTAATACACTCTAAATAAAATTAGGGTGATATATAAATGATTAAATTATTGTGTTTTATATTTTTGTGTATCAATTTAAATGTTTAGAACAATTTATAATTGTTATAAAAATTTAAAAGAAAAAGTATTTACTTATGGACCGAACTTAGGCCAAGTATGTCTAAGCAGCCAATTAGCTCTTACCATGTATTTTAATTAGACACCTCATACCAAATGGAAGTTGGCCTAAGTGAAAGAGGTTAAATGTCGTCATAAGCGAGAGGTGCCTGTTTTGGCCCTTATGAATGTAAAAAATTCCTTGAGAGAGGTCTCCGCTTCGGCGCCTGACAGAATCTCAGAGTGATTGCATACTTTACCACTATTTTATTATATCAAAAAAAAAAAAAAAAAATTAGACACCTCATCACTTAACCTCAAATTAACCTGGCCAATGGTTGCTAACCGGGTTAATTTGAGGTTAATTGATGATTTGGCTAATTCAAACACATGGCAAAAACTAATTGGTTGTTTGGGGAATACCAGACTTAACTAACTTGACTTAAATTTGGTTCTTTTCTTATTATGATATACTCACGTCAAATAAAAGAATTGTACGCATATTGTTGCAATCGATCAAAAAATAAATAAAAGAAGTAGGCGCAGGAAAACAAATAATGAGAACTCAATCTCACGACAAACACAACATATTCACCACAAGCTAACAAAAATATTGATGCGAAGGTCGAATTTATTGTATTCAGTGTACATTTTTTCCTTGTTACTTAGTAAGTGCAATCAAATTCAACTTTATTCATTTTCAAATAAAAACAACAAACATGTTCCCGTCCTGTCCCTAGTAAAGAAAAAGACAACAATTATTAATAAGAAAAAGCATACACAAATAGTTAATGTGATTAATGTTTTCTCACAAACTACACTAATCCTAACTCTGATCTCACATCTTAAAAGAACGTTTTGGTTTATAATATACGAAGTCACTTAAACAGTAGCTAACGGGTATTAATTTGCCAATTTTGTCCCTATAAGTAATGCTTACAATGTGGATTCTTATATTTTTTCTCTCTCCTTCAAAATTTTATTTAATAAATTTAAAGATGAAAAAGCTTTTTAAGTCTAAACATATTAAAATGAATTAACTTATATTTCTTAATTTTAGTAAAATAATTGGTGGTGACTTATATTTTGGGGTAAGAATATATGATATATCTCTAATAACGATGATATGATCTTATGCGTGTGTTTATAGTAACGTTTTTAATAGAACTACATTAATATAATTCCACTTTCATCTCTAATATATAAATCAAAATTTCAAGTCCAACGAGGCCGCTTTATAGACGCGTATAGTAATAATATTTTATCGAACATGTATGGATCCGGTTTCTAGATCTCCATTTAAATGTTTAGATAATATAAGGAAAAAAAGTATACTACTACGTGTCTACGTACTATATGATACGAAATTATATATTGCATTAAAAAATAATAATAAATTCACAATTCAAACCCTTTTTTTATAAAAAGATTGACGTTGGACATTTGGATAAATGCAATTTCTCCTATGATTTATAAACTTGATTGTCACTTTCCGTGAGTTTTCTCAAACACGATTGATTAACTACCAGCATATTATATACACACACACACACTAATATAAATTAACCTGGCTCATCCCAAGTCTTAAATTAAAACCCCATCCCAATTGGATCATTAGTTCATAACTATATAATTAAATATTAAATTCAAACCCCATATATAATAGGCAGTATTTTGTTGAGTTGAGTCTGATCTCATGCATGCATTGAGCCTGTTGATATATGGAGCATTCTTTATGATGTGTTTATATATATATATATATATGATGACTTGATCATTCATTAATATAATTATATATGTAGTGTTTAGTTAGGGGCAAATAACATAGAATAAAACATTTTAATGAGTGGCAGGTCTGGCATAAATTTTGTCACGTTGCACGCCTAGAAGGGGGAGGCAGTAGAGACAAATGCAGGCTACTAGAAGCTGCAGGCCACTAGAAGCTGCATGTTCGACCAATGATGGTCTCTCTCACTCACGCGTGTTGATTTGAAATAACAATTCAAGTAAAAGTAAAATCATAATTTATAATATACGATATGAGATAAGTATGTGAGATGAGTTTTTTCTTGATTTAGATGAATAAACATTTTTAAAAACTCCATAAGTGATCCCCAAATAAGCATGGCATGACCTCTAATGTTTGTCTTTCAACTCTAGTCAATTCTGAGTTTCCACACAAATCAAAATTACTTTTTTAATAATTTGATAATTTGATTGGGTAAGATTTGAGGATTATCAGATACAATTTTTTTTATATATATATATAATTATCAGATACAATTGAAGGTACGTAGTTTTTTAAACGCGCCTTTTTGCATTGTAACCCACATGACCCTGGACGTTGTGAAATCAGGATTAAATATCATTTTTGTTATGAAGGTTTAATTTAAGGAGTATTGGTTGCTTGGAAATTTTTTTGTCTCAAAAGTTTAAAAACATAGCAATACGCTCTTATCCATCCGTTGATCTTGATCGTTGAATTGTTGTTCTTTCTTATTAACTTCTAGAGACAAAATTGCTCCTAAAAAAAACTTCCGGACATATTTGTTCCTTTTTGTTAATATTTGGGGCAAAAATGAGACTAAAAAAACTTTCGGATGATTAGTGCTCCTTAGGCTAAATTTCCACGACAAAAATAGTATTTAACCCTATGAAATCAAACTCCTCAAGTGACATAAGAGGCGGGTGTGTATGGGTCCCTTTTCCTATGAAGAAGTATTATGATAGGTTTAAAAAAAAAAAAAATTACTCCTCCGGTCTTTAATGTATCCTTAATGTAAGAGTTAATTGGGTATCCCAATTGATACTCTTCCCATTCCTTTTTATATTTATCAATATTTTCTTAATTTAACCTTATTGATACTCCCTTAACATTAATCAAATAAGAGAGATGGAAGGAATCAAAGAAGATAATTAGAGTTTTTAAAAAAAAATATAGTATATCAATTGTATTAACTAACTTCCTTAATTTAATCAAATTAAGTTAATAAATATGGAAGAGTAAATAAGGGGATTCGAAAATGTTGAGGGGAAGAGAAGGTGAAAAAGTTAGGACCACGGAGTAAGGAAGTGAAATGTATTATTGAACCAAAATTGGAAGAGGCAAATTAAAGAATCTTTCAATAATGTATACTTTAGTTCCTCCTGTCTATGATATAAGTTGTTTCAAATAATATTTTGATTCATATTATAATTCACTTAAAAGAAATTAATATTTATTTATCAATTTTATCCCTATAATTAATGTTTAAATATAACTCTTTGTATTGTTCTCTTTCCTTTGATACCTCATTTAATACATGTGTGAAATTGAAAATTATTTTTAATTTAATATAAACTTAATGAGTTAACTATTATTTTTTTATTCTATAAATTAATTAAAATGACTTATATTATAGATCGAAGGGAGGGAATACTAATGTGTGTGTAAATGGGTCACATTTCCCCATTAATCTTCCTCAGTCCTCACACCTCTCATCTCATTCTTTAACACTTGCCAATCTTCAATGCATATTTCCCTCTTCCTCACAACTCTCATCTCATCCTTTAACACTTGCCAATCTTTATCACCCTCTCCCTCTCACACACACACACACCACACATTTTTACAGATCTCAAATGGACAATGACTTCTCAATTCCCTTCACTAAAAATAACTTGTCTTCACCCAAACACTAAGTTCTTTGGAGCCTATAACAAGTCATATATATATATATATATGTGTGTGTGCGCTCTTATTTTTCTTGGATTGGCATCAATCTTGGCTTATGCATGCATGTGTCACGCTTTCAAACATTAAACTTTTTATTGATTTTTCCAAATGAATTAATAATTTAGGAAACCTTTGAGCTTCTTCTAACTTTAATGGTCTCCCTGAATGAGTTTTCTTGACTCCCTCGAAAGAAAACACAAAATAACGTGTGGCGTTACTCCTTTCTTTGCGGTGCGCATGCAACAATAAATGCATGCCTTCGTTTTTTTATTGAAAAAAGTGTGAAGGAGTGTTCTTAAATTAATTAAATTATTATTATTGCCTATTATAAGTTTCTATTTTTTCCCACCCTATTATAAGTCACTTCTGATTTGTTTAATCAAAATTTCGAATTTATTAACTCTTTTTAAAATGTTATTTATTCTTCAATTTCACCCCTATTAAATATATATAGTTTACAAAATTAAATAACACACCTCAACGTTCAATAAGAGGTAAAAAGAAAAAATAGTAATAAAAAATTAATGACATGTATATCTTATAATTAAAATAAAAAAAATGTATTCTTAAAAAAATTGAAAAGAATACATTTTTTTATCTACCTTATAAATAGGATCGGGGAGATAGGAAAGGTTAATTAATTGATATGTACTTATCCTTTTACTAAGTCAACAATTTAAAATATTGTTAAGATGTGACCACATCATTGTTACTATTATTATCTTTTGTTAATATCACTTTGATCTTTGCTTAAGAAGAAGAAGAAGATGCTGTAGCTGGTCCTAAGTATAAGAATATTTTTATAGTATAAATCACACTATAAAGATAATTAAGACCGGAGGCGGAGGAGTATCATTTTATATCTTTGCATTAAGGAGAAGAAGAAGAAGAAAATGCTGTAGCACATGGGTGGGCTATAGATGTATGGGCTTGGGCCTAATATAGGCTACTCCTAGTCTCGACAAGTAGACCCTTTGTTTTTAAGCTCACATTTTTTAAAAATTAATTTTCTGCAAAATAAATGCATCGAAAAAATGATTAAAAAAATATCACTTAAACTTCAAAATCCTATTGACGACAACAGTAATGTGATTAACAAAAAGTAAAGCAATTGACAATCATTTTGTTGGGAAATTACCTATTTGGAAAATTTTAAAATTCAAATAGTATTTTCTTAACATTTTTCCTAAATTCATCCATCTCTCATATTTAAATAAAAATGTGAAGAGTTTAATTTTTATTTTATTTATTTATTTTTTAATACTTCATCTCGTTAGGTTATTAAAAATTACTTCATCTTATATATTAAATGATTGGGTAAAAAACTGAAAAGCCCACTTCAGTCTCTTGTGTTGATTCAAAAATTTGGAGAGTATTAAAACTTGATTTTTAATTAAAATGATGAAGGACACACTAATTGAAGTCTTTACTCTAATATAAGCTACTTTTATCAAAATGAAAAAGAATTTAGATATACTCTAGATTCTAGAATGTGAAACTAATAAAATGTCTCTCAAATAAAATAAAAAAATTAAGAGGCACACACGTGGGTGCCAGAAATTATGTAAACATTATTCTTGGTCTCGATATTTTTTTTGGCTTGCTTCATGGGGTGAATAATTTTTCTCTTTATTCTTTTAGAGATGTTACAGTCAAAACTTCATTCACATGTCAAACTTAACACGTTAGGAATCCATAAATAAACTTGTGATGTAATACTACTTCAATCTTATCCTTTGTGATCATTTAAAAATATATGTAGACACACACCTAGTACATTTGAGTTGAGAGAAAAAAAGATTATAGATACATAAAATAAGTCATGAATCCTATATATATATATATATGCTATATCTCTCCCTCTCAAACCTATATTTATATTGTATTGTGTCAGTCTCTTTTTTATGTGAGTTGCCAAAGTATCCTCAAACCATTTAGAACTTGAGATTAATCCCTACTATAGTTTATGGGATTTGAATTCATGTTTTTTTTTTTAATAGGAAAAAGGCAGCTTGCCATATCAACTAACAATTTTTTGATAGCCTCTTTCAAAATATGAGAGGGGAGAGAGATTTAATTACGAGAATAGGTAAAACTAGAAATGTAATTAAGAGGACAAAAATTACAAAATAGAACCCAATTTTCATGAATATACATTTTAGCCTCGTAAAAATTTTAATATTTCTATTTTAGTTCCTCCACGAAACTTTTAGTGGGACTAAAATGAAAACATTAAAATTTTTATGAGGTTAAAATATAATTTTTAAAAACTTTGGATTTGAGATTATAATTGTAGGGGGTGGGGGCCACCCTTAACACCCTAGTTTGGCCTCTAGTTACGAGTACGAGCTGTATCACTCACGGAGAAGATTAACATGGCTCCTATACAAGAATGACAAAAAATGGTTTGTACGTAGCCCTCAAAAGAAAAGAAAAATATGGTAAAATGACAATAGAATAGGACCACGGGACGAAAGAGGGTCACTTTCAAACCAAGAGAGGAGTGAACATATTCACGTGTTGGTCAGTTAACGTTACCTCGTTTGTCTTTGTTTTTGTTTTCGTTTTCGGAAAATAGGGTATGGTACAATGGTCGGAGCTTGTAGGTTACTAAGAAACAGGCACATTGCAACGTAGACCCCTCATTTATAATCCCCCTTTATCCTTGTGCAATCAAGGCGAATGGTTGGTAGAAATTCAAAGTGGCATATTAAGTGCCTCTTTGGATTCTGTCCAAGGCCAGTTATTGCTGCCAAAATCCACACATCCCTTAAAATATCTAAAATCAAGGGTTTAAACCTTTCTATTCTAAACATAAAAGTTACTATATGAGTTTATATTTGATTCTAAATATAATACTCTAATTCACTTTTCCTTTTTCTTAAAATCTCCTTATTAAGAAGACTTTAATGCATATGTTAAGACGACTTTTCATCAAGAGAATCATATTCAAAGCAAATTATTAAAACGAATATTTTAAGAAAACCAACATTTATTTTTTTTATAAATAACTAACTATTATTGATTATTTAACTCCGGAGTATATCCCATATGTCTATATGTCATTGTATTGTGTTTGTATTTGTATGTACTAAAGTTGGTTCTTAGTAGAATCAAACTTCTTATATAGCAATGCCATTCCGTATCTCATCATTTAAACTTAATTTATATAGAAAAAGACGTCTCAAAAGAAAGAAAGAGCTTCAACCGCATATATGGTGAAAGCAAAATTCCCAAAATGGAAAAATATCAATTCAAAATAGTAACTTATGACAAAAAAGAAGTAAGCCTACACTTGCTGTATCGTCCTATGAGTGACAATGAAGAAATAAATTATAATTGGTAAATGTCAAAATGAGGAATAATAGGATATCTAAAGAATGCTGCATCACAAATCTTAGCAGCATGAATGGTGGCTTCTTCAAAAAGCCTAAACTAAGCTAATGAAAAAGCTTCATGCAGAACCCAGGTGGCACCATAGATGTTTTCTTGCTTGATACGCAATCTGAGAAGGTGTCCGCAAGCTGCTCTGCAAGAGAAGTTGGATCTTCAATGAAGGTATCAATATATACTTTCACAACCCTAATTTCTTGTGCTGTTGCTCTCAAGCTGTACCAAGTCAGAAATTTCTGCCTAAAGTTCTTCTCTATGTGTCCTTCACACTCTAACCTTCTAATCACTTTAACATAATACTCAAAATCACCATCAGAAGAAAACCCATCTGCATCACACTCCTCAACTTGTTGCTGCCTTTCTCCATTTCTCTTCTTCGATTTGGTTCCATCTTGAGGGCATTTTCTCTTCCCAGACTCATCTTCTTGATCCTTGACCTTGCCACTGGATTTGGACTTCCCCTTTCTTCCGGGCCCATCCTTAAGCATTTCCAACTTACATGGAGTAATGGGAAGGCCTTCCTCTGAGCCACCTGCTAATAACACACCATCCCTCCCAGCCTGAGCCGAAGCATTAGGCCCGTTATCAATGCTCATGTCCTCAGCGACTTGCTCCTCTGGCGAGTTCTTTTTTTCAGAACAAGGTAAAGGCCCAGTCTTTCCTGCAGTATGTTCCTTGTCCGGTAAGGAATCAGCATCTGCTGGAAGTCTACCTTCACCTATGTTGGAACAGTTAGTGGGGCCATTGGCTAAAATTCCTGAAGCAAGTTTGTTGGTGTCCTTTTGATCAGTCCGATGATTCTCCACTTGGTTATTGGTCTGGTCACAATATGGATTACCGTTGTTAGTTTCATCTTCTACTGAGGAAGGATTGGAAAGGCTGCTACAGTTTGTCACTGGGCTCTGACTTCTTTCTGTTGTTGAGCAGTTGGGTGCTTCTTCCTCACCTTGCTCCGTCAAAACATGGACTTCACATGTGCTCAACTCCCTCAAATGATTGAAGGCAACAGCTTTGAAGATGTATTCTGTGGCTGGAATCAGATCCCTGATGGTGAACCTTCTGTCTGGTGGATGCAATGTACAAGTTGAGTCCAAGGGATAGTCCACGCCATGAGCCGCCCGATGCCACAAGTTGTAACCAACAATATTTTCCCCAGATGGATTTTCAGAGCCCAAAACTACAGTTAGTGATGTTGCAGTGACATCTTCAAATCCCACCATATCTGAAGCGACCAATTTTGTATCTGCAATATTGTCAAGCATGAATAACCACAAAGGGCAGAAAAATCAACTACGTGAAAAATTTACAAGTGGGTAGGAGTGTTTTGATAGAGCATAATGGCCATAGTACAGTTCATGTAACCGACTCCGTCTAATGGGATAAAGTTGGTTGTTGTTGTTAGTACTGGTGGTGGTGGTTGGTGTGTTTTAGGGGGCACTGAATGGTTACTGCAACATTATATTATGCTTTACTAGGCACTTGAATTGAAACCAAATAATAATATAATATGAAGCTTAAATTAAAAATCTCTGAAAACCATATACGAAAAATGGCTGGTTCCAAGTAATATAATATCATATCAACAGATGAAAATTCAACTTGCTCGATCCCTCTTATCATGGTAATATAATATGGTAAACAAAAAACAAAAAATATGCTTTACCTGGATATGTTGGACTCAATGATGGAGCCAAGAGCATTTCAGAAAGTGATGAATCCAGCGATTCCAAAGCAGAACCACAGAGTTTCTGGACCTCTGGTCCTGATGAAAGTCTGTTCACAATTCCCCTACCAATCTTCACTGGTGAGCTAGTTAATGGGCCAACCTCAGGTTCAAGTTTCTTCACAGCCTCATCAATTATTTCGTAAACTTTTTTATACTTTTCAGTCCCTTGTAAAAGTTTTTGGGTCAATGAGAGACGATAGCAGAGAATGTCCACACGCCTGGTGCACTTTCCCATTGACAGTTGTTTTCTACAACATCTAAATAAATATTAAGGGAAAAAATAATCAGCTGCCTAGCAGACAAAAATAAAAAGCGTTTGATTTTGGATAAGCTAATTGATTACATGTTAAAACAACCCTTTCCCTTAAAAAGGGAAAAGATACAAAATAACTAAACAGGTAAAGCTTCATAAAATAATTTGGAATTCAACAGGCTAAATGCGATAATAATAGAAACATGACAACTGAAGGCTAATGACCAGATGAATCTAACAGAACATAAACACAAACTACCAAAACCAGATGCAGACATTCCTTACAAATGGAACAGGAGACAGAATAGAAGCAGCAAGCTCAGGTCGCCAATAGCATAAATAAATGCAGGCAAAATTTAGCTTCATCGCTACAATTAGTTGTTAAATACAAAAATAAAGAAGCTCCTATTTACATTGGCATTGCATGGTAAGCAATTAATAAAAAGGTCCATTATCCAGTCATTTTATGCCCATATATTGATTATTAACAGGTAGCGGCCCTCACCCACCTGCCTTCACTTTCTGTTGTTAGCATCCTGTAAATGAAATCTGTGTAGCCAAACACCTATTTGTATAAAAAATTAATTACAGAAAGAAATCTACTTTGCCTGCTTCAAAATAGTTCCCAGTCCAGTTTCAAATCTAGAAAAACAAGTAAAGTTGCAAACATACACCAAAAATGTACACATTAACACTTATCCAATACAAGAACAGCAGTCTAAGCAAGGAAGAGATAACAACTCGCTCCTTTCTCCCAATACACTTCATCAAGAAAGAATTCATTTTAATACCTCAATGCAGCTCCAGTTTTCATGCTAGATCTCTGTATGAATATTGAAAACGCCCCCATTGCCTAATACAATCATGACCTTAATACTAAAAACTCACATCATTTAGTTTCTGGTGTGTCAAATACACTTAAGAGAGAGAGAGTAGGAAAAACGAGGAGCAGACAATTTTCAAAATGATACAATAAATAATCTTAGAAGCTGTAAAATAGGTGCATAAATATAGACCATTACCCGAGCAAATCATTTACTTTCCCGCATGAGACACAGTAGAAACTTCCATCAAGCTTGGGATGCACTCCATTTTTGGCAATGCCGGAACCATAGTGTTTTAAAGCACATTCAAGATGGCATGACAAGCCACAAGAAACACCATGAAATGGAGGGTCAGAGTTACATATTAACCACAGGCTAGGATCTTTGTTGTCATCATATTGATGACAAATGCAGCACGAGCATCTTTTGCAAAATACATCTGCTTGACTTAGGGTGGCTTTGCAAGCTGAATTTTTACAATATGTCGTGCTAATACTGCCTAAATCTCCATCGCTGTTAGTGATTGGACCATTGCTTGCTGGAATAGGCAATCGAGATGGATTCTCTGTTTTTCTCTGCCTTTTAGCTGGCTTCTGCTCATTTGCAGAAGGAGAAAGTGGTTCAAGATCTGTTGTAATTTCCTGCTTTCCATATTTCTTTTCAGAGACAATTTTTAAAAGATTTTCTATGATTTTCAACTTTGTCAAGCCAGTATACTTTCTTTCTTTACCCATCTCCGCACACAGAATTTTCAAAATCTCTTGTCGGCTCCATGACTGTAACATCTCTGATGCACCCTGGGACTTGGATATCTCATAGATAAGATCTCTTTTTTCTTCCATACTCAACTTGCTGCATTTAGATGGATCAAGTGTGGCACCTATAACACATGACAACGAAAAAGGGCATATTAGCAATTATACATTAAATATGGAGGAATATGCTAAGCTTTCCAAGCGGTGAAGGAAACTATAATTTCCAGAAGATTCCATCTTTATTTCTCATTTTTCACCAGAAACAAATTACGTCTTGAGAAGCTAAGCAACTAGTGATTATAATACACAGCAAGTGCAGGTAAAAGCTCAGGAACCAACACCATAGTAGTGTATAATTTTCAAAACAACCGCAAATATTTTAAATTTCAACAGAAGGAACTGCTTCTTTTGCACCTCTCTTTTCTTTTTCTTTTCTTTTTTTGTTTTTTTTTTGGGGGGGCGGTAATAATATCAAAAAGTCCAAATGGTTTTTACCTTGTTGGGAGATTCAGACACAGAAAGGGACTAAGGGACTTTGGGGGTATTGTAATTGTCACCCGAGATTTAGAAGAAAGCAAACAAAGCGATCACAGGAAGATAAAAATAACCATAAAATCCAGAAATCAAAAAATGCTGCAGCAATACGCTTAAACACCAATAGCTGAGCCATAACGTTAAATCCCGAATACAGCGAAAAATAATAAATTCATACATACAAATCAAATCGCACAAGTTTTAACGAAAAACCAAATTAAACCAACGATACACGCAAGTTTACCTTCAAAAGACGAATCCATTACCATAGCTACTCAACAATGAGAAACAGCTCGACACATTAACAACTAACCCGATATCTTCTTCGCACTCGCAGACCTAGAAATTAGAAATTTAGAGATTAATTAAATAGATGACAAGAAAATAAAAACAAAAAGACCCAAAAAGGGAAATAAAAGGAAAAAGAGAATACAGGAAGGGAATGAAATGAGGAGAACCTAAGAAAGGAAAAATTGCAGTGAAAATTAAGAACACACGAATCGAGAACTCCTCCAGAATCGCTCTCTGTATGCCTCAAGGGCCATTGTTTGCAGAAGTTTTGGCCGGAGAGAGAATGAACGAATGAAGAAAGAGAGAATGGGGGGATGAAATAAATGAGTCCTGCGAATCAGGAAGAGCCTGCATGTTCGCTCAAACATTTTTTTTTGGGGACAATTACACTAAAGTACCCAATAAGAAAAATAGTAACAATAAGATCCCATTGGAAATGAGTAGTCAAAAATAGATATTGTCACTTCTAATTTTAGTCACTATTAAGTTGCTATCACTTTTTTTCATCCGTTAAATCAGAATCTCATCTACTTTTATTCATTTTTCTCTTCTAATCTAACGATGAAAAAAATGATAGTGATAAAATTAAGCGTGACAATATCGTATAAATAAAATTATCACTAATAAATAATGGAACCTTTTTTTAATATTCTTTTTTTTATTGGTATTAAGGGGCTTTTTTTTTTTTTTTTGGTTCTTTCAGTTAGCCTCTTGGGATCCTACAAAACCTCCTTCAATTACCACTCTGACCTTTCATCCTCTTCTTTCTTTCTTTTTTTTTTTTTTTTTTTTTTTGGGACCATCCACCCTGACCTTTCCTGCCCTGTATATATATTCTGAAGGTATCGTCATTTATTATTACTTTTCAAAGTTCCCCTATTTTATTTCTAATTACTTATTTTCTCATAACAAAAATATAGATTGAAAATAAAATAAAATCTATGTATTTTATAAGTTTTTTAATTTTAGTTTCCATTTAATGTTATACTATTTTAAATTTTATTTATTTTATTTAATGTCCTCCCTCTCACAAAGATATTATTGAATTTAGGTAATGATTGTATTTTAAAATTCTAAAAAGAACATATATTTAAAAATAAAATAAATGATTACAAGTAAATGGAAACCTATGAAGAATTCTATTGAAATATCACTTTCAGTCTCAAGGTACGAAATTAATCACAAAAATTCCCACATCAAATTTCCATTATTAGAGACTTTTTGGTGAATAAATTACGAGAATTCTCCTAAAAAAAGTTTTCTTTGTCAAAATGGTTTTTCATGATATCAAAATGACTTTATTAGTTGGTAAAATGTCACTATAAAAATTTCGACTTATTATGTTGTCAAAATGATTTTTCATATTGCCAAAAATTGTCTAAGTTTTTAAAATTTTACACACCATAGGAAAATTTGAAAAAAATTTGATAACATGTAAAGCCATTTTGACAACAAGACTTTTTTGTAAGGGGAATTCAACAATTATTTGCAAAAAAGTTTCTCTAAAGACTTTTTTTTTCTTTTAAGAGAATTTGGTATGAGACTTTTTTATGATTAATTTTGTACCTTGAGACTTAATAGTGATTTTCCCTATTTTATTTGATGTTTTCTTCTTTCAACAAATACTGTTTGATATGTATAACGAACATTTGACCTTTTCATTTTACAATGGCACAAGCATAATCTTGAATTAAAACGGGAAAATTTAATTATTTAAGCTTTTTTGAATAGATAGAAGAAGAAAAAGAAAATACTGAAAGAGAATGGGAGAATTTCCAAAAATACTATACCACTTGAAATTTAAAATATTAAATATGTGATTTTACAATAAAATAAGTTGTTAATTCTATTATTATTTTTATAATCTCATTACTATTATTGTTAATAAGATTTTAAAATTTAAATGGTATTTTTCTATCATTCTCAAAGAGAATATTGAAATAGGATGAGAATTTTTATTATTCCCCCTATTCTTACTATAAAAGTTACTTAATTAACTTTGATAAATTAAGGAAACTAGATAAAGTACTTAATTATAACAAATTTTACCTAATTTTTCTAAGTAATTCATGTGTAACATAAAATTATATATAAGGACTTAATTTTTGAAGTTTAATATTAGGAAACTGCACTTCATGTAATATTTAAGAATATCTATATGGCACCCGTTTCTATATGTTAAACTATGTAAACAAGATGAACCCTACTCGCTCCTATTAACACATACCCTACCAAATCAATAACTTTACATCATGGATTATAAATGCTCAATATTTTATTCACATATTATGAGATGATAAGATTTTGAAAAAAAAAAAAAAAAAAAAAAAAAGCTACTTCTTCTTCGTGTGTTTATTATTAAAAAAATAAATTTCAATTTCAAGTCTCCTTCTAATAAATTGTAATAAAAATATTATTTTAAAAATACTATCAATAACCTACCTAATGACTTATATTTGGGAGTATCAATTCCTTTTATTTAATATCACTCGGGTCTATTTATAAGTTCCTTTCGATAAAAAATTTTGTCCTATTTATAAGTTCTCTTTTAGATAGTAAATAAAATTATGACAATTTTATCCATATTAATTATATCAATAAATATAGAGAGAGAAAAAAAGGTTAAAAGATACTCATTCATAAATGATAACAAATATAATCATTAAATTAACTACCTCTCTTTAATATATATGATTTAATCAAAATAAACTTATAAATAAAAATAGATTAGTACAGCTCAAGAGCACTGAGCCAAGCAAGCACGTAATGGTTTAATTTTTCATTTAAAAATGTGCTTATAAGCATAACAAGTTACAAGTGGTACTATTTTGAAGAAGGGTATAATTGTCCTGGCACAAGCAGCCCACAGATTCTGCTACTATTGCGTTGAGTGTACTATTTTTTGTCCCTGCGGCACATGTGTGATAAGAATCAACATAGGGACTAGAGGGTCATTTCATCTTAAGCGTACTATTGTTACAGATCTGCCATCTGGATGCGGCAAAAAAGTGACGGTTTTAGGCGGCATGGTATATTTTGTGTTCAAATAATATTGTATCACTTATTTTTATTTTTTTGCCAACAATATTTTGTTACGTAATTTAAATTTAAAAATAATTATTTACTGCCAAGTACTTGAATCAAAGAAGTTGTTCACTTGTAAAATGAATTCTCAAATTCAAATCTAAGAATGCAACACTTTAATAGTTTTACCTTATAAAATCATGGATTTATCTTAATAATCAATTTTTTTCATTTCCATTAAGAATGTGTGTTCTATATAAGAACATAATGTCTAGCCGATGGGTTAGTATATTAATATTGGATCAGTTGAATACTCTAAGATATCTATAAGGACAGATACCAAATGGATTATGATTGCTCCAGGATATCTATAATAAGGAAAATACTGAGGAGAATAGTGGATCACTATACACAAAGATGACATTTAGCCAAAAGAGGGTGAGGTGTGTGCATAGTGAGGCTGGATAGTAAATAAGATGAATAAAAAATCTGTACCTTTTAGGTTTACCTCCTATTTATATATATTACTTTTAGAGTTTAGGTCCTTTGGGCTTTGTACGCCTCCTTGCCCATACTTCAGCTATCACACCTTAGGGTTGAGACCCTTTATTAGGATATTCCTTGATTATAGCCTTGATTTGATTAGGATCTTCCTTCATTAGAGGTGGATCCTGCACTTATTGCCCTTGTTCAATCATACAACAAATAGGTCTCATTATATGAGTTTATAACAATTTGTGTGTGTGTGTGTGTGTGTGTTTTTTTTTTTTTTTTTTTTCATCTCAGCCAAACACACACTCAGGCTAAACATATATATATAACCGAATTATGATGGAAAACAACCACTTCTTTTTTTAATTTAAGGAAATATATAGATTGAATAAAAAGGGAAAAAAAAAAGGTGATAAATTGAAAATATATAAATGGATGGAATAATGTTCTATATGTAAGGATGACATAAATGCCACGTAATGTTACATCAAATAGACTTTTAGTAAGATAAAAAATAGTTTTAGCTGAAAAATATACAATACTTTTTTATTTTCTTAATATTACAAAATAATCCTCAAACAACAGAGATTTTTTGGGTTGGTTGAACCACATTTATGGTCAACATGTTGGTAAGGAGGGGCGGACCTTAAAAATTACGAAGGGCACCATTAGTGGGGGATTTGGGGGTTCGGGGCGCGCCCAAATTTTTTTTTTTTAAAGGAAAGTTTTAGAAAAGAAAAGAATATCAAAAAAATATTCACGCAATCAAATGAACACCGATGATGTAATATAAGAGAGACAATCATTTTATAAACCTATCATTTAGAAAAGTAAGGCTAAGTGCTGATAGAAATGTAGTTACATAAATTATAATGAAGGGTAAGACTCAATAAGTTCAAGACGTATATTTTAATAAAAAAGTATATTACAATAAAAATAATTACAATGCCATCATTTTAGGCCTTATTTTTTGAAATTCTATCATAATTGTCTATTATCAATGCTATCAAATACATTTTTTTCAATATAAGGTACTAAACAATGATTCAACCATTCATCCTCTATTTGATTATGAAGTGCGGTTTTGATAGGGTGAGTATTTAATTTAAAGGTGACAATCATTCAATCATGTTGGTAAGTATGCGTTGAATCAATATTCAATATCCATCTACATACTCGTCCTACATAAGTACATATATATAATTCATTGAAAAAGACAACCATTTACACCTTTAAAAAGGATGTAAAATATGGTTTTACCTACAAACGTAAAACGTGGAAGATTCTGAATGGTGCGCCGAAAAATAGAAAAAAAAAAAAAAAAGAAAGAAAGAAAAAGTAGTGGAGTATGGTTGAAATGAAAATGATAGTTGCCTAAGTAATCATATGAAGAGAGATATAGATATAATTCCGACTGTATTTCTGGTGGCGCCGACAAATGAATATGAACCTTTCACCTAAACGGATCATAAGATTTTAACGAGATTCTAAATATAAGATATAATTTATAATATAAACTATACTATAAAATATATCGTATATTTAAAACATGAGGTAGTATTTATTATTTCAAATGTATTGTACATGCTCAAAGTATAGTTTTTTGTTACACTTCACACTAACACTCGTGTGGTCATATTTATAAAGTGGAAAGATGATATTTTTTATTTTATTTATAAGTCACTTTATTAAGTTTTTTATATGAATGTATAGTTTTATCATTCATTTATTATTGTATAGATTTTGTTCTTATAGGACATATATTGTATATATTAAATATAGGTAAAGTTGATAAGTTCTTAAATTTTAAAGTATAGATAATGATGTTTAAAGTTTTCTTTAGTTTGTGTGAAATATATTGGATATTTAATAAAGTTGGTAAATTGTTAAATTTTAAAGCATAGTTAATGATGTTTAAAGGTTTTTTTTTTTTTGGTTTGTGTGAAATATATTGGCAGTAATTTATAAATCAAACAAAAAAAGTATATTAACTAGATCACATACAAATGGTTTATATAAAACACTATTCTATTTATAAGTTTAGTTTGGGAAAAAGTTTTGGTCATTGTTATAAATCCACCTTCAAAATATGGATTGTTACAATTTTACCCCTATTATAAAGGAAAAGAAAGATGTGAAAAAATACACATTCATAAATGATAGCATAATTGAAAAAATATTTATCAATTTAGTCTATATTTATTGAGTTAATTAATTTTTCTTACTATATAAGAATTAGGTAGTTTGAACTTATAAATAGAATAAGAGTTGTATAGTATTATGAGTAAATATCTTTTCTAGTCCCTGACAAAAAACGCGATCCTCATTTTGATCCCTTATGAAAAAAAAGGTCATTTTTAATCCATAAAAAGGATGAATAAAGGTCGATTAGATGACATTTTGATCCCTCACAAATTTCTAAGAGGTCCTTTTTAGTCCATAAAAATGACGAATAAGGGTCGATTTTTTTATAAGGGACCAAAATGGGGTCCGTGTTTTTTTTCAGGGACCAGAAAGGGTATTTACTCTAGTATTATCTTTGAATGAGCAAAATAAAAGTAAATACCCATTCTGGTCCTTGACAAAAAATGTGATCCCTATTTTGGCCCCTTCCGAAAAAAAAATGTCAAAAAAATTTTTAGTCCATAAAAAAGGCGAATAAGGGTTGATTGATTAACATATTAATCCCTCATAAATTTCCAAAATGTCCTTTTTAGTCCCTGAAAAAGGACGAATAAAGGTCGATTTTTTTTTAAGGGACAAAATGGGGATCACGTTTTTTATCAGAGACTATAAAAGGTATTTACTCACAAAATAAACATCTCTAAGAAACTAGCAAAGATTGCATGCCCCAAATATAAATAATCATTGATTAACCATCAAACCAATATACTATTTGTGATCTTTAATATAAGATTTCGTTCATAGGATTGAATGTAGACTTGTTTGCATTTCAGCTTTAGTAACCCAAAAGCCGGTTTGAAAGTCCAAAATACAATTCGAGGCCGAAAGTTATGTTTAGATTGGCTTTGAACAAGTCAAAGTGAATTTTCTTTATTAAAATCTATTTCTTTTGGTCCTTAATGTAAAATTAAACTTATTTACTTAATTTGATTAGATTAAGAAAATTAATTCATTTTTTTGTGTCATACAAAGTTAGTCATGTTAGTTAATATAATATAAATTTTTTTCTTAAAACATTCTAATTATCTTCTTTAATCTCTTTCATATCTCTCTTATTTGATTATTATTGAGAGATAATCAATAAATATAAATTAGAAAAATTAAAGATTGAAAAATATGTCTTATATCTAGAATCAAAATTAACTCCTCAATTAGGTTCTACATTAAAGACCGTAGAAAATAATCAAGTTAGTCCTAAAGTCACATTTTAAAACTTTTGGAGTTATAAAAGCCTTTATTCAAATATACTATTTCATAAATATGTATCTAAACATAAATCACACAATACTAATTGATTTTTGTTTTGCCAGCACACACTAATTGGTTTTCACTCCAACTTTAATGTACAAAATATACACAGTTGGGATAAAAATCATTTTTATAAGTGTTAATCTACACAACTTGTTTATTGAATGAAAAAGAAACCAAAATATGAATTCTTCATATGAGATTATTACAAGGCATTAAAACAATGAATTATCTATTTTTTTGGTTAAACCAATAACCCCAAACCATTTCGGAACTAACCAGGAAGACCCATGTTATTCTCCCTTAGTAAGTGAGAATAAAACCATCGTACACGCCTGCTTATTCATGAAGTGTTGTTTTTTTTTTTTTTTTTTTTTTTTTTTGCAAAAGCTATTTACATTATTATTGCAAACCAGTGCAATATATAAAAATAAACAAATATAAATAAAGCCAAATCAAATATAACAAAATAAGCCAAATACAAGAATAGTCAATCACCGTACATTAAAGATTTATAAGTAGAAGTCGAAGCATGAACAAAACCGGACTTCTCGCTATCCAAGATTAGAAGTGACGTGAAAGAAAGTGTTGATTGCAAAACCCACCCTAACGGGCACGCCTCCTTATAATCATTAGCTGCAATTAGAGTAGCTGTACATATACCACGACGTGTGGTGAAGATCAAAGAAAACTCAACCTCAGAAGGAAGAAAACTCATGATATCCTGAAGAACACTTCTGCTCCTCTGTTCAAGCAAATATGGTGACTTTAACCACACACCGAACAACACCTTTTGAAATCTTCCCCCAAGAACCCAGATCCGAGCCACCAGGTGATAGTCGAATCTAATAACGTTCAAACAATTATACTCAGATCCCACAGATGTGTTTATTTCCTGAGAAAACAAGAACACAACCACAAAACCCAGCATTACAAACAGATAGCTCTCACCGCCACAGACCATATCTAAAGAACACGAGGAAAAAACCCACCACAAGGACGAGAGAAGTATACAACCCCCAGAAATCAGAGGGAAAAGGCAACAGATCAAAGATCTGAGAACCGATCTACCACTCTGACGCAGTTGTGGCATAGAATGATACTTGTCGATAGCTTGTAATGTTACCACAAGCCATCAGCGAGAAAGAGATGAAGGAGGGTCATGTGACAGAGGAGAGAGAATTCAAATTTTATTAATGAAGTGAATGACTCTTTATTTGATCAGAGCCTTACATTGAGTGAGTGCGAAATGACTAACTAACCCTACAAATTAACCAATATTCCAACAAAGCCATCAATCTTCTCATATAACTCTCCGTTGCCTGCAGATATTTAGGGCAATGACTGGTTCTCATGGCTATCTCTCTCCCCTTTTATCTCAGAAATTTAACACTGGGGATGAAACCAGAAACTTGGTTGGGGAATACTTAACCTCAATTTCATATCTCTGGACATCTATAGTGTTTGTTTGTTTGTTTTTTTAAATGTGCATGTGATTTAATGCACTTACTCATCAATCATGATTATAGTATATTAGTAGGTTTTTAATTTAAGACATTTTTCTAATATATACACTATTAGGGGGAAAATTATCATTATCTTGTGGTCCTTCTCCCTTTTTTCTTTCCATTTTTTGGGTGGTGCGTCTTGTCACCAATCATGGCATGAACATTATTGTAGCATGGCTTTTCCTTAATGGCATGTTTGGTTCACAGAGCGAGGCAATGTAATGAAATATAATGGAGATGTAATATATTATAATGTAATGATGATTACTCGTTATTAAAAAAAGATGATATATATTAATAAAAATGTTTGTTTGGATTACATTAAATATAAGAATATATGAAAATAGTATAGCAAGAAATAAGATCACCTCTGTCTACAAATATATATATAAATGTATACATTAAGTTTATGATAATTTTTTCATTTTGTGCAATAAATACTTTGAGTTCATAGCAATTTTTAAATATTTAACGATGGAAATATTATAATATGTACAGGTTGAGTTCATGGTAATTTTTTAATATTAATTGTGTGAATATTCTTTATTGGGATATTTTAGTTTTTTAACAGTGGAATATTTATTTATTTTTATTTTGTAATGGAATATTTTGTTAAATATCTATATTCTTAATTATTTTTTAATATTTAATTACAGTAATTATTTAATATTTAACCTCATTCATGGGCCAGCACTTTGGTTAATTTAAAAAAATTATAATAGCAATAGTGTCTTTTTCACCCGATTATAAGATGTCTGCACAGTTATTCACCAGTTATAGCATTGTAATCCTGATTACATCAAATGATGTAATCAAGAATACAAAATGTAATCCCCTTTATATTATGGGAAAAACACTTCTCATGTTGTAGGAGAAGTGTTTTCTCATGTCACACACACATAAAATGATGGGACCATATAAAATGATGGGATTCATACATGAGAAGTATAAACATCTTATATTATATAAGCACATCAATATATTGCATCAGAATTAAATGTAATCATCTTCCATAGAATGGACTAATGTTTTTCTTCTACCAAATAAAGAAAATATTTATTGGGCACTTTTAATATGTTTCACCTGAAATATATTTCACAGGACTTAAAAAAATATTAAAATTTTGTTAAGAATTTAATAACTTTTTCACTTTAATCATATTTAATATGAATGAAAATTGAGAAGTGAAACAATAATGAATTAGGGATAAAATCATACAGTAATAATAAATTTAACAAGATGACTTATATAAAGGATAAAAATACTCTTACAGTCCCATATATAAGATCAAATTGAGTAAATTTAATAAGAATTACTTCCTCCGTGTCACCTTAAGGGGGAAAAAAATTCTATCCTAGGTTTAAGAAAGTTAATTATTTCTACTTATTGTTTAAAATTATTTTTTTAGAATCACTAGAGGTATTATTAATTTTTAAACTTTGTTTTTATGTAATTATTTTAATAAAATTTTAAGTAAGTTGAACCCCAGGGCTTAAACAAAGTTAATATATGCTTTTTGAATTTCTTTTTTTTGACCAGAAATGCTTTTTGAAATTTAAATTCATTTGTCTCATGGGAAATACACTTCTTATGTTGTAGGAGAAGTATATCCTCATATCATAAATACAAAAAGATGTGGGTCCTACCATTTAAGTGCTTGAGTTTTTTAAAAAAATAAATAAAAAAGATGTGGGTCCCACCATTTTATGTGTGTATAGGAATTTTCTTCTTCTCATGCAACATGAGAAGTATAAACCCCTTGTCTTATACAATATAACATTCTTAAAAAATGAGTTTGAATTATACTTACAATCTTAAATAAAAGTTCTTATTGAATCAACTAAATTAGCCACATTAACAACAAAATCAATACCCCTTAACAACTAAATTAATCGCATTAACAACAATATTTTAACAACTAAATTAGTCACATTAACAACAATATCAGTCCCGGTTAACAACTATATCAGCCCCATTAACAACTCACGTAGATTCTGAAAATCTCAGAAAAGGCCCGGGCCTTTTTGGGATTTTTCATAATCTTGGGGCCTTTTTTGTGATTTTTTTCTCCAAAAAGAGCCCTTAAATGCATTTTCCCTTAAAACAAGCCCTTTGCATTCAGATAAAATTTGAGATGAGCTTTCTGATTTTTTTGGCCAAATGAGATGAACTTTACTAATTGTTAAAAAAGGTTGCCTAGCTAACTTGTATAAATAAGTATCACCTCATAATTTTCTGGGAGAGGTCTCCGTTTTGGCGTCTGACAGAATTTTAGAGTGGTTGTACACTTTACTACCATTTAAAGGGGTCGGACACTCTCACCAACGGGAGGGGGTTGGATCCTCAAGTTGGTCAAGTCTTTGAGGAGATATCCTAGCTTCCTAGGTGTCTAAGTTAACACACGAGGATAATAAACGCTCACCCCGCCCAACATCGATATCACCGAGAAGGAAGGAAGATTTCGTTCTCGCTTGGATCGTGGGTGAACCCAACTCCTTTCCTAAAATTTTTATACCAAAAAAAAAAGTATCACCTCAGAACATTAAATAAAAACAAAAACAAAAACAAAAGAATTGGACAAGTTGTATCGTTTTGACCATAACAAAACCCAGAATTGTCAACTCGATTTTTCCTGATTAACCATCGTTTTAGTATATTACATTAATTTATTTCTTTATCTTAACTTAGTCAATTATTTTCTTAATTATTTCAATTTATTCCTACACTTTTATGTTCTTATCATATTTATTTTTTATTAATTTATTATCTCCAGATATTTTAAATTTTTATTTTCAATAAAATATTACTAAATATAAGGAAAAGACCAGTTACAGCTTCCAATATACAAATTAAAAGTCAACAAAAAAAGTCTAACTGAAACGTTAAAGTTACAAACAAATATGCGACCTGGCCGTCCCAATGTTACATGAGCATTAATATTTAATCCTTTTTTTCATAAAATTATTCTATTATAACCTAATTGGTTCGAATCTATAGGATATGATTATATGTAATCCTGATTATGACATTTGGTAGAGTCTTTGAGATTCACCAACTCTTTGACTATGATTTTTTGAAATTGTAACAAACCACCCCATGGACTAATTTCATCCTATCTTATTTATAAACACTTTTAATATGTGTCGAAGTTAAAAAATAAATAAATAAATAAACCTCATTAATCATATTTTAAAATTTAGGGTGAAGGGGCAAAAACATCAATGTTAATTTGTCAAGGGTGTATTTTGCACTATATTAAAACCTTGGGTGCAAAAATATCTATGAAAATTACAAAAGAGTCCAAAAACGCCACAACCATGAACTACACCCATAATGTCTGTTATGTTTGAACCTTCTCCGTCTTCACTCTTCTTCTTCTTCTTTTGTTTTTGTTTTTTTTCTTATTTTGATTACATAAGGCAAGCCAATGTTGAAAAACTTCAGATGATGTTGCGTGGTTGTCTTGGTGCCCACTCTAATCAGTTATTAAAATATCTCCAGTTTGAATTTTGAAATTCCATTATCTCATTTTTATTTATTTTGGCTTGATTTTCTTTCCTCACTTTCAAGAATGTTATGCAGTTCCGTTGATTAATATTAATCGCGTCCTATTTATTTTCGTAATGTGTTATTACTTCATTATTTAATTTGTAATGTATTTACTTATTTATATGCTCCCTCTTAATGAATAAAATCATCTAATTTCATTATCCTATTTTCTCTCTATCATATTATTTTATATTTATCATCCAAGGCTCCAAAGTCCAAATGTAACTCAAACCAGCATCTTGTTGGGATAGAAGCTGATCCCTCCTCAACAGCACGATCGTCCTTCAAAACTTGTGGGCTGCTACCCTCTGGTAACATTTGGTAACAGTATGATCACATATTTTTCCAAGTGAGCGCCCCTGGTTAAGATGTCAAAGATGAGTAGTGGAACCACATTTTTAGGAGAATTTTTTGTTTTTGTTTTTGATCCGCGAATTCTTTATTATTGAATATAGACACTATTACAAACTTCCATTACATACATGAATGTTAAGTCCTGGCTTTCAATTCTATTGATATTTTCATTTTCTTGTCGTGACTACGTATATACCTATTACGAACAAGCTTTTGAGAAAGTATCATAAGTCAAAAAAAGTCCATCAAAAGCTTATCAGAAGTGAAAATTTGTTTTTCGGGTGTTTGGGGTAGCTTCACACTTGATGGGCTTCAAAGTCTGAAGCTATTTTTTTTGTGAAGCCACAACTCATTGCTTCTGATCCCATCAGCAAAAAGCTATTGTTATCCCAAACACAAATCACATCAGGAAAAGTCCATCGGATGCAAAAGCCACTTTTACTACCGTTATCACAAATAGGCATGTACTATTCAATAACAACAAATTTTTATCTTATTATTTGGGGTCGGTTATATGAATTAGACAACATCACTAATATTAATAATTTTATTAAATGTTCTATTGAGGATACCATATTGCATGATATGTCCTCCTCGTTGGCAAATCTATTTATCTATCAGTCTAGCACTATAACGTTGAAACTGTGTACGAAACTTTTATATATATATATATATATATGGGATTAAGATTTCTCCTGTGACTGGAGATAAGACTTTCTCCAATGGCACTAAAACTACACCGTTTCACACTTAAAAAAAAAAAAAAACACCTAATTTTATGCAGTCATAATGGCACACGAATATCAATTGTGGTAGGGTTTCAACTGGGAATCAAGTAATTAACAAAGGGTAAACTCCATCTCTGACCTTGCCAGCGTTGGCATCACCCATGTTTGGCTCTCTCCTCCTTCTCAATCCGTTTCTACTCAGGGTAAACTCCAATTAATTGATAATAATTACCATTTCTCTTTCAATTTTTGGTCATGATTCTTTGTTTTTTAACTTGTTGCCCAATACCCAATTCATATGCTTAAATGCTTTCTCTTGGTGATTCCCTTGATTGTCAATGAAGGATATCTTCCGGGAAGGCTCTATGATCTGGATGCCTCCAAATATGGTTCCGAGGATGAATTGAAGTCACTGATCACAGCTTTCCAACAGAAGAGAATTAAGTGCTTGGCTGATATAGTCATCAACCACAGAACTGCAGAGAGGAAGGACGGAAGAGGAATCTACTTCATCTTCAAAGGTGGTACCCCTGATTCACGTCTCGATTGGGGTCCATCATTCATGTGCAAAACTCCCCGTGCGATGGAGGCTGGATGACTTTTGATAATTAGAGTTTAGGGTAATTAGCGAGTAAATTGGATGTTTTTTATTTTTTAAGTGTGTGAAACGATGTAGTTTTGAGGTCACTGGAGAGAGTCTTATCTCCAGTCGCAGGAGAAATCTTAATCCCTATATATATATACATATATATATATATATATATATAGAAAAAAAATTACCCCAAACCTATCTCTACTCCATAGGGAACAGCGACACGTGCAAGTACCATATTACCCGCCTTAAGGCTAAAACCCACGACTTCCCGTATAAGGAGGGGTGTGGTTTGTCAATTGATCAGCCAAATGCCCTTGGCATTATATGTAGAACAATAATATGTCCTCCACCCAATAACTTCATTGAATATTTTCTCCAATATTCTTCTACCCTTTGATGTGCCCTCCTCACTCACTCATCTATTATATATTTTGAAAAATTCATAGGATGTGCGAAACTTTGAATGAGTTGTTGCTTTGAATGAGTTGTTGCCGGTAATAGAGAGGAGATAGAAAAACCAAGGAATGGACAAATTTGACTGAGCATTGTTCCCTTGAATGGAAAATTGCCCAATTGCGATTATAACACATACCTAATTCCGTGATTCATGCATGAATGTTGTTTTATTAATAATGACAATTATTTTCCACCGCTTCATACCCCATTAACAGTTGAGATCACATGCCTATTCTTTAGCATGTTTGAGCTGGCGGTGTCACAGCCTTGGCAGGCAAAAAAACAGTTGCAAAGCGTTGGAAGAGTTTCAGTTGGAAAAAAAGATTAATGGATGGTGTTTTATAAGTAATAAAGTAGTGAGAAAAAGATCGTCCCACGAGGAATAGTACTCCAATCACTAATTTGCTATTTTCGCTTTAGTTGGATGAATGAGTAATATGGGGTGAGTTGTAACCAAATAGAATTTAAAGAATTAAATAAAAATCCAAAATATGAATCTCAAGAACAACCGAGAGAAAATATGAGTAATCCAAAATTAAGACCTTCAATTAAGAAATATGCAAATAGGGATGAGAATCCCCCTATGTTCCTCTAATAATTTGAATTGAATCCCTAATTGATTATTATTCTCATGATTGACGATCAATTCTCTAAAGTTAGACTAAGTCCCAATGTCTTGATGCTACCTTAGTCCGTTATCTTTGAAATCAACCTAATGTCTTAGTATTGATTGGAAAGATTATATTTTTAAACCGTAATTATGAGATCGCATAAAATCGTAAGCCTATGTCTAGGTCATGCAACTCTACGATGAATTAACGGATCTAGTTAAATGCACCAACATCTCTATTGTCATACATTAACCTATGAACAATCTAAAAGGTGATCAATCTTCAAGAAAGCTTTAAGCACGATAATTCATTCAATCAAGAAAAATAAAGATCAATAAAGAATCCAACTAAATATTTTAAATTCACATAGGGTTCATCCTCGCCCTAACTACAAAAGAAAACTAGCCAAGCATGGCTATACTAAAATAATGAAAAGATGAAAATCAAATTCGTGAGAAGACAGAAAAGAAAAGAGAAATAAAAACTCTTAAAGAATCCCTCGCCTCAATGCTCCTCGCCGATGTGCATCGTCTCCCCGATGGTTCTTTTTCTCCTTCTTGAATTACGCCGTCTTGCTCTCCCGTGCGCCTCCGAATTGCGTCCTTCCAATCTCAAATTGTGATTCCGTGATTTGTTCTCTCCTTTTAATGCTCCTTTTAATAATATATAATGCTTTTCTTTCCATTCAAAACGCCTTTAATCCATTTTAAAGATTTTCCAAATATCCCAATCAATTTTGCAATTACTTTGATTTGCCATCGATGCTTTTTTTTGTTATCAATTTAATATAATATATAATATAATAATATATTATATTATATCCTTTTCAATTTAATTTATTGCATGAAATTTTTATTTGATTCCTTTTTATATTTTTCTCCTTTTAGATCACATAATATCTCTTCTAAAAATAAAATAGGATATCAATAGATTTTCTCGTTATAATATTCTTTTATCCTATATTTAATTAAAAGATAGATAAGTATATAAAAGATAATTAAATAAGTATAAGATATTAATAAATTCAATCCAATATATCCCAAAATCTATACTTATTTAATTATAAAATATCTACTTATCAAACTCCCCCACACTTAAACATTTGCTTGTCCTCAAGCAAAAGAAAGAGAATTCATTATTTGAAAAGAACATTGCTCATGAAATTCCTAAACAGAAAGCAATAAACCACCACACTTAGATCATATCATCAAATCTGATTTAAGTTAATGTCTTATAAGGATAGATCACTAAGCCAATAGTCTTAAACAATTGTAACAATCTTTTAACATCCCATAATCAAAAGATCGATGCAATAAGTTCAACAATAAGATTAGTAAAAGAATATTACGCTACTCAATTTCTTCCGTAAAAAATTCAAATGACCCCACTAAACCAAGCTTTTCATTTAATTTAATAAGGATCCTCGTAGGAAATAACTCAATTTTTTTTTTCAATTTTTTTTTTTTTTTTTTTTTTTTGTTTTTTTTTTTTTTTTTCCTTGAGCCGTTGTAGGTCCCCTTTTTACGCGACCCCGCACATGGGTGATGCAAGACGGTTACTCGCTTACTCCAACAGCACCTCAAGAGGCTTTTAGCCTAACTCATAACCCTCTTTGACTTTACCGTTTGACGCGAGTGCCAACATTGGTGATGAAGTGCCCCTGCACTAAGTAAGGTCTAGAGAAGTCATTGGAGTTGTGTGCACGTGTGTGTGTGAATTTCTTTTTTTTTTTTTTTTTAACACTACCTGAGTCATTTCCCCAAACAACAGTTTTACTTAGCTGGTAAAGGTCATCATCTAATTTTCTAAAGAAATCATGTAGCAAAATATTCATAAACTAATAATCTGTTGATCATATTACAAACTAATCTCTATTCTCATAGTCAATCTCAAGATTGAAAAAAAAAAAAATGTAAGACTTTAGAGGCTTAATTAGAACTTTTTTTTTTTTTTTTAATTTTTTTTTTTTTTTTTTTTTTTTGACTTGATAATATTCTCTAAGATGGGGAAAGCTCAAAATTAAGGTCAATCCTAAACAATGCAAAAATATCAAATAAAAAAATTCTTTTTAATTGCATAAGGACAAGCATAACCAAAGAAATTATATCCCTCCCCCACACTTAAATCAAACATTGTCCTCAATGTTGCAAAAATATAAAGAGGGAAAAGAACTAGTACTCCCCGGTTTTAGGTCTCTAACTCGATGTGGAGTGCTTCATCCGGTACCATCCATGATGTTTCAAATTTTAAGAGAGGAAAGAGTGCCCTAGCAAGACTTGGCAGCCACAAGAGGAGTGATCATCTTTAAACCTAGAAAAATGAAAGAAAAAGAAAAAAAAAAAAAAAAAAATACTAATAATTGCAAGAAAAACTTATTGGGTTGCCTCCCAATCGCCGCTTGTTTACCGTCCCGAGCCCGACGGATGTCACCTTAATTCTCAACTTCCAATGCCACGGGTTCTTCCTCCGTCAATGTCTCCACCATGGTAAGGCTTTAATCTCCGCCCATTCACCTTAAAAGCTTCATCTGAACCTATTGGTGCAATGGCAATTGCACCAAAAGGTGTGACTTCTTTGACTACAAAAGGTCCCGACCATCTAGACTTCAATTTCCCCGGAAAAGTTTCAAACGAGAATTATAAAGTAGTACCCGCTGTCCCGTATGAAACTCTCTAGGAATAATCCTCCCGTCATGCCATCTCTTGGTTCTTTCCTTATAGAGGCTAGCACTCTCATATGCAAAAATTCTGAATTCATCAAGCTCGCTCAACCGAAGTAACCTCTTTTCATTAGCAGATTTAGCATCAAAATTCAGCAGCTTAGTTGCCCAAAGCGCCTTATGCTCAAGCTCCACCGGAAGGTGGCAAGACTTACCATATAGCAAATTGAAACGGTGACATGCCAATAGGAGTTTTGAATGCCGTTCGGTACGCCCACAAAGCATCATCAAGCTTCTTAGACCAATCCTTCCTTGACTTCCCAACAGCTTTCTCCAGAATTTGCTTCAATTCCCCGTTAGACATCTCCACTTGCCCACTAGTTTGTGGGTGATATGGAGTAGTGACACGATGAGTGACACCATATTTGCTAAGCACGATTGAAACCGTTTGGTTACAAAAAGTGAGTTCCTCCGTCACGATAATGGCCCTAGTACCCCAAACCCGTTGAATATATTCTTTTTGAGAAAAGATACCACCACCTTAGCTTCATTAGTGGGAAGAGCAATTGCCTCTACCCACTTTGAGACATAGTCCACAGCCTACAAGAATGTACTTGTTGTTAAAAGAACTTGGGAATGGCCCCATAAAATCAATCCCCCACACATCAAATATCTCAATAACAAGAATGTTGTTAAGGGGCATCTCATGTCTCCTAGAGATATTCCCAGCTTCTTTGGCAACGATCACAACGCTCCACAAACTTCCTAGCATCTTTGTACAAAGTGTAGGCCAATAAAAACCACTTTGTAATACCTTAGCAAAGCTGTGCGTTCTCCAAAGAAATGTCCACCATAATCTGAACCGTGACAATGCCGCAGGACCTTATGAGTTTCCTCCTTCCGGGGATACAGCCACGAGCACTCCATCTCGCACACCCGAAAAACAAGAAAGGCTCATCCCGCATATACCGCCGAACATCATGCATGAACTTCTTCCTCTCGCGCCATGTTAGTCCCTCCGGTATCATCCCAATTGCCTTATAATTAGCAATATCAAACCAACCAAGGTACATTGCCGATTGCCAAGACATACTCATCCGGGAATTCATCCCGAATCTCCATCTCGAATCATCCCGCAACTCCTTAACCTCGTATCCTAGATAAGTGATCGGCTACCACATTCTCCACCCCTTTCTTGTCTCTCGATTTTAATATCAAACTCTTGGAATAGCAAAGATCCAACTCCAGAAGCCTTGGCTTAGCCTTGCTTAGTCAAGAGGTATTTTAGAGCAAGATGATCCGTAAAAATAATCACCTTGGAACCAATCAAATACCGTCTAAACTTATCTAATGCATAAATAATTGCAAGCATCTCCTTCTCGCTTGTTGCATAGTTCAGCTTGTGCCTCATTCAACTTTACTCGCATAGTAAATAACATGCAACAACTTATTCTTCCTTTGCCCCAACACAGCCCCTATAGCATAGTCACCGGCATCACACATCACCAAACGGTAACTCCCAATCAGCGCCGTCGAATAGGTGCAAAGGTCAATCTCTCCTTCAACAAGTTAAATGCCACTAGACAATTATTGTTAAAGTTAAAGTCTTCATCTTTGACCAACAACTGACTAAGTGGTTTGGCTATCTTGGAAAAATCCTTGATAAACCTCCGATAAAAACCTCGCGTGACCAAGAAAATCGCGAACGCTACGCACATCAGGGGAGGAGGTAAGTCTTTGATGATTATAATCTTGGCTCTATCCACTTCTATCCCCTTATCGATATTTTATGACCCAAGACTATCCCATCTTTCACCATAAAGTGGCACTTTTCCCAATTAAGCACCAAGTTACTCTCTTGACATCTTTGGAGCACACAAGACAAATTAGCCAAGCAAGTATCATACGAAGTGCCAAAAACAGAGAAATCATCCATAAATACCTCAATAAATCTCTCACCATGTCGAGAAGATAGACAACATGCACCTCCGAAAAGTAGTCAATTGCAAAGACCAAAGGGCATCCGTCTATAAGCAAAAATCCCAAAGGGACAAGTGAAAGCCGTCTTCTCTTGATCCTCCGAGCCACCGCTATTTGATTGTAACCGGAATAGCCATCTAAGAAACAAGAATAAGAGTGACCTCGCAAGCCTCTCAAGCATCCGATCCATGAATGGCAAAGGAAAGTGGTCCTTGCGAGTGGCATCATTCAACCTCCTATAATCCACACACATTCTCCAAATTTCGTAATAGTTCTAGTGGGTATCAATTCATTATTCTCATTCTCGCACTACAAAGGATTCCACCCTTCTTCGGTACTACATGTACCGGACTAACCCACTTTGAATCGAGATAGGATAAATCATACCGCATCTAACAGCTTTCACCACCTCCTTTCTCACCACTTCCTTCATAGTCGGGTTAAGTCTCCTCCGGGGGCTCGCCTTTACCGGTTTCACTTCGTCCTCCATAAGAATTTTATGAGTGCAAAATGAAGGACTAATCCCCTTTAAATCGATATAGACCACCCTATTGCGCCTTGTGGGTAGTCAAAACTTTCAAGAACTTCTCTTCGTCGTAGGTGATAACTCAAAGACTAATAATAATGGGATAAGTGTCATCCGTCCCTAGAAAAGCATACTTTAGATTAGAAGGGAGCTCCTTTAGTTCCACCTTAGGAGGATGACAGCGGCGCATCATAATCCTTCTTCTTCATCTCCTCAACCTCGTAAATCGAATTCTCATCTCGCAAAAACCTCTTCTTCCACTTGTAACAATTGCGCAAGATCATCCTCCATAGACTCACCCGAACCTTCTTGAAAAAGATCTTCATGAATGGCCTCATCAACTACATCAATTCTCGCGGCACTATTATCACCGGGTATTTCATGGATTGAAACACATTGTAGGTGACTTTCTCATCATTCATTTGGAACTCCATTTTTCCCGCAGCCTACATCAATTACCGCTCTAGCAAGAGCTAGCCAAGAAGGGTCTTCCCAAAAGCAAAGGAAGTTCAAGATCTTCCTCCATGTTAAGAACCACAAAATCCACCGGAAGATGAATTTGTCCACTTTCACAAGCACATCCTCAATGACACCTTCTCGGCTTCTTAATGGACCTATCCGCCAACCGTAACGACATCATAGTAGGCTTCAACTCTTTAATGCCGAGAGCTTTCAAACAGATAAGGGCATTAAATTTATACTAGCTCCTGATCACAAAGTGCTCGCCCATATTGACGTTCCCTATTGCACAAGGAATGCTAAAGCCAGCCCGATCTTTAAGCTTTGGTGGCAACTTTGTTTGAATAATGGCACTACACCGCCGAGTCAATGCCACTCGCTTTCGCCTCTTGCAACTTATGCTTCTTGGAAAGCAAATCTTTCATGAACTTTGCATAATTAGGCATATTTTCAAGAGCTTCGCAAAAGGAATGTTAATCAGTAGTTTCTTAAAATATCCAAGAACCCGGCATACCGTTGCTTCGAATCTCGCCGCTTTAACCTTTGGGGGTAAGGAGGTTTTGCATAAGAAGGAGTGGGAGACTTCTTTGTAGCTATCTCCTTTGGAACCCGCTGCACATCATCATTCTCAGCCTTTTCTCCTTTTTCTCCTCTTTTTCTAAACCCTTTTCATGTTCTTCCACCCCTTTTTCAGATTTTTCCTTCACCGGAACATTTTCTCAACCGGCCGAATCACTATACCACTCCTTGTAGATATGGCCTTACAATGCTCCTTTGGATTGACCACAAGATCACTAGGGAAGGACCCTTGGCTCCTCTCTCGCTATTTGCTTTGATAACCGCCAACTGATTCTCCAAGTTCCGATTGAAGCCTCCCGATTTTTGAGAGAAGACTTTGTTTCATTTCCGAAAGCTTCAACTTTGTATGTATTCAAATAGTATGGGTTAACCGTGTCAAAGCCTTTTCCAGATCAAGAATGGTGGTGGTGGTTTGGTGGAACCGCCGAGGTGCTGCTTGGGGTTTATAGGAAAAGTTTGGGTGAGATTTCCAAACAGATTATACGTGTTGCTATACGGATTAAACCGATTCCTAGGAGGATTACTCATGTAATTAACCTCACTGCTTCTCCAAGACTACCAGCTTCACAATCTCCATTAGCGTGTTCCCCTTGCAAAAATCACAAAGCAAAGGAGGCCGAGAAGTGATGGATGAGACCCGAGAAGAGGCAAGTCAAGTTTAGCGATGGCAAGCTAACCGCATTGATCGCCTTGTTCTATTGGGAAATGTTCTCATTGTGGGCCAAAATTGTATTGTAAGAGTCTAGATGAAGAACTCCCCTCTTTGGTCAGGAGTAACAGCTTTCATTCTCAAGGGACCCCATAGCCTCAAACAACTCCAATGCTTCTTCCGGAGTTTTGTTTTTCAACTTACCACCCGTCGCAGCGTAATCATCATCCTAGAAGACTAAGCATCCCATTGAAGAATATCTCGCCGTTCATAGTCTTGCAGCTCATGTTGTGGACACTTCCTAAGCAACTCCTTAAACCTTTCCCAAGCTTCACAATGATTCCCCATTGCCTTGAGTAAAGCAACTAATATCCGACATCAGCTTTGTATACTTAGAAGAAGGGAAAAATTTTTCAAGGAACTTTGTAGTGATAATGTCCCAAGTGGAGAGACTTCCAGTAGGACAAGAACGAAGCCAAGCTCTTGCTTTCCCCGTCAGAGAGAAAGGAAACAGTCTCACACGAAGAGCATCTTCAGAACCCCATTCATCTTGATGGTATCACAAATCAAGAAAAATCTCAATATGCCGATTAGGATCTTCTAAGTCACTCCCACTAAAAGAACTTTGTTGAACCAAGCTTATGAGGGATGGCTTGATTTCAAAATTATTCGCATTCACAAGCAGGATTGACAATGCTAGTTGCATTCTTGGCGTGGATTAAGTGTCATGTAGTCGCCCATGGTCCTCTTTGGAGGAGGACGGGAGGATCTTCACCATCTTCTCGCCATTATAACCAGTTCAATCAGCAAGATTAGAGCTAACAACCTTTCCTTTTCTCTCGTTTAGCAAGTTTCCGGTTTCTCCTTGTCGTCTTTTCGATTTCGATCAAACCGCAAATGAATTTCTGGCACAAGGTACCTCGCATAAAAACAGTAAAAATAACAAAAGAAAAATCCAATCTAGAGTTTCAATAACTAATCTTAGTGTTGAAATAAAACTATTCCCCAAGAATCGCGCCAAAAACTTGATAGCGACTTCGGCAAGTGCACCGGTCGTTATAAGTAATAAAGTAGTGAGAAAAAGATCGTCCCACGAGGAATAGTACTCCAATCACTAATTTGCTATTTTCGCTTTAGTTGGATGAATGAGTAATATGGGGTGAGTTGTAACCAAATAGAATTTAAAGAATTAAATAAAAAATCCAAAATATGAATCTCAAGAACAACTGAGAGAAAATATGAGTAATCCAAAATTAAGACCTTCAATTAAGAAATATGCAAATAGGGATGAGAATCCCCCTATGTTCCTCTAATAATTTGAATTGAATCCCTAATTGATTATTATTCTCATGATTGACGATCAATTCTCTAAAGTTAGACTAAGTCCCAATGTCTTGATGCTACCTTAGTCCGTTATCTTTGAAATCAACCTAATGTCTTAGTATTGATTGGAAAGATTATATTTTTAAACCAGAATTATGAGATCGCATAAAATCGTAAGCCTATGTCTAGGTCATGCAACTCTACGATGAATTAACGGATCTAGTTAAATGCACCAACATCTCTATTGTCATACATTAACCTATGAACAATCTAAAAGGTGATCAATCTTCAAGAAAGCTTTAAGCAAAGATAATTCATTCAATCAAGAAAAATAAAGATCAATAAAGAATCCAACTAAATATTTTAAATTCACATAGGGTTCATCCTCGCCCTAACTACAAAAGAAAACTAGCCAAGCATGGCTATACTAAAACCCATGAAAAGATGAAAATCAAATTCGTGAAAGACAAAAAGAAAAGAGAAATAAAAACTCTTAAAGAATCCCTCGCCTCAATGCTCCTCGCCGATGTGCATCGTCTCCCCGATGGTTCTTTTTCTCCTTCTTGAATTACGGCGCGCGTTCTTGCTCCCCGTGCGTCCTCCGAATTGCTCCACCCACTCTTTTGAAATTTTTCCTTCCTTTTTGTACTTGGGCTCCTTTAATAATATATAATGGTATTCTTTTTACGGGGTCCCACGCATTTTTTCCATCCATTGCCTAAAGATATGATATATACATTGGCCCATCTTCTTTTTTTTTTTTGCATCAATCAATATCAATCTTTGATTTGCCATCAGATATTTTTTTTATATAATATAATATATAATAGATATTATATTATATTATATCCTTTTCATTTGATTTAATTATTTGATTCTTTTTCTATTTTTTCCCCTTAGATCATAATATCTCTTCTAAAATAAAAATAGGATATCAATAGATTTTCTCGTTATAATATTCTTTTATCCTATATTTAATTAAAAGATAGATAAGTATATAAAAGATAATTAAATAAGTATAAGATATTAATAAATTCAATCAATATATCCCAAAATCTATACTTATTTAATTATAAAATATCTACTTATCATATTCCTCCCCCACACTTAAATCAAACATTGTCCTCAATGTTGCAAAAATATAAAGAGGAAAAGAACTAGTACTTCCCTGGTTTTAGGTCTCTAACTCGATGTGGAGTGCTTCATCTGGTACCATCCATGATGTTTCAAATTTTTAGAGAGGAAAAGTGCCCCAGCAAGACTTGGCAGCCACAAGAGGAGTGATCATCTTTAAACCTAAAAAAATGAAAGAGAAAAAAAAAAAAAAAAAAAGAAAAAAATAATCGCAAGGAAAACTTATTGGGTTGCCTCCCAATCGGCGCTTGTTTACCGTCCCGAGCTCCGACGGATGTCACCTTAATTCTCAACCTCCAATGCCACGAGGTTCTTCCTCTGTCAATGTTTCCACCATGGTAAGGCTTTAATCTCCGCCCATTCACCTTAAAAGCTTCATCGAACCTATTGGTGCAATGGCAATTGCACCAAAAGGTGTGACTTCTTTGACTACAAAAGGTCCTGACCATCTAGACTTCAATTTCCCTGGAAAAAGTTTCAAACGAGAATTATAAAGTAGTACCTGCTGTCCCGTATGAAACTCTCTAGGAATAATCCTCCTGTCATGCCATCTCTTGGTTCTTTCCTTATAGAGGCTAGCACTCTCATATGCAAAAATTCTGAATTCATCAAGCTCGTTCAACTCGAAGTAACCTCTTTTCATTAGCAGATTTAGCATCAAAATTCAGCAGCTTAGTTGCCCAAAGCGCCTTATGCTCAAGCTCCACTGGAAGGTGGCAAGACTTACCATATAGCAGCTGAAACGGTGACATGCCAATAGGAGTTTTGAATGCCGTTCGGACGCCCACAAAGCATCATCAAGCTTCTTAGACCAATCCTTCCTTGACTTACCAACAGTCTTCTCCGAATTTGCTTCAATTCCCCGTTAGACATCTCCACTTGCCCACTAGTTTGTGGGTGATATGGAGTAGTGACACGATGAGTGACACCATATTTGCTAAGCACCGATTGAAACTGTCGGTTACAAAAAGTGAGTTCCTCCGTCACGATAATGGCCCTAGTACCCCAAACCCGTTGAATATATTCTTTTTGAGAAAAGATACCACCACCTTAGCTTCATTAGTAGGAAGAGCAATTGCCTCTACCCACTTTGAGACATAGTCCACGGCTACAAGAATGTACTTGTTGTTAAAAGAACTTGGGAATGGCCCCATAAAATCAATCCCCCACACATCAAATATCTCAATAACAAGAATGTTGTTAAGGGGCATCTCATGTCTCCTAGAGATATTCCAGTTCTTTGGCAACGATCACAACGCTCCACAAACTTCCTAGCATCTTTGTACAGTGTAGGCCAATAAAAACCACTTTGTAATACCTTAGCGGCGGCGTTCTCCAAAGAAAATGTCCACCATAATCTGAACCGTGACAATGCCGGAGGACCTTATGAGTTTCCTCCTTCGGGATACAACACGAGCACTCCATCTCGCACACCAAAAAACAAGAAAGGTTCATCCCAGAATATACCGCCGAACATCATGCATGAACTTCTTCCTCTGCTGCCATGTTAGTCCCTCCGTATCATCCCAATTGCCTTATAATTAGCAATATCGAAACCAAGGTACATTGCTGATTGCCAAGACATACTCATCTGGGAATTCATCCCGAATCTCCATCTTTGAATCATCCTGCAACTCCTTAACCTGTATTCTAGATAAGTGATCGGCTACCACATTCTCCACCCCTTTCTTGTCTCTGATTTTAATATCAAACTCTTGGAATAGCAGCATCCAACGGAGAAGCCTTGGCTTAGCGTCTTGCTTAGTCAAAAGGTATTTTAGAGCAGCATGATCCGTAAAAATAATCACCTTGGAACCAATCAAATACCTCTCGAATTTATCTAATGCATAAATAATTGCAAGCATCTCTTTCTCGCTTGTTGCATAGTTCAAATGTGCCTCATTCGAACTTTACTCGCATAGTAAATAACATGCAACAACTTATTCTTCCTTTGCCCCAACACAACATTTTCCCTATAGCATAGTCACGGCATCACACATCACCAAACGGTAACTCCCAATCAAAGCGCCGTTTAATAGGTGCGGGGTCAATCTCTCCTTCAACAAGTTAAATGCCACTAGACAATTATTGTTAAAGTTAAAGTCTTCATCTTTGACCAACAACTCGACTAAGTGGTTTGAGTATCTTGGAAAAATCCTTGATAAACCTCCGATAAAAACCTGCGTGACCAAGAAAATCGCGAACGCTACGCACATTATCAAAGGGAGGAGGTAAGTCTTTGATGATTATAATCTTGGCTCTATCCACTTCTATCCCCTTATCGATATTCTATGACCCAAGACTATCCCATCTTTCACCATAAAGTGGCACTTTTCCCAATTAAGCACCAAGTTACTCTCTTGACATCTTTGGAGCACACAAGACAAATTAGCCAAGCAAGTATCATACGAAGTGCCAAAAACAGAGAAATCATCCATAAATACCTCAATAAATCTCTCGGTCATGTCGAGAAAGATAGACAACATGCACCTCTGAAAAGTAGCTGGGGCATTGCAAAGACCAAAGGGCATCCGTCTATAAGCAAAAATCCCAAAGGGACAAGTGAAAGTCAGTCTTCTCTTGATCCTCCGGAGCCACCGCTATTTGATTGTAACCGGAATAGCCATCTAAGAAACAAGAATAAGAGTGACCGCAAGCCTCTCAAGCATCCGATCCATGAATGGCAAAGGAAAGTGGTCCTTGCGAAAGTGGCATCATTCAACCTCCTATAATCCACACACATTCTCCAAACCCCGAAGAATCGTTCTAGTGGGTATCAATTCATTATTCTCATTCTCGCACTACGGTGATTCCACCCTTCTTCGGTACTACATGTACTTGGACTAACCCACTTTGAATCGAGAGATAGATAAATCATACCTGCATCTAACAGTTTCACCACCTCCTTTCTCACTACTTCCTTCATAGTCGGGTTAAGTCTCCTCTGGGGCTGCCTTACTGGTTTCACTTCGTCCTCCATAAGAATTTTATGAGTGCAAAATGAAGGACTAATCCCCTTTAAATCAGATATAGACCACCCTATTGCGTCTTGTGGGTAGTCAAAACTTTCGAACTTCTCTTCGTCGGTAGGTGACAACTCGGACTAATAATAATGGGATAAGTGTCATCCATCCCTAGAAAAGCATACTTTAGATTAGAAGGAGCTCCTTTAGTTCCACCTTAGGAGGGACAGGTGGCGATCATAATCCTTCTTCTTCACTCCTCAACCCAGAATCGAATTCTCATCTGCAGAAACCTCTTCTTCCACTTGTAACAATTGCGCAAGATCATCCTCCATAGACTCACCTGAACCTTCTCGAAAAAGATCTTCATGAATGGCCTCATCAACTACATCAATTCTGAAGCAGTCACTATTATCAGCTGGGTATTTCATGGATTGAAACACATTGTAGGTGACTTTCTCATCATTCATTTGGAACTCCATTTTTCCCTAGCCTACATCAATTACCGCTCTAGCAAGAGCCAAGAAGGGTCTTCCCAAAAGCAAAGGAAGTTCAGCATCTTCCTCCATGTTAAGAACCACAAAATCCACCGGGAAGATGAATTTGTCCACTTTCACAAGCACATCCTCAATGACACCTTCTGGCTTTTTAATGGATCTATCTGCCAACTGTAACGACATCATAGTAGGCTTCAACTCTTTAATGCCGAGAGCTTTCAAATGATAAGGGCATTAAATTTATACTAGCTCCCGCATCACAAAGTGCTCGCCCATATTGACGTTCCCTATTGCACAAGGAATGCTAAAGCTGCCCGAATCTTTAAGCTTTGGTGGCAACTTTGTTTGAATAATGGCACTACACTGCTGAGTCAATGCCACTGTTTCGGCCTCTTGCAACTTATGCTTCTTGGAAAGCAAATCTTTCATGAACTTTGCATAATTAGGCATATTTTCAAGAGCTTCTGCAAAAGGAATGTTAATCTGTAGTTTCTTAAAAATATCCAAGAACCTGGCATACTGTTGCTTCTGAATCTGCTGCTTTAACCTTTGGGGGTAAGGAGGTTTTGCATAAGAAGGAGTGGGAGACTTCTTTGTAGCTATCTCCTTTGGAACCTGCTGCACATCATCATTCTCAGCCTTTTTCTCCTCTTTTTCTAAAGCCTTTTCATGTTCTTCCACCCCTTTTTCAGATTTTTCCTTCACCGGAAAGCGCATTTCTCAACCGGCCGAATCACTATACCACTTCTTGTAGATATGGCCTTACAATGCTCCTTTGGGTTGACCACAATATCACTAGGGAAGGACCCTTGGCTCCTCTCTGCTATTTGCTTTGATAACTGCCCAATCTGATTCTCCAAGTTCCGGATTGAAGCCTCCTGATTTCTGAGAGAAGACTTTGTTTCATTTCGGAAAGCTTCTGAACTTTGTATGTATTCAGTGCTAGTATGGGTTAATTGTGTCAAAGCCTTTTCCAGATCAGTAATGGTGGTGGTGGTTTGGTGGAACTGCTGAGGTGCTGCTTGGGGTTTATAGGAAAAGTTTGGGTGAGATTTCCAGCCAGGATTATACGTGTTGCTATACGGATTAAACCGATTCCTAGGAGGATTACTCATGTAATTAACCTCACTGCTTTCTCCGCACTACCAGCTTCACAATCTCCATTAGCGTGTTCCCTTTGCAAAAATCACAAAGCAAAGGAGGCCGAGAAGTGATGGATGAGACCCGAGAAGAGGCAAGTCAAGTTTAGTGATGGCAAAACTAACCGCCGTTGATTGCCTTGTTCTGTTGGGAAATGTTCTCATTGTGGGCCAAAATTGTATTGTAAGAGTCTAGATGAAGAACTCCCCTCTTTGGTCAGGAGTAACAGTTTCATTCTCAAGGGACCCCATAGCCTCAAACAACTCCAATGCTTCTTCCGGAGTTTTGTTTTTCAACTTACCACCTCGCCGCGTTAATCATCATCCTAGAAGACTAAGCATCCCATTGAAGAATATTCTCGCCTGTTCATAGTCTTGCGCTTCATGTTGTGGACACTTCCTAAGCAACTCCTTAAACCTTTCCCAAGCTTCACACGATTCACCATTGCCTTGAGTAAAGCAACTAATATCGACATCGCCTTTGTATACTTAGAAGAAGGAAAAATTTTTCAAGGAACTTTGTGGTGATAATGTCCCAAGTGGAGAGACTTCCAAGTAGGACAAGAACGAAGCCAAGCTCTTGCCTTCCCCTCGAGAGAAAAGGAAACAGTCTTATACGAAGAGCATCTTCGGAACCCCATTCATCTTGATGGTATCACAAATCTGCGAAAAAATCTCAATATGCTGATTAGGATCTTCTAAGTCACTCCCACTAAAAGAACTTTGTTGAATCAAGCTTATGAGGGATGGCTTGATTTCAAAATTATTCGCATTCACAGCAGGATTGACAATGCTAGTTGCATTCTTGGCGGATTAAGTGTCATGTAGTCGCCCATGGTCCTCTTTGGAGGAGGACGGGAGGATCTCATCATCGTTCCCGCCATTATAACCGGTTCATCGCGATCTAGAGCTAACAACCTTTCCTTTTCTCTCGTTTAGCAAGTTTCCGGTTTCTCCTTGCTTGTCTTTTCGATTTCGGATCAAACTGCAAACGAATTTACGTCGCTGGTACCTCGCATAAACAGAGTAAAATAACAAAGAGAAAAATCCAATCTAGAGTTTCAATAACTAATCTTAGTGTTGAAATAAAACTATTCCCCGGCAACGGCGCCAAAAACTTGATAGCGACTTCGGCAAGTGCACCGGTCGTTATAAGTAATAAAGTAGTGAGAAAAAGATCGTCCCACGAGGAATAGTACTCCAATCACTAATTTGCTATTTTCGCTTTAGTTGGATGAATGAGTAATATGGGGTGAGTTGTAACCAAATAGAATTTAAAGAATTAAATAAAAAATCCAAATTATGAATCTCAAGAACAACTGAGAGAAAATATGAGTAATCCAAAATTAAGACCTTCAATTAAGAAATATGCAGCTAGGGATGAGAATCCCCCTATGTTCCTCTAATAATTTGAATTGAATCCCTAATTGATTATTATTCTCATGATTGACGATCAATTCTCTAAAGTTAGACTAAGTCCCAATGTCTTGATGCTACCTTAGTCCGTTATCTTTGAAATCAACCTAATGTCTTAGTATTGATGGGAAAGATTATATTTTTAAACCAGAATTATGAGATCGCATAAAATCGTAAGCCTATGTCTAGGTCATGCAACTCTACGATGAATTAACGGATCTAGTTAAATGCACCAACATCTCTATTGTCATACACCAACCTATGAACAATCTAAAAGGTGATCAATCTTCAAGAAAGCTTTAAACACAGATAATTCATTCAATCAAGAAAAATAAAGATCAATAAAGAATCCAACTAAATATTTTAAATTCACATAGGGTTCATCCTCGCCCTAACTACAAAAGAAAACTAGCCGAGCATGGCTATACTAAAACCATGAAAAGATGAAAATCGATTCGAGAGAAGACAGGAAAAGAAAAGAGAAATAAAAACTCTTAAAGAATCCCTCGGTCTCAATGCTCCTCGATGTGCATCGTCTCCCGATAGTTCTTTTTCTCCTTCTTGAATTACGGCTGCGTTCTTGCTCCTGTGCGTCCTCCGAATGTGCGTCTGATGCCTCTCTGAATTTCGAATTGTGATGAATTGTGATGATCGTAGTGGCGTCTCTGATTCCGTGATTTCTTTCCCTCTGCGTTCTTTCCTCCTATTTAATAGATATAGAGGGTATTCTTTTTACTGTGGGTCCCACGCATTTAATCCATTGCCTAAAGATATGATATATACATTGGCCCAATCTGCTTTCATTTTGCACAGTACTACGTCTTTGCTTTTAGATATTTGTTGAATTTAATATAATATAATATAATAATATATTATATTATATCCTTTTCAATTTAATTTATTGCCTCTCTTAGATCACATAATATCTTCTGCACAAATAAATAGGATATCAATAGATTTTCTGTTATAATATTATTTTATCCTATATTTAATTAAAAGATAGATAAGTACATAAAGATAATTAAATAAGTACAAAATATTAATAAATTCAATCCAATATTTCTGTAATCTATACTTATTTAATCATAAAATATCTACTTATCACTAAGCATCTTCACTCATAAAATCATGTATGAAGATACACAGAAGGAATAGGAACTGGTACATTCTAGTGACCTAATATCCCATATCAAAGGATAAAGTTGGGGAAAAAAATATTAAAATCACAATCATCTAACTCTTGACATTTTCAATTGGCATATGTAAAAATGCCTTATATTTGAAACACATGAAATACTTTTAATAAATCTTTTTTATTTTTTTTTGGTAAAATACTTTTAATAAATCTTACTATATCTCTTTAGGCTCTAAGTTGATTTATTTGGGCTGTAATTTGCAATGATGGGCCCAAGCTCTTGGTCTAGTAAGTATGGGCCACAATGACCATGCTTAGAATATTTGAAATCTTTTTTTTTTAAAACAAAAATCAAACTCAAAATATTGTAACTAGTATCAAATGGCCCGCGTTAAAACTTTGCCCTCACAACTCGTTGGGAGACTCTCCCACCATAACCAGGTGCCCGACATGATTCAGATCCGGATTAGTCAGGACGAAGCTCTAGAAACTAGATAGGCAACCCAAAAAAGGAAAAAAAAAAAAACTTTATCCTCACTAATTAACAAATGATTGGTTGAAGTGGTGAGGGGTCTCATCTACTTATGAGGAGGAAACAAGTTCGAATCCCCGAAAGTGCACTTATTCGTAAAGGTAAGAAAATCTTTGCACTTCAAAGCCTCGAGTGGAAAACCCTTGATAAAATAAAATAAAAAAGTTTACATTTATCAATAAGGCTAAAGTATAATTTTAGTCTTTTAAGTTTTACCTAAAACATATTTTTGGTCCCTTGACTTTATAATGTATACTTTTTGTCCTAAAATTCTAACACCGTTAATGTTGCTAACAGAAAATGCTGACGCAGCGAACTCAAGTAATGACTAATAACATTTAATTACACATTTTATATATTCTTCAATTTACCCATATTTTAAATGTAAACTTAATAGTATTTAATTACACATTCATCATTTAAGTTTACACCTTTATCACTTGAATTTTCATTTTCCGTTAGCAAAATTAACGGTGTTAAAATTATAGGACTAAAAGTATACTTTATAAAGTTAAGGGACCAAAAGTATACCTCATGTAAATTTAAAGTAATAAAAGTATACTTTAGCCTATTAATAAATAGATAATACAAAAAATAATAACAAAATGATTTTAAGTGTATTTTAAATCAAAGTAACTCAAATTAAATCCATCAATATCCAAAATTTATAATACTGAACAAAGAAATTTCTATAAAATTCCTATATAAAGCCACTGAATATAATTTAATCAAAAAAATTAACACAAGTTTCAAAATGAGTTAACAACATTTTGTAAGTTAGAAATGTAAAAACGATCAACTCGGTGTATAAGCTCGCGAGTTTAACTGAATTTATAATTAGCACGAATTTAAGGGCGATTCAACACAATTTTGTAAATTAGAAACATAAAAAGGGTAAGCTAGAAGATTCAACTCGTAAGTTTGACCATAATGTTGTATAGAACCCAATCTAACTCGATTTAAATGAGTTTGGCATATTGTAGGTTGCCAAAACCCTTTAGTAGTGTATTAAAAAACAGAGAAAATTTTTTGGGGGAAAAACAGAACATTATCCTTTTATAGATTGCTGTTATAATTATAATTTCCTTCTGTGTTGTATTTGATGTTAAGTTAGAATGTATATTGAATAGGCCAGAAAAGTTAGAATGTATAGGTGCTTCAACATATATGATTAAAATTTTCTGATGAAAGATACTGGAGACATAATAATTTAGTTTGTTTTAAATATAATGATCTTTCTTACAATTAAATCTTATCAAAATATTAAACACAAAAATTGTACAAATAGAAATAAAATATGACTTGTAAAAGATTAAAAAAGAAGAAGAATACAGAGCTCTCCCCATTTTATACTTACAACACTATACCCTCTCAGCTAGCCTTTTGTGTGCTTGTGAGTTGAGAGTGAGAGAGATTTTTTTTTCCCTTGCAATTCAGTTCATTTTTTTATGCTTATAACCAAAATAACCCCTCTTATATATATATATATATATATAAAGGATAGCAAAGCCAAGGTTACATAGAAAATAAATCTACATAAAGGGGGAGATAAATCCCAAATACTCTTAATATACCCATGTTCTTAGACGAGTAGAACATACATTTAAAGTAGTAGACCTATTGATTCCTAACTTGGCTAATGTATCGGCCACCCTATTTAAGTCACACGAGATATGGTGACAATTAACTTGCCATTCCCTTATCAGTTTCTCTTTGATTTGAAGTACTAGTAGGCTCCCTGAGTGGAAACTGTCATTTGATATCCGAGAAAAATTAATTCCACTGCATCGGACTCTAAAATAATTTTCCTGAAGCTCAAGTCTCAAGCTAGTTTCATTCCTTTGAACATAGCCCATTCCTCAGCAGTGCTGGGAGAACATACACCAATATCCTTCATAAAACCACATATCCAAACACCCCTAGCCTATCTCGCAAAAGACCTCCACAACCAACTTTGGAGGATCTTGAGACCACACCACTATCGACATTTATCTTCATCCAATCTCTAGGTGGTTTCTGCCATAACAAAGTTTGCTCAGCTACTGATGAATCTGCAACTGAACGTCCATTCACTTGCGTCTCTGGAACTAACTCAAAGTTCCTCCATGTGTGCATGATTGTTGTAGCTGGATTTAATTTATAGGATTCACAAAATCCCTCTCAAACAGATAAGAGTTCCTTCACTCCAACAACTTCCATATTGCAGCCCCAAAAATAATATTCCATTGCGGGCCCATTCCATTATCTAATTTACCTTTGATATTCATTGCCATCCAATCTCTTAAACTTGTTGTGTAAAACGCAGAGCTGTGTCTTGGTAGAATGAACTTAGTCCATATTTGTCTTGCATACCTACAATCTCTCAAAATATGCGAGGTACTTTCAGCATCTTCACAGCGAAAATCACATAAATCAGAACATTGAGACCAAGAGTTTCTCCATACATTTGTTGGTAATCGATTCAAAAAAGCTTTCCACATGAAAACTTTTATTCTTTCCACCCCCTTCCCTTCCAATTCCAAATTTCTTTAAACATACTGCTACTTTGGCTATGGGGATTTTTTCCAATTAGGAAATATGCACTTCTAATTGAAAAAAGACCATCACTTAGATCCTCCCCAAACCATCACATGCACCAAAAGTCTACTAATGACTTCAGGTTGCACAATATCAGCAAGCCCACTTAAGTATCATGAACCATTATCCACCCAAAAGAACCAAAATAACACCTTAAAAAGTTTGCTGTTGAATCCCCCTGCTTAATTGGATATATTTGGGCCAATTGGGCTTCCCGCGACGTGACCTTAGCCCAACAACGATTTGGGCTTTGAACTAAATAAAGCCTCTTTTTAACCATAACGTAAAAGTTTGAAATTCATTTTTTTTTTTTTTTTGAAAATTACAGGCAAGCCGTGAAGCTTGGAAAGATGAGGAAGGACTAGATCCTAAAATCCAGTCCTTAGTACATCAAACTAGCAAAATAAACTAGCCAAAACAGGCTATCCGATCTCTAAAAAGCATATCTAGGCATCCCCTGGGAACCGATGGGACAAGAATCATGTCTGCATCAGGCGGAGCATCATGGCCCTGTTTGGCCATATAATCGGCGCATAAAATATTTCCTCTCGGAGTATAGTGGAGCTCCGCATTGCAGTCTTTGTAGAGCAAATCTCTAGTCTCCCCAATAGTTTCTCTAAGGGGGTGGTCAACAGGATAGTCCCTCATAAGAGTGTTGAGAGCATCCAGCGAGTCCGAGTAGAGAGAAATTCTCTGATAACCCATCTGATGACCCAGCTTCAAACCAAGCATGATAGCATATATTTCTGCTTCGAGCACAGTGCAGAGGCCAAGCGATTTGTGGAACCCCATCAACCAGCGACCTTGAGAGTCCCTTATGACACCGCCACAAGCTGCCTGTTGCTGGTAACGCACAGAGCCATCAACGTCAATACGGATCACGTTTGCTGAAGGAGGAGTCCACGCTTTTTCAACGTCCCTGCCAAGATTGAAAATTTGGTGTGTCGGAGTTTGATTAGACGTACTCTCCGTAAGGAGGTAATTGCAAGTGTGAAGCATTTCCCTGGTATTTGTGTTTTCGCCCTGGAAGAGGAATCTGCATCTGGTCGTCCAGAGGATCCAACACACCAAGCTGAAGGTTCTCTGCCAAGGGATATTTTTGAATCGTCCCTTTCCAGGATTGTGGGTGGTGTTCCATTTGAGCCAATCCTGCACGTTACCTGCGAAAAAAAGAGGGAAATAGTTAGGCATCATAATTTGCTTCCACAAAGTTTTGGCTCTCTGACAGTCTCTGATAACGTGAATCACGTCTTCCTCTCTGTTACAATTGAATGGGCAAAGATTCCCGTCAGATAGCCCTCTTTTGGCTCTTAAAGAGTTAGTCACAAGCCTTTCGTGACCAACTTGCCACATGAACATTTTAACCTTCTCCAGAAGCTGCCATTTCCACAATAATGACCAGAAGCTGGTAACTCCCATCTGGTTATGATCAGAGAGATAATTGTAAGCAGATTTGACAGAGAAGTATCCATCCTTAGCAGCTCGCCAAGTGAAACTGTCAGGGAGACTATTAGAAGGGGGTTGCGTTTTTGAAATAGAATTTATAATCGCAGAAGGTAAAACACCCCGCCATCTATTAGTATTCCATCTTCCATTGCTCAAAATTTGATCCCTCACTGTCTCATCGAGATTTATCAAGGATGGGTCCCGAACAAAAGATATGAGGGGAGGAAGCCGTAGGTCGTGAGGAACTTTGTCTCATTACCATTATTAACTTTTCTCTTTAACCATAACGTAAAAGTTTGAAATTCATTTTAGTTCACCTTTCATTGACTGTGTTCTCTCCCTCCTCTGAGTGAAAGACCCTTTTTTTTATTTGTTGGCAAAAAATGACCTTTTTATTTTTTTATTAAATGGAGGCCATTGATCGATTGTGAGTTGGTCATCTAGTGGTATGCCAAAGACAATCGTAATATTCTTTGTTTTAAAAGAAATCTGACTCAATTATCTAATTTTTGAAATTAGATGCAGAAAACCATTGCCAAAGTTTTATAAAATTCACAGGCTCATTTCTATGATTCAAAAATTGCAAATAAAATTATTATTTTTTAATCATAAAATATCAATATTTTAATGTTATTTATAGGAAAAAAGACAAAAAAAAAAAAAATACCACTTGAATTTTAAAATCTCAAATCAATATTTTTGCCTACAAGAATATAGCAATTCACAATTAATTTTAATAGCAAATCAGAGATTTAAGATTTTAAAATTTAAGTAGTATTTTCATGTCTTTTTTTCCTATGTTACCCTGAAATAATTATGAGAAACATGCATGCACACCTTCTATCAAATTTAACAATAATGAAAATAACGTACTAAGTAAAACTAAGCACAAACGAAGGTTTTCAAAACAGTGAAAGAGACAAATATAATCTATTACTAGATACGCCAGTAGTTAGGGAATTTGAAATTCAAATTAAGATAAAACAAGATAAATTAAGAGACAAAATGAGGAGAATCTATATTAATAGGCCAGTTTGATCGAACCGCACGCTTTGCAAATTCCACAGTAGTTAGAAAGCACGTGTGGCCTCATCTATTATCAAAGCATCATTATCAGAATATTAATAGAAAATGATTACACTACTATAATTTAATTAAGTTAAAAAATTTTATTAAAGAAATTGGAGAGATAATTAATTAATTAATTAATTAAGCACAAGACAAGTTGGGGGTGTTCCTGAGATGACAATAATGACTCATTAGCTTGTTCACATTCCAAAAGGCAAAATCCTCTCCAATCGCTTTTATCATTAAATTAACAAAAAAACAAATACTACATTTTGGTTGCTAGCTAAGACATAATCCCTACTTTTAAGTAATATTATTTTAAATTATTAATTTATAAACTATGAGTCAGTCAAAGGTACAAAAAGAATAAGAAATGAATAAAGCTAAGGAGTGTTGTATCCTATTATGGCCGACATGGTTTGTTTGAGAGTAAAACAAAAGGGGAACATATAGATTGTGACTTAACTAATTGGTCATATTCCCCAAAGGAATATTATAAAATAATAATAATGATAAAGATTATGAACAAAAAGATAAACTCAAAAGAGGTCCCCATACTCTAAGCATTAACTAAAGCAAAAAAGTTAAAGGGGTATAAGCTTTTTGCAGTGTTGAATTTGACTACCATTTTGCCCCCTCAAGCATGAAAAATGTTCACTTACTTTGTCATTCTTCTTTTTTCTTTCTTTTTTAAATGTTTTTTCTAATTTCTTAAAATCATTTGTGTTTTTATATGAAAATCTAGTTGACTCAAATTTAAGCATTTCTAGAGAGGGTTTTTACATTCATATGAACTCAAACTCTTGAACAGCTAAAACCCTTTTCACTAGAACAATATCTATTATTTCAAATAATTCGTTTTAAAATGTACATGTAGTATATTATAAGAGAAATATAAAAAGAATATAATAAAACTTATAGACACATATATAGGATATGTAATTCAATTGTTTCAAATATAATATCTTTTCTTATCACCCACAGTTATTTAAATTAATTCATAAAGTGCTTGTTTTATCTTTTGTGTGTAGGTGAATGAATATCAATCTCTACATGTAGCATGTGCTTGTCAACTAGGGTTTGAAGACGTAGTTTTTTTGTTGTTTAAAGTTTAGTAGTTAGATATAAAGCACATAGAGTAATTAATCTCAATATAATCATATAAAATGTATGGTGCAAAATTGATAGCCACCAATAATATATGTTGTTCTCACTAGCTGTATATAGCATCACTATTTATATATAAAGAACCTCTATTCTTTGTGAAATGCTTAATTAATAGGTCCCCCATGTGACCACACCATATATATCACCATAGATCTGCCATATGTTACTTTAAAATATCTATATATACGATTTTATTTTTTTTTTTTTTTTTTGGAAAAAGTTGAATTTGGAGCCCCTTTCTTTCAAATGAAGTAGGGTACATATTTTTTTTTTTTGGGGGGTCAAAGTAGGGTAATATTCACACCATATAATATTATAGTACATTTGTGATAACTAATTAATACTCATATCTTTTCATTTTGTCCCTCCTATGTGTGGGTGTGTGAATATATATATATATATATATATATATCATACATATATACATGAGATAAACATCATTTTTGCTTTGGAAGTTTTGGCTGAGGAGCACTGGGCACCTAGAAGTTTTTTTGGATCAAAATTGCCCCAAAATTAAAAACCATAGTAATTTTGGCATTCCGTTAATCTTGACCAGTTAATTGTTACTTCAATTTATAAACTTTTAGATACAAAATTACTCCTAAAAACAACTTTCAGGGCAAAATTGTTCTAAAAAAGTTCCGGGTGTCCAGTACTCCTTAGCCAAAACTTTCAGCGCAAAAATGATATTTATCCACACACATATATATATAACTTTGCCATTTTTTCAGTTACATTCATTTAATTTGTCCACGTTTCATTATACTACATAAGTTCTTTCTTTTCATTTTGATCACAAAACGTTTGGATAAGATGAATATTGAGATTCATCATTAAGAATAGAAAATGTTTTACGGCTCACATAGTATTTATAAAAATACTTATATGTTATTTAGTGTAATCTGTGAAACATATGCTAGAATTCAAAAGAAGCATACCAATTAATAAAAAGTCATTTATATGTCAAATGGAAGGAAATTGTGGAAAGGAAAATTAAAAACGGAAAGATGATTGAAAATTTGTGTGTAAATCATGTAAAGCTCTCAAAAGATTTCCAAATTTGTCACTATCCTTACTTTCAGGCTGGAGGTGATTTTTTCCCCTTTCACACAAGGGAATTTATCTTTCTTTCTCTTTCATTTTCCTTTTTTAAGGAAATGAATTAGATTAAACTAAGGAAAAAAACTTGGGTACTTAGCTTTTGGACTTAAAATACTTGTTTTCAATTAATTAAATCAAGACATACATGTGAAATTTTTATACGTTATTTAAAATTCTTGTGTAAAGAACCCATTTTATTGATAAGAATACTTCAAAATTAATTAAATCGTCTTAATTTGAATGGATAAATGTATATTAAATATATATATAAGATTAAGTATCTACGTCTATCAACAAGCAAGGGATATAATGAAAGAGACTTTGGCCACTTAAGTACAAAGTATCAAGTTCCTATTCATCTGAATACAACAAATATCTTTAAAAAAGTTACACTTAATTAATCTCGACAATACTTAAATTAAATATGATCCGATTATATAAAAAAGAAAGTGTCTATGTCTTTTCCTAAACTAAAGGTTATTTCAAAGCCGTATTTCTCCTCCTCCCCATAATCCTTCTTAATTTCCCCGTATTAAAAAAATTACTCTCTTTCGGTTCTAAATATATGATAAAGTTTATAGTACAAATTACACAACAAACTTTATCCTATATTTAGGATCGGAGGAATATTTCATTATTATAATAATAATAAAAATCTTTACTCAAAGACTAATATATGTATATTATGAGAGTAGGTTTGTGTCCTCAGTCACAAACACACACAATAGTGTTAGTTAGAAGATCTTGATGATGAGCTGCTATATATATTCTTAATATAGTATTTCATTGTCTCTATATTTCATGTTCCTAGCTATCTGCATGCCCACTTGTAGCAAAAGAGAAAAGAAAGAACAACCTTATGCGCCTAATTTTTTTCAAAAGATTCTTTAATTTAGCGACTCCACACTTTACACAGTTTTCACATCTCTCAACATCATCGTTAATTTATGGACAAGGTTTTCTTCACCTATACTCAAGCCACCACATTATATTAATAAATAATTGCTTTTTTAGCTAGCTATAATTTACTATAACTACTAGATTGATTATTTTCCCCCATACACTACAGTCTACCACACATATATATGTAGCCCGAAGTAATACTTAATATTCATGACTTACAAATAAGTGGCAATTCTCTGCTGGAAGAAAACCAGCAGAATTAGTTATTAATCAAAGTCGATAGAAAATAGTACCAAGCTTGTAAATTGTAATTATTCCCCCAAGCATCGTGCAACGAAGATGAGATGGTAGACGATATGATAGTTAATAAGAGAGATTAATTATGGAAAACTAATAATTACAGAAGCTGTCCACACGTTCTCTTACTCGCCTAAATTTTCATCATCATTTCATTAAAGTTAACTAGCAAGCAAATATGTACATATATAAGGAACCTCATTATTCCAGTTTCGATGAAAGCTTCATTGCATTACAATCACAATGGAATATTCTCACATCAAAGGGGTTGGATCCAGCGTGATGATCCATTACACAGTCTAAATTAAACAGCTTGCATATTTATTACTCCATAGCTTCCATTTTCAGTACTTTATTGGTACTTCAAAACTGAAACACACAGTAATTTAATTGATTTCAAAGGAGAGAAAAAAGAAAGGGAAAAACACACTAGAAAACGGTCAAGACTATGGTCAAAGATGAAGGCATGGTGGGGAAGAATCTAATAAGCGCCGAAAGGTACAAAGGACAGTAGAGTCGTCATCGTCATCATCAGCTTCTTCTTTCATATATCCTAAGAGGGTTTATTAACATGAGACAAAAAAGGATAACTGTCTTATTCTTTCCCCATTTTTTCTTCATTCTATTCCCGCTCTTTTTTTTATTTTTTAACATGTTAATTTTTTTTTTTTTAAGAGAAAATCACCATGAGGCTCTAAGAGAGTTGTGTAATCATAAAAAATTCTCAAAATAAGTATGCAACATTGACCTGATGTCATTTTGTGTTGTCGAACTTGTCATTATATAATGCCCACTTATTGTATAACCTTATGGTGAATTTCATTCTTTCATCGAGATCTTATTGTAATTTTTTTCAATTTTTATTTATTTTTTGAACTCGACATGAGTTGTTGCAAGTTCAAAAGGGAATAAGAATAAGGGGGACCCCATTTCAAAAAGCTCATAAACAATGTTTATATATTAAGAGAGAGAGAGAGAGAGAGGTTTACTATTGGATATATATCATCATGATGATCTTGTTTTCCTTTAGCTTTTGAATTTTGATAATCACATATACATACTTTTGGTCAAATTGGTGCTGGTCGCTCATAATTAGTGGCCCCCTAATAAGTTTAACTTTCTAATGTGAAAAGTAAGGAAGACCAATTATTGTACCCTCGATCAGTTTGAGTTGTGTATAGTGAGAAGATTCACCAATAAATTTAAACTCATGCACTATGACTTACACAGTAAGCGAACAAAAAGTAGGGGTTAAAATATAGTTCAATTAATTAGTGGGTCGACATCGTGCCATTACTATTATCTTTTTGATATTCCCTCCGATCTCTTACACATTATAAGAGAAATATTTATTCTATTTATAAGAGACTCTTTGAAATTTTTGGTTTCATTTTTATCCCCGTTAATTATCAGCTAGTCTCATTACATTAAATTAACTATTTTACTCGCTCTCTCTTTTACATGTTCACTCTCCTCTTATATAAATATTAATTAAATATTTTCTTAAAAAAATAATTATTTTTCACATATTTATTACTTTTAACTATTTTGCTAATTACAAAGGCAAGCACATTAGCTTATATGGAAGAAAAAAATCACGGCTGTATTCAGACCCAGCCACTAGTGCATCTGACTACTGCCAATCATAGACTTTTAACTAAATTTAACAACCTCTTTATCTACTTGATTTAGTTATTTGTATCAAGAGGAGTGTAGCAATTAAAGACAGCTCAGGATTTGAAGCAATTATAATTGTCTCAGCACACACAAAACACTTGTAAGAAAATATTTTTCGTTTATTAATACTTGTACATCAATTATTCTGTGTCATTGAACCACTGATATGAGTGAGATTTGTGTGAAGCAATCAAGGTATATCAACGTAACTACTTATCTCAAATTCTAAATATAAGATAAAAAATTTTTTAACCCATTATTATGTGTCATTGAACCACTGATATGAGTAGAGATTTGTGTGAAGCAATCAAGGTACATCAACGTAACTACTTACTTTTAATTCTGATATAAGATTTTATAGTGTAAATTGTACTACAAACTTTATCCTATATTTAGAACCGAATAGATTATAAAAAACATTTCATCTTTCATATTCTGGATTCTTCATTATTGATCTGTATACCTTTTCTGTTAATTCTACTTTGATGAACACTATGCATAGTAAAAATATCATCTTTTTGAGGTGAAAGTAATTCGAGTTCGCGCGCTCACTCACAAGTATATATAAGAAATCAATTCAAACCTTAAATCTCAAAGCAAAGTGAGTAAAAGTAATCATTTTTCTTTGTCGTACCGTCAAAGAGCAACATGCTGGCGACCACAAAGTACAGCCCATCCATCGGACAAGCATGATGAGAGAAAATAACAATAATAAACCCGAATTGCAAACAAACGTCCGTTGATTTTATGTTTTTAAGAATTTTGAAAATATAATTCCACCTATTTTTTTAACCACGAGATTAATTGTTAGATTTATATTTTGCATGGTGTACATTTTTAAGTAACAAAACTGATATTATAAATAGTATGGCATCTTACAAATTTCATTATATACATATTTATATTTATTCTCATATAACGTGGCAACTAAAGACGAGCCTAGTGTGTCTAAAAAAATATAAAGATGAGTCGAACTGAAAGAAGGAAAAATGGACGACAGATATTTTTCATTTTCTTTTTGTTCTTCATTCATGGCAAAAGTTGGTAGGGCACCAACAAAACGAAAGGATTACAAAGGTGACATCTTTTCCTATTATACCCAAATATAAAAACATGTCAGTAGCACAGTAAAAAGCAAGGGAATAAGGAGTACCAAAAAGCAAAAGGCAAGAGAGAATGAGAAATAAAGCAAAAGCAAAAACCCAACACTTATGACAACACCACCTTTGTTAGTTCCCCTAGTCTGTCAGCCCCTCGTGAAATTATCATTCCGACCCCTTCCCCACAGTAATTCTCATCTTCATCATCATCTTCCTCCCCCGCCTCTGCATGTTTAAACCCTAAAATCCAGACTCCTTAAACTAATCGTATCGACACAAACACATCCACGTTGCACTGTAGATATATATATATGCCAGCAGTGTAATAATCGTTGCTTGGGTCTTTGATAATGATTCGTTTTCTTGTTTGGCAGAGGTAGGGGTGGGTGGGGGTGTTTGTACGTCCTTAACGTTCATGATTATGCACAGATTCTCATTTCTGCATGCAAAAGAGAGGGAGCCACAGATATATATATGTAAGTATATATAAAGGTCGTTATTCCATGCCAAAAATTGGTGTTTGAAAGAGACTAGGTTTTGCATGGGTTTGGAAGGTGTGCAGGGTAGGCGTAGGGCCAATGATGCTCCAGTTTCCATAACCAGAAGAAGAAGAGCTCTCATAACTAGGGTTACTATTTAAGGCAATGGGCGTGGCCAATGGGATCATCAGTGAACTCGATCCAGAAGAAGGAGACGACGAACCACCACCACTATTATTATTATTATTGTTATTGTTATTCCCACTTTGTTGTTGCTGCTGATGAACAAGCATGCCTCCACTGAAAAACCCATTATTATGATTATTGTAGTTGATGTTGTTTCCTTCACTGCTGGTACTGGAGGGAGCAGTAGAGAGGTCCACGTTGAAGGGTAGGACAGATGTCACGGAGCCATTGGCGGAGGAAGATTGTTGGATCAAGGTAGGGTTTTTGCTGTAACCGGCGAGAACGGAGGACCAGTAATGATGATCTGAAGTAGCGTCCTGTTTGATGGGTATGGCGAAGGTGAGAGAATTGTTATTAGTGCTTGAAGGTGGCGGTGGCGGATGGGATACAAACGTGACCGAGGAGTTGGTGGAGGAGAGGTCTCGGTCGGCATCAGGGCTCTTGCTGGTGTGGTGGTGGTGGTCGGACAGAGAAGAATCTGATGTGTTCTTGGTCTTGCCGGATAGTCCACCGACGGGAAGGCTACTGTTGGCAATGCTCTTGACGTCATAGCGGCTCATGTCAAAGTTGGTCACTGCGTTGATTCCTCTGAACTTAATGGCCGCTATATCATACGCCTCCGCTGCTTCCTCTTGAGTACCTATTTTGTTGATAAACAAACAAAATAAGGTTTTCTATACGAAGATTTATATTTCCCAATATTTCACATGTATGAATTAAATTATTAAATGAAATCTATGTAGGCGTGATACACAAAAACATAATATATTTTTTTCGATTTGATTAGTTTAGGTGTATCCAATACATAATATGAGATCTAATTTAAAATTATACATTAATATAAAAAAATGTATTGGGAGGTATGAGAAAAGGACTCACTGAAAGTGCCAAGGTAGAGGTCTTTGTTTCCGGCGACTCTGCCTATTCTTGCCTGCCATCGGCCATGCTGGTGATGCCTGAGACAAAAAAGTTGACATTTTAACCCCACTATATATATAAAATATATTATATCACAATACACACATATATATTTTATTCATTTATTTTATTCATTTGGAATCAAGAGATACATATATATGGGTGATAGAGGCCAAAAAGATTTGAACTATACCTCGTCACTCCTCTATATATTGAGGCGCCTCTCGAGAATCCACTACTCCTCCTAAAATAATTAAATAAATAGATAAATAAATAAATATATACATGCAAATTAATAAAGCCATGGAAACAGAGGGACCCAAAAGGGAAATGTAAATTTACCTTCGAAGAGAAGCAACAAATTCCTGCCTAGTCATACTCTTCATCTCTTCCAGTTCCTTCTGGTAGTTTGAAATCTAAGAAAAATATGAAAAAAAATATTGAATAAGACAAAAAATTGAGAATATATAACAAAAATAATAATAATAATAATTAAGAGCATTGAGTGATTGGGGTTACCGGAAAGTTGGTGGTGGTGGTCGGACCCCAGTACTTGAGAGCGGCGAGATCATAAGCCCTGGCTGCCTTCTCTTCCTTATCGTAGCCACCTGAAAATATCATAATAACAAAAACACAGTCACACACACAAGAAGAAACAAAATCATCTTTTAGCAAAAATGATTAGCCTTGAGTAGAATCTGAATCTAACAAAATTACTCCTAAAAGCTTTTCTTTTTTTCACAGTAGAAACATAATGACGATATCTGTTTTTTTTTTTAAAAAAATTAAATGACTCACCCAAATACACTGAACCATGATGACACAGGGAATCACAGCATCGTTCGTCAGGTCATAAAGATCCAACACAAAGAAGCACCCGTCAGAATCTTCACACTCATAAATTCACAAAATAATTAATTAAATAATCAATTAAAAAATAGTGACTCTCTTCTCAGATGAAAGATCCTTCATGTGAACAAACAGAGGATTGTCATCTGAGTCATTGATATGGTTATTGAGATTTGACATTTGAGAGAGAGAGAGGCACATTCTTTATAACTCCCATTTATTCCGGTACCGTATATATATTAATATATATAGTGAACCGTGTTTTTGTCAGACTCAGTGGGTCGCAGTCCCAGATCTCGTGGACCCGATGCGACTCAGTTCTATGAAACCCTAACCTAGAGGACGCGATCGTCAATTCCAACATTACCTTGTCTTCCTTTCCGACTTTGCCCTTCCCTTCTGCAACTGTTATCCCACAGATGAGCTTCGTACCTTCCTGTCCATCTATGCCTGCACTTAATTAAATACTTCAATTTTATTCTCACACTAAAAACAAATAATATAGATACGTGTTTGTTTTTTTTAAATCGAATCATCACCGTGTGACGCCGCGGTAGATGGAGGTGCGTTGGCCGAAGGTGTCGACGCTCTTCTTCGGCGACGGCTCTATTGGGATCATCTGAGCCTGTTTCTGTTGCGGCTCGGCTTGCGTTCCTCCGGAGGCAAAGCCACGAAGGAAACTGGCGGCTATGGTTTTCAGCTCGGAGTCGTATATCTCGTTCTCAACCACCGTGCTCAGCGTGTTGTCGGAGGAGAACTGCGGAGGCGGCGCGGGAGCTGTGGGAGCGGCGGCTGAGGCAGCAGCTCCGCCGAGGAAGTCCTCAAACTTAGGTCCCCCAGTGAACATGGAGAGGCTAGTCGGTGCTCCTGTGACCGCACCACCATCTTTGGTTTCGGCCGGCGCGTCAACGACGGTGCTATTACCTGAAACATTTTTTATTGGCAGAAATTTCAGCAAAGTAATAATTCACTGGGCGAAAAAAAAGATATATAGAGAGAGAGGGACCTGCGAGAGAGAGAGTAGGGGTAGGGGAAGGGGAGGTGAAGGAAGGGAAGAGAGGGAAGTGGGAGGAGGAAGATAAGGGGTGGGAGAGAGAGAAAGCGAGCCAGTTAGAGGAGGAGGAGGAGGAAGAAGAAGAGTCCATGGTGGTGGTGTATTAAGAGAGTGACTTTGGGAAGTGGGATGAAATGGAGGTATCTATCTTTTAGGGAGAGAAGGAGCCTCAAGAGAATGAGAGAGAGAGAGAGAGAGATAGTGAAGTTTGAAGAAGAGAGTCTCAGAATATGACACAGATATAGAGGCGGTCTTAAGAGAGAGAGAGTGGTGGCTCTTCTGAGTTGCTGCCCGGTGAAGTTGCACGAAGAACGAGGTCCTTTCACCATGGTAATTACTGGAGTATTACTAACACCATTACTATAAACTAAACCCTAAAGTGATGTTTTTACGCTAATATACGATTTAGGAAGTCATATTGTTCCCCACTTTGTGAAAGATAACATAATTTTTTTTATATATGATGGCAATAGTCTATTTTTTCAGTAGGTTTAAGGTATTTACGCCAATCTCCTCGTATCATAAACTTTTCAAAGGCCTTTTAATGCTAGCTATACATATTGTTAGAGGTCAAACTCCTAATAAGATACTTAAGAAATCTAGCTAAATGGGTGACAACTAATTTTATTTTATCATAACCTTCACATATGAAATGTAAAGTACAATTAATAAAGAGGTTTACACTTCTCATGTTACATGAAAAGAAGATTCTTACACATACATGAAATGGTAAGACTCACATTTTTTTTTATTAAAAAAAACTGAAGCACAGAAATCTAAGTATCTATGATATGAGGATACACTTCTCCTACAACATGAGAAGTGTATTTCCCATTAATAAATTATACGCTAATTGTAGGGATGGTTTGAATTAGCAGTGACATAAGTAGTTTTTTTCCAATTTGACTTTTGCAAACTTAAAATAGAATAAAAGTCATATTATAAAGGGAAATACACTTCTCATGTTGAAGGTGAAGTACATCCTCATGTCATAGATACTTCGATTTCCGTGCTTGATTTTTTTTTTTTTTATATATAAAAAAAGATGTAGGTCCCATTATTTCATGTGTGTGTAGGAATTTTCTTTTTCTCATGCAACAGAGAAGTGCAAACTCCTATTATAAATATGATTTTTGTTTGAATTGGCAGTGGTAGGAAAAATCATACAAAAAAAAAAATATCTGTTGGCTTCTTAAAAATAGCTTTTGTTATAAAAGCTCATTTAAAAAAAAATGTCAACCTAAATACTTTATTTTACTTCCACCGTGATTTTTCCTTTTCTATTGGGTTCTTTCAGTCCCACCACCTTCCCAAACAGGCCTGACAAAGTGGCGATGAGGTTTGTACTTTATATCAATCAGATTGCACTGACCTAGTATAATAATACCTTCACTCTTAAATATAAGATATGGTTAACTTTTTTTATAAGATTAAGAAAATTAAATAATTTATTTAATAATATCATATATCAATCAATAAACTGAATAAATTAGTTTGGAGAAAAAAGATAAATATAAATATTTTAAAGTACTCGCTTGATCCTTAATGTAAGACATATTTAGAGAGTTGGTCTTGATCCTAAACATACGGCATAATTTTTATATTTGTCAATCTTTTTCTATTTTACCTCTCTTAATACTCCCCTCGACAATAATCAAGGAGAAAATGAATAAAAGAATTAAGAAAGATAACTAGGGTGTTTTAGAAAATATATGTATTATAAACTAACTCAATTAACTTTTTAATCTAATCAAATTAGGTAAATATATTTTATATTAAGAACCGGATGGAGTAATTTAATTAGCTTACTTAAAAAAATTAATTGGTATTTTATTTAAAACTAGTATTTTTTTCTATTTAAAGAAAATGAAAGGCAGTGACTGTTAACAGAGGATTTGATATGGTTAAATTAAAAGAAGAAAAAAAAAAAAAAAAAAAAACCTTTTTTAGGAAGACAAAATTCCTTAAAGTAAGCTTATCCAAGCACATAGTATTTGATAACATAGTTCTTTTTAAGGAATTATGAACAAATCGATTTTGTAATCTACAGTTTTTTTTTCTTTTACGGGTAAAAACTTAGGGGTTTAAACATCTCATGTTGCATGAGAAGAAAAAGATTCCTACACACATATGAAATGGTAGTACCTACATATATATATAATGCTAATTATATATATGTGGGTCCCACCATTTTATGTGTGTGTAACATGAGAAAACACTTCTTCTCTTACAACATGAGAAGTGTTTTTCTCAAAAATTTATCCTAATTGTTAGTGGCCTTTCTTAAGGTTGTGTTAATGCTACACTACAAGAGTATTTCCGCTTTTAACAGCAATTCAAACTGCGTTGTTAAGAAATAATATTCGAGGGAGTGATAAGGTTAGACAAATCAAAGCTGTCGTTGACGAATACTTTTATTTATAACACTCGAAATTAAAATTTTCATTTGAGAAAATTAAGCCCTCAATCTCGCATACTAGAGGTCAAACTAATTAGCAAATGAGGTATAAATTATATTTAATAATTAAATAACTCGGAAGAAATTTCTAATAAAAATGTCACTTCAAAGAAAAAATTGGAAGGTTTTGCATGAAAAATTAGTCGGCACTATTTGTAAATAATGTGGAGCACTATTGTAAAATTCGCGAGTTGATTTTCTTAATTTACAGATTTCATGTTTCTATTTTACAAAATCGTATCCGTTTGTATTTAAACTTATGTCGCCATAAACTTGGTTAAACTTACAAACTCACACATTAAGTTTACCATTAATTCTACCTTATAAATTTATGTCAACTCACTCTTAAACTCATACTAATTTGTTTATTTTGATCATATTCAATAACTTTATATATGAACTTTAATTTATAGAAATTTATTTATTGGATATGATAAATTATAAATGTTGGTGAATTTAATTTCAATTATTCATATTGAAAATATATTTAAATTAAATTATTTCCATTTTATATTCTTACTTTTTTTCTTATTACTTTTAAGACCTATTAATTATTTTAAAAAAAACTATTACAATTTTACAATTTGAGTTTATGATCAGAATTTATATTATTATTACAAGTTTATTTAAATTGGTGAGTTTCACAAGCTTTGTATGGAGTAGGCATGCAAATTGCAAAACACAGATGTGAAATGTGCATGTGGGAATGATTAAAGAGTGCGCCGGGTTCAGTAAAAAACGCATCGATCTGCTTGATTAATTTGAGTTTCATATTTAAATTTTAACACTATAGCTTCTAATCCATTTACTCTCTTTTTTCATGATATAAATTGTTTAAACGATTCTACGTTTTAATTATAATGAATTGGTATGTACTTTTTAATTATATTGACGACTATACATATAAGTAACCCCTTGTAAATTGTAATGTTTCAGAAGGGACAACGTACATATTACAGGATGTTAACTCATGAAATAAAAATGGACAAGCCTTGTATGTTAAAGTGCACTTTGTACTAAAATTTACTCACTTGTTCTATTTCTAACTCTAATTAATTTTAGGTCTCTCTCATATTTTTTGTTATTTATCCTCTCACTCACGCCCTTCATAAATAAAGATATATTAGAAAAAAAAATTCTTAACTCATTTATTGCTTTAAATCAATTTTTACCAACACTTTTTTATCTAAGTAGTTCATAGATTTAGATCTTGTAGAGAATATTTAGGAGCGGGTCGAGTATGTAAGACTTGGTTTAAGATTACACATATAACGATAATTGGCCTTAAATAGCAGCATGTAAGATAGATTATTCCCATATGTATACTTGGATATTACGTTTGTTTTGAAACTAAGTACATATATAAGATATAATGACAATTATATAGTATAATGAGAAATCAAAGTTAAATGAAGTATATATAAAATACACTCTTCTATTCCTATTTATATGACACTTCCACCTTATGTCGCATTCAAACACGTGACATGTGAGAGGTTTCTTAGGCTTCACACCAACACGAACTCAAATATTGATATTTATAAGGCACTTGAAGTATGTTTCATACAAACCAATGAAAACCTCAAACTTTCTTAATTCTTCTATATAATTCAACAACTTTCTAACGTTTCCTATATTTAATATCCATCATGCCACTTGAAAACAAAATCAATACAATAATAAATGAAAAGTAAAATTATACATTCATATAAAAATTTTCTCATTACCTCTCTTATAAATAAAACTAAGAAATTTCTTCTCTCTACCCAATACATTGAATGAGAGGAGTAGTTGTAGATTGTAAGTAGTGGGAGAGTAAGTAGGTTGGTGTATGATTGTGGGGAAGCAAGACGGAAGGAGAGGGGACACGATGACCCATGAGGAGCTGCCACCCATTCTTCCCAATTTGCCCTCTCTCTCTCTCTCTCTCTCTCTCTCTATCTTCCTTTTCTTTCTTTATCTCTTTTGATGCTTTGCCTTTCGTTTCATTCTCTCTGCTTTTGAACAACCCATTCTCATCACTTCGCCCCTTTCTTCTTTTCTTTTCTTTGACTCCTTCGACCTGGCCTTATTCCCGCCATTTTTTAGATTCTTCAATCTTTAGAGAGATCAGAGAGAGAGAGAGAGAGAACACATATATGATATAATATAGAGCCATTCAATCTTAAGTTTGAATCACATAGATTTTTTTATTTTATCTTGCATATCGTATAATGATTGATGTTTCAGTATATTATCATCACGTATGATTTCTTTTAATTTTTTAACTTTTCAATATAAAAAATACTCATAAAACACTCTAATGGAGATTGAATTGGTAACAACTACCTATATAACGCTTGTGCTAATTATATAAGCTAGACAACTAGTTAGGAGGTTAGTCGATCTTCGTTTGGCTTTTCAATCTATTTTATCATTTTTTTTTCAAACTTACAAACTAATATATAATTCCATGTTACGTAAGAATATTTTAGAAACTAATATAGAGTTGGCCTAGTGGTATAATAGTCCTTTAGATCCCTCTAGGTTGAGTTCAAGCTTAAGAGGAGTCACTTATATTGAAAGAGGCAGCCACGAACCCTAAATCAGATATATACCGGATAATAATTTTTAAAAAAATCTAGGAAGACTGATTAGGATTTTTTTGTTAGCCTTAGGGTCCATAATAAAAAATTAATTAAGGATTTGTAAAGGCAAACCTATAATTGTTCTCTCTTCTCAATGAATTTTTAGTGATTCCTAAGTGATCCCAATTTCATGCAAATGTAATGAAGACAAGGGAAAATAGGATTTTGGTTTTTCAAATTAATAAAAGAGGAATGCAATTTAATCAAATGCTAAATTATTATTTTTGGTATTTATTTATTTTTTTTTAAAAAAAGGGGTGAATATGAGAATATGAGTTTTGGTAGCAAAGTTGATGATTTTCCTAGCTTCTTAAAATATTTTGTTAGTTAATTTTGTATCAAGTCAAATTGAAAACCTAATTAAGCAATCCCATTAGATCCAATCTACCTAATTAATGACTAATCCTACAATTGCATTAATAATTATCTCTTAGATAAATTGTTAAAACCCACTTGATGTATGTTTTGAAAGTCCTTTTAATGCCCTTACTTCATCTTTGATTAGAATACAATCACGACACCACTCAATTTAAAATAAATCCATCACAGACACTAGTAATTACATAGAATGCATAACTTTATTAATTCAAAAGGAAATAAGTTGAACACAAAATCCAAGTGAACTAATTTAAAATTCAACACAAGAGCAATCGATCATAGGCAAATAATCACTCATCTAAGTCTCACAAACATGTATCACATCAAAATTGATCCAAACAGAACATAATACATGAGCTAATGAAAAACTAATAAGCTCCCCTTTATATCACATTGAAGCTCTAGGCACCTTATCTGCCGCCAAAACTCACCGAAAATCAGCCACTCATATTGTGAAGGACAGCCACAGCAGATTGTTCAAAGTACTGGAATTCCATGGAATCAGAGGAGGAAATCGAATCTGATGAGAAGAGCGGGAATGGTTCTGTCGGTCTTTGAAGGAAGGAATGGAAGGAGACTCTGGAATGTTGGAAAGCAAATCTGTGTTGGAGAAAGAGGATGTAAGCGATCGAACTATGGTGAAAGAGAGAGCATTGGTGGTGAGTTGACGGTGGTGGAGGACAACAGTGATGAAGAGAGAGAGAGTGTAATGGTGGAAGGCAGTGGAGTCCGACGGTGGTGTTCGGAGATCAACGACAGCACTGAGTGACGGTGAGATCTATAGCGGTGGTGCGGTGAAGATGAAGCTTCGAACCTCCTTCTTTACTGGTCTCAGTTGCGACCCTCTAATGGTGGAGAGGACCGCCGGCGGTGGTGACGAATCAGACGAAGATGGTGTTCAGCTGTCGATTCTCCAATCCCACAATGCTGAAGCTCTGGTTTACTTGAAGGTCGCCGGCGCTGTTTCTTTTGGAAGGGAAGACTCCGGCGGTGGTGGATCTCAGTCTCTTTCCCTTTCGTCTCAAGCTCTGTCGAGCTCGTCCTTCTCTGTTTCACTCCCGCGGCGCCTCTGAATGTCCGGGCCTCCAAGGTCTGAATTCAGACCTTATGACCATGGACCAAAATGACTATTTAAAATTTTCGTGAGGTTAAAATGAATGTTTTAACAAAAATGGGTACTTTTATGTAATTTTCCTAAACAGTTCTACAAAGAAAATAACCCAAAAATGCAATACCTTATATTCCAAAATCAATCAATTATATGACAATTTTGCCCCTTGTGACCTTGATTTCATGCAAATAACTTTAATTACAATTAATCGTAATTGATGCAATTTAAGACAAAAAGTAGTGATAAAATCTCCAAATATACCATACAGTACCTATCAAAGATCATGTCAGATTTGTTATAATTAAGTAACGTATCTTACTTTCCTAGTTTTCCTAAATTAATAGAGTAATTCTTATACCAAACATACGAAGAGTATGTAATCAACAATGTCACGTCACTCTCTTCTCATGATAACTAGATAAATCTATTAACCATAAACCAAATCAGCACAAGGCTAAGTTAGATCTATAATATTTCTCTGGTTCTAAATATATTAATATAAATTACATTACAGAATATGACATAGTATGTCATTCTCTTAGAAGAAAAATAAAGAAAATGTGACTTGAGCTGTGAGAATTCAGAGATCTAAAATCGGCTCCGGCCGGCAGTAGCATATGGCCGCTCGTAACTGTGGGGACACGTAGTAAGTATTCGTTTCTGAAACAAAGTAGGCGGTGACACGTGTCAAATCATTGAGGACCACGTAACCTAGGTGTACGAATGCACATTACATGCCCAATAATTACATGCTTCTTATGTGCTCATACAGGTATGAGCATATTTTTTTTAATTTTTTAATATATTGTATTTATTTAGATTTAAATTATATATTGTTTTTCAAATGTTTTTTACACTCGATCTCAAATTAATTAGCTTCCAGGCCTACATTCGAAATATCTATCTATAATTGAAAAATAATTAAAAATTTGAGATCTCGGGTACAAAACACATTTCGTAAAGCAACATATAATTAAAATCTAAATAAATACAATATATAAAAAAATTTAAAAAAATGCTCATACCTCTAATAGAGGTATGAGCACATAAGAAGTATGTAATTATTGGGCATGTAATGTGCACCCGGTTTAGTACTAAGCTAAATCATGGCTGAACCAAAATACAGAGTTTAAATTATCATGAATTGAAAAAAGTTCTATTAAGAGGATTCAAATTTAACGTGAAATTTAACCCTGACGCAAATCGATCAAATTAGCTCATATGGCACTAAGCACTTCATTGAAGCTTTTTTAGCTAGATGCCAGGTTGTGAGTGTGAATCCTTATTTTACATGATACACTACAAAAAACCGTCAAATTTATATGAGTAGTGGTTTATATAAACCAGAACAAAACAGTTTGCAATGGTATATTTTATAGCGGTTATTTGAATTGTTAATAATATTGTTTATAACAGTTAAAACTACTATAAGTACGCAATATTAACCACTATAAAAGACCCTTTTTTTTAGTGATAGTACTATATGATATGCGCACAAGTTATGGATTATGACAATAAAACATAAATAGCATTACCAATAAGTTGTTGTTTGAGATGATAAACAACTTTCTTGTGAAAGAAGATACACGTTTAAATCTTAGGAAATGTATTTATTGGAAAAAGTAAAAACCCTTTACAATTTTTTTTTTTAAAATAAAAAGAACAGCCTCTGAGCAGGTGAATGAGAAGGTAATGCTTCCAAACACAAGGCTGCTCCTGCAGCAAAGGTATGGCACCGCACATACCAACCATCCATTACTTGCTGCAATTTCACAAGTGTCACCATTTATGTTTATTAATACTAATAAATGTAAACACATATATGTGTGTGTATTATAAATAGTCCACCCTTTTATTGCCTTTTCATTTATATACATGGATTGAATTCATATCATTTTCCTATGTATACCTACAACTTTCTTCTTCCTTGCTTCTTTTAATTTCTTGAAGCCCCTCTTCATCCATCGTCGCTTTAAGTTCTGAACGTACAAAATTACAAGTCGGAGGTACACACACACATATATGAAATAATATCTATTTATGAATGCAATTATTATTATAATAGAAAATAATAAATTTCAAAATAAAACGAGAACGGAGAATGGGGGATATTAAAATGTAAGGACATCATAGATTACAATATTTATTACATATATAATCAGGAATCGGGGACCAATATTAGATTCAATCAAATCTAATTTGGTGAGATCCTACCTTATCATTATTGGATCATCATTATATATATATATATATATATATATATATATATGATTGATGCCTCATGTTTGATTCATACAGTACGTTGTTTGTGAAATCGAAATTGCGTGACAAGTTTCTCTTTGTATGTGTATTGTTCGTTCGTTCATATTTTGCGTATATTATTTTGAAAGTAGGAAAGGTCCAAGAAGTCTCACATGGGTAAGGAACAAAAAAGAAAAGTGAAGGAGTAACACATGCAAGTACCAGAAATAGCCATACCTAGAGAGGATGGTGGAGTTGTTATGCGACAGGAGTGACCTTGTCAGATATCTCATTATTCATCTTATAAATGTATGTAACTATTTCACCTTGTCTCTTTCCTATAATTCAATCATATCTCCATCTTTTGATTCAAGAATTTTTATGATATTTTTTCTTTCAGTTTTATTGTAAATGAAGAATTGGCATAGAACCTAAAAGGAGCAGCGAATTCAAAATATTACATCTTTATAAGATCTAATTGACTTGTTTGGAGATATTAAGGAAGCTAATTAAATTATTTTAAAGTATTTTTATTTTTAATTTTTTCTTCAAATAATTAGTTTGACTAATAAACTAATATATAATCTAAAGATACACAACATATGAAATGATTAAATAACTTATTTAGCTTCTTAATCTTTTTAAAAAAGTTAACTAGGTTTTATAATTAGGACCCAGGTGTATTATGTTATGTATTTGAAAAAGGTTACGTCGGTATAAATGTCCAAGCTCCAATAGTTGGAATTTTTAATTTGTTTATTAATGAAGCGCCACGAATTTCTCATGAATCATTGTGCATATCAATGAATTAACAAATTTGAAAAAAATATGTTTTGTATTTAGAAGTAATGAGTTCAACTTTAATTTTTAAATTAGTTTTATATTTATGACCAAAAGTCACTTATAAATTAAATCTTATATCTAGGATCGGAGCAATATATTTCATTTCAGTCCTCACATCTACAGTGTTATTTCATATTTCTTTGGTCCTGATTTATAAAAAAAATGTTAGATGAGTTATTTACTGAAAATTTCCCTTAAAATGAGCACAAGGTCCCCACAGATTGTACACCCACATATTTAATACGATGAGTAATGCACTAGTTTCTTTTTTTTTTTTTTTAACACAATATAATAAGGATTCGACTCTAACTATGTAGTATTGCTGTATTGTACTTTGATCGGTAGTATGTTTCACTTGTTCAAATGAGATTCACAACAACATGTGTATTATCTTTATTCTTTAAGGTTTTGTTTAATGAATAAAATTCAGTCTAAAACAATCCTATATATGGAAATTTTTTATCTTCCTAGTAAAAGATTCTTTTCGCTAGCTCCACGTTGCTTTGTCGTCATACATATATAAATACATAGCGTACCAAACAAGGCCTAATCGTATATATAGATCTTGCATTTGAAGAGGATTTTATTGTTAATTTGAATAATGAACGGTGCGGTTCTGTTTATACATACTGACAATTCTGATGTAATATATATAAGCACAAATCCAAATGGGAAGACAACAAAAGGCCACAAATCGATCCAGTAAAGCACATGTGAAAGAGATCTTTAAAGAAAAAACAATAAAGAGAGACCGAAAAAATAGAGGGATTAGGTGCATGTAGGTAGAAACAGATTGGAAGGAGGATCTCAAAATCCGGATAAGAGTCAAAATGCTTTTGCACGAAGCAATCAATCAAATTATAAAATTAACCTTGTTCTTTTATACAGTAAAAATATCAGAAGAAATTCAAGTTTTGCAGAAGAATATTAATGGTAAAGTCATTTATTATGAGGAATAAATAAAAAAAACAGTGAAAGAGAAAAGACAATGGCAATGGCTTCACATTAATTGGTTGAGATTTCGGCGTGAGCAGCGACTGTACATGTGTTCGCATTTGAGTTTGCTTTCCCTTCTATCCTACTAACGTAAGATCAATCCTTAGCCTTATCTATCTTCTATAAATTTAAATGCAAAAAGTTCAAACTAAAACGAATCCTATCTTCACTTTTAAAACATATTTTTTTCGTTCATATAAATCTCTTCTTAAAGCTAGTTTTTTTCGAGACACAGTAAGTACAAAATATGGGCAAACTTTCTGGTAGAAATTTTGGAGTCTTGATTCACTATGTTACAAAGGGCTAATATTTTCGCTTAGATCCAACGGTCATTAATAAAATAATATATGTACTATCTCCAGTCCTAATATACGACATAGTTTATAGTACAATTTATACTAAAAACTATATAATTTTTCCGAGACGTTATGAATACTATTAGCGGGGATATCAGGAATCGAAAATAAAGAGAGAGAAAATACAACGCTCATGACTAAATTTGTTTTATGTATAGTTGCTAGTCAACCTCTTAATTAGCAAGAGAAAAGTGGTCCTATAATACCATGCATGCCAACTGGTAACTTAATTAAATGGACAAAATTTTGAAATATTAATTATTAGGTTAAGCAGTAATATGATTAGAGTGGTCCTATATATGTGATGTATGAATCGTACAATTTTAAATAATTATGATTTATGATAAATGATATTAATATCGTTGATATATATAGATGAAGCTCTATTTTAAAACAATGCATACACGCTCTGTTTTAGTATATACTAGGGCAAAGTATATCATTTAGCGTATTCATATCATTTCCTATTAATATGAAATATCTAGTATCTAAATTTTATTTATATGCATCCGACATTCTAATATTAGTTATGTTTTGGTATATAATACTTTTTTTTTTTTTTTAAACATTGAAAGGTAAGCCAAAGCTTGAAAGGGTGAAAAAGGAACTAGATTATAAGACTTTGATCCTTAATATAACAAGTAGAAAAATATTAGAATTAAGTGACAGAAACATTGATCCTTTAAAACTATATCAAGACATTCTCTGGAGATTGTCGGAATCATGACCAACACTATGACCTTCCTTGGCCATGCAATTAGCATAAGAGATGTTTTTCTCTTAAAGTATGATGGAGTTCCACATCCCAATCTTGAAACAAAAGATCATGCAACCATATAAGTAGGTAAACACAAATAAGTATGCTCCCATAATATGCAAAACACAATAATGTTTTTAAATGGATGGTTGGACACACGTACCAGCCCAATTCCACAATCATAAACATGTTACGCATGCATATTTGGCAACACATATACAAAAACACATATGGCAAGCAAAACATACAACAAAACACATAAAAGTGCCGGAGTAAAGTGGTTACTACCTGGTGGTAAAAATACCGTCTTATATTTTTAAGGGGCCCACAAGTTCTCCAATAGGTTGCTTGACCCTAAATAACATAAAAATAATTTATTTGAGTATTTTTCCAAAAATACCCTTACAATTTTGGTCAAAACCGAGCTCAATACAGAAAATTCCAGAATCCCAGTGTTTCTGACCCAACTTCCCAAATTTTTAATAAATTCCACAATAATCATTTTTGTGTGAAACCAGCGCCATCTGAATCCTTAATATGTCCATTTTATAGTAAAAATATTTTCAGAGGTCAAAAGTACATGTATTTTTGCGTAGAGCCACTTTTCTCCCCTCTGGTCCAGATTCACCCCTGCTGCTTATGTACCAACTTTAGCAATTTTTACCTCCTAGTAGAAAACTCCAAAACTTACAAAATTATACATCAAAGTGGACCTTAGGAAGTTTAATTCCTACCATAAAAATTTCAGATTAAAAAGACGTCGTTTACTATTTTTAAGAGTGGGTTGAAGACATACTGCCAGAAATTCCAGAATTGCAAATAAGCTTAGTTTAAGGGGTTTTTCGGTGTTTTCGGAGCCCCGAAAGCTTAAACCACAGGTTAACCCCACACAAAATCATGTTCCAGAGCCATTGGTGCCCTTAAAAATACAAAAATCCAACCCTAACACCAAGCACCAGCCATTTGAACGAAAATACTTAGTTAAGAACTCAAGAAGATGAAGTTGTCGATTATTCTGCTAGAATCGGAAGATCGGTGGATGAACTTGGATCCTTGAGCTTGGAGGTTGGTAATGGTGGATGGCTGGAGCTTCTTCTTTTCTCTGGAAATTTTCGTGCTCAAGGGTGAAAAAATGAAGAGATTTACCTTTTAATAAAGGTAAATTTGATCGATGAAATTAGAATTAATCGGAGTAAGTTTAAATTTGATAGGGAGTAATTTGGATCTGTAATTTTTTTGACTTAACCTCCAAGTATTTCTAGAAAAGTCCAGGGAGTCCAAAGAGCTGCCATGTGTCGAAATTCACTTAAAAATATCTAGATATTTACCTGCTTTTGGGGCAAATTACCTGTTTTTTGCCAGAAGCTTTTCAAATTACGATTTTGGCCCAAAACTTTGTAATAATTACCTAACTTTCCCCACGTTTTTGGCTGCTTAAATGGACACATGTGGCACCATTTTGGGCCCACATGTCTTGCCAAATCAATTTTTACCCATTTATTCCCATTTCGCCCTACTGTTCTCCAAATGTCGGGACATGGTTTTTGACTTTCTGTGGCCATTTTCTTTCTTTTTCTCCAACTAAATATTTTTAATGATTAACGAGAGTGTGTGGCGCTAAGGGGCCTCACCTATCGGGTCTCTGGTATTTACTTCCCTTCTTCCTCACCTTTCGGTCCAGTTCCGATCCCACTTAGGTACGTGTGGGTCCATGGCCATCCAACTTTTCTTCATCTTTCCACACTTTTCCCTTTTGAATAGACACTCCTATGTGACACTCTTCCAAAATTCCTGTAATGGCCCCACATGCCTCTCGATCCAAAAGGAACCCTACTCGAGTCACTTGTCGGTCCAAATTGATCGCCTGTGGGACCGCATTTCGAGTTTGGAGTCCGACCATGACTTGAATCACCTGTTTTTTTTTTCTGTTTTTTTTTTCATGAGGGATGAAATTCAACATTAAAAGGACAAGAAATTGACTATTTTGCCCTTGCTTTTCCTCTTTTACCACAGTGACAGTAGATGACTCACACTTCCCGAATATTCTCTTTAACCTCTTCTAAAGACCAATCTAAAGCCCCATCGTAATAATATAAATTTCAGTTTCAATTACAGAAAGAAGGCCAAGGGGTTTATAGAGACCCATTAACCATTCTCCCTAAGTATTTTGTAACACTCCCCCACAAACCGCTTAGTGTTGTTGCCTATATGTGTTTTGTGTATGTAAAGAGGGGGTAGCTTAGCTGGCGAAGCAATTAGGACATTTAAAAGAAAGATCGAATCTTTGCAAATCAAAAGTGGTCAAACTTTGTGACTTGTGGTCATACAAAACGATCGAATCATTCATTCCTCACGTTCTCTCACAATCCATTTACCTTTCTTTATTTCTTTATCATCACTTCTCACCAGTTTGATCCACCTCTTTTTTGTACTCCTCTGTGTATATAAATAAATGTGGCAGTATATACATATTAGTTTAATAACGTGGTCTTATTTCTCACCTTATACATGTCTGAAACAGTGGCATAAATAAATGTGGGTCCTAGGACGGCAGCTTCTATGTGTATATATGATTCACATTACGTGTGCTTGATGATTATCATCATTCTATTATAAAAGAAGATCCACCCACAAGTGCATCTTCATCCTCATCATTACACAACTTGTTCTATTTCTTTTTTAAATATATATATCACTCTATCTTATTTCACGTTTTACTTAAAATATTTATGCTCTGATCTTTCCAGCCCTCAAACACACACATGCATACATTCTTGAATTCCTTTTTTTTTTTTTTTTCTACTATCAAACTCATTTCGAACTTCGTATATAAAGTGTGAGCTACTTCAAGTATGGGCTACAAATCAATTCAGTCATCATCTTTAAAGAGAATTACAGTTCAAAATTTATTTTTATTTTTGCTTGTTGATTATTTTTTTTAAAGAATTATATGACGTATGTAACTCTAATATGTGATAACAATTTCATTAAAAAATGACATTATGACTGAACAATTATAAATAATACGAGTATGTCATTTTAAACTCTTCTAAAGCATGGAACCATATCCCTACTAATATGAAACATTTAAAAATGGCTTCACACACACTTAGAGATGGCTAGATTTGTGGAAACAGGAGCACCAACAGAAAACCTGATTCCGGTTTTACCAGAGAGAGAGAGAGAAAGAGGGAGTGTGGAGGGAAAGCAGGGCGTCCACATGGAAGGTCAAAAGTCAAAGCTTGTGAAAGGGATGGCACGTGGCAAACAACCAAAACATGCAACCATACTCATGTGAGATTGCGACACGTGGCATCAGACCTGGGCGGCGTTAACGGTGCCGGATTGAAAATCACGTGACCCTCTACTCACTTCCCTTCATTTGCACTACACTTTTTCCCCCTTTTCATGGATAATGCTTCCCTGCTTTATCTCTCTGTTCTTTTTTTAAATTTTTTTTTTATTTTAAAAAAAAAACTTTCAAATTGATTTTTGTTGCCATCATTTTTTTCAAAATTATATTGAAGGGACGGAATAATGAACATGCAATAAGAATATATATATATATATATATATATTTTTACAATAAGAAAATCAAACCAATGGAGACTCAGGAACCTGAACTGATCTAAATCGTATAATGAATGCCAGATTCGTCCTTTGTCTGGATAGGGCCAAGACTTTGCCCATTAAAATGAAATAAAAGTCCATTGGCTCATCATTTACAAGTCCATTAAACCCATAGGTTTCCACAACGTTGGTGTGTTGTGCAAACTTGGGCCAGCTTTTCAAAACGGTGAAACCTAAACGGGCCTGGCTTATTGGAAACTTGTTGCTTACATTTTACCCCCCAAAAAAAAAAACTTGTTGCTTACATGCTTAAAATGGTAGAGGTTTTTAACAAGGGTTAGGTCTATTTAGACTTAGACTTGGGAATCTGGGCCAGTTTGGCCTAGGCCGGCTCTTTCATGCCCAGATAAGAAAAATATATATTTTTCAAGAAGGCTCGAGAACTTGCCAACCAAGGCCCTTATAGGACCGGAAGCTATTATTCTAAATTTCTACCTTTTTTCTTATATTTTTTTCAAAGAAATATAATTAGTAAATTAACAATAAAAGTTCTAATTTATCGAATAAATATTATCAACATTAATGTTTAAACAACACACATTATGCAACAAAACAAACAAGTCATTAATTGATAATCAAAAGTAAATTCTTGTCCACCGATAACTCACACAAAGCATGAGAAGCTTACCACTAAACAACATGAATATGATGACTATCATTTTTATCTTCTTCGCCACTATCATCAATTTCAAAGACATTTAATTGTGTTTCACTCTAAGTAGTAGGCTCTGCTTCATGGGTAAAAATATCAAGAATTTCTTCTCCCGCATCATGAATACATCCACAATCTTAATCTGTAATAAATACTAAAACAAATCATAAAATCTTTGAGTAGAGGTGTGAAGTGTATGACAAAAATGAGTGAGCTTGTGAGAGTGACTGGGTAAGTGAGTACTGGGCAACAAGATAGGTAAATAGCTTCCTTCACAATCAACAAGGCAAGTAGACAATTGCCAACTAAGTAAAAAAAAAAAAATTTAAAATAATAATAATAATAATAATGGGCCTAACAGGGCTGGCCCTTAGCCTTGCAGGGTTGGCCCTTTTAAGCCCTCAGCCCTACAAGGCTGGCCCTTTTAGGCCCAACTTCATTTGGAGGCTTAATTTATAAGCCCAACCCTTGAAGGGTCGGGCTTAAAGGAGCCAGCCCAACAGGCTTGGCTAGTTTTCCTGATTCTATGTCTAGTAGAATGAAGTAGTCCCTCACAATGTACAAACAAATTTTTAAATTTCTCTTGAGTTTAGGGTTTAGTTTCTCATAACATGCTTATATTTAGTGTCCAACAATGCCTTAAACAAGATTGACTCCAATAAAAAGTTGTGTGTGCCTAGCCAAAAAAAAAAAAAAAGGTAATGGGAAACAATGAATGGTGACATACACTTGAAACAGCACAAGCTCTTGAAGAAACATCATGATGTTTCTTGAATCTTACATGAAAAGACACTCCCCTTAACAACAGGGGTTGGGTCTAGTTGAATGTGTTTATAACTCAGAACGTGGGAGGCGGAGGGGTGGCCCTCGCCCCCCCCAAATTACAGAAAATGACCCAAAAATTTAAGAAATTGCTTTTCAGCCTTATAAAAATTTCAATATTTTCACTTTAGTCTCTATTAAAAGTTTTGTGGAGGGACTAAATTAAATATCTTGAAATGTTTATAGGTCTTAGATGCAATTTCATGATTACCTAGGTTCTATTCTATAATTTTCGCCCCCTGTAATTGCAATTCCCGGCTCCACCCTACGTGGCGACCATGATTCAAATCCTACTAGAAGGAAAAGTCCATATTTAATACCTGATAGTGCATTGAACAATACTATCTCTAATAGAAGAATACATGTGCCTCCCTACCACTCAGCACTTGGTCCAACTAGTAAGGGGTTGCCCCTCTTAACTAGAGGTCTCAAGTTTAAACTCTAGGAATGCATTAATGAAATAAGGTAGGTCTAGAAGACTAGATGCTTTTAAGAAAAAGAAACTTCTCTTAATATTTCATGAATCGCTTAAGAGTTGTTATCCAATAATTTATTTCCATGTTTTCAAATAATTTATGAATTACTTTAAATTTTAAAAAAATTCGTACTTCTCATAATTTTCCAATATTTTCAAAACGAGCACACAAAAATGTCCTTCTTCAAAACCAATCTCCAAATATCCCATTCCCCCCCCCCCCCCCCCCCAAAAAAAAAAAAATATATATATATATATAGTGATTAGTATGGAAAGAAATAAGGGTTAAATATCTAATTTACCACGGAAGTTTTACTAAGAGAGCGTCCAACACCCGAAAGTTTTTTGGGTACCAAATTTGCCCCGAATTATTAAAAAGGTACCAAATTTGCCCATCTATTAATTTTGACCATTAGTTACGTTTAACCGAGTACACACGTGGCATGCCACCTCATCAATCAAAAGTATCATTTTGCCCTAAAAGTTTTCATTAAGGAGCAATTTTGCCCCGAAAGTTTACAAAAGTAGCAATTTTGCCATTCTTTCTCCCAATATTAAATTTGACTATTAGATCAGTCAAAAACCACACATGTCATGCCTTGAAAAGGTCGAACATGGAGTCAGAGAATGAGATCCTTGACATGTTGAGTTCAAGGCGACCATAATTTGTGAAGCCGAATTGGTCATGAGGACTAGAGCCGAAATCGACGGGCCGGCTCGTTGAAGCCCTGGCCCTGCAGGGTTCGGGCTTGAAAAATAAACCAGAAATTTGAAATTGGCCCTGCAGGGCCGGCCCTAGAGGGCCTCGAGCTTAATCGGGCCGGCCCTGCAGTTTGTATAGATTGATCATTTGCTTAGATCATAAGTGATGCTTCTTGTGACCAGTTCGGCTTCACAAATTATGGCTGCTTTGAGCTCAACATGTCAAGGATCTCCTTCTCTAACTCCAAGTTTGACTTTTTCAAGGCATGACATGTGTAGCATTTGACTGATTTAATAGTCAAATTTAATATACGGAAAAAAAAAAAAAGGGCAAAATTGATACGTTTTGTAAACTTCCGGGGTAAAATTGCTCCTTAGTGAAAACTTCCGGGGCAAACTTGTTCTCAATGAAAACTTCCGGGCAAAAATGATACTTAACTTTATTGGGTTGATGAGGTGGCATGCCACGTGTCATGAGGTGGCATGCCACGTGTACACTCAGTTAAACTTAACGGTCAAAATTAACGGATGGGCAAATTTTCTACCTTTTTCATACTTACGGGGCAAATTTGGTACCTTTTTCATACTTTCAGAGTAAATTTGGTACCCAAAAAACTTCCAGATGCTGAACACTCCTTTAGCAAAACTTCTATAACAAATTAGGCCTTTAACCCAAGAAATAAGGGTAGCCTTGGAATAGTAAAGTTTTTTTAAAAAAAAAATAATAATAATAACTCGCAACTAATAATGTTAACCACGTTTCTTAGTCTCAATGTGATTTGATTTGAAGGGTCTTACAAAAACAAAAACAAAATGTATAGAATATCAAGTACTAAAAATCAGTACCGGATCCAGAAAATTACTGAAGGGGGCATCAGTGGCCGGGGGATTTGAGGGTTCAAGGGCAGCGCCCCCGATTTTTTTTTAAAGGAAAGTTCTAAATGCATTAAAAACACAAAAATATAAACAAGAAAAAAATATCAAAAAAATATTCATGAAATCAAATGAATATTGATGATATAATAAGAGAGGCAATTATTTTACAAACCTATCATTTTGAAAGGCAACACTAAATGCCATTAGAATGCAACTACATAAATTATAATGAAGAGTGGGTACTCAATAAGTTCAAGTACATATATTTTAATAACAAAAGTATATTACAATAAAAATAATTACAATGTCATCCTTCTAGGCTTTATTTTTTAGAATTCCATCATAATTGTCTTATTATCAATGCTATCAAATACATCTTTTTCAATATAAGGTACTAAATAATCATTCATCCTCTATCGATTACGAAGTGCAGTCTTAATTTAGTAAGAATGGGCACTTAATTGAAGGGTAAACAATTGTTCAAACATGTATTGACTTTTTTTATTTAAAAAAATTCCTCAATTCAAGGGGGGCACTTGCCCCCTTCTCTTATACATGGCTCTGCCATGGCTAACAATCACTTTGATGTACTGGCCAAAAAAATAAGAGAAAATGACATCAAGGTTTCAATTTTAAAAAAAAAATATATATATATATATATATTAGAAAATTCTCATAACTTGTCAATAACAAGTAAAAGAGCGGTTATTGATAAATGAATGAGCTATCGTTGATAAATTTTTGAGACTTTTTTAATTTTATTTTCCTTAATTAAGATGTTAGTGTCGTTTAAAAAAAAAAAAAAAAATCGCTGTGTGTACATAAAATTATAAATAGACACACTTTCACCATTAAGCTAAAGGACTTTATCGTTATTGATGTATGAGTTGGATTTTCATTGTCAATGCTTCTGATTTAATGGATTGTTGTACATGCAATGGGCGGTATCAAATTTCTTACTCTATATCCTGTGACCCAAAAAAAAAAAAAAAAAAAAAAAAAAAAAAAAAAAAAAAAAAAAAAAACTTACTCTCCAATCCATTATACTTCTAAGAAATAATAATAATAAAATATTCTTATAATTTTATTTATAAATCACTTTCAACATGTTTTATCGGAACTAAAAAATCGTAAACCCCATTAATTTATGTTGTAAAAGTTACCAATTTTCTAAGTCATCCCTCTATAATATACAATTTCCCTAAGAGTACAAATTCTGCAAAATACTTCTCTCACTTTATTTATAAGTCACTTTCAATATATGTCACACATACCAATAAAAACCTTACATTTCATTAATTTTGTCTTTTAATTCAACAATTTTCCAAATGCATCCCTATTTAATATGCAATGTATCATATGATAAAGTTAATACTCAATACAATAATAAATAAAGAATAAGATTGTACATTCATATGAAAAATTTCTTTTTACCCTATAATTAGGACTAAAAAATTTCTTCTTTCTCTATTTTACAAATATAATCATAGGAGTAATAAATAAAGCGTAAAATTATACCTCTATATGAATTTTAATAACGTGACTTATATGTAAGAAAAAAATCAATCACTATCTTATAAGTACCGCCATAGGAATACTCAAGATCATTTGTGCTTCCTAATATCATTTCAGGTTTTTCTCGAGGTCGGTTAGAACTTGGAACATAACTAAGGTCTCTTTTGCCTTTCTTTTTGAAGTTGTCATATTTTGTGAAGTTAATTACAAGTCTTCTACATGACTACATGTAGGGTTATATAAACATGTACTCTCACATGGCCACAAGATTACATATATAAAAAAGATGACATACGATATCAAGCTGACGAACTCACATGACAGGATCTGTGAATAATGAACTTCAAAAGTCAATTCGATTCATAATGATGAATTCATACTCGTTGATATATAGGATTTGATGGCATTAAATGAAGTTCAATGAACGAAACATTTTTAGTTTTTAAAAGAGCTGAGTTTTCTTTTCTTTTTTTGGTATCTTACCCGGTTCACCGGAACCTTTGGTTCCGATTAATCCGGATTTCGCCTCACGTCGGGTCCACGGTCATAGGAGAAGAGCTCCTAACACCATTTTCACCATTTCACGCCATAAACTCGACATGTAGTGGTGGAAAGCAAGTCCCTCACCACTTATTCCCAATGGTTGTTGGTAAAAGTGCTGAGTTTTGATTTCTTGAGATAAGAGTAAAGTTACTCATTTGATCCTTACCGGCCATTCTCAACAAACCCAAAACTGATATGCCCATTATTATTGTGAAGTTAGATCTACACAATACTATTCATCCACTTTATGGTCATTTTTTTGAAAGAGGATATTTTCCTTATCTTTTTTCAAAGCCTAACATTAAGACTACTTCTCATATTTTCTATTCCATAATTTCAACATCATACTTTATTTTGCTTGTTGAAGACAATTTTTTTTTTTTTGGGGGGGGGTTGGGTTAAATCTCTTGATAGATTAATCATGTCAAAATTTAGTTTGAAAGATGCTCATCCAAGATGGTTTTGTTGATCTATTTACAAAATTTGAACTTTCTAGATATATGGTATTACAAAAATATTGAGTTTCGTATATCATTTAACTCATTGGTATATGTTTCCCCTTATTTTTACATATATATGTGTGTGCGCACACTCACGCGCACGCTGAGTAAGTCACCTCATTAAATTTATTATAGGGTTAAGGTGCAGATTTACCAACAAACTATTATCCGAGGAGCATCTGGCACAAAAAAACAATAAAGGGTTTCAAATTGGCCAACAAACTATTAAAAAGTGAAAAAGAAAAATACCAAATAACTATTTAAAAAAATAACTATCACAATTACATTAAAATATGAGGCACTGGCGTAGGACGGTGGTGGAGATGCTAGAGAAAAGAGCGGTTAAGCCTTCTTGTTGGATAAGGCAAACACCAACAGAGATGGGACCCATGCGAGCGGCGCGTGGCGCCGGCGGCGGTTCGCTTGTGGCATCGGAGGGACGCAACCAAGATGCAAGGCGTGTGCCGGTCGAAAGCTGTGGACTACTAGATGAGTTCAAGAGGGTGAGTGGAACATCCAGCAACAATGGAAGCTTTGGAGACACCAACGTCGCCGATACTATGACAGTCAATGGAAGACGGAGACACCAAGACAGTGATGGGGTAATAGTTCGTTGGCGAATCTAAACAAAATTGTGTTTTTTTTTCCACTTTTTAATAGTTCGTTGGCCAATTTGGTATCCTCAATTATTTTTTGTGCCAGATGCTCTTTGGATAATAATTCGTTGACAAATCAGCACCTTAACCCTTTATTATATGAATGTATTATTTTAGCTCATAATTTATTGTTGTTAAACTTCAATGTTGAATGGGACAGAGGAAGACTAAATGAAATGCTCAAATAAAGTTATTGTGACAAACCTCTTAGTTAACACAATTTAACTAGAAATTTTCTTGTCGATAAAATATACTCCCTCTGGTCCTTATTATAGGATACTAATTGTTACGGACCTGCATAAGGCCCATATCCAATATGCGGCCCAAGCTGAGGATATACCATATACCGAGTCTCACCTACAATACCGGGAGATCCACCATTATAGGAGCACCTATCGGATATACGTGCGATACTCGCACCTAGGATCTCGGCCAAAGTCGTTATCCTATCCATGGAAATCTCTATAAATAGAGAGACCTGATACTAAGGTGCACACGTTCTAACTATTACTCTTTACATTCAGTCACACTATGCACACACACCACCCCTTATATCGTAAGTATGCTCCATAGATATTCTCGAGCCCAACAATCCAATATCAAAGTACTGACCCCCAGGCTAGACATCTCGTGTTCTACACACTAACACCCCCAATTTCGAACAGCTTATAATAACCTAAAATTTTACGAAATTCAAAATAAACAACTCGGGAGTGTTACGCCGCTATGCAAGGCTACCTTATTACATTAACAAATATGACCTTAAATAAATGTATTTTATTCAAAAGAAAGAAAATAAAAATAAAATAAAATCAAAGTAGCTAGGTTCATTGAATGATCTTCCTCATTTCTCACAAGCCCCAACACTTAACACCTCGTTTCACCGAAAATCTGCTCCCAAAGGATCATCGCAGCCCATGAACACACACATCGCAAAAAAGCTAGTAATCCTAATAAACACACTTTATATGGCTCAATTATATTAATAAAATCAAATACGTAATCACATAGTGATTTAATCAATTAACAAATCCAATATTTGCCATATATATACATATATTCACACTCGAATCAAATATCATTCTTTATCTTTATTAAATTCGTATAGACCCGAAAACCTCGCCATAAATTTAGTTTAGTAGGAAGAGAACCATGGTAGACATATTCGCTCACAATCATCAATTGGCCATAAACATATCAACATTTCTTCCTAGAGTGCACACCACCTCTTCCCAAAGTTGCTACTATGTCCCTAAAACCCGGACACCACTTTGGGAAGAACGGATACTATCTTTTCACATCGGTGGCATAAAGCCCAAAAGTTGTGTTCATCGCCTTGGGAGGTACCATCCCAAAGCTATCCTCCCACGGTTAATTTAGTTCAATCACACACAAAAAGGAATTTTCTCAAGTCTACGGAAGCAACTAAGGCAAAACCATTTAAAGCGTACATGTATTTAATATATATATATATATATGTTTATATTTATATTTATTTTAATGAAAGACACATGTGTTTCAATCACCAAATAAAAAAATGACACCTAGAGCACAAACAAAACGCACGAGATACATATGAAAGGCATATTTGAGTTTTAATCACCAAAAAGAAGGCGTACATGTTTTATGAGTATATAGATGATTCATGCACGAAGGCCGAGGCGAAGCAATGGTTTTCAATCTCAAGAAAAAGACAAGAGACGCACAAATTGGATAAGTATACATGTCCAATTCTAGCACTTATTCAATGAAAAAAGACACACGGGTTGTTCCCAATAAGCATAAATTATTTGTTTTATATATAGCCAAACAACAATTAATAAAATTAACCTAAGATTTATGATTAGTTACTCATGGGTTAGATTACTCATGAATAATAATTAATATGATATTAGATTTTATAGTTTGAGAAGAAAAACAATAGAAGAAAAGTTGAGTTTAAGGTTTTAGTAGACCTAAGTTTATAATTAAAACTTAGGTTTAAGTATTATTGTCAATTAATAAATTGTAAAATAATACAAACATATTAAATTCTAAATTATTTATATATTATTGTTATTATTATTACTATTATTATTATTTTAACCAATTATCAATCATCATCATCATCATTATTAATCTATTATTATTATTATTATTTCTAAAAATCCAGGGTATTACACTAACTTATAAGTGTATTTGGTCCTTATTATAAGGTACTTGACTTTAATTAAAAAGGATTGTTTTTATTGGTTTTTAATAGTAGAGAAATTGTTTTTATTGTTGATGCCTTATAATAATAAAGAAGATGGAGTAGTTATGTTGTGTGATTCATATAACTAACCTCACCTAATAGAACAAGATTAGTTGTTATTAATGTTGAAAGATGAAATATGTTGAAAGAGCCTTATAAATAACACCAAAAAAGAGTACTACTTCCAAACCAATAATAAAATTGATAGATGTTATGAAATTTGAGAGGGATAGAAAGAAATAAATGAGTTCCACTATTTAAGAATTCAAAGGATTCATGTGTGCAAAGATGACTTTTTTTCTTCCTTTTTTGAAATTTTTCAAAAAATATAATTATAACATATCATTGACACTGAGTATACGCGGTCCTCCTAATTGGGCAGCTTTTAATTAAATTTGGTGGCTTCTTAAAATCCCTTCTTAAGTTTTTGTCCTTTTTTATTGCCGACCACACATAAAAAATAAAAAGTAAAACTAGTAGTTATCTTAAATTTCAATTTGGTCTTGAGACTTGGATTGTCCTATATTTCAGTTATCCATAATATACTCCTAACTCATTTTATTATGGTAGGATGTATTTATCTAATTTGATTAGATTAAAGAAATTAAATAATTATTTAATTATAATATATGTGACATAATATCTTTAAAATATTGTTGCGTAATATTAAATTATACTATATCCATTTATAAATTATGTGAATTAGTTTTAAAAACGATAAATAAGAGATTTTTTTTTTTTTTTAAAATGTCTTACATTTAGAACTATAGTCTACCCTAAACTAAGTTCTGTATTTAAAACCAAAGAAGTATTTTGTTTTAATAAATTAGCTTTCCTTTCATTGAGATTAATAACAAAAATAATTATCACAATGGAATTAAAAGTTGAACAATTAAGCCTTCAATTTTCCTATCAAAAGAAATGAGAGGGGAAGATAGGGAGAATTGTTATAAGATCCTAAACTCCAATCACTAAAAAGTTTTAATAGTATGAGAATATTATGAACATGTTGTCATTTTTTGCTTATTTATTATGTGATCATTTGATAATTACATTCCTTCCTTAATACTTTATAATGATTCTAAAAAATAGAAAGTACGCCCAACATGTATATTTTTAATTAAAATCAAAACGATTGAAATGAAAAAAAAAAATAAAAAACAAATAGTGTGTACGTAAAATATGAAATCACACATATGTTGAAGACAATTCACTAAAAAAAATGAAGAATGAAATTGTAGAAGAAGCAAAGAGAGAGGGTCGAGTCTAAAATGGTTTTGGTCAACAACATATAAACAAATATAAGTCATGATGCAATAATAGAAGCTGACCCCAACGAACAAATAATATACAAATTTAACGTAACCTTAGAAACAACGATACTTGTCATATGCATCAATGCTTCACATTTTTTTAGTTCCTTCTCATTCACAAAAGGACTTGTTAGATCTGTACAACCCCAAGTAACACAAAGTGAGAAGCTTCATTAATTAATTAACATACAACCACTAATATAATAATTCTACTCAACATTTGAATCCTTCAAACTCGAACAAGCTAGTGTCTATATATATACACACACATGTATGAATCAAGCACAAATGGTCTATTATCATCAAACACCAAGGATTGCATTGATCTCAGATCTTTTTAGCTATAGATATTATGGATTTTGAGAAAGATCAGAAGCAGTTGATGAAGATTAATGTTCTTGGGAGGAATTCTTCAGTGGGGCGTTCTTCTAGAATATTCTATTACTATGCAAATGGTGGAGGAGTTCCATTCAACTGGGAAATGAAGCCAGGAATTGCAAAGGATCCACCAAAGGAAGAGCTTCCTCCTCTAAGTCCTCCTCCTGCTCTTGTTAGCTTAGGCCTTCCAAAACCATGCTTCCATGAAAACCCTAATCCTTATTATTCCACTGTCTGGTCCAGGCTGCGACATAGTTTATGGAAGAGGATCACAAGAAAAGGAAATAATCGTAAGAGATTATCACTCCCAGAATGTCCCAAGAATGATGATGAACATGTCAAGGATTTGGATGTGTTTGAGACATTCTTAGAGTGCAATTCTGATTTTGAGTCCTTCACTTCGCCTCGTGATTCAAGCTGTTCTTCATCTTCTTCTTCCTTGTCGTCTCCATGTCCTCCGGCAACGCAGGCAACAAGATCAGGATCATGTTCTGCTGGAGAAGCATATGGAAGGCCCTTCAGTTGCATTCCAATACATTTTGCCAAGACTCTGATCCCTATTATGAAACGCGGCTGATATATTATACCACCACATTTCAATCTTAATACAAGATCTTGGTTGAACTACAAACTTAATCTTATATTAAGGATCAAAGGTAGTATTATGGAGACAAGTAATATATGTTAACATGAACTTGAATAATTACTCTTTTTTTTTGTACGAGATTATGTGATAGTTTTTTCCCCCCTTTTTTCTGCTCTGTTTGATCAGTTTGTGCCAATAAATAACATGTTCATGCTCAGGTGAGAGCATCTTCCCAGTTGTGCTGTAATAATTGAATAATGTTTGTACACATATAGATCTGCTTAGTTTTCACAATTCTTTGTATATACTTGGTACACTAGTTGTTTAAGATTTTTACTTATGATCATTCATGTAAATCCCTTTTATAACAAACAAGATTGAAGAGGCACGCCTTCATTGATACAATTTGATGTTTTAAAAAAAAAAATTAAAAGGAAAAACATTGCTATCCCATTAAAGGCATAAAGTTACATAGGTAATCAACAAAATTATATCCCTAAAAAAGGATATTATCATATTAATCATGATTTTCTAATTGCATTTTCATATTGCACTAGCACACCACAAAATTTCATAGCTCATCAATAGTGTAACATGTAATGAATACCATGTTGATGAATATATTGATTTGATAAATATATACCTATTTAATAAAACGTGAAAATTCAATTAAATCTACCTGACAAGTCCTTTTTTCATGTCACAAACTTGATTTAGATATATTCTATAAGTTCCAGGGTACATTGATCCTAGTTATGATTGATAGGTTATTGCTAATTACATTGACATTACAACATAAGTGGGCCTATTCATACACGCGCGCTCATCCTTTATATAAAAAAAATCATATGATATATATATATTATATATCAGGGTGCCCTCAGCATCCATCGTTAAACTGCCTGAAATAGAAAAGAACCAAGATCAGGAAACAGCAACCAGTCATGGGACAGATTGAGAAGCAAGTGATAACCACTCTATCACAAAATGAGAAGAAACTGTCAATTTATACACTAATTATCCTATGATTTTATTTGATTATACTGTTCATCTTTCCTAGTTCAAGTGTTATAATGCAAGTATAAATCAGCGTTTCAACTTTATGGACCTAATCAACTTGCAAGATTCGTGGATTTTAACAGAACAGAATTCTCAACCATAAGGGAATAAGGCACGGATCAATAAATACATACCTCAGCTGGTGATGGAATGACAGATTCCCTGTAAAATTAATGAAACAATGACTTACTACTGCATCCACTCGTTATCAGAAAATACTTCCCAACTCTAAGGCTTGGTTTGGATAAGAAGGAAAATGGGAATGAAGAAAACTATGGAGGAACACTTTCAAACATAATAAAATGTTTTACTATTTTTTAGAGTTTTCCTTCCTAGTATTCTTTCTTCTCTAGCTTTTTTTTCCCATTCAAACTAAGAGCATTCTGAAAGTACCTTGGTCTCTCAGACTTTGCAAGATGTTTGGACATTATGGATGCCTGCGCAGTACAATAGTACAATACATCGTCATATAATGTTCAAAATATGCAATGCCTTGTCAAACTACAACAGACTGACAAGAGAAAAATTCTGCCAAGCAGCTAGAAAGTAGATAATTGAAGGGAATCATTTGGTATATTGGGTTTATTAAAAGATGAAACCTTTAAAATGGAGATATTCATTTTGGATTCAATTAAACTGATAGCCAATGGACCAAAATATTTCTTTAAAATTTAAACAAAAATCCTCATCGATCAGATGGAACAGAAGTTTCCACTTTAGACATTCAAGGATGTATAATGGATAATTGAATATAGAGTCGCCTTATGAACAAGTAAATGCACCAAATTAGTATTTGCAAAAGCAAAAACATTACCTGCTCCTGTATGATGCTCCTTGCTTCAACAAGCTGAGCTTCAAGCTCAAGTTCTCTCTCAGTCGCTTCTGAGGTAACTTCAGCTCCTTTCTGAGCATCTTGCAATTGTACCATCCGCTCCTTCATATTTCAAGGCTTCAACAATTAAGCCATAAACGATGCTCATATTCACATATGCTAATACTCAAAAATGGAAAAAGATATTAGTAAGTAAATACCTTAATGGAAGCCATCTTGGCCCGAAGGCTTTCTTCTATTTGATCTCTAGCCATGTGAAAAGGGAGATCAAATACATCCTGCAAAAAGTACTTGATGAAACTATATAATTACTTGGCAAAGGCAAAAAGTTTAATAATAAGCTTCATACCGTCCTCCCAACCAATGGAGATTGTGAATGATCACTTTCAGCCTTGTCACTATCACTGGCAGAGTGCTTTGATTGCCCATTAGGAGCATTAATGAAATCACGCATATCCATCTGAAAGAAGCACACTCACAAGTCTCAGAATCACGAGCAAGCAGACAGAATGAAAACTATTATGATCTATGGATGAAAGAAAAATGTTTGAAAAAAAGGGGTTCTCCAAAGAAAATGCGTGAACTCAATCAACAACATGCTTACCGTAGAGTAAGTATAAAATGTTAAATCCCTACAGCTAGCTACTGAGAAAATAAGGTGTTATAAATGTTTAATTCTAAGTCGCCAACAGCATGTGGATATATTCCCAATCATAATAAGGGAAGGCAAGTTGAAAGATAAAAAAGGCAGCAAATGCTAAATGAGAACATAAAGAAAAAGTTGAAGAAAGGCATATTACATTCAAACACTTGTCTTAAAGCAGAAACTTCAAAAAATGCCAATTACTAAAACAGGATTACCTGCATTGATCTCAATAATGCTCTTAAATCAGCATTCTCTGCTACCAGTTCTTGATTTTTAGCCTCATAAGTATCTACCTATATTATTATTAACGAAATGTAAGAGATGAGAAAGTCCAAAATACAAAATCCTGTCAAGACATAGAGAAAACAAATCAAGCTGCATACGATCTTTTTATAGAAGTCATTGTCTGTCTTCTTCCCATTCCATGTTCCACGTTGCCGCCCTTCTTTCTGAATTACACATATGATATATTGATAGATACCAAATTACTATGGCATTGAAAAAATTACCAGACAAATTGAAACCACTTGGATAATTTATACCTGAAGCAGATTCATTATTTCCATGCCTGACCTAGATTCCTTCTTCTTCTCCATCAATACTTGATTTAGCCTCTCCTACATTAACAAAATAGACCTTCAATCAAAATTTAGTATCTTGTAAACTTGTGTTAATGTAATTGCTCATATGTACAAATCCTATCATGCAAGCATCATTCATCTAAATATCCTTCTTCAAATTTGAAAAAGAAAACAAAAATCCCACCTGCAGCTTCATGTATTCCTTTTCCTTCTTCTTCATCTCATGCATTTGTTGAGTCCTTACTTGCTATATCAGCATTGACATTTGAATTTTAATAAGAGTCATAATTTGACCAATATAAACTGATGATTATCAAATGCAGCAGGAAACAACATAAATCCAGTTTCAGACCTGATTACCAATAACCATTCTTTGAAATTCATCTCGCTCCTGTTGAAGCTTCTCAATTTGAGCCTTGAAAGCTGCAGTGTTCTTAGCTTCCTGAACAGGGACAATTGGATTCAGAATTAACAAAAAATGATAAGATAATCAAGTAGCACTATTTTGTAATAAGAAATTCTTGACATGATTGATAAATTTTGAATTTCACTTTCTATAATATAATTTGCTCCAAAATGAATATAAAAAATTTATATCATCATACTGTTCTAGTAATAGTTGCAATCTCCCTGTCTTTAGATTGTAGTTGTCCTTCAAGCCTCTCGACTTTGGCTTCCAATCTTGATATGTCAGATAATAGTCTATCACACAAAAAGTATAGGGAAACAATAAGCCCGATCAGCTACTTCATTAACAATCAAGTAGAGGTCAAATGCTATTCTGCAACTGCAACTATAAAAACAATCTAAAACTTTATTTCTGAAATCTCATGGCAATAGTGTGGATATGGACCTATAAATGTGAAACTGTATAAAAACGCTAGTCCTCCACAATATAGGTGACTATATAGTAGTGAGTTACTGAAAAACTGAATCTGTAGAAATAAACACATAATAGGAACATAGTATAGAAGGAAAATAAACACAAATGGAACAAAAATATGATGAAGTTCAATGTCAGATATGTCAAGAAAATAAACCAAGGACCAGTTTGTCCATAAAAGTCCACAACAGATATAGCTGGAAATTGAACTTTAGTACATAGCAACTAGTTATCAGAAAGCATCCAAAAAGTAATACTAAAGCCGGGAATCAAAGACCCAAAGACCAAAATTAAACATATAATAAGGCATAGGGAACAATTACCGCTGTCTTTGTTCATTAGTAGACTCTCTAAATTCAATATCCCGTTGCCTCTGCTGTAGCAAGAAGTGTATGCAATTGCAAGTTCGTGCAATGGAAACCTACCAAAGTAAAGACATATTAAAATTAAAAAAGGGGACAATCCCTCTCTTCTATTTTTCTCAGATTATAATCAACTCAACAAAATCACAGATCGATTCTCACAGGGTCATTAGCGAAAAGATCGAGAGAAGCTGGAAATCCAAACGTAACAAGAGACTGATTCAAATACTTGGCGCAGTGCTCCAAATTTCCCGCATCGGCAAAGGTGTACTCACTACAATAAGCGCGCGATACAGTGAGTGATGTTTTAAAAAAGGGGAAAAAAGAAATGTGAATCGGAGGAAAAACTCACTCCATTGTGAAGGAAGACTGAGAAGACGGCTGCCAAAAAACGGAACGAGAGAACGAAGAACGAGTCAGCGAAAAAGAAAAGGAGAGAACGAAAAGGAGGAGATTAATAGGGCATGTAAGAGTTCAGATTACCCGAATATCGAAACCTCCGTCAATGGCTGACATTGCTGTGTGTTTGAGAGCTTTCTTCTTGGTCTTCTTCTCCCGAAGCTTCAGTAATCAAGCAATAAAATGGGAGTCTCTGATAAATTAGGCGTGGATTAGAAAGATCTAAGCGCCATGGAAATTTGAAATATGCGAAATGAATCAATATATACATAAACAAATGCAAAAGTAATAATAATGGTGCTATGCTAACGGATTCGTGAAGGAAGGGAAATATGTATCAAAAAGGACTTTATATATATATATATATATATATATAAAATAATGACGAGAGTAGTATACGCCTACTTATTTATGATGACAGTGAATAGAGTCCGTTTGGACGTAGTTTTTTTAAAAATAATTTTCATAATTTATGAGAGACGGTTAATTTTTGGGATTTACTGTTTGTTAAAAAAAAATGCCTATTTAAAGGCCTTTATGTGTAAATAGGTCGGGTCGCTTTTTATTAAGCGCCCGACTAGAGTGCTTCGTGCCTGGCCCTTTGTTTACACATTACATTTATATATTTATATTTATATCATATAATAACAAAATATTTATTTTTTCATTCTTATATTTATATAGATTTTAATAGGCAAAAAATGCATGAAGCCTATTTATGAAAAAAAAGTTGGGCAGAAAATGAGGCATTTTTAAGGCCTACATTGTAAGTGGCCTTTAAAAATATAAATTATTACTTGCCTTATAAAGGCGCTAATCATTTAAAAAAGTTACTTCAAATTGATTTGCTTAGGCCCAAGCTCGGCCTTTTAACCCCATTACAGCTCAGGCCTTTTTAGCCAAAGCCTGGCCTGGCCTGGCCTATTTCCATCCCTAATGATGACAGTGAATAGAGTCCGTTTGGACGTAGTTTTTAAAAAATAATTTTCATAATTTATGAGAGATAAGAATAGTTTTTGGGATTTACTGAAGTAAAAATGATTTTTAGAAAAATAATTTTGGGGTGTTTGACAAACTTTTGTAAAACTTATGTTTGATGTGGAATAGTTTCCGATAAAAAGAGGGGTGTTTATCAGATTTGGGACAAAACCTAATTTTCATTTCCAAAAATTAAGTTTTAGGAACTCCCAAACAGGCACTAAGTCAGAAAAGAGGTGAAAAAAATGAGTTGGGCAGAAAATGAGTACAGCATGCAATTCATCAAGGGTAAAAATAAAAAATGAATTAAGTTTTCAGACAAATATAAATTATTACTTGTATGCATATAACCAATCATTTATAAGAGAATGTTACATGTATATAAGACTGAAAGGAGTATACAGTAACATAACATGGGGAATATTTTTATGAGTACGTTGACCCCATAAAAATAAAATTATGTAACTACAGGCCCATAATCCTATTTCTCATATAGCATGCTTAATCTAACACTCATAATGAAATCTATTTTAAAAGTATCCTCCTCTTTAGGTTCAACTGGTAAAGGAGTCGGACACTCTCACTAAAGAAATAGAGTTTAGGGCTTGTTTGGATGGCCTTTTAAAAAAATTTTTTTTTTTTTTTTTTTTGTAGAGCTTCTTTTTTAAGCTTTAAATTGGAGCTTTAAAAAAAAAAAAAGTATTTTGCCTTTTTTTGTTGTGGCTTTTGTTTTTTTAAAAAAAAAAAAAATCATTTAAATACATAAATTAATAAAAAGAGCTTCTTCTTTCTTTTTTTTTTTTTCATTAAAAAAGAGCTTTCTTTTTATCAAAAAAGTCCATCCAAACGGCCATTAATCTTAGAGTTGGTCAAAACGCTGGAGAAGGCATTCTAGCTCCTAGGTGCCTAGATAAACGCCAAAAGACCAGGGACGGACTCATCAATTATAATTAGGAGGGGCGAATATTACATAAATGAACTCAGATTTTCAAGAAATCATATTTCAGCCTCATAAAAACTTCAATATTTTCAGTTTAGTCCTTCCATAAAACTATTAGAAGGGACTAAAGTGAAAATACTGAAATTTTAATAAAGCTGAAATGTGATTTGCTAAAATTTTGGGTCCTTTTGCGCAGACTATATGGCCAAGTTGGGCCAGGATGCTACTGATAGTGTTGATGTGGTCTTCGCTCCCACAATTCCAACAGGATGTCTCCCTATAGTTTTAAGGGACCAAATCGCTTGTAATTCCTAGCGTTTTTTGTTTTTTGTATTAAGGACTAGACTTTTTGGTCTAGCTTCCTTTTGTAACTCTTCAAGCTTCGGCTTGCCTCTTTCAATCAAAAAAAAAAAAAAAAAAAAAATTGGGTCCTTTTCTATAATTTTAGGAGGTCAGGGGCATCCCTAGCCCCTCTAATTCCATCCCTGCTAAAGACAATAGACAGTTCAACCTGCCCAATAGTATTACCTAGAGGAAGAGAGATTTTGTCCTACCTTTGGATCCTATCCAATAATATCACCTAGGAGAAAAAGAAATTTCACCCTACCAATAAATCATGAATGTCCTAAAATTTTTATATACAGGGAAAAAAAAAATCTAGTCTAAAACTAAAATCGAATGGTGTTGCCTCCCACTAGCTAGCTATAGCCTACTGTTTCATAAGTCCTGACAGATTCCTTTGACTCCACGAACTTGCTTTGCAAGGTTTCTCTCTCAATGAATATTAAGTACTCCACCTTTGGATGGTGTTGTTATGAGAAAGAGACAAATATACGATTTTAGTCCATTTTAGCCGACATTAATCATAATTATACATCTACATTATCACCAATAACAGGACTCGTCATAAACTCGAAAAGCACCCATCCATACTTTAATATTCAATTGAATTCTAAATGTCTAAGTTAAATTACTACTTTATAAAAATTTAAATATTGGTTAGGTTAGTTATGACATGTTTGTATTAAATATTATCCTACTGATATAAACATGTAAACAACCCCTTGATATGAATAATCAAGAAGGAGAGTTTAGGAAATTTTTTATAAATTTTTAAATTATAGTGAACTGAAGTCTTACATTTAAAATTTGAATAAATATCTTTAAGTAAATGAAACGTCTGAAGAATTAGCTAAAAATTAACTAGTCAAAGATAGAAACACTTTTTTTTTCTTGTTAATTAGGATAAAAATAGAAAGACTATATTAAAATTTTGGGATAAAAAGTGTGACTTGTTGATTTATAAAATTAGTCATATCTCAAAATACTCTGACATATACATAAGATAAGGGAAAGCATTTTAAAGAAAAGTTGTTCAATCTCCAATAAATGTCTTTTCATGGGTTGAACCGCACAAGTTCAATGTGCATTTATTATTAGTGGGACCTTGTCCAATCTTGAGTCCAACTAACAAGCTATGATTGTTCAAGATTTTGGTTAATTACGTGTGTTTAGGATAATCTTTTTCTTAGAACACCTTTCTCTTAATTGAAGACTTTGACAAACTCCTAAACATAGAGATCTCAGCAACTATTATGGACTCCATATCAAGAACTTTTTGGAATCCCATAACCCATTGTCTTCTCTAACAACTCCCCCACGTCAAGAGTTTTTTGGAAGGTTCTATTTGCTCAAGTGCTTTGAAATGAAGATGCCACTACAAAAAGAATGTAGTGTAATCAATATGTCATTAGTTGAGGTGATCAACGACTTACTCCCATAAGGAAGCGAAAACAAATTCAAATATTAGAAAGCGCACTTATTGGAAAAAGCAAAACCACCTTGTATTCTAAACTTAGAAAGAGGAAATCATTTATCAAAAAAAAAAAACAAGAAAAGAATGTAGTACAAATAAAATTCAAGACAATGTTGGCAAATGAACTACAAATATCAAGCTACTTACTTGACAAGGCTGAAAAATATACTTATATGAGGAGAGAAAAGGAAGGAGTGAAGGACAGAAAAAAAGTTCAGAAGTAAAAATGTTTTTTCTCTTCATATTTAGACGAACAGAGGAAAATACAGATGAAAGAAAAATAACTGCTGATATTGAAAAAATGTGTGTCTCATTTATAATTTGTTACAATCTTCTGGGGTGATTTTAAGAATCATATTTTCTTTTCAAAATTTATACATTTTTAAAGAGCAAGCCTGGAAAACAAAATATGTGGGCCCACATTCATCTCTTATTTTTTTTCCTCTCTTTTTTATTCTTCTTTTTTTTTTTTTTTTTTTTTTTTTTTTTTTTTTTTGGTCTCATGATATCGAAACAGAAAAAATCTATCGTCCATCGTGTTATCTTATCCGTTAAGTTCTTCATCTTATTTTTTCTCCACAAGCAAATACAGGGTTAATGTTGTTATTAGTTTGGAGGGTCTTGAACTCTTGATGAAAGTTTTCATTGTTTTAATACAAGTGAGGGCAATAGTCTGAAATAATAAAAGGAAAAAAAACTAGAGTAAGGTGAATTTAATCCGATCCAATCTTTATCCACCGAAATCAGCACATTCTCGGATTCACATCATCACTGATAAAACATTAATAGAGCTATTCTGACTTTTAAGATAGGTATTACTTGCAAATCCCAATCACAGCTCATCAAAATCTATATTTAGATAAAAATCAAGCTACACATGTTGATATTACATCGTTTTGGTCGCATATTCACTAAATTGTTTGAATCAAAGATTCCAGTTTAATTAGTTTATGAGGAGACAGATTGTAATAGTAGCAGTTAGATCCATTGAGTTTCAATATGCACCAAACCAATTATCAAAACAAAAAAACAAAAAAGCACCAAACCATTACGTACACATCAGTAAAGTTTCACTGTTTCACATCTTTATCTGGGCCAGCTGTTGGGCCTTGGTTCATCACATCACATTCAGCTTTCAAAACTAAGGCATTTTATTCATTAGAAAAAACAAAAAAAGAAGGCATTTTATTTTCTTACAAAACATTTTTAAAAAAGTTACTGGGCTGAGAGATCCGTAAAATCTTGGGGCATCAAACTTATAAGGAAAATTTGCACTGAAGACCTAAGCTAGACAAAATACGACACAAAGGTCTATTGAAATCTCTAATTTATATGTAACTACGTAAGTCTTGTGGGACATTTAGGTAATATAATCTAATTGTGAAAAACCCAATTACCCTTTAGTTTCATTAAGAAAAGGACAACTCAAAATCCTTGGCTTTCTATCTTTCTTATTGCCTCCTTCCCGACTTTATTGTTCCACTAGATTCAATCATGATCCTTCCACCGCATTAATATTGTTCAATGGCTTAAACATGACCTCATCGTCTCCTCTATCAAATTCTTTTATATCCTTGTTCTCCTCATTCAAATGCCCTGATTCATCGCCATTATCTTCCTCGATATTATCATCGGCACTAGGTTTCGTGCTTAATTCATCATTTGTCATCTTGTCGACGTCGTGTGATTGTGTCCATAGTCGTCAAGTGAACATACTTGTCACCTAACTGTTGGCATCACTTGCTTGTAATGGTCGGCGGCCTCGCCACCCATCAACCCTAGTATCTTCGGTGCCTCCCTCTTCCCCACAGACAAAGCCGTTGATTCCATTTGCCATTTGCTATATTTTTGGCTATATTGTACTTATTTATGTATTAAAAGTAGAAACTAATTAACACGATGTGAAGGTTTTGTGGTTGTAATTCTTAGTGTACAAAATCAAAATGTGTTGTTAACAGGGACAACAATAGTTGTTCATATGGGTGGTAACTTGCTAATGATAAATGTTTATAAAGTCAAAGTATGTTGTTAATAGGGGTAGCGATAGTTGTTAGTATGGGTGGTAAACTAGTTAATGACAAGTGTATTGTGCATGTTGACAGTGGTGATGACTAGTACATATGGGAAAATATCTTATGTTTTCTTCAAATAGGGAGACGATTTGTAATTAGTAGAGCTAATAATATAACCTATGTTAGGAGTACGGTCATATCAAAAAACATTAAGGAAGACACAAGTTATGAAGAGTTCAAAACAATGATATCATCGATAGTCCTATGAGGCTTGTAACGAGGCATGATTGCCCACGTCCTAATTGGATAGAAATGTATTAGACATACTTAGAGTTAGGGAGTAATTGGATAAAAATGTAGATATGGTCTGTGACTATTTAGTAAGTACCTTGTAGATGTATTTGAAGATGTATCATACCCAACTTGCATTTCAAGATGTATTTATAGACTACCTTTTTTATTGTAATTTATTATTAATTAGGTGAGCATATTATTTGGACAAATGTCTCACTTAGTATTATTTGGGCAAACATAAGAGTTGTCAATGCCAGCTGCCTCACCTGTCAATACAAAAACATGGACTTGTCAATGGCCGATCATTAACTTGCCACTAAACGCCCATGACCTTGTCAATGCAATCTCTTGTACTTATTTATAATATGGAAATATAGCAGTGATAACACTTAGTAAACAAATGATTTCATAGTAATAACCAGTCATGTACACAAATTATGTATAATCTTACTTAATCACTAATAATATCAAATCAATACAATGAGTCCATAAGATGATAAATTAAATTATAAAAAAACATTTCATAAACACTGACAACTTGGTAGTTCAAGAACCTGTTAAATCAAATTGTACATTGAAGCTACACACACATTCATTCAAGTTTCATGTCTATTTGAATATTTTGGAGGCAGCCGAACTAGAAGTGGAGGTCATTATCCAGAAAAATCACTCCTTCTAAAACTTGTACCACCTGCTTCCTCTCATTCATTAATTATGGACACGTTTGGATAGTGGTGATAAAAATGGTTTTTGTTTTTTATAGACTTTTTTCGGATGGAATTTTCCTGATGTGATTTGTATTTAGGATAGTGGTGATAAAAGTGATTTTTGTTTATGATAGGCACTTGTTTGGCATAACTTTTGAAAAGATAGAAGAAATGAAAAATGACTGAAAATGGTATAAATATATATATATATATATATTTTTGATATTGTATTGATTATTGATGACGTGATGATAATCACCCTTCAAAACTATAAAAGTAAATATTATCTTACTGCATTAGACCTCTTAACAAAAAATATCAAAGATTCATAATTCAGAAGCATAGCCAATGTTGCCTAGCAGAGGAGAGGCACGACTTGCGTAAATGAGGAGAGAAGCAGAGGGGGCGAGCAACGGTCCTTAGAGGAGAGAAGCAGATTTGCGAAAATTGAAAAAGAGGAGTGAAGCTATTGTGATGGGATTAAAAGCATGGAGGAGTGGCTTTTTTTTTTTATACTGAAGAAGTATTTAATTAACTAAAAAACAGTATGTGGGGAAATTAATCCCAATACATCATCGGAACACAAGGACTTTGCATAGTCTGGACAAACATCTAAGAAACTAGAAAGGGATATCCCCTTTTTGGCTAACACATCTGCAACACGATGTTTAGCTCGTGGTATATTCCTAATAATTAAACACCAATCTCTCTGCATAAGTTCCATAATACACCAGATAAGAAGGCTTCCTCCAGTAATTGATTTCTCCTAAAGAAGGATGTCTGTTAGTTCCTTTGCATCTGATTCCAATATGACCCTTCTGCAGCCTAATTCCCATGCTAAGCATAAGCCCTTAAATATGGCCCATCCTTCAGCCTCAAATACCTCACAACGACCAAGATAATGAGTAAAGCCAGCCACCCAATCACCATCATGGTTTCTCAGAACTCCTCCACACCCGGCTCGGCCTTCACTTTGTGAGACTGCTCCATCGACATTCACCTTAATCCAGCCTTCTTCCGGAGGCAACCAACTCCCTCTTGTATATGCTATGGTTTGTTCTTTACCAATTTCCAGTTGAAAATTGGTAAAACTCTTCCAACAACTCAGGATAACCGAAGCTGGGTCTATTGGTTTATCCTGCTCATCCTGAAAACAGAATTTATTCCTCCAGAGCCATAGATTCCAGAGACCGACTCCCCAAATTAGGTCCCACGTACCTTCCTTCCTAGCACTGAGATCTTCCTTAAGGTTGACAACTGCCCATTCTTGCAAGGGCAATGAGAGAAAGGAATTCAGCAAGGCTGGATCTACCAAACGAATCCATAAGTCTCTTGCGTACTGACAGTCTCGAAGTATATGAAGAACACTCTTGTCTCCATTGTTACACCAGGGGCATACTGGTGAGGCTGAAGACCATCTGCTTTGTCGAAGATTAGTGGGGAGTCTATTGTTTAGAGCCAACCACATAAAGACACGAATTTTTTCAGCTCCTCGCCATTTCCAAATTAACTTGAACATAGAAGATGCTCCCATATCTTGATGGCCTTCTAGAATTTTGTATGCACTATTAACAGTAAAAACCCTAGTTTTAGTTCCTTTCCAGACCATGTTATCCCTTCCAGCCCCTGATTGTGGCAGCATTGTTGCAATCAAACGTTGGATGGTTTGTCTTGGAAGAATCTCTTCCAATCTGTCAAAGTCCCAGCTACTGTGCTTAACCCAGTCTATGACTAAATTGTTTGCTTCATTCTGGTTTAGAGGTCTCCGAAAAACATCCTTTAAGGTTTTGTCTTGGATCAGCCACTCATCACTGAAAAATTTACCACAGAGCCATCACGTACCTTCCACTGTAAGCCATTCTCAATCAGATCCTTTTGTTGCACCACAAACTTCCATAGTGTTGAGCAGCGGCGGACCCACGTCAGTGCATGTGTGGGCAAGTGCAGACATAAACAATTTAAAATATATATATTTGTAAAGGACTTTTGTTACAATTTATCTAGTTGGAGTAATTGGTTGTAACTTAGCCCATCTAACAACAAGTCCCAGGTTCGAACATCTCTTATATCCTTTCCTTCTTTCTTTTATTTTTTTCCTTCAATTTCATTGTTCTCGCTCCTCCATCCTCCAAATCGATCCTCAGTCCTCAGTACTCACCGATCCCAAATCGTCCACGGTTGAGTGCTTCCAGATCCTCGGCGTTGCTGCTCGATTCTGTCTTCCAGCTCCTCTGTGGCTCCGTCGTTGCTCTGAAGTTTTAAACTTGGCTCATCAGCACGACAGCACCTACAGTATTATAGCACTGAGCCTGGGTAAGGGGCTTCTGCGAAGAAGAAATTCAGCAACAACAGGTAATCCCTTGCTCTTTTATTGGTGAGTTGCTTGCAATGTCCAGCTCCTCCGTGACTCCGTTGTGCTTTCTGGAAACTCGTTGCTGTGTATGAATAGTGTTACTAAATTGCCAGGAAAAATATAAAATTCTTTGAGAAATCAAATTGAGAATATTTCATCTGAAAAGGATCAAATTTAAAATTTAATCTTGTGAGTGGGTAAAGTGATCCTCCTCCAAGCTGATTAATGAATTCCAAAACTAAAAACACACTGGTACAATACAGGCAATTAATTACCATGACAGGAACAAGAAGACTAGTGCAAACATTTCAAGGCAAAAACTATGACTTTTGCCCAATAGTTCAATTTTCAAGCAGAATCAGTAACTCCAAGCATAAGATAGTGCAAAGATATGTCTCGTTTTCAAACTCAAGAAATTCTTGGAATTTACACCCTTCCTTCTTAATATATGTTTGGATTTCTGTTATACAGATCTATCTCTAAGGATGAGGTTAGGAAAATGGTTTTTTTATGTTTTTCCTAGCCATTAAACAAACCCCACTTAGAATTAAAAAAAAAAAGCCACATAGGAATTTGAAGCTGACTCTTGTCATTAAGAACAAACTCTTGAAGGCTTGTTTTATTTCGCTTACATGAACATGCTTACTACAAGCAACTCCACCAAGGTGATCCAGCTTTGTAAAAGTGTTCACCATCATCATCCCACGATATTTCACAAGCTTGAAGGCCAATTGCCACACTTGGTTCCTTTCCATGTTGTGCTATCCAGTTTAAGATAGCCATTTCCTTTTCACTCTCACTACTAAACTCTGTCTTGTGCTTTCCAAATGGATTAAGTCCAGGATTAGCCATCTCTGCAACTGCAACTGGTATATACATAGAATCACCGATGCAACTGCAGCTTGAACTCCATATGGCCATGTTTTAGCACAAAACTGTGTTTGGGTTGTTCCAACATGTATCCTCCTTTTTTTTTAACAATATTCTGGGGGATAAATTTGAATTATTGTGATTCACCTTCTAACATATGATAGTAGACTAGTAATATTTTTACTCTGTTCTCTGTGCAGTAAGTTTCATCCTTTGGTTTGTCTCTGCTGGTCATTTAACTGTGTTATGGGCGCTTGCAATTGGTCTTCTTGGTATATCACATATTGATAGATTTTAATCCTTCTTGTTAACACACACATATTCTTTCCTTTTTAAAGTTGATTAACCTCCCCCACATTTTGCAGCTACCATCCTACATGCAAGCTTTAGAACACCTAACTTGAAGGCGCATCTAACACTTGAAGCTACCATTCTGCTCTCTGTGTAGTAAGTTTCAATGCTTCCTGCTTTTACATTAGCATGCAGTTATCTAAACACTTGCAGCTACCATTCTGCTCTCTGTCCAGTAAGTTTGAATCGAAGAATGCTTTTGTAATCGTTCTGATGTAAAAGTTAGTTGACTCTTGATTATTATTTTTCTATGTTGAGTTGAAGTTTTCTTTTCTTTTATTGTTTATATTCTTTTGTTTTTTAATGTGTTTAAAACTTTCCTTAAAAAAAAAAAAAAAAAATTAGGGCGCCGCCCGAACCCCCGAATCCCACCACTAATTGTGCACCCATAAACTTAAAATCCTGGGTCCACCACTGGTGTTGAGTCATTACTCTGAACATTCATTAAGTTAGTGTTATCTCGTAGCATGTATTTATTGAGCAAAACCTCTTCCCACAAGCCTTCGGTCCCCGTTAGCAATTTCCAGGTGATTTTTGCACCACATGTTATATTCATATAAGCTAATCTCTTGAACCCCAAACCTCCCTGATTTTTTGGCAGCAAAATACGTTCCCACCCAATCTATTAGTGTTAGTTGATTGTAATTAGGAGTAGTGTTGTATTTGTATATGTTGGGCCCATACAGGAAGTGTTTATGAGTGTGTGTATGGTTTGGACTTATATATATGGGCTGAGTCTGTACAATTGTTTTTAATGAATAAAGATCCAATTATATTAACATGGTATCAAAGCCTATTATCCTTTGGGTTCAATAATTCGGGTCAGGTTCTTTTTTTCGACCCGGTTTCTTCTTGCTTCACCGGTTAGGGCTGGCCGCAAAGGCAACGCGTGTTCCTCTCTATCACGCATGATTCTCGGCGGTGGTTTGCGATTGTTCACGGGCTCTTTGTCGGTGGTTCAAGCCTTCTTGGTTGCGCTCCGCTTGTGGTTCACGGTGCTCAGTGGTTCTCGATTCTTGAACTCCTCTTCCATGGTGGCTTTGTTCTCGTTTCGCACTGGTTTTCGATTTCTTTCCAAATCGACGGTGAAATCCAAATCTCTGGTTTAATTCTGCTTGCGATTCTCTAACGCGATTTGGAGGGTCTCTGTTCGTGATTTGGCTTTGAACAGTAGTTCGCGATTTTTTGATCTCTGTTCGCGATTTGGCTTTGAACACGGTAGTTCGCGATTTGTCTTGGAGGGTCACTGCTCTTCAACGGATTGACGGTTGACTGTGAAATTGGAGGTTTCCCTCGATGTTTGTCTGTGCCGTTCTTGATTAATCAGAGGTGCTTTATGACTTCACGCGGTAATTTCAGCATTTAGGATTCTCAACTTGGTTTGTGATTCTCCCATTCTTGGTAATTCTGATTTGGGATTCTTCACGATACGGTGGTTCTGGATGATTTGCGACTCTTCACTGTTTCGTTTCCATCCACGGTGGTTCACGGTGGCTTCTGGTTGTTCAAGAATCCACAGTGGTTTCACGACTCTGAGTATTCACGGTGATTCGTGGTTCTCCTACAAATCTGTTCCTGAGTCTGATTAAAGTCATATTCTTGTTTCCTTTCTTGATACTTCAGAAATTGTGGTTAGTCTGATTGTGGTATCTGTATTGGTTCTCTGTTCCTATTCTCCAAACTTTGTACGTTGGTTCTCTTTTGACAACCATGGCTGGTGATGGTCAACCTTCGGCTCGTGCCACTGATCCAGGGCACCTTGGGTTCAACCATCCCCTGTTTCTTCATCCTTCTGACACGCAAGCCACACTCTTGGTTGCTGCGGTGCTCACTGGTTCAGAGAACTATCCCATCTAGAGTCGTTCCATGCGTATAGCTTTGTTGGGAAGGAACAAATATGGATTTGTTGATGGAAGCTGTACACGTGGGGATCAGACCGATAATCTCAAGAGCACGTGGGACAGGTGTAACGCTGTGGTTCTCTCATGGCTGATAAATTCTGTAGATAAATCTCTTTGTGGCGGTATTTCTTTTTCTGAGAATGCTAAATCTGTATGGGATGACTTGAAGGAACGTTTTGATAAGTCTGATGGTTCCAAAACGTTTAGCATTCATCATGCAATCAACACACTCACCCAAGGAAACCTTTCTGTGGCTGCCTATTACTCTAAATTGAAAGATCATTGGGAAGAGTTTGATAGTCTTATCCCACTGCCTTCGTGTGAATGTCGTACTTCTCAACAATATACCAAAATTGTGGTGAACAACGTCTGTTTCAATTTTTAATGGGCCTTAATGAGAGCTACTCCCAAGCCCGGAATCATGTTCTGATGTTAAGTCCTCTACCCGCTATCAATCAAGCATTCTCTATGATTTCCCAACATGAAACCCATCGCTCTCTTGGCACTAGTCACATTGAACCTTCTCCCGAGAATACTGTGATGTTTGCATCGAATGGAAGAGGGGGACGTGGTAGAGGTCGGACCTCTTATCAAGGAAGAGGATATCAAGGAAGAGGAAATAATCAACAAGATGAGTGTTCACATTGCCACAGGAAGGGACACAAAAAGGAACAATGTTTCCACATTATTGGTTTCCCAGCTAATTGGAGGCCGAGACCTGTGAGAGCCTTCACCTCGTACTACTTCTACACTTGGAGCTTCTGAATCCATTGGAGTTGCAGGGACCCTTACGGCTCAACAATATGAGCAGCTGCTGCGTTTACTTGAGAAGGACTCTCATGCTCAGAAGAAAGACACCCCTCAGGATCTAGTGGATACTACTGTGGGTGCTGTTGGGACTTCATCTACAGGTTTGATTAATGTTGTTTCTTCTCACCCTGTATGGTTGTTAAACTCAGGAGCAAATATACATGTTGTTAGTAATTTAAGTTATTTGCACACTTACAACCCTTATCATGGCCCAATTAAGAGAATTAGGGTACCTAATGGTGAGAGATTAACCGTCACACACATAGGGAATGTGAAAATTGGGAATAATATTACCTTAGAAGGTGTTCTATATGCTCCTGGCCTGAAATTCAACTTAATATCTATTTCTCAACTCACATCTCATGCACATTGTATAGCTTTGTTTTTTCCTAATGTGTGTGTTTTTTGCAGACACCTTGAGTGGGACGATCAAGGGGATTGGTAAACTCACTCATAGTCTTTATATGCCGCAAGAAAACGTTCAATTAGGGGATCGCCTATCCGATTTCCGTAATGCTTTTCTTTCTTCTTTGCAATCGTATACACTTTGAAAGATGTAAAATCGATATATGGCATCATAGACTTGGCCATGCGCCTTTACATGTTCTCAAACATTTGGTTGAAATAAAGAAGCATGTTGCACTCTCTGATAATGTCCATTGTGACGTTTGTGTCCAATCGAAACAGACTCGACTCCCCTTCCCTGTTAGTACAATTAAGACTACCTGTTGTTTTGAAATGTTACACATGGATGTTTGGGGACTCTATAAGGAACCCACACATCAAGGTTTCCGTTATTTCTTAACAATAGTGGACGACTTTTCACGTGGGGTTTGGATATATTTATTATGTCACATAAATGTTTCTAAAATTATGCCCTAGGGGCAAGTTTTGCATATCAAGACATTTATTACCTATGTTTCTACTCAATATAAAGCAAATGTCAAAAGAGTAAGGAGTGATAATGGATTGGAATTTGTGAATTCCAAAATATCATTATTATATTATTTGTTTTATGTTTAATTTATTTGATAAATTAAATATCTAAAACAAACAGAGATATTGTATCTCATTTAATTTTTGAATAAAGATATTATTGTCTATTTAATTTAAATTGAGATATTGGTATCTCGATTTAAATAAATAGATAGATATCATTTCTCCGATTTAATTTATTAAGATAAATTAAATCGGAAGGCTTTTAAATTTGGATTAAATAAATAGGTTGGATTAAATCTATTAGATAGATTTAATTAATTATTTTTTTAATCTAGATTCGAATTCGAAATTTCAGATCTTCTTTCTTTCATGACAAAGGTATTTTACATCAAACCTCTTGTTCGTGTGGATACCCTTCTATACTCCCCAACAAAATGGGGTTGTGGAGAGGAAACATAGACATTTGTTAGAAGTTGCTAGATGCTTGATGTTGCATGCGGGTATGCCTACTAAGTTTTGGGGGAGAGTATTAGAGCTGCATCTTATTTGATTAATAGAACACCTAGTAAGGTACTGCACTATAAGACTCCATATGAATTGATTCATGGTAATGTGCCTTCTCTAGGATTTCTGAGAGTGTTTGGTTGCTTAGCCTATGCTACTAAATTGCATGACATTGATAAATTGTCTTGTAGGGCGAGATGCATGTGTTTTCATGGGTTACCCCACAACTCAAAAGGGTTATCTTTTATATAATTTGAATACGAAAATGATGATGGTTAGCCAACATGTAAGCTTTGTAGAAGAGAGGTTTCGTTTCAAAGAGAGGGATGGTTACAACCCAGGGGGAGTCTCTGCTTCACTACCTAACCCTTTTGTATATGATAATGAGATTCTGCCATAGGGAACATTTGAAAATTTGGACGGCAGGACTGAACCAAATAACCTACAAACAAAGACCTATTTACACACTCAATTCAAAATCAAGGATTTAGGTGCTGCCAAATATTTCTTGGGGTTAGAAATAGCACGGTCAAAGGCTGGAATAGTTTTAAACCAGAGAAAATACACCCTTGATTTGATTAGTGATGTGGGGTTGAGTGCTTCCATTCCAGCACCAACACCAATTGAACAAAATGCAGACTTCGTAGAACACCCACGAGCAGATGTAACAGAAATAGATCAGAATCCAAAGAAAACAGCAAAGAAGCCAAAGAAGATTGATAAGAAATTACAGCATCCTAAGATATATCGAAATTTAATTGGTAGGTTATCGTATTTGACTGTCACCCGTCCTGATATCTGTTATCCTGTGCAGGTATTCAGTCAATTTCTCATGGAGCCAAGGGAGTCGCATATGAATGGAGCAATGAGGGTCTTTGCACTATTTGAAAGGAACACCGGACCGGGTATCCTCTTGTCTTCAAACAAGAAATGAAGCTGGAATGTTATTGCGACTCAGATTGGGCTGCATGCAAAGATAGTAGACGATCAGTGACCGGATATGCGGTAAAGCTGGGAGGATCCTTGATATCATGGAAGTCAAAGAAACAGAACACAGTGTTCAAGTCCTCGGCAAAAGCTGAATACCGAGCAGTTGGGCATGTAACTTCAGAAATAGTTTGGATTGTTGGTTTATTAAAAGATTTACATGTAATTAATGTAGAGCCCGAAATGTATTTTGTGATAGTAGTGCGGCAATACATATTGCTAGCAATCCCGTATTTCATGAAAGAATGAAACATATTGAGATAGATTGTCACTTTATTAGGGAAAAGTTGCGAAGGTTTGATAGATCTAAAGCATGTCAAGTCGAAGAGCAATTGGTCGACATATTGACAAAGAGCTTGAGAATAGAGGCTCATAAATATTTGTTGAGCAAGTTAGGTATCATTGATATCTATAGCCCTAACTTAAGGGGGGAGTATTAGTGTTAGTTGATTGTAATTAGGAGTAGTGTTGTATTTGTATATGTTGGGCCCATACAGAAAGTGTCTATGAGTGTGTGTATGGTTTGGACTTATATATATGGGCTGAGTCTGTACAATTGTTTTTAATGAATAAAGATCCAATTATATTACCACAATCAGATGGTGGCCATGGGATGAATCTGAATGACCCCAAATAAAATTCCTTTGGATCCTCTCTATTTCATTGCAAATTGATAAAGGAATTTTGGTAACTTGCATAGGGTAGAGTGGAATGGCACTTAACGCTGACTGTGCCAAGGTGATACATCCTGCAATAGTGAGGCTTTTTCCCTTCCAAGCAGAGAGTTTTGATCTTACCTGCTCAATAAGGTAGTAGAATGTTTCCTTTGAACTCCTCTTCCTTGAAAGCGGAAATCCCAGGTAGTTCCCTATTTCCGGTGAGATTCTCATTTGGCATATAGAGGCTATACTTTGCTTGGTCTGTCTCGAACCCTTGGGAAAAAAAAAGATGGAGGACTTGGCCTTACTAACTTTTTCACCCGACATCTCACAAAATTGTTCCAGGCATGTCATCATACATTGTGCTTGCTCCAAGGATGCTTCGCCAAATAGCAAGAGATCATCGGCGAACATAAGATGAGACATCAATGGGCCAAAGCTGGAAACTTTAATCGGTTTCCATCTATTCAAGTGCATAGCATCACTGATTAAATGGGCCAACTTGTCCATACAAAAGACAAAGAGTAAAGGTGAAAGGGGGTCACCCTGTCTTAAACACTACTACAAAAAATGGTTTTCGTGTCCCAAAAAGACGTTCTTTAAAAAAAAAGGAGTAAAAATAAAGGCGGTGGCATTCTTGTAATTAAAAGTTCACTTTTGGAGTCTAAGTTTAAAACTTAGACTCCAAAAGTCTTGAGAGAGACACCTTTGGAGTCTAAGTTTAAAACTTAGACTCCAAAAATCGGAGTCTAAGTTTTAAACTTAGACTCCAAAAATATGTCGTATAACGAAAAGAAGGTCACGTCGTGGAGCGGGGGTCACATGGTGTGGCGGGGGGTTATGTGTGGGGCCCGCGAGAGACACTTTTAGAGTCTAAGTTTTTGAACTTAGACTCCAAAAATCATGCTTTTGGAGTCTAAGTTTTAAACTTAGACTTCAAAAGTCCCCCAAACACACAACACGACTTTATCTTCTTCTTCCCCCACTTCATTTCATTTCATTTCAATTTGTCTTCCTTCTCTACTCGCACCTTCATTTCGATCTTTGAGACCTTCATCGTCGGCCCTCCTCCGTCATCGCCCCTCCTTCGCCCTCCCTTCACGTGGTTCGTGCTCGTCTTCCTCCTCGTCTTTTTCCATCAACCATCGTGCGTCTTCCTCGTCATCTTTTTCCAAAGAATGCAAGCCTCTTTGTCTTCTTTTATCGAAATCAAACTCGATCCGAGCTAATGAAGGAGGACGATGGCGAAGGTGAGCAAAAACACGGATCTATAGATTATTTTTTTTTTTTTATTTTGAGTTGCTCTTGTTATTTTTCAAAAACACGAACTCGATCTGTGTTCCTAAAGCTTTCAATGTGCTATAGATGATAGGTCCTGATGTTTTGTTTATTGCGTTCGGATTTTTTCCAGATCTGAAATTTCTTAGAGTCAAGTTATTGTATTATGGATTTTTTTGAGATTTGAAATTTCTCAGATCTGTTTATTGCGTTCTAGATTTTTTTTTTTTTTCGATCTTAAACTTCCTAGATATATTTATTGCGTTCGGATTTTTTTTCGTTCGATGTATTTTCAAATCTCAAACCTCTCAAATTTGTGTTTAACGCCGTCACCGTCCCCATCTATTTTGTTTTTTTTAAAAAAAATAAAAATACTTATGGAGTCTAAGAAATATTTAAACTCCGTAAGTCTCCACTTTTGGAGTCTAAGAAATATTTAGACTCCATAAGTCTCCACGTTTTGCGCCTCCCAGATAGACATCCCCACGTTTTTAGACGTTAAAAGGCGAAATAAATGGACGTTATAGACCTTTTTTGTAGTAGTGAAACCTTGTTTAGCTGAGAAGAACTGTATCTACGATCCATTCCACAATACATTATATGAAATAGTCGTGACGCATTGCATAATCAGATTTATGAAGTTAGTTTCTAGCCCGATCTCCTTCAACATATTCTGCAAGAAGTCCCATCTTATACGGTCGTAGGCTTTTTCTAGGTCCACTTTCATTGCTAACAATCCTTTCCGAGCTCTAGTTCTTTTCATTGTGTGCATAATTTCCTGGCCCACTATGATGTTATCTTAGATGAGCCTACCCTTAATGAAACTAGACTGGAAGGATAGATAGAGTCCATCAAGCTTCTCAACCTTGTTGTTATAATCTTAGTGATGCACTTGTAATCTACAGAGCACAGTGAAATTGAACGAAAGTGAGCTACCCTTTCTGGATTATCCCATTTCGGGATGAGGGATATAAGAGTTTTGTTGTGCTCTGTTATATCTTGTTTCCCTTCAAACACCTCCTTGGCAAACTATATTCCATTTGGCTTGCATGGGAGTTAGGATACAGGAAGGTCCAGCTGGAGTCTGATGCGCAGAATCTGGTGGATGTTTTAAAAGGAGCTCCTTCTCAGATTGAGAGCCTATTGATCTCTAATATTAGAGATTACTTAATTAGAGATTGGGTAGTTTCTATTCGCTATATCCCAAGAGAGTTAAACAAAATGGCTGATGCAATGGCCAAAGGCAGGTTTGAATAAATCTGTAGTTCTTGATGAATGCCCAGGCTACTTAAGGGCGTGGTTGGTACAGGAGGGTCTGGGAAATGTTTCCCGTGTTTTAATTTATGTTTATTTCATGTGTATTTGCTTCTAGCTTGTAACTTTCTTATGGCTGTTTAGCCTTCGTCTCATATCAAAAAAAAGTACGTCCCTCTGCAATCTGGGAAAACGAGTGATAGTTGGTCCCCACATAGTCGGACGATCCAGGTTAAGATAAAACTCTCTGAAGAAATTAACCACTATCCGTTTTAAATCTGCTTCATCATCGATCCAGAAGTTGTCGTCATTTTTTAGTATAGAGATTTTGTTACGTTTCTGACGCATTGTAGCCTTTAGATGATAAAATCTTGTATTGCGGTCACCTTTGGTTATCCATTCTGAACGTGCTTTCTAAAACCACTTTAGTTCCTCCATCCGCAATATTTCATCTAGCTCGAACTGTAATTCTCTTTCCAAGCAACACAGATGGTTTGAAGAAGGGTATCTTGGGGAGTTTTGGATTCCCCTCAATCTAGCAATTCAAGAACGCTTCTTTTTCTCAATTGACATCTTTATTTTTAGGCATTTTTATATGAAGTTATGATAGTTTCAAATTTCAACGAGCATTAAATATATATATATATTCATATATAGCTATATTTAATAGAAGTAGTGAGATATAATAAAAATTAGGATTCTCTTATTCTTAATGTAAAAGCTATTTATTTAATCTGAAAAAATTAAGGAACCTAAATAAATTGTATAATTATTGACCTTTCTAAAAAATTTTTATATAATATTAGATTATTTATCAGTTCGTGAGTTAGACAAAAAAAGAAGAAGAAGATAAATATAAGAGAACGAATAAAAAAATGTCTTACATTCACTATCAAAATTTACCCTCAAACTACATATTATGCTAGAGTCTAATATGATTAATAAAAGTAATACTATTTAAAATTCATCCCAAACTAATCCTATTGATAGAGTCATTGCTGACGTAGTGTAAGGAAGAAAGATCGAAATTTGGCCGTTTGTATTTTGGTAATTTAGTAGTAGTAATGAATTGACCAATACCACCAAGATGCCAACATTCATTTGTTTTTTAATTGCAAAATGAAAAAAAAAAAAAAAAAAAAAAAAAATGGGTCACTTTCATTTTGACCATTTTGCTAATTATTATCACAATCATCATCTTTCCTATATTGGTGTCGTCTTTTCAAACTGAAAAGGGTTATTTATTTATTATATATGGAAAATACGAGAATCCACCTCTTTGTCCAAATTTTTATTTCAAGATACTCTTTCCTTGCCAGTGGCCCTGAGATTCACTGAATCCAAATGATTCACTGTATGTTGCATCTAAGGTTGTTAAGTACACTAACGAGTTTATTTAAATTCATGATAAAAATGTAAATTCAGATCGTGAATTTGAATCGTAAAATCATAAGATTTTACGTTTATTAATAAATAGGGATTAAAAGTATAAAATAAAATAATAAAAATCTAAAAATGAAAATAGTTTAATTTAAATATATTTTAAATATGAATAATTGAAATTAAATTCATCAACATTTATAATTAATTATATCCATTAAATAAATTTCTATGAAGTTTATATATAATAAAACTATTAAACATGATCAAAATGAGCATAATAACACGAGTTTAAGAACAAGTTGACATGATTTTATAATGTAAAAGTGTAAAAATGAAAAACCAGTTTGTAAATTAAGTGAGTTTAATCGAATTTATGGCTAGACAAATTTAAGTATAAATTGACTTTCGATTTTATAAACTAAAAACCTAAAACCGTTAAATTCGAGAGTTTACTCATGAATTTGACAACAATAGTTATATCCATCTTTTTCACTTATTTCAACTATTCATGTTTCCAAAATTAAAAGATTAATAAAATTTACTTTGCTAAAAAAAAAAACGTATCCAAAATTAAATAATTCATTGAATATTTATATTAGTAAAGTAATAATTGACAAATGGACGAAATATATTGTATTTGTAAATTACACTTCCCAAACCCTTAATATTTTTTGACAAAATTAATTAAAGCGACTCATTTAAAAATTTCGTTAGTTACAAGGTTCACAATTCAAGTGCCAATAATTTTTGCTTATGAAATTCTTTAAAGTAGTTGTGCTTTCCACAAATGAAAAACATATCAAATCTTTATGACTAATAAAATTTTCAAACAATCACTTTTAACCATTTTTTCCTAATTTTTTACTTTACTTTCTAGATGAAATTATATAAATTACTCTGACAAAAAGGAAATTATACAAATTACCCTATTATATATTTTTTTAAAAAAATTACTGTGTTCCCTTGTTTTATCCGCCCACAAAACTCCAGCTAAGTTATGTGTGTAAGAGGAGGGAGGAACAATAACTATTGGTTCACATTAATTATGAAAGTAAAAAGCAATGAATCTCTATTTGGGTTCAATGGATTCCTTCCTGTCTTATAATTTCATTAATTAATAGCCTGCCACAGATCATGAAGTCTGGACCTTAAATTTTTAATAAGAAAAATATATTTAATTTATAAATAGTAAAAAATTAATTAATTATAATTATATTTTTTTAAAAAAAAAAAAAATCTTAAGATAACATTTTTATTACCAGTATAATTAGGCGAGTATGTTCTAAATGAGATGGGCTTATTTGGGATACCGGTAGAAAAAATGACTTATGAAAAAGTAAAATTGCGTAAAAGTAAAATTGGGTAATGTGATTTATGTTTAGACGCATGCGGTAATATAAGTAGCTTTTATGATTTAAACTTATATTAAATCTGAAATATTTTTGATGTACTCTTGAAGGTACTAAAAACATACTCTAAGATATTGAATGATACTAAAAAAAATACTTCATAATCTTGAAAAATTATTTTAGGATCTTTAAAAAAATTATTTTTAGTGCGGTCAGTTAGCTAAAATATCTTTTTAGAGTACTGAATGATATTAAAAATATACTTCAGGATATTGAACGGTATTAAAAAAAACCTCATGATCTTGAAAAAATGTTTTAGGATCATGAAAAAATTATTTTTAGTACCAATCAATCTCTAAAATATTATTTTTTAGGATCTTGAATGATACTAAAAATATCCTTCGGATACTTTTCAAATAAATAACTTTTTAAAAGCTCCTCAAAATAACTTTTCAAATAAGGAAATTTTTGGTTTATAAGTCCGATTAACAACTTCTCAACCAAACATTAAAAAAATAAAAAATAAAAACCTATAAGTCCGATCCAAACAGTCATACATTATAAAATTCTATTAGAAGCACCCAATCAACGTGCCAAATATGAACATGTCTTTTTCTCATATTAATAGGTCTCTTTTTTCGCTAGATTTCCTTTTCAATTGAGGCAAAATATTGGTAAGATATTAATTATTTTTAAAAAAAATCATTTTAGGGATAATCGTTGACGTCATGCATTGTAAAATTTATTGCACCATTATGTAACCAAAAAAACAAATTACATTTTTGTTAAGACCCAAAAAAAAAAAAATATATATCAGGCCGAGCGGTCGACTCCCTATCAAACAGAGAAACTTCTTTTAAAATTTTCTTCTCAGAAACAAAGAAGCAGAGTAGTTTGACTCCGCCTTTTAAAAAATAATTATAATGATGAAAAAGATTGGAACTTGACCTTTGTCTCTGAGTTTTGATCCTTCCAATTCAATCAAGTATCATTCTTTTTGAATTTTCTGACACACAGAAGAGAAAAGTAAAGGTGGGACATAAAAGGCAGGGTTAAAAAATCTCGGCTTTACGTCGTTTGACTAGTCTGGTTTGGTAGGCGTTGCTCTTTTCTTTTCCCTCTCAACAATATAAACTTCTCTTCTCTTTGTAATTCTCCAATTCACTCTCATTCTTCTGTTATCCGCGTTTCTCCCATTTTCTCAAACACTTTCTGTTCCATTGAAGAATCATGGAATCCAGAGCTATGGATATCATATCGGCGATTATGGACGGTAAGCTAGACACCTCCGACGAGGTGGTTTCTATGATATTGCAGAATCGGAACTACGTGATGATGTTAACCACTTCCATGGCGATTTTGATCGGGTGTGTGGTGGTGTTGATATGGCGGAGATCCCAGAGTTCCAAGCCGAAGGTCTTAGTGCAACCCAAACTGTCGGGCGTTGATAAGGAGGCACCGAAGACGGAGGTCGACGACGGGAAGACCAAGGTCACCGTCTTCTTTGGCACACAAACTGGTACAGCTGAAGGGTTTGCCAAGGTAGGCTCAATGATGAATTGTATGTGTATGAGCTATGATTATACCAATACAGCATTGGTCTAATAGTGTGTAAGGCCGCTAAATCCCTCTGGTCTCGAGACTTGTGTTAGAAGGGATAACATGAACCGAATCGGATACAAGATGATAATATAAAATAAAAAATAAAAGCTATGATTTTTTGAGTTTTCCAGTTTGGATTGTGCTGAAAGCTTGGTGTTATATATGGGCAGGCACTAGTGAATGAAGCAACAGTGCGATACGAGAAGGCGAAGTTTAAAGTCGTGGATTTGGTACTATCTGCTTTCTGTGAAAATTTTTTTTTTTTAAAAAAAAAAAAAAAATCCTTCTTTGTTATTCGGTTTTCTAGTTTTGGGTTTGCATGTGTTGATGCTTATGTTCTGGTTATGGTGTGATGATGAGCAGGATGATTATGCCGCCGATGATGATGAGTATGAAGAGAACTTGAAAAAAGAGCAATTGGCACTTTTTTGCCTGGCTACGTAAGTTTCTTCCTCTTCTCGTCAAATTGCTTATTTTTACTCTTTTGATACTCCCTACTGTTGGTGATTTAACCTGTTGGAGATGGTACAGATATGGGGATGGTGAACCAACAGACAATGCTGCAAGATTTTATAAATGGCTTTCGGAGGTATATAAATTTCATTGGAATTTTCTGTAACTAGAATGGATGGATCATTAGTTGCAGTAAGTTTATAGATTATATCTTTATTTTTTCTTTAATTTTAGATACAAGATAAGGGAGAATGGCTTCAAAATCTTCAGTATGGTGTGTTTGGCCTTGGAAATAGGCAATATGAACATTTCAACAAGGTTTGCTTTTTAACTAGTTATTTCAAGTTTTCCTTTCTGCTTTGCTTTCCAAATATACAGTCATTGCTATTATCTTGGTCCCATGCTTATGCACATTAATTATAACAGACGGCAAAAGTGATAGATGAGAAGCTTGCTGAGCAAGGTATTCTATTGATTCCTTTTGCTACTTGAGGAATTTGCCTGGGAATTATTCAACTTCTATTAATTTGTCTAGATGATACAAATATATATATTTCTGATTAGTCGAGACTCAAGTATATATTTTAAAATCATGAGGGGTGATGGTCCCAAAGCAGACAACATGAAGAGCGAAGCATTAAATGTTAAATTTTTGGATATGAACATGGATCAATACAATTTTTTTATACATATATGTGGAGAAATACTCAATTGATATGTGTGGTTATTTGTTCCTTGTGCTCTTAGGCATTTGACTCTAGTATTATTAAGTAGTTGGTACTGTTTGGCATTTGACCTGAATTTTGTCAATTGCAGGTGCGAAGCGTATAGTCTCAACGGGTTTGGGAGATGATGATAAATGCTTAGAGGATGACTTCAATGCATGGTATGGAAATGTTTTTTAAGTTTATTTGATTTCATTAAAGTGGATCAGTTCTTGATATTGAAATGTCCTTCTTCCTTAATACTTACTGTTATTGCAGGAAAGAATTGGTCTGGCCAGAATTGGATAAGTTGCTTGGGTATGAGGATGGGAAAACTGCATCTACAACTTATGCTGCTACTATATTGGAGTATCGGGTCGTGATTCACGATCCTTCAAATGTGCCTTGTGAGGATAAGGTCAGTCACGATGCAAATGGTCATGCTATTGTCGATGCTCAACATCCGCGCAGGTGTGTGTGTGTGTGTGTATATGTTAGAGTAGGTTTTTCAGTTGTTACTTTAAGCTGATATGTGTTACTTTCTTTCCATGAAGATCAAATGTGGCTGTGAGAAGGGAGCTTCATACTCGGGCATCAGACCGTTCTTGCACTCATCTAGAATTTGATATTTCTGGCACTGGAATTGGGTAAGCATATCCGTTTGTGAAATTAATCAATAAAAAACACTTGCTTATATTATATACCTATGTACGTACTGATTCATGTTCTTGTGCAATGTGTTGTTTCATAGATATGAAACAGGGGACCATGTTGGTGTTTACTGTGAGAATTTATCTGAAACTGTGGAAGAAGCATTAGGATTACTTGGTTTGTCACCAGATACCTATTTTTCTATCCATACTACCGAAGAAGATGGGACACCGCTCGAAGGCTCCTTGCCACCTCCCTTCCCTCCCTGCACTTTAAGAACAGCGCTGGGTCGATATGCAGATCTTTTGAGTTCACCCAAAAAGGTTGGATTAGTTTATTTTAAGTGTTTTAGTGTTGTACGATGTAAATATGTAAGGGACACTTTTTTAAGCTGTTCCAAACAGCTTCTAAGACTCATAGTTTATGACTTTATGTTACTAACTGATAATTGTTATGCCTTTCAGTCTGCCTTACTCGCCTTAGCTGCCTGTGCTTCTGATCCATCTCAAGCCGATCGGCTTAAACATCTTGCCTCTCCAGCAGGAAAGGTTGTAACATTTTTGTATCAGTTGAATTAGCTTTATGTGATTATATTTCTAATTATTTTTGGCCTTTTATCTGTACAGGATGAATATGCAGAGTGGGTGACTGCCAGCCAAAGAAGTCTCCTTGAGGTCATGGCTTCATTTCCATCAGCCAAACCCTCACTCGGTGTCTTTTTCGCAGTCATTGCTCCTCGCCTGCAGCCGAGATACTATTCGATCTCATCGTCTCCTAGGTTAGTTTCTGTAACTACAATTACACGTGTATCTGTCCACAATTAGGTTTCTTGGCACATAGGGAAATCAGCCTAGTGATGAATAAAGGGTTAACCAAAGAAGCCTTGTGATTAGTCCATGCATGTCACAATAATAAAACTTGGATTCCGCATTCTACAACAAGTTAAAGGGGAAATTAAGCTTTATGATTTGGGTTTCTCCCCCACTGAAACTGGGAGTTGTGCTAACTGATAACCAAATGCAAAAAAACATTATCCACAGGATGGTTCCATCCAGAATCCACGTTACCTGTGCATTAGTTTATGATAAGATGCCAACCGGAAGGATCCATAAAGGAGTTGCTTCAACTTGGATTAAGGTACTTATATTTTACAAGCTTCCTTAATTAAGGCCACTTGAATTTGTTATATCACTTTCTATTACAATAATAAAAAACTGAACTTTTATCTGGGAATTTGTATATTGAAATAGTTAGTGTCTGGGATTTTGATTTTGTTGTTCAGAACTCAGTGCCACTGGAGGAAAGCCAGAACTGCAGCTGGGCTCCGATATTCGTTAGGCAGTCCAATTTCAGACTCCCTGCAGATTCTAAAGTGCCTATAATCATGATTGGTCCTGGCACTGGATTGGCTCCTTTCAGGGGTTTCTTGCAGGAAAGGTTGGCTCTGAAACAAGATGGACTGGAACTTGGCCCTTCTGTCTTATTCTTCGGATGCCGCAACAGTAAAATGGCAAGTTATCTTTTGTCCTTCGTGATTTTAAACGAGCATTCGAATCTTCTATAGTCACTCGTTGTGATGGCTTATGATGCATGCAAAGAAAGATATATATACAGAATAAATGTAAAGAAGGAAAGTGAATCTAATTAAATCTTCATGTGTTGCATGTTCTTGATAGGACTTCATCTATGAAGATGAGTTGAACCACTTTGTTAACAGTGGTGCACTTTCTGAGCTCGTTGTCGCCTTCTCGCGTCATGGACCAAACAAGGAATATGTGCAGCATAAAATGATGGAGAAGGTAAAGTCTCTTTAAAACACTCAACACATTTTATCTCAAATTAATCAGAGTCTCTGAATCACCATCAATACTTTACTGTGATCAGGCTTCAGATCTTTGGAACATGTTATCTCAAGGAGCTTATATTTATGTCTGTGGTGACGCCAAAGGCATGGCTAAGGATGTTCACCGCACTCTTCACACAAATTGCACAAGAGCAGGTATGCTTATAGGAATAGATTCTGATTTTGAAACGCAAGTCTGGTTTCTTCATAAAGGGTATTGAAGCATGTAGAATAAGAAACGTAAACAAAAACGTATTTGATTTCACAAGACACCCCAATACATTCCCTAATCAACTATTTATACATCAGTATGGAGATACGGTTGTTATGCTATCCACTTGGGCACACTTGTACTAACATGTACATATATGCCTCTAATCGATCAATAAAAGATGAGCAAAAATTGTATCCTTCCATAGTTTGCATGGCTTTAGATATACTGATAGTGTTATGCATTGCTTGGCTTGTGAATTTCAGGGTTCTCTAGAAGGTTCCAAGGCTGAGAGCTTTGTGAAGGACCTGCAAGTGACTGGAAGGTATTTGCGTGATGTCTGGTGATAATACAAATATGGGTTTTGGAAAAAAGAAAAAAGAAAGGAACTTGAAGGAGTAGCTGAGTGATCTGAGAATGCTTAAAAGGGATTTTAGGCTTGTTGCTTTTTCACAGCAGCTAAACACTCTGATTATTATTTTTTTCCGGTTATTTTCATAAATATTCATTTTAATCTTTTGACTTTCATACATAATGTAATTCAGTTCCAGTTTTATTATTGAATTCAAATAGTATGAGCCTCCAGAAGATTATGAGACAAACCAACCAACCATCGCGTTCCATTGTATTTAGCACAAATTTCTTTATATTACATCGGTTTATTGTTAATAATTAGAATTACTAATATTTTGTATAACATTTGTATTTTTGTCAACCTATCTTTCGTCGAATCAATGCAATGAAAGACCAGTAAATACTTACTATTTGAACATACTTTTACCCAGTACAGTGGCACATTTGGTGATTTAATTTTGGTATTCACTTCAAATTTTGAAAAAAAAAAAAAAATGAATAAATATTTGAAACATAGAATTGATTTGTTTCACATATTTTTGTCCACTACTGATTTCTCAAAAGTTAGTTATCGTTCTTTTTAATTTTAATGTACGTTTGAATTAACTTTTGGATAATAATTCCAGAATAAAAGTGAAAAAAAAAATGATTCTGGAAAAAAAAAAAAAAAAAAAAAAAAAAGGCTTCTATAAACCATACCCCAAACCATAATTTTCGATCATAAAAGGTGCTCAAGGAAAATTTGAGGATTTGACTAGCTTTAGGAATTTTTTTGGATCTACCCAGACACAATGTAGCAGTCACAGATTGTTCTCATGGGTTATGACCAAAGTAAATAAGTAATTACTCCTTCTAATCTTAAATCTAAGATAAAGTTAAATTTTTTTTGGAGAAATTAAGGAAGCTAATTAAATTACTTTAAAGTATTTTTATTTTTCTCCAAACTAATTAGTTTAACTAATAAACTAATATATAATCTAAGAATACACAACATATGATGTGATTAAGTAATTTGTTTGGTTTCTTTAATATCTCTAAAAAAATTAATTTTATCTTATATTTAAGAATAGATCGAAAGTATATTTTAAGAGAGAGATATCCTTTTTTCCTCCAACAAATTAAATTATAAATTACATAAAAATTAATCAATTTTCAGTATTATACTTAATATAAATCTGTTTCATGTTAATCATGGCATTTTACCTAATACTGATGGATCTCTGGTGATGTGATGGTGATGTTGATGGTCTCACCAACTCTCATGATTTAAGTTAAACTGTTCCATCATTTTCTTCAACCACAAAATCTAAAGCATGGTGATGCTCACTTTCTCTCTGACAAGCAATATTCTAAATCAGAATTTGATCATTATTGAATTGACTGTTTGATTGTCTGATTCATACTAAATGGGGTTTTAAATTTAAATGCAAATCTAAGCCAATTGCCCAACTATTGAGCGACACGACACCAACGTGGTCCAGAACTGATAGTTTTTGGATAGAGAGAAAAAACAGGGGTGGAGAAAATTGGAGAGATATTACATTATCCCTTCCTTCTTGTGTTTGGATAGAGGAGAGAGAAGAAGGGGGAAGGAAAATAATGACATAGGAGTATAATATATAAAATGGGAGAAATTTTGGGACCCACACCAATTTTTTCTCCTCCTCTTATTTTCTCTCCTAAACCAAACAAGAGAAAATCTATTCCCCCTTGTATGGTCCTATTTGGTATGTGAGATTTTGAAGGAAGGGTTTGAAGAGAGTGATAAAGAGAACTTTTGTGGGCCCCACTACACTAAAGATTTTTTCTCTACCCTCCCCTCCCCTCAAACCAAACTTATAAGAATGATAATAGGATTGACATTTGGTGTGGGATTGAGATTAGGGGCTCGTTTGGTATGGGGAAAATTTGAGAGGGGAAAGGAATTTAGAGGAAGGGAAGGGAAGATTTTGAAAAATGAAGGAAGATAAGTTATTTGGTAGGAAGAAAATGAAGGGGTGGTAGTTGGTAAAGAATCGAGAAATGTCTATTTTACTCTCAAAAGTAATTAATTCAAAATAAAAAAGAAAAATAATTTTTTTGCTAAAATATATTTTTTTAAAATATATGTCAAGTTTGAACTTACGTAAAAAAAAACATTCCACCAAGTTCGAACTTAAATTCAAATGTTCCCACCAAGTTCAAACTTAAATTTGAACGTTCTGCTTAAGTTCGAACGTCCCGCCAAGTTTGAATTGGAGGGGTAAATTTGTCAAAAAGTGTGAACAGTGACGTAAGAAGTTGAAATCCCACCAATTTTGATGGGATTTGATCCTCCCACATATGAGGGAAGATTGGTGGGCCCGGGAAGATAAGTTTATAGGAAGATTTGTCCAAAATGCGTCAAACAAAGGAACTCTAATTTTCCTTTCCTTTTCCATCGATTACGTACCAAACGGGCCCTAAGATTACCCTCTATTCCTCATAACAAACAATATAAAACGGGTAATATTAGTTACAAAGTCACTACCAACCCTCTAATATCATGTATCAAACAAGGCATATTTTCTCTTATATTTTTCTCTTTCTCTAATTTTCTCTTTATCCAAACACATAATAAAGGAAGCATCATACGAAAGTAAATACATCATATGGGTCCCACATATTGATATGAGGCATTTAAAAAACAACAATTTTACTCTTGTGCTTTTCCCTCCTCTTCCTCTTCTTTATCTTTCTTATTATTGTTAATTATAATTCCAACGGTCCAGAATTAATATATTATTATACTAATATGAAAATTCAGATTTAATATATTATTATACTAATATGAAAATTTTATATAAAAATAAATTTAATCCACTAAAGTTTGACCAGAACAGTTTACAACTTAAGTGAAAAAAATACAAATTTTTAATAATACTTTATTAAATTTATTCATATATTTTCATATAAGATTTTATAATAATATATGGTCTGATAAAATATTAAATTTGGACTTTTAAAATTAAATTAATGGTGTTGAGAAGGATATAGGAGAGGAAAAATAAAGAAAGGTAAAAGAGAGAAGACAATTCTAAATTCAAAGTTTCTAGTTCTAATCTTACTCAACATCTTCTTCATTTTTTTAATCCTCGAATACTCAAATTGTTGCATCATTGTCTTCTTCTTCTTTTGAGTTAGAAAGTCTGAAAGGAAGTCAAATTGATCCTCACCTTGTCACTAGTTCAATCCACCATATGCCACATTGTTGCATTTGAAAATGCAATAGGAGAAAAACACTTGAACATGTGACACTTTTTTCAATGTGATCCTATCAAATTAATTAATTTACCACACTAGCAAGATTAAACATGACAAACTCAATTAAAATTGTTGAAGGCACTGAATATGCCTGCTCTCCGAAGCAAGGCACAAGCACAAGGTTACCCAAGTTTCATGAACCAAAAAAAGAAATTCAAGTTATTGACCTTGGTCAACCTCCTACTGCATTTTCTTGCAACTTTTTTATTTAGCTGTTTAAAGAAGAAGAAGAATATGACAAAGTTTAATTTATCAAAGCTACACGTATGAGAGGAACTTGAATTAAATGATATGCTATTTTATTGGTCTTCTAACTTAACAAAGTTTAACTTTAATCTCTTAATTTTATAACTAGAGTATGTTTTCACTCATGTAACCCTAATATTGTTGGACGGCTAAAAATACATTTTATAAGGTTAAGAAATAAAAATATATAGTTCAAATACTAAGGTGCATGTTTTTTGTCAATTTTAAAGATAGTTGCTAAAACTTTACTTTACACTTTACATCTCACGGTTCACTAATCCAAATTTTAATCAGGTTATATTTCTCTTATCATCCCTCATAATCTCTAAATCATATCCGTTCAATCAATCTAAAAAGTCACATTATTACTTTAATTTTTCTCTCATCTTCCTAATCAACGCCCAAATGAGATTGATGAGGGAAATGGAGAAAAAAGATAAGGAGAGAATCCTCTACCATTTCAATCATGTTATACAATGTATTGATGAGTATTAATTCATTTGGTCATTTTTTTTTTCTCACAGATTTGATTCATTAATAAATATTAAATACTCGAGTCAATCAAATGAGGGAACAATGTCCATATTTCAATATATGGAAATTTTATAGTAATTTATTGGAAATTTAGTAATATTTTTGCGTTATTATTGTATAACTTATGACGATATTGTGGTTTATCAATATTTTCCAGAAAAGGGAAACCCTTCATAATATCAAAAAATATATATTTTACACTATATATAATGCTAAAAAAATTACTAACATTTTTTTTAAATAAAATAGTACCTTATACCATTATCATTAAATTGTGTATCCTTGTATTATATATTAGTTTATTAGTTAAACTATCCGTTTGATGAAGAAAAAAACTAAAAATAAAAATTATCGTTAAATTAATTTTTAGCTTACTCTCAAATTGAATCAGATTGTAACTTAAAAATAGTACCTTATACCATTATTGTTAAAATCGATTAGACCCACGATTTTACACATTGAATTTACAATTTTTACGTTTTTACCTTACAAAATTTGTCAATTCACTCTTAAATTCATGTTATGTTGTTCGTTTTGATCATGTTCAATAATTTTATATATGAAATTTTTTATTGAATATAATAAATTTTAAATATTGACGGATTTAATTACATTTATTGATATTTAAAATATATTTAATTAAACTATTTTTATTTTTTATATTTTTATTATTTTATTATATATTTTTAAAACATATTTATTAATAAAAATAAACTTTTACAAATTTACGGTTCAAGTTTACAATCCTATTTTACATTTTTACCACGAGTTTAACAATCTTACTTGAAATGCCATATTTTGTGGGAAAATTTCTTATCCAATAACCTACCCTACCCTAAGGGTATGTTTGGTATGAGGGAAGGGGAGGGAAAATTTTTGGAAGGACATTTACCATTTTGCCATTAATTGAAGGAATATTCTTTTTTATTGTGAATAGATTTTAGGAATATTGGAAATTATCTAGAGGCAATTTTGTAAAAATGAGATTTTCTCTCTCCACTTTCCCTTCCCTCCCCTCCCTCCCATTCCCTCCAACCAAACATACCCTAAGAGAGTAACCTTTTTCAAAGAACATAAAAGTATGAACCTAACTAACTAGTTACTATACACATGTACCATGAAATCTTGCCTAATTTTTCTTGGTACAAATAAACTTGCCTAACTTTTGTTGACAACATGTGTAAAAAGTTGTAAAAACATACTCCTTATCCAATTCCCACTAGAAATCCTTTTCTTCTAGTTTGATTTATTTTAAAATACTTCCTCCGATCCTAATTATAGGAACACTTTTACAATGTAAATTGTACTACAAAAATATTTCTATAATTAGGATCGGAGGTAGTATAATATAAGCCTAGTTAATTAATATGTAGAATATTTAATATTTTTCCTATTTTCTTACATCAAACTCTTATAATTATATAATTAATGTGGTTGTATTAGCTTTTGACAAGAATATACTCTATTTATCCCTATATAAAATGTTTTTCCAACGCAGGATTATAAATAAAAAAAAAAACAGTTAAAATTAATAAATATGTAGGAAATAATTTTTTTCCCCAAAAAATGCCTTATTTAAGAATGAGTAAGAGAGAGAGTAATGATAAGAAAAAGAAGAAATAGAATGCATGGTAAATAAATTATGTGAGAAAATGAGGGTAAAATGGGTAAAAATACTTTTTTTTTTAGACAAAGTGAAATAAAATCTTATAAAAAGAGATAAGCCCATTTTTTTTAAAAGAAAAAAGAAAAGATATTATAATATAGGGACTGGAGTATTTAATAAAATTCAGCTATTAATCCTTGAAATTCGCCACTTTGAAATTATCAACTGCGTACACACATTCGAAACCAAACCAGTTTGCACAACCCACAAATTAATTTCCAGAATTCCTCATTAGCAAATGGCACTAATTAACAATTCTCACAAATTAATAAAAGTGGTTAAAATCAATAAGGTTGTTCTAAAATTTAAGTAACTTCTAATATTACCCCTACAATTATATTAAACTCTACTATCATATTAATTATTACTCTCACCTATTACCTTTATTAATTAGGAACATACATGAAAAACAATAACTAATGCTCTTTGAGAACAGACAAGTGTCTTATAAAAAAGATCAAATACATTTTTAGTTGGTGCCTTATAATAAAGACCAGAATATCAATCTCTCTCTTTCATGGCCACACAGAGGATATCGCAAAACCAGTTCCTACATCCCAAGGGCTCTCACGATCACCACATTAGAGATACTGACAGCTCATCTGTCACCAACATACTAAACAAATTAAATAACTTAAATTCTGCTACACTTTTCAAATATATAGATCAGGTCAGGAATATTAAGCTTTATTATTGTGATTATTTTTGGATATTGTGACGAATGTCATTTTACAGTAAAGATCTGTAATTTTGGCGCAGAATTCAATGAGGAAATGAGAAGAACATCGAAGAAACACAAGGACTTGGGATTCATCAAAAGCACCAAACCTTCCGGCGACCGCAACGCCGTGGCACACTCCAACTTTCAAGGTTGTCTTAATCTTTCTTTATGTTTTTTTCCTTCTTTTAAGAATTTCGATGGATATATTGGTATCCGGTGCTTTTCTCATATCACCCGAATCTGAGCCGGCTAGTCCAGCTCACCCGACGGAGTTCCATTTAGGGTTAGTAATAGTAAAAGTTGATATTTTAACATGATTTATAATTTATAAGTTGTGTGTGTGAAAGTATTTTTATGTTAACTTACATAAACATATTTTTTTTTAATGACAATTAAAGAATTGGGGTGTTCTAACGAGAGTTTTCTCCATGCTCAATGATAGAATATAATACCAACTGGTTAAGGAGGCCAAGGTACCCGATTACCTATATCACTAGGGCCAACCTTTCTTGTTTTAACCTTTTATATATATATATATATGGTGTACCTCTTGTTTGTTTTATAAGATTCAAATTTTTAAATTGTTCCTCTTTGTAAGATTTAGTTTATGGTTGTTTTAACATTACATGTATTATTTTTATCAATTTTACCTCTAATTAATACTCTCACGCTCTAGTTTGTCTGCACATCCCCTTTCATCTTTTTTTTACTATTTCTCTTTTGACTAAAGTATATTTTTAGTCTTTTAAGTCTTACATGAAGTATATATACTTTTATTCTAGTAATTTTATAAAGTATAATTTTGATCCTATATTTCTAACATTGTTAATATTGTTACGAGAAAATGTTAATGCGACAAACTCAAGCCACTACAAAAAAAATCAGTTTTAGCGACGGAAAAAATCCGTCGCTAAAAGGGATTTTCCGTCGCTAAATGAATTTGCGACGAATTTGCGACGGATTTAGTCCGTCGCAAAAATCCTCGTCACAATTGCGACGGATTTCAAATATCCGTCGCAAATTTCAAATTTAGCGACGGAATATTTTTCCGTCGCTAATCCCACAGGTTAGCGACGGATTTAAATCCGTCGCTAATCCTCAGCGATGGGGTTAGCGACGATTTAAATCCGTCGCTAACCTGTGGGATTAGCGACGGATTTATATCCGTCGCTAATCCGGGTTAGCGACGGAAATAAATCCGTCGCTAACCCCGTGGGATTAGCGACGGATTTAAATCCGTCGCTAATTAGCGACGGAAAATAATTTCCGTCGCTAAAGCTGGGGTTAGCGACGGATAGTAATCCGTCGCTAAAGCCACGGGGTTAGCGACGGATTATTATCCGTCGCTAAGTTAAATTGAATTTTTTAAAATTTAATATTTTTTTAATTTTTTTTTTAAAATTATTTATTCCTATCACAAATATTGATTTTAATTTTTTTTTGAGAAATTAATAAAACATTTAAAAATATAATAATAAACCTGTATATCATAAAAACGTGAAATAACAATCCGAAAGAGTTTTACACATCGAAAACAAAATATAAATAATATTGTTTAAAAGAAAATCTACTAAAATATAGTCTAAACAGCAGCATCATCATCATCATCAACACCACCATCATCATCCGCACCACCAGGAGCCGGCCCCTTACCCTTGTCTTTCATTAAGGATAGGAGTTGAAGCTGCATCTCCCTCATCATCTCCTGTTGCTGAGTCATCTGCTGCATCATCTGCTGCTTCATCATCTCCTGTTCTTGAAGCATCTCGTCGCTTCATCATCTCCTTTTCCTCAATCATCCGCCTCATTATCTCCCCGCTCCCGAGTCATCCGTCTTGTCCGGCTCATTTCCGCTTGTCGACTCATCTGCGCCGCTTGCTCCTCCACCAATGCCTTCATCTTTTTTATCTCATCTACAAATGTATTAGGGAGTACGTTTATTTTTTGTCCATCATTTAAATAGACCAGGGAATGAAAATGTCACAATCAATAGCAAATGTATAACGTTTACCTATAGAAACACCTTCATCTTGGATGAGGAGCGCTTCATTTGCTTCGATCGGCCCGAGCCACCGAACCCAAAGACTCTCCCTTTCTTGTTAAATCCGCCTGCAGCCTCAAAGAACAGACTCTCGTTATCGGAGTAAGACGATAAGGGGTCGGTCCCAGTCTGCGAGGCTCTATCCTGCGACAGCTTATGAAAGGTTTCCTACAAGGAAAAAAATACATAAATAAGACGTGTGAAATAATATAAATATAGTGGTGCACGAAACAAATAATAAATGCAATAAATGTCTCACCGCTATTTGCTTTGCCTTGGGGTTAATCCATTGCCTCTCACTCCCTTCGATCGCTTGGAATGGGTCCGCTCAAAGGTAACCCACTCAATCGATCCCGCAGAACTTCCCCGACTGCGCCCTCGCAAACACAAATGATGACCTTAATTAATTACTTCACGGTACAAAATATTGAATACATAAATAGAAAATAATTGTACTCACAATTTTTCGTCGATGCTCACTAATTGGAATGGAGCCACCAACATATGACGGTCCTTCCATTCGGCCCTATTTTGCTTATTTTTGTCACTTTTGTTATGAAACTTGGGATCCTGGGCCCATTTTTGAATTAATTCATCTGCAGTGTCGGGTTGAATCCAATCTTGCTTACCTCTGTGCCTTCTCAATTTATAACACCTCTCAGACAACCACCGGCCTCCCTTATAGTTATAAGATTTTTTCAGATTTTCACGATCTTCGAGCAACGTCTTATACTCACGCAAATCAATAATGAATAATTAGTGCTTTAAATTTTAAAACTGCTTAATGATAAAACACACAACTTACCAAGAACTCTTCGAACCAACGATCCCGATTCGCCTTAGGGATCTGTGTCCAACTGCCCCAAGGCTGATTGAAATTACGGAATATTTGGTTCGAGATCCAATCCGCAACCCGATTATAAGGGTAAAATCTGAAGACGAGGACGGGATGCAAATATTAGCATACCAACTAAAGGTAGAAAATCGTAACATTACGGTAACTTTACATGACTTACTCGTTGTCGCTGCGCAGAACGGATCCAAAGCTTCCCCGTCGCGGGATCTACCGTTCCCCGGATGGGTGTCTTGGAGGAACTACCTTCTTCCCTAACCCGGCTCGAGGCGACGTAGTGTCTTTGAAGGAAAGAATGTCAACTATATTGAATATGTTTGTACATAGATGGTTAAAGAGAACTTAACATATGTAAATCAATCGAAATTGTAAAGTAAACCTGTTTGTGCCCCTTCTTTGTGGATCACTGGAAGTTCTGGCACACGTGCACCGCCCATAAAAGAGTGGGGGTCGTCGGAGAAGATGACATATGAAGTGACGGTGAAGATGACATATGAACGACGGAGAAGATGACATATGAACGACGGTGAAGATGACATATGAACGAAGGTGAAGATGAGATATGATCAAGTGACGGCAACTGGGGAACCGGAGAGCCCTGCGCAATAGAGGGGCGAGATGGCGTCGCCCTACCCCCTCGATAGGACGGGCCCGAGATCGACCACCACCACGTCCACTACCCGAACGCCTCCCGTATGCTCCATCTCCGAACACTCATAAACATTATGTCAAAATGTATATAAAGTTAAGAAATTTAATTAATGACACTGGCGAAGTAGGATGTATCTAGTATAATATATCGTCATAGACAAAAAACTAACACAAATCAATCGGACGATTCCTGTTCTTCGACCTCTGCTTCCATGCCTTCCTCTGGAGTCTCATAATCGTCGAACTCGATTCACTATCGAAAAAATCTCCTCTCGCCTCATCGTCGATTCCTCATCGTCAATTTGAATAGGAATCAACTCTAACTCCGATAGAGAATCGAACAGTTGCTCGGTATATCGTCGTCGGCAACGTTTACAGGCAGTACATGTTCCGCATCAGCTTGGAACGGTTCCTTCATACCGTCATTTGTTTCCGACTCTTTCGACTTGGGTATAATATTTCGTGCTTTGGTTTTGATAACTCCCCTCCACCCTTGGCGCGATGTGGGATATGATGTATAGTAAACTTGTTCCGCCTGTTGAGCAAGGATGAAAGGGTCATAACCAACTTTGTATATCTCCTTGTCCACCGGATCTCAACATTTCCATATTTGTCCACTTTTGTCCCACGCGGACTGTTATCAAACCACTCACATTTAAAAAGGGTCACCAACTTGTCCCACGGGTAACTCAGCTGAATTATGTCGCTTAACTTCCCGTAGTAGTCGCCCTCCACCCCATCAACTTGGTCACCTCGACAACATACACCGTAATTGCAACATACGACTGCATTCGCTTCAACAGTTGAAAACCGATACCCATTGATTAAATATTTGTTGCACCGGGTAACAACTATTGTAGCTCCATAAGATAAACTCCATGCAACTTCATTGGGATCTGGTGGATTTTTCACGAAGTACTCTCGAAACCATTTTGGAAACTCCGAGTTCGTGAATTGATCAACTTGGGATTCCGACATTGAAGGATTTTCCGATCGGACCAAATTAGAGAAGTGATCGTAAGAAAAAATGAAGTTAATACTTCAATACTTACCGTAACGTAAAAAAGAAAAGAAATCTTACTTTAAATACTTGGGCGGCCTCTTCACGGTTGTTAAGAATGTACCACTCCGCTACTTGCTTATCTCTTCCGTCAAGAGTTGACCTCCAACGTTTTCCCACGACTCGGCCTGGAAAATTAAATATTGATTTTTGTTTGCTCGTATCACCGCCATCGTCGTTGCGAGACACCCTCTCCAGGCTTGATATCGTTTCGGGGGATAATAGTATGACGCAAATTTTGTCGCCTCTTCGACTAGATAAGCTTCTGCGATAGATCCTTCAACGTACCTTGGATTTTTTATCTTCTTCTTAAGTGTGCGTAAAAACCCGCAATGGACAATGAGAGAGTATTTATAAACTAAAGTATCATGTCCTTCAATTAATAAATGTGCGAAATAAATATATATATTACCTCTCAAACGGATACATCCACCTATATTGTTGTGGCCCTCCTACCTTTGCTTCGTAGGCCAAATGAACAGGCAAGTGTTCCATTGAGTCAAACATGCTTGGAGGAAACACCATCTCTAACTTGCATAGCATTATTGGCATGCTCGTCTCCGTGTGCCGTAACTTTTCAACACTAAGCTCGGAAGCACGATTTCTCTAAAGAACATGGAAAATTCAGTCGAAATAGACCATATATGCTTCGGAAGTGCTTTGAAGGCCCACGGAAGCAATCTCTCTGGAAAAAAACATGACAATCATGACTCTTCATCCCGAATAACTTCGCCTCGTGCATGTTGACACATCTTTTCAAGTTTGACGCATAACCGTCCGGGAGTTTTAGGTCTTTAACCCATTGTAACAACTCTAAATTCTGTTGTTTGTTGAATGTGTACGGCGCTCTAGGTTTGGAAGGCCGTCCGTGCCATTCGCACCAAATTCAAATCGGGCCTTCGCAAATCGCTTCTATGTCCAGTCTTGCGTTGACGTGTCCTTCGTCTTGCCCTTGGTGTCCATCACGGTGCTCGAGAATATTGCAAACCACATTCCTCTCAATATGCATGACATCGAGATTGTGTCTTAACAATTGATCTTTTCAATATGGTAGCTCCCAGAATATGCTGCGTTTGTTCCAATGATGATCAACGCCGTATCCCTCGGGTTGGCCGGAAGCAGCCCCTCTTCAACACTTTGAATGTACTTGACCCGTCCCATACTTCTTCGCCACTTAAACGACGAGGTTGATCTCGCTCGTTCAACCACATTCCGCGTGAAGTCTTTTCTATTTCTCCTAAACGGATGATCGGGGGTAGGAATCGCCGGTGCTGTCAAACCAACGAGACTTTGTGACTATGTTCCAAGGTAAAACCCCGTTCGTTCAAGACATACCGGGCATGCAAGCTTTCCCGACGTTTGCCCCCCACTCAACATCTCATATGCGGGGAAGTCATTTATCGTCCACATTAAGGCGACATGCATTGTGAAATTGTCTCAATGATATATCATACGTTAGAACCCCTTCAGTCCACAATATCTTCACTCGTCTATCAAAGGCCCGAGGTACACATCTATCTTCTTTTTGGGTTGGATGGCCCGGGGATTAACGCGTTAAGAAACAAAAATTCTCTTCTCATGCACAAAGAAGGTGGGAGGTTGTACGGTGTCACAATGATAGGCCAACAAGAATAAATCCTACCGTAGTGTCGAAAGGAGCGAACCCATCTGAACATAGACCAAGACGAACATTACGGGGATCCATAGCAAAAAAAGGATTCGCCTCGTCAAATTTACGCCAAGCTTCGGCATCGATGGATGCGTCACAAAGTTTTCATCCCCGTGATGCTCCGGTGCCATCTCATGTGAGCAAATGTTTGTTCGATGCATACAATCTCGAAGTCCGGGCACGAGAGGAAAGTACCACATCTTGCATAATGCTTGAAGGGTCGTTTTCCTTCCATTCCTCACAACTTTATATCCGTCATGTCCACAGAATTTACAATTGGTCGGCTCGCATCATCTTTGTAATACAACATACATCCTATGGGGCAATGAATTTTTTCACATCCAAGCCCTAGCTCTTTCACCTTTTTTTTGCTTGATAAAAATCCTTCGGCAAATTATTGTCTTTGGGAACAACCTTACTCATGATCTGCATCATTTCGTTGTAATTCCTCTCACTCATGTGGTGATCAGTCTTCAAGCTTAGTGTTGCTAGGGTAGCCGATAGCGATGAATATTCACTATTTTCGAAGTGTTCACAACCTTCCCACAACGGACGTTGCGCTTCTTGAAGCATTTTATAGAACCTATCGACTTCGGATGAGGATCCTCTCCCATGTATGATGGTTGATCGGTATGTGTATCGGTCTCCTCTCCCATGTATGAAGGTTCGAAAGATGAGTAACGGGATCGAAATATTGGCCGATCGACGGTCTGCGGCGTCCATAACCAACTGCTGATATTGATTAAGGTTGTCTCGATGACTACCGTCCCCGTAATAACCACTCGATATCTGTCGGACTTCGCCATGACATTCCCAACACTCATAATCCTTCATGAATCCCTTTTTACACAAATGGATTTTCACCGTCTCCGAATCTTGAAATCTTAAACATCTACATTTGACACATGGACAACTGATCGCCCTACTTGAATTAGGTGAATGTGCCAAAGCAAATTGGATGAACTCTTTCAAACCCACCAAGAATGGTTGAGTTAGTTCTCTTCTCTCAGTTAGACGATTGTACATCCAACTCCTATCACGATCGCCCTCCATACTTCCTAGCTATGGCAATTACTAATCTAATTAACATCTCATTATGCCACAAATATATATATATATATATATATAGAAGTGCCGCCAACCAATTGACACTTACTCAAGAAATTAAGAAACCAACACATGCATTGAACTAATAATGTAATTTTATAGTTGTAATAAAATTCAAGGTTAATGAATTATAATCTTTTAATTGTTCAAATTATCCATCCATATGTATAACTTGTTGACGAATTTTTCACAAACAAAAACAAAAAGATAAATAAAATATGTAATTCATATTTTCTAATTACATATTTCAAATTCTATATATTACATATACGAAATTCTATAATAAAATAAAAAGTTATAAATTAGAATACTCTAAACCCTAATAAAATAATTATATAAATTAATATATATATATAAATAGAAATAGAAATATATAAAATAAATAATATTATATCCTTATTCTTATTTTTTTAAACAAAGAATATACTAATTAAATATTCTTTTTTTTTTATACAAAATTAAATATTCTAATAAATTGAAAAATGGAATAGAAATATTTATTAACATATTATAGATTATTAAAAGATACTTCCTAAATTGACATCTTCCTCAAACTTAGTACATAAAACTAGTTTAATTAAGATACATATATAAAAGCAATATAATAGTAGTAACTTAAAAGGTAAAACAGAATCCGATGTTCACCCATAAAAAGATGAAATTATTTCATGCATGTACACAAAATTAACGAGAACACGTACACTTTATTTTTTTTACCACAACATAACCATATACATAAAATTTTCGGAGATATAAGAGGTATATAACTAATAAAGACAACAACATTATAACTATTTTAACAAGAAAATTTACGACATCAAAATCCACGCATGCAATTGTAGGTTTTTTAGGTTTTCAAATTTTTCTACCCGTTTTATCATGAAAGAACGAATATCAAATATTATAGGAAGTTGTTAGACTTACCCGGAGGTTCACCACAAGTAAGGAGTGCCGAAGGTTGTGAGGGCAAGAAGGAGCAGAGGAGGACCCAATAACGAACTAGAGACCACCTAACTCACTTGATCTTCGCCTCCAATACACCAAAAAAATTTTGACCTTTAGTGATTATACTACTTTAGGAAAGGTAGAAGAGAGTAAAATAAATAGTCATAGTTCTCACCTTAATCTTAATCTTTCTAAGCTTCTTGGATCTTTGTAGGCCGCAACAAGGAGGACTGCGGAGCAACCTAAGAGGAAGGAGAAGGGGGTGGGGGACGATGGAAGGAGGAGGGGGGAGGGCCGGCGGTGGAAGGGGAGGAGGAGGGCCGGCGGTGGACGGGGAGGGGGAGGCTCGGCGGTGGAAGGGGGTGGGGTGGGGGGTCGAAAATGGAAAATGGGGGGGTCGACGATGGGTGGCCGGGCGACGAGGGAAGGAAAATGGGGAGGTGGAAGGGGAGGGGGAGGGCCGCCGGTGGAAGGGGGGGAGGAGGGCCGGCTCGGCGGTGGAAGAGGGAGGTCGGACTCGGTGGTGGAAGGGGGTGGCGTGGGGGTCGGATCGAAATGGAAATTGGGGGGGCGACGCAGCGAAATGGTAATGGGGTAGCGACGGAACGGAGCTGTTTCCGTCGCAACCCCCACCCGGGGTTGCGACGGAAATCGAGTCTGTCGCAACCCCACTGGGGTTGCGACGGAATTAATGTCCGTCGCAAACCCGGTGGGGGTTAGCGACGGACGTAGGGTCCGTCGCAACCCCCGGGTTAGCGACGGACAGGGTCCGTCGCAACCCCCAAATAGGGGGTTGCGACGGATTGTCTCCCCGTCGCTACCCCCGGCTCGGGTCGTGACCCCCCCCCAACCCCCTAGGGGTTAGCGACGGACCCTTAATCCGTCGCTAATTTTCAAAAAAAAAAAAAAAAAAAAATTTGTTTTTTACTCGAAATTTGCGACGGATTTTTATTTCCGTCGCAAATTCTCAATTTTTTGCGACGGAAAATTTTCCGTCGCTAAATCCGTCGCTATTTCCAATTTTTCTAGTAGTGAGCGATGACTATACAATTAACAAAGCATATTTAAATTTAAAATTTTAAATATAATATAATTAGATTATTAAACTAATTTTTCTAATATAACCGAGGTTTTGATATTAATTGTTTCATTAGGTTTTTAGAGTATTTTTTAATTTACATATATTTTAAATTTAAAATTAATAACATTTAATTACAAAGTCATCACTTAAGTACACAACCATCACTTGATTTTGTTACGTCGAGTAATTTCTATTAGTAACATTATTTTATAAAGTTAAAAAAATATACGCAAGAGGATCAAAAGTATATTTTAGCCTTCTTTTTTTTCACACACCCTCCAATAAATAAGAGCACCTTTTTTTTTTCTTTTTTGGGGGGGGGGGGGGGGAGGTACTATACTTTTTCCGTGTTTGTAACTAATTTTAACATATTTCTTAAATCAGCCAATTCTTTTATTTTCATCTTACACTATAGTCCTCCCATTTCTTACAATAAGCAAATTTTACTTCAACCATATTTCATAAGCACACATACGACTCTGATCCTTATGATAAATCTATTCCAACTAATTTTCACATGCAAAAGAATAATAAATTAAGTAATTAAATACGCCTAAAATTTATAAAAATTTTGAAGTTTGGATTAAATTAAGACTGCGTATTGAGAAACAGTCACCGATAATCCTAAAAAAATTCTTCCACAGTGAACTTTTAGTAAGAATCACAGTGGGGTGTATTCATATTGCAGCTACTAACTTGATAACACATATAAGTGTTATTGCTGGACTCGAGGTTGTGGTGCCATTTATATCACTGAGACACAACTTACCCATGTAAAGGGAATACATATTGTGTACATGCATATAGATATAATGTGCGGAGTAATATACCATTCTAGTATTTATTACTCTCCCTGTCCTTAATATTATATTTTATATTTGACAATCTTTTCATAATTTACTCCTAATGATTTTTCATCAATAATAATAATAATAATAAAAAGAGGGAATGAGAGAATTAAAGAAGATAATTATGTTGTTTTATAAGATAAATTTTATATTACCTTTAATCCTAAATATAAGATCTAGTTGATTTTTTTTTTTTTTTAAGATACTAAAATGCTAAAAAAAAAAAAAAAAAAAAATTACTTTAAAGTATTTCTATTTATGGTTTTTCTCCAAACAATTGTACCTAATTTATAAACTGATATATAATCCAATGATTATGGTAATGTATGTATGTACATATATAAATCTAATAATACACAACATATGATATGATTAAGTAATTTATTTAACTTCTTTAATCTTTATAAAAAAAAAAAAAGTCAACTTGGTCTTATATTTAAGACCAAAGAGAGTATTAACTAACTTAACTAATGTTTTTAATTTAATCAAATTAGATAAATATGACTTATATTAAAAATCGGAGGATAAGTCAATTCTAAGTTGCACTGTAACTCATTCTTATATACCAAAAAATGCATTAAATTGATGAAAATTTCCAAATATACTCATTTTAAAATTTTCTCTCTTTGTATTTACAAATCATTCTCACATTTTTCAATCTCCTCTATAATTTTTCTCTTTCCAACAAGAATTAAATAAGATTAAAATTAAAAAATCATTAACTATCCTATAAATAAATAGCTTATATTTGAGACAAAAAAATTTTTTCCTACAAATAACTTATAATAAAGACTAGAATGGTAATTAAATATTACGAACATATAGCTTGCTTTTTCTTGAAGCATTATATATATACAGATGCATAAACGATCGTGCCTATGCATATTTTATTTTTCATTTGCATCTTCAAAACAAGACCTGCCCTAGATAAGTTTAATTAGTTCTATGAATTTCCTAGTCTTGATTAATGAATTAATTGTTATTTTCGAGAAAAATCATTAATACCACAGAAACAAACATCTTTTTCTCTCACAAGCAAACATCCTCATCACCTTTTCACATTCAGGAAAATTGTTGAGTCCTTCACAACCACTTAATTGGTCTTTCTTGATCGGACTTTGATCGATGTTTCATCCACAAGGAGTTAGAAATATTTTGTTATTAGATAATTACTCCTTCTGATTTAAATATAACATATCTTTAAACGAAACAATTACTTCAATTCTTCCTCTTTATATATAAACTACAAATAACAGAATAAAGTAAATAAAGAATTGAATATAATTGGTTGCATGTAATAAATATGTAAGAATTTTTTTTTTCTGAAATATACCCCTATTTATAGATAGGATGAGTAGAGGAGAGAATGAATGAGAAAATATGCTAGTGAGAGTGAGAGACTTAGCTTGTAATTAATTTAGGGAAAAAAATGAAAGAATGAATTTAAAACTTTGAGAATTTAAACCCCTTAATTAATTAAAAAGTTGAAAAATGTAGTTTTGACTTTGGGGAGCATAAGGAGCATTTATGAGCTATAAATAGAAAGTGATGGTCAGTTTTTTGGTCCATATTTCGGCCAGAAAAAATAATTTAAAAGTCTTTGGTCCATAAGTTATGTGTATTAATACAAGTAAGTGAGATATGTCAGCAACTACGAATCATAAATATCAACAAGATGACTAAAATCCTAATTGGCGTCATCACATGTATTTTCTGGCAAAAAAGTAATCACATGTATTGATATGAATTTTAAGATATAAGGAAAAATATTTTTATAATTTATGGAAAACACGCATTCACTATTGATCAGTTATAATAATAATAATAATAATTTATCAAAAACTATAAGATGGGGTGGAGTATCTGGTTATATATGACCGTATGAATAGAAGAGAGGTCAATAGTTCATTTCTCATATATATAAGTCATGCAAGAGAAAATTTTATATGAAAGAAAAGAAGAAGAAAATTAACGCAATTTGATTTTGATATTTCAATTCATAATATTAAAAAAAATGGAAAAAAACTTTTTTAAAAAAATAACCAAAAAGAAAACAGCCTAAAGACCTAAGTTTCATCTAATACATTTTTGTTTTGATTTTTTCTATAAAAAAAATAATAATAATGAGTGAGGACTCAATGGTTCATCACATCCTTGGCATGCCTTTGAACTTGGAGAATGAATGCTTATATAAAGGTCTCTTTGGTATGAGGGATTTGGAAGGTATGGAAAAAATTTAGGAGTTGGATTTAAGAAAATTGGAGAAGTAAGCTGGTTACAAAATTTTACTATAGAGAACATATAAGATAAAAGAGTAAGAAAGTTAATTAAAAACTTTTAACCCCACATTTCCCTTTTTTTTTTAAAAAAAAAAAAAAAAAATCTAACTCAAAAAAAATTCTTTCCGCCTACTCTCCTTCCCCTCCCATCATACAAACAAGCCCTAATATATTTGCAAATCGCTTAATTACCACAACAAAATCATTACATCAACGACATGAATTGAACCCACAATTATGTTAGTTATAAACCTAATTTTATCAATTACATAAACATTTGTTGACATTTTTGCTTAATTTAACTTATAGTTTCTCTTGTTTTCTTCTTTAGAAGTCACTTTAAATATTATCCAAAAAATAAGAGTCTTAAAACTCATTAACTCTATCTAGAAACCAAATAAATTTTAAAATTTTATCTCATTTATGCCAATATGGCATAATTTGAAAAATAAACCAACATTAAATAATGATAATAATATAAAAAATAAAATAAATATTCTACACCTGAATTTTAAAGAAAAAAATCCCCTCGTATGAAAAGTATGAAGGGATTATACCAATCGGTGTTTGTCTTAATAGAAGGGGTTTAGACTGCATATGAGATCCATAATTTAAGTCCGTATAATACAAAAAACTTTTTTAAGAAAACTATTTTCAAGTAGGTTCAGCAATACTCGATTTGACCTTGTCAATAAATTAAAAGCCAAATAAAAAGAAGTACGGAGGGATTAGTTAAGTCGTGTAATTATAGCTTATGAATTATGAAAACAAATAATACCAATGACAGTTGTTCAAATCGTTCGGCATTTGTTGAGCTTAAATACAGTATATATGTGTGTGTGAGTATTGCCAACAATGCCATCCATATATATGTCTTTTCGAAACCAGATCTCATATATGAACAAGGATATCAGTGAATCTATTTTTCTCTCTGTAATCTAATTAAATACAGTATATACACATACGTATGTTTGATCTTTCACCCAAACCCCAACGTGTGTATTTATATATATTCACAAAACCATATAGCCCCAACATATAGTTTTAGATTCCAAATCTGAACCTCACCAATACCATAACCATATCCCCTTTTCGTTATCACTTCCACCAAAAACTCACAGAAGAAAACATGAACAGCTTTGATCCACACTCAGAAGACTCTTCCTCCTTGAAACCAACATATCAGCAAGATATAACTTCCCTAAATATTAACATTTTTAACAATAATCTCATGGCTGGTTCTGCAACTCCTCCTCCTTCTTCTTCGGCTTCTTCACACTTCACTCAAAATAAGTTCCATGGCTTCCCTGAGCTGGGCGATAACGATCTTGCGGCCACTGTGGTCCCCGCCGTAACGGTGGTCTTGGAGGGCCGGTCCATCTGCCACCGCATCAACCTCCACCACCACGGCAGCTACCACAGCCTCGCCAAGGCTCTCCGCCAGATGTTTGTCGTCGACCATGATGAAATGATCGGCGGTAATCTTGATCTTTCCAATGCCATTCCTGGTCATCTTATTGCTTATGAAGATATGGACCATGATCTTCTTCTTGCCGGCGATCTCAGCTGGAAGTAAGTTTATCCCTTTGATTGCTTCTTCATCATTTGCTTTATTTTAGACTGGAAATAAATTTATTATATATATGCTTCCTAGTTCCTACCAATCCATGTTATTGGTTAATTTAGATTTAGTATGTTTTGATTTAATTTTGTAGAGTAGTTCCCAAAATATTGAAAGGATTCACATTTTATCTAGACTACATCTGATGGTTTTGTTCTTTGTAATGTCATGTGTGTTGATATATTTTTTTTTTTTAAAAAAAAAAATTACTAAGCCTGCCAGAGAGTTAACCTCCAAAACTAATAAAAATTTTATACATTAAATATTGCTCATATTACTTTTTTTTTTTTTGTAAGAAAGTTAAAAATATAGTGAGATTTTAAAGAATTCAATTTTTTACAAATTTGATTTGTAAATAGCGCGACTAAACTTGAAAATATGAAAGTTTGACTTGTAAATCTAAACTGTTAAATTTAACTTATAAATAAACGTAAATCTATCTTGTAAATATAAATTTTATGGGACCATCCACTTTCTACTTTAACTTTTTACATGGATTTTATGTTGTACTCAAAATGATCCATGCTTGTTCACTTGATTAAATTCTGTCTTTCAAAATTAAAATTCTTAACAATCTCAACAATAACTTGCAAGATTAAGAGAAATCCATAATTTAATTACTATCCGTACCTTTTTGTGTACGTGATGTATTTATGTATTTAGATCTTTTCTGAAAACATTTTCAAGAGATTTTCCCCTTTTGGTTAGATGTTTATGCAGTTTAGTCGTCATTATAAAGTAACCATATATTCATACATATAATTTTTTTGCGAAAATTATAATAAGCCATATTATTTATTATTTATAGGCATGATATAAATTTGACATTTAATGGTATTAATGATTTTGACGATATATTATTGTTAAGCATTTGCATTTTATAATATAATAGGGATTTTGTGCGGGTGGCAAAGAGAATTCGGATAATTCCAGCAAAGGAAAGCTCTAGGAAGGGCACAATAAGAAGAGGAGCATGAAGTGGTAATCTGGAGGTAATTATATTAGGCCAATAAATTTGGATTAATATATCCTCAAGAGATTTGGATTCCATGAATTGTCGGTTTAATTTTGTTAAGAAAATATTTATTATGCATTTTAATTCGTTATTTATCGTTACGCCATGTTATTTTCAAACCAAATTTTAGAGCAGTATCGTTCTTTTTCTTTTTTGGTACCAATGTCATTTGATTTAGCACGACAAGTAATGTGATGTAATGAAAACAAATGCTGAAATTCTCTTATTAAAAAAGGAATTATTCTAATAAAATGTAACTGATATAAGTACAAATGTTGTCCTATGTTATTTTCTTGTGTGTGTGTCTTTTTAATAAATCTAGGATCATTATATCAACTAAAACATTACACCAGAACTAAGCTGTATCATATCCTTCAGTAATATCAGCCTCTTGGATAAAATGAGAAGGTTGATCAAGAAAACAAAAATTCTCAACTATCGTATGAGAGTGTTTAGCTAACTGATCAATAATAGTTATGATCTTTCTATAAGTATAGGCGATCACAGCCTGTCAATCTCCATAAAATAATACTCTAACCTCATCCACAATACCCTTAAAAGGATGATTCCTATCACACCTTCTCAATATATAGAGCTTGTTTGTTATGGTTTTAAAAGCTAAAAAAAGCCTACTGAAAGGAGAAGTAAGAATAATGAGTGTTTGGTATGACTTCACACTTTGATGGGCTTCAAAATCTGAAACTGTTTTTCTTTCGTGAAGCCACCTAACCAAGTTTAAAAAAGTGCGGAAAAATTTATGCTTTTGATTAACTTTTACTTATATGTCATTTTAAATTTATATAAGTTATCTCAAACACAAAATCACATCAAAAAAATCCATTAGAAAAAATTCCAATGAGTATGATCTTTCAAAATAGTTGATCACAGCGTTCAATCAAATTTTCCTTTAACTATCCCAATATCCTTAAAAGGGTGATTCCTCATAGTATATAGCTTCTATACAATTACTAAATAAAAGAATATTCCTCAACATAATTTATTCCTTAAACCTTTGGACCAACATAATTTTAGGCCCTAAATACAACCAATTAGTTCCATAAAAACTAGAGGAATATTCACTAATTTGCCGTAAAATTTTATTTTTTTTTTTTTAATAAAAAAAATTTTTTGGAGGATCTTCGACATCGGTCCCCCACCAAGGTCGTGAGCAAAACCCGGGCTCTATGAGCACTTGCGGGACTTACGAAATCGCTATAATTTTAGGATCTGAATACAACCAATTAATTCCATAAAAACTAGATCCCATTCCATCTAATTTGCCGTAAAATTTATTAAGTCATCTGTCATTTTGATTTCATGATGTCCAACAAGACATCTACAACGACCGCATACATAGCAACCACATTGTAGATGACATGTATATTATCATCCTAATCTTTTTCTTTTTTTTGGTAAAATCGTAATCATGTTTTTAAACTCCTATGGGTCGTTGAAACATCTATTTGGGCTGAAATATGAATGATCACGGTCTCATTGGCACCATCATCATGTATGTTAACGTTATGGGCTTATGTTGTTAATTGAAATCCAAATATTTTCTTTTGTAGCCTTTTAATCTCCCACTCTTTATTGGGCTTATTGTATCCGCCCATTCCATGCTATAAGGGCTTGTTTAATACATAGAAAGTTTGAAAAAGGAAAGGATAGGAAGGAAACTGAAAAGAAAATAAAATAATATTATAAAGGAATTTAAACGGATGTTCTGTTTAGTAAATACTTATAATTAGTATATGTCCCATTAATTCAAAACGATAAAAGAAAACCATTTAATGTGTAATATATGCTAACATCACAAAAAATTGTCTATGGGCCATAATCAAGTTATAGTTCGAATGCATTCATAAAATTTGTACATAATTGCCTATCATCTCTAAGCTAACTAGCGGGTGGGAACTAGCACTACTAGTAGTGTAGTGGTATTGGGATTAGTTTCCCCTACTTATAATTAGTCGTCCCATTAATTCGATCCCCCTTCCCCAATTGCCTATGTATCAACAAAAAAAAAAAAAAAAAAAACTAGCGGGTGGGAAGTCGTGGGCTTGACATTGCTAGTAATCTCGTGCCATTAGCACAGTGATTTAGAGTATAAAATTAGTACATCTGATCTTTAATATATGATTCAATTGATTTTTTTAAAAGATTAAAGAAACTAAATAAATTATTTATATATATTATTTTTACAAAATAAGTTATTTAACTTATAAACTAATATATAATATAAAAATATTAAGTTACTTATTTAGTTTCTTTAATCTCTTAAAAAATTAAATTTTATATTAAAGACTTGAGGTACAAATATACGGGGGCACGAGAATGCAACTTGAATCTGCCATGTTAATTTTGGGTTTCGCAAGATTTTATTGTATTTAACTTTTTTGAGTACAATATTGTGTTTAAATCTCCTCCACAGAACCCAGTAATTTTCTCATATTTTTTGGGCTCAGCCAGTGGGTTTGTATAATGACTCATGTTGCTATATTTTGTCTGGGCTCAGGCAACAATTTTCATGTTGAAGCTGAAATCTATACTATGATGATTGGGTTATATATCGGCCATTAGATGGGTTTGTAGAATATTGTTTTTTATTCTGACTCCTTTAATGCTGTCGATACTTTTATGAGAGACTTTACAGATCATCCGTTGAGAGATATTATTGGGGAAATTAGGGATCTACTATTCAAAGATTGGAGCGTGAAACTACATCATACTCTAAGAACTAACATTTTTTGTGTTGATTTTATGACCAAGGAAGGTCATGGTGCTACTGTTGTTGTCGGGGTGGTTCTGGTCCCAACTATCTTTAGGTGATGTTTTGATATGGTCTTGAAGGATCAACTGTCCTACCACTGCTAGTTTTCTTTCTAGTTCATTGTTGTAAGGGCTAGATTTTTACAGTATAATCCCGGTCTTATTTATCAAGCTTCAGCTGGCCACTATTATCCAAAAATAAAAAATAAATTTTTCATGTTGAGCTCCCACTAAATTTGTCATTAATTAAACAAACGCGGTTTTACAAAAAAAACTCCCGCTCGTCCCACGTTGCACCCTCTAATACACAAAATTAAAAATACCCACACTCGCACATTTCCCACCAGTAAAGGGCTCCTAAAATTTAAAGCCCTCGATCCTCCCTCCCTACATTCCACCAATGAAAATCCGCGATTCCCAATCCAACGATCATAATATCCACCGTACTCAAACACGCGGATTACAAATTAATCTAACGATTCATAATCCATCTTCGTGACTTATATAATACCACAGATATCCCGGTCCATTTCCCCAGTTCATTAATAAACTTCAGCCTTGGCGTCTGAGAGAAGAAGAAACGAGAAAGCTCAATCATGTCTGGAAGAGGAAAAGGAGGCAAGGGTCTTGGAAAGGGAGGAGCCAAGCGTCATCGTAAGGTTCTGAGGGATAACATTCAGGGTATTACCAAGCCGGCGATTCGCCGTCTCGCTAGACGTGGCGGAGTGAAGCGTATTAGCGGTCTCATCTATGAGGAAACTCGTGGTGTTCTCAAGATCTTCCTGGAGAACGTGATCCGTGACGCCGTCACCTACACTGAGCATGCTCGTCGTAAGACCGTGACTGCTATGGATGTTGTCTACGCCTTGAAGAGGCAGGGCAGGACTCTTTACGGGTTCGGAGGTTAGGGAATCTGGGATTTGGGGAATTTCAGAAATTAGGGTTTTGAGTTTCATTTCTTTGTGCAACTATTGTCGATACCGAGCAGTGAAATCTCAACAATGTTCCTCGATAGTATGATTAATTTTAATGTGATACTCTGGTTTTCGTGAGCTGATCTTGTTTATCTAAATCGACTCGTTTCTCCGGTATCTTGAATTTTCAATTTGAAAATGCGATAATTAAGTTCATCGTTGATTATCCATTAGTTAACGTATCAGTTCTTGTCTGTTTGGGATCTGGGGATTTTCAATGTTTCGTTATATGAAGTTTGAAAAGGATAATATTGAGTGGTAGAACTAGCTTTAATTTATATCTTCTCATCTCTCATTCCAAATCTATCATTCGCCGCTGATATATAAAGAAATATTCTGCACATAAATTGACATTAATATTCCAGTCGTTAAGATTTTAAAAATCCTTGATTAGAGTACATAATGATGATTAACACTGATCCACTGCTTTCTTTTTCGCATAAACTTAAGTTTAGCTTTTAGGCGATATCTGGGACGCAGTTTTTTCCTCATCTCGTATAATTTTGAAGAGTTCTTTCAAAGTACTTTGAGCCCAAGTTGGGCTTAGATCTTAATCTGATGGCCATACGCTTTAACTGAAGTTATATTAGGAGACCCAACTCACTAAACAAACATACAATAATTTGGGTACATATCGCGCTAAGTTTGAGACACGTAGCATAGCTTAATTGTTTATGTATAATATGCGTATCAGCTTAATTGTTTATGTATAATATGCGTATCGGCGTGAGTTAATACGTTTTGTTATCATATGACATTTTATAGTATTTACTGCAATGGAATGATTAACAATAATCATTTCTAATTATGGATAGAACCAATATCTAGTTGAATTAAATAGATATTGATGATGATATCTTGCACATTGATGGGCAATATTTCTATTTGCCATGCTAAACCTCGGCAGTTTACATGGAAAACATGATCTGAGAGATTTATTTTTGGCCTGGAAAACATGAGAGAATTGAAGATTAAAAGTAGAAAAAGATGGATAATAACATGTTCTTTGTATATCAGTCCTAAAAAGATTTTTTGGGGAGTGGATGGCTGGTTAGGGATATAGATAAACATAAATAGGGTTTTTACTCGGAGCTGCTTTCGTTAAGCAAGTTTTCTACTCCCTCTAGTCCTTATTATTTTTTGTCTTTATTATAAGGTGCTAGCTAATAATTTTCACAAACTAATGAAAATAATTAAAATCAATAAACTTATCCTACAATTTAAATAAGTTCAAATATTAAACCCATACTAAATGCTACTCGAATATTATATTATTTATTACTTTCACTCATTGCTTTTATTAATTATAGGCATACATGAAAAAAAAAATAATAATTAAAATGCTTTGAAAATAAGCAAGTGTTTTGTAAAAAGTATCAAATATACTCATTCTAATCCTTATTATAAGGCACCAACTAATAATTCTCATAAACAAATAAAAACAGTTAACTCAATAAAGTTAGCCTATAATTTAAGTAACTTACAATATTATCCATACTAATTGCATTAAACTCTAATATTATATCAATTATTACTTTCACCCACTACCCTTATTTATTAAGGGCATACATGGAAAATAATAAGTAATGCTCCTTGGGAACAAACAATTGGTTTATAAAAAAGACCAAATAAATTTGTTAGTTCGTGTTTTATAATAAGGATCAGAGAGAGTAATTGCTAGTTGGTGCCTTATAATAAAGATAAGAGAGAGTATTTGTTTTGATTGTTACAAAATACAAAAGTTGCACACTTACACTATTTTGGGTCTATCTGAGAAGCGGTGGAGGGAAAAAAGTGACGTTGAAGAGGGAAAATTCATGTTGGACTTGGTGCATAGTGTTTTCGTTGGATCTGGTTTCTCTCCTCATCACCTCTCTACCTATCCTTTATCATCTCTTAATCTTGACCGTCGAAATCTTGATCTAAGAGAGATAACATTTAAAAAAACCGCGCGTTTTTTAAAAAAAAAAGGGTTTTTGATACAACAAATTGGATCAAAATTTCAACAGTCAAGATCTTTGCGAGAGATGATGAGGGAGCCGATAATGAGAGAATTCTCTCCGTTTTCGTTGGTGTTTTGTTGCGGGAGTTTATTGGTGAAAGCTAATTATTATTTTCAATGGAAGTTATGTTTTGATTAGCTTTTAGAGAATTAGCTTTTAGATAATAGTTTTGACTATTTATGAGGTAAGAACGTGAAAAGAGTTTTATTTCGATTTATGAAAAAAAAAAAAAAAAAAAAAAAAAAAGGGATTTTGATACAACAATTTTGTGTTTTTCCAAACACAGTTAAGTTGCTTCTCACTTGCTTCACGGTGAGAAAAAGAAGAAAGAGAAAGGGCAAAAGAAAAAGAAGGAAACGGTGACCAATGAGAGGAGAGAGAAGAGATCTAAAGCAAAAGAAGAGGAGACGTGGTGGGAGGAGAGAGACGCGTGTAAAGATTTTTAAAGAAAAAGAGAGGATAGAGGAGCCTGAGATTAGGGGTGTTTATGGTTGGGTTGGGTAGGATGAGACCTTTATATGATATCCTGTTTGAGAGATCACTTGACAGTAAAATGTAATGTTTTCAAACCCGGATTGGACCTGCCGGTTTGGACCGGAAACCGGCCAGAAAACCTATCCGAGCTAGGGGTGTCAACTCGGTCAACTCGTCCTAAACCGTCCGAGTTGACCGAGCCACAACGTTCTTGATTTTTTTTTCCCAAAACGTCACCTAAACTGAAGACAAAGAAGAAAGAGAAAGGAGGAGAGAGAGAGATTTGATCATGGTGCCGATTGTGTGAACAAATCCAGTTCGATGGAGTCGGTTTCTCAACATTGAAGGCCTTGGTGGTGGCGGTAATGTAATACCCTAAAATTCCTATTTAGCTTAACCATTATATTTTGATAGGAAATGCCTATTAAAAATAGGTAAATATGTGGTCTCAAAATTTTGTTGCTTATTTAATTTAATTTAGGGAATTTTCTCTTAAAATTAAATAACCAAAGACCCAAATTTTCTAATCTTCATTTGGGGATCATGAAATACCCCAAAAATGTCATATTACAACATATTTTATATTTAACCATAAAGAGCCATAAAATGTTATAAAAATACCTAAATCAATTAAAGGAAACTACCAACAATTAAAGGACAGTTAAATTGACAATAATTAATCGTATTAATTTACAAAATTAATTAAAAGGCATATTAAAGGTTATCAATTAGAGATATATTAATTTAATGAAAGATCAAGAACCAATAAGGGTTCAATATTAGCATAAAGTGAATTATTAATGATCATAATTAATTTAAGAACCTATCATACTTTGACAATTACACCTAGAGCTGGCAATCAGGGCCGGCCCGGCCCTCCAAGGCCAGGGCCTAACAGGGTCGGCCCTTCAGGGCCTGAAGTAAGAAAAACACCTATTTTTCAAAGCCTAGCTCGAGAGCACCAGGGCGGGGCAGGGCCCCGTAGGGCTGAAAATTACTATTCCAAATTTTAAATATTTTTCCCCCACTTTTTTAAAAAAAATATATAATTAGTAAATTACAACACGAATCATCCAGTAAATAAGCACAATCACTAATTCATAATCAAAAGCAAATTATGTTCATAAATAACTCACATAAAACATAAAAAGCATATCACTAAGCGACATTAGTACGATGACTATTATTGTCGTCATTTTCATCACTATCATCAATTTTAACGACATTTGATTGTTCTTCACTTGAGTAGTAGCATTTGGCTCATGAGTAAGAATATCATGAAATTCTTCTCCCGCATCATAAACACATCCATAATCTTTATTTGCAACAAATAATATATCAAATCATAAAATTAGAGTATAGTTATTATATATTTGTAGTTAAATGGATAAATAACTCTATAACAAATACAATATATATATAAATTAATAAATTTAAAAAGAAAAAAAAAAGCTACGATGAAAAGGGCACCGTAGGGCCGGGGCTCGTTTAAGCCCGAGGCCCGTCAGTGGCCGGCCCTCCGGCGCTAATTTCAAATATCTTGTCCATTTTTCAAGCCCTGACCCTTAAAGGACCCGGGGTTTAAGCGAGGCGACGGCCCGATGGGCCTGGCCCGTTTTGCCGGACTCTAATTACACCTAATAACTGTAAAACCCTAAAAATCTCTATTTGTAGTGAATGCTATATTTTTATAAATTATGCGGGTTAAATAAAGGAGAATATGTTGTCTCTAAATTTTGCAGATTATTAATTAGATTTTAGAAAATTTTCCTTAGAATTTAATAAACCAAAGATTAAATTTAAGACCACATCTAAGGATCATAAAATACAAAATAATCATCATATTAAACCATGGTTCTTAAAAGAAGCAAGATAATGTTATGAAACACTTAAATAAATTAAGGGAAATTTTTAAGGATTAACAGGCAAATTAAGTCTTCACTAAATAAATAATTGTAAATCTTTATAATTAATCAAAAGGCTAATTAATGAAGAATTAATCTTGTCTAATAAAGCACTTGATTAAGATGTTAATTAAACTTTAATCAAGCTTTGAAAAGTCAACAAATGCAATTAAGGGTTACTTAATCCTATAAATAAGCTAAATCCTCTTGTAAATTGATTAGCCAATGATAAATCAAGAAAATGATCTTAATCCTCATGAAATTAAATCGACCAATAGGAGACTTGAACCTAGATTAATGGTAAGGAATAAACTTGAACAAACACAAATGGAATCCAATGGTCCTAATTAATTCTATAATTAACCTTAATCCTTGTATAATTGAATTAGCCAATGGAAAATCAAGGAAATAAGCTTAATCCTTATGAAAAAGAAAATAGACTAATGGGAGAGGAAAGAAGTGTTAAATTGCACATGGGAAAGAGAAAGAGGGAGGGAGAGGGGGAGAGAGAAAGAGGGAGATTAAAATATAATTTTTTAATGAGCACATGTCGAATTAAAAAAGAAAATAAAAATAATTAGTTAAATCCTATGTAATTAAGATTGACCAATAAGAGCATTTTCTTCCTAAATTGAGCCTTCATCAAAACACAAATCCACCTAAGCCATTGATAAGAAAAGATGATCCAAGGGATGTAATTCTTGGACTTTTACTATAAATAGGGGTCTTGCTCTTCACAATTCTTCACATCAAATCTACCTCCAAGAGGTGATTTCTAATAGAGCAAGACAGTGAAGCAAGGAGGAGGAAGGAGTAGCAAGAGGCTTCAAGAGGTAAGCTTGCTTTTAGTTTCTAGTTTTTAGTTCTTATAGTTCTTAGTAGTTTTAGTAGAATTGTTAGTTTTAATCTAGGAAATAGGTAAAGTAATTTCCCATAATTGTTTTCAGATCTTATTGCATCGAAAGATGTCTGACAAGGTGGGAACATGTTGGGAAGTAACTTTTAGAATTTATAAAACAAGTTAGAGTAAGATAGAGAATTATTGGGTTTTGCTGGGCTGTTGGAATCAGTCAGATAGAGGGCATTATTTGATATGTAAATTTATATTCAAAAGTTCTGAAATAATTCATGGTCATAGTAGACATGTATAGCTTTCCATTGATATAAAATATGCATCAAATAGAGGTTTGTAGAGAGAGATAAAAATTCTGGAAATAAGGCTATGTTTTCTGGAAAAATTCTGGGTAGGGGATGAATATCATTAAACTAAGAATGATTCACTAATTCCGAGTGAAAACCATTATTTTTCCACAAAAATAGACATGCTAAGGTTTCCAAGGAATTTTACAAAACCTCGTTTCGATTTTTTTGTATTTAGTTATGAATTTTCAAAGTTATCGAAAAATCTACCCAGAAATGCTGGAACAGCGTTTTTTACGAAAATTAAGGCATATAATTGGAATAATAAATCCACCAGGGATAAGAAGGGTTAGTAGTGGCTAAAGTACCTCTTAGACTATGATTTATAAAGAAATAATGCGGTTATACATTTATAGGCAATCTGAGGAGACATACCGAACGACAAACGTACCACTAGCCAAACGAATTAAGGTACGAACGCGTACTGTAACACTAACTCTGATGCTTATTGTATACATATATGTGATGGATGATTTCATAAAGTCATGGACAAGGCTTGGTCTTGGGTCATGCACCATGGCTAAGTTTATGGGGCTTAGATCACTATATATACATTCAGCTTTATATACGGGTTATGGTTTTGATAATACCGTTACAGTTTTCCTAGCGTTGAGGACACGATAGGCCATCGTGGCACGGTGAGGTGCAGACATAGATAACTTTACATGTGATGTGTACTGTTAACATAGATAACTTTACATGTGATGTGTACTGTTGATATATTAATCTTACATCTATTGTGTGCTTATGTGTTGATAAATGTTGTAATGTCATCAATATCTATCATATATATATTGTTTTACATGAGCATAAGGTTAACCGTTACTCGAGGTCTGATGGGCATTGGACCTCAGCTCTTACCATTAGCTTCAGGGTCAGGAGGACCCAGGACCGAAGAAAAGGGTAAGCAGCACACTTGAGTAGCGGCCGGAGACTTATTTTGGAAACACGTCTATATTTCTACATAGTTAGAATTTTATATACTTGGATAAATTTACCATTATAATAACGGTTAAATGTACCGTTCTTTATGAACAGATAGATAGCCACAGTTAATGATATATCAGTTACTCACTTCTTTACTTGTTCCGAATGCTCCAGTCTGATGAAAAAAAAAATCCGCTTTTGAAGAATGGGGTGTTACAGTGACCGCCGCCGCCATGAAATTTACAGAGAGAGAAGTAGTAAACTGAGAAAGACGGAAACAAAAACCATAGACTCAAACGAAACCAAACCATCAATCAGACCGGAGAGGCCTCATCTTCGTCAACGGCGGTGCCTCATATTCGTTGAAGGTGACGATGGTGCCTCACCAATGAAAGAGGGAAGGAAGAATAAATGATGAAAGAGGGAAGAAGACTTCCGCGAAAAAAAGAAGAAAGAGGGGAGGAAGTGTAAAAGATGAAAGAGGGAAGGAAGGGTAAGGCTGCAATTCATAATTTCATACCTACCTATTCTTCGTAGCACGTGACTGATCACGTTTTTCGACAAAAAAAAGAAGCAATATAACCTGGCACAAGTTTACATCGATCGAAAAGTACGGGAAGGTTTGAAAAAAGAAGAAGAAGAAAGTAATGGAAGGAAGGAAGCCGATGAACCGAAACTGATCTCTGTGTTTTTTTTTATTATATAAAAACAATATAATATTCCATATGTTTACAATTGTTTAGAAGTAGTCAATAAAAAATAATTAACAAAATATATTGTTTAAAATATGAATATTTTTTTATTGCTTAACAAAATATTTTTAATTAAATTATATATTTTTAATTAATACGGTCGACCCACGACCCTTGACCCAAGATCTCCCTCGGTTCGGTCATCGGTTCGGTTTTGAACCTTGGTAAAATGTAGTCCAGTACCTGACCCTGCTCGATAGAAGCCATAATATTTTTGGGTAGGGCAATGGCTGGGCAGACAGCCTTTCCATGCCCAAGTGGCGATACCCTACCACACTCTAGGTAAAAAAATAGCTTAAGTAACTGAAAAATTAAATGACATCCATAATTCTACACTTTTGAATATTTCAATATAAGTCAACAAATTAAGTCTTAAAATTAAAAAGACAACCATATGTCTTGACAAGGCATCAAAAAATAGTCCATTAAATACAAAGGCATCAAAATTAGAAATTAAAGCCTTGTAGAGATCTAAAACTCTTAGAGGTTGCATCAAGGCCCCAAAATGTCAAAATGATGAAGCATATAGAATCACCTACAAGAAAGCAAAAAAGAAAGCATATTATTACATCATTTACATGTGAAGTAACAATTAATTGTAGGCTCTTAGCCTTAGTTTAAAATTTAAAGGTTGCAAATTGCCTACTTCATTCACCACTAGCCAACCGGCAACCGTAACCATTACATTCCCCCTTTTCCATGTGTAGCATCTAGGAAGAAAATAAAACAACAATTACATTACAAAATAAGAAGTAATATATATGTTCAGGTGTGTATATAACTATATATCAAATGATCAACCACGAAGAATTTGTGTTCAAGAATATATATATGTATTCAGGCGTGTATATATCAAATATATGTGTTCAAGCATCTAAGAATATATAATGTGTTCAAGAATTTTATAGAGTTAGAATTAAAGCTTACTTGCAGGTTGAATAACATTTTTCGTCTCATCAAAAATTTCAGAACCCACTAAAAAACAGTTTCGCCACAAAAATTACTTAGAGAAAGAAAGAGGGCAGGGCTTAAGAACGAAAATGATTACCTCTCGGAAATGCGCTTATGGGTGACGAGGAAAGACGAGGAGCAGCTGGAAGTGAGCACCTACAACCTGGAA